>OZ010798.1:228541566-229791566 GCA_963932465.1 Maratus speciosus | reverse complement strand
AAATGCATTAAGTAAAACATTTCACTCCCCACCACACATGCCAAGTCTCAAGCTTTTTGCACATCACTATTATCTTAGAGAAAATGTTCTTTTAAATCGCGCAAATGTTTCAATTAAATAAAGTAACATTTTCTGTATTAAAATACTGGTATCCAGAACGCCGGAGGCTTGGCAGCTCTGCTCCTCTTAATAAAAACATATATGATTAACCAACACTTTATCACATTTTATAGGAGACAATACGGAATTTCTTATTTGTATGGCCTTACATATATCTCAGTCATAAAAATGTAAAATTTTGTGCCAATTAATGCACGCAATTGCGAAAATGAAATCGCAACGACTGAGAAAAGGAAGGCCAAGTAAAATCGTGTAAATCGAGGAATCTTTCTTCGTAGTGCTGGGAAAATACTGTTACAAAAACTATTTTAGGTGGTATTTGGTGTGAAATGTTTATATGTATTCATTCCTGTCCTATATATCCTTTTTTTTATTTTTTATTTGCTTATTCCATTTTTCTTTTGCACGTGAAAATCTTACAAATTAAAATTAACTCTTTGGGAGAATTTGTTATTCATTTTTTTTTTTTTTGGCAACAATAAAGTTTATAAAATTTAACAGAATAATGTCAGTTTATTCTGTATGAAAATAACGAACTTTTTCATTTATAATCAAATAGTTGAATAAATAAATGAAAATATTATTCTATATAGTACATAAATACTATTTTCATTTCTGTGTTTAAATAAATCTATATGCAAATATCTATACAAAGGCATTCATTAATTCATTCCTTTTGCTTTGATTTGACTTCAAAAAACCATACATACTTTCACATTTATGATATTTTTAGATGAGATGCTGTTGCTACGCAACGGTTAAAAGAAAAAATGAAATATAAGTAAATTCATAAAATAAAATGTTTTATATTATTCGAACACATGTATAAAATTCTATCATAAGTTATACACCTAATTTAAAAGCTCTGACAAATGTTTTGACAAAATTGCAAACTAATAAGAATAATTTAATACTCTTATTTAAAAATTTCAGCATCCAAAATTTACCATTTAAATCTATTATTCATATGAGCGATTTCTTTCAACAAATGAAAATTTGAAAATCGTCTGACTTCCCATAGAAAAGCATTATATCACAAAATAAAATGTTCTGTATATTCCGAACGAATGAACCAAATTTAACCCAAAACTATACAGCTAAATCCGGGGAGCTCATCAACATGCCCAGGGAATTTCAAGCCGATCGGATGCTTTTTGCGGCAGTTATCGCGGAACAGACAGACAGACTAACAGACAGACAGACTAACGGAAACCAAAACTTTTCGTGTCTCCACAGTAAGCCTTCACTGACATTTCGGCAATTACTAAATAGTCGCTCGAAAGCAGTCTAAACGCGTTCAATAAATTAATATTAATCTTATTAATATAATCTCAAAATATCAAAATAATGTCTCGCGCAATTTTTAAATTTAAACTGTTTTGCAATATTACTTTTTGTTAATCTTACGTAATAAATGTAATGTGACGTAAAATTTTAACGTAGTTTCTCCTATTTAAGACTTCTAACGCATGTTAATGAATTTATTGTTTTACAATATCGTTTCTCTTTTAAAATTCACACGTAAGTATAGTTTTTATGAAGTATTTTCAATAAGTTCCTGCTTTTCATACGTAATTATTTAATCCTAATTTGAAAGTTTTTTTTCTGTTAATAATAGTCACGTGTAAAATAAATTTTTAATTTGAAGCAAACATTATTATTTGCGCTGTTTATACAGTTGGCAACAGTTTAAATTAATACCAATTTCTAAAATAAGTAAAAAATATCTCTCGAAATGCTGAAAATTTGAATTTAAAATAGAAATAAAACCTCAAAAAATGAGTCAAATTAAAAAAGTGAATGCAGTCTGCACACCGGGAAATTCTAACGTATAAAATGATCTAAAAATGAATTCATTCCCATACATATTTTTTGCTCCTATAAAACTTTTTTAATGGAACGATTTTATCCAACTTTAGCATTAAATATCTCTTAAAATAATTATTCGATTTGAAAACTGCCTGCACCAGCGTGTTTATCAGACATTTCTCTATAATACCGCCGATTTTCATATCTTTGCATGCAGTAATTTTCTTAATATTAACGGAGAAAGGCCTCCGGTCACAAAAAATTCAAAACCGGCGGCGGTGATGACAGCGTAAGTTACTTTTTTTTAGAATAGATATACATACCGGGTGTCCCAAAAAGGACTGACTGATTTTAAAATTCAATAACTTGCAAACGGTGACAGATATTAAAAAAATTCTTGCAGGAGGGTTATGCATAAAGTCAAAAGTTTTATTACAGTGATTTTCAATTTTAGTTCAAATTACAAACAATAGATGGCGCTGTAAGCAATAGTCGCTAAATTCAGGCTCGATTTTTGGTACTTCGTGGCCCGGATAATACATTTCCATCTCCTTTTTCTGCATGGAACAAGATAAAGGAACAAAAATCGAGCCTGTATTTAGCGACTATTGCTTACAGCGCCATCTATTGTTTGTAAATCGAACTAAAATTGAAAATCACTGTAATAAAACTTTTGACCTTATGCATAACCCTCCTGCAAGAATTTTTTTAATATCTGTCACCGTTCGCAAGTTATTGAATTTTAAAATCAGTCAGTCCTTTTTGGGACACCCGGTATATATATATATATATGCAGCGACAGGGTTAAGGCATTCGGTTCCCAAAATTAAAAAAAAATCATCAATCCGAGAATTCGGACATAAAAATAATCACGAATTTTGACAAATGGTCGCCATAAAAAATCTATTTCGTCAATCGTTTGCAGAAAATAACTTCAATTTTGCGAAAGAATCGCGGAAAAAACTCGAATTTGGCCAAAGGACCGCAGAAAAAACGCGAATTTGGTCAAAGGGCCCCAGAAAAAACGCGAATTTGTTGAATGGACCACGGAAAAAAGCGAAATTCTTCAAATGATCAGGGAAAATGTGAATTTCGTCAAAGGATCGCAAAAAAGGCGAATTTTATCACAGGGTCGCAAAATACATGCGAATTTCGTCAAACGGTCGCGAAAAAAGCTCAAATTTCGTGAAAGGACCGCAGAGAAAACGCTAATTTCTTCAAAGAAACGCGGAAAAAAGCTAATTTCGTCAACGAAGCACTTAAAAAAACGCGAATTTCGTCAAAGGATCCCAGAAAAAACGCGAATTTTGTCAAAGGGTCGCGGAAAAAAACGCGAATTTTATCAAAGGGCTGTAAAATTAGGCTAATTTTGTAAAGGAGTTAAGGAAGAAACGTAATTTTCGTCAAATGTTAATGGAAGAAATGCGAATTTCATCAAAAGGCTACAAAAAAACGCAAATTTTCTCAAAGGGCTGCGAAAACATGTGAATTTCGTCAAAGAGTTGCGGAAAAAACGCGAATTTCGTCAAAGAGTCGTGGAAGAAATGCGAATTTTGTCAAAGAGTCGTGGAAAAAATACAGTGGTCTTTTTAGAAAACAACACACATGCATACACCTAGGTTTATTATTATAGGTACAGTTTTTAATCTGAAATAATATATTGAACTAACTTTTGAAGAAAACGGGTTAACCCAAACCCAGCTTGCAGGAATCTACACTCACTCTGAAATCGACCCAAATCGAAAACAGCTAACCCGACCTGCAACAAAATTAATTAGTACCAGGAGGGAATCCCCCCCCCCTTTTTTTTGCTGTAACATTTCAGAAAATTTGCTTTGAATTTCAGATTTTTTTTTTTTTTTTTTTAACTGAGAATCACTACTGATCAGGGGTTTTTGTTACTGCGATTCTTAATTTTAGTTTAAAAAAGCAACGACAGCAATGGGCACTAAATTGGTGCCTGCTTAAAGGATATTGTTTGCAGCGCCATCTGTAGCTGCTATTGTAAAGTAAAATCAAGAATCGCAGTAAAAAATCTCCTGACATCTTACATAACCCTCTGCAATTTTATTTTAAATTGCTGTCACCATTTGCAAGTTAGCTGAATTTTAAAATCAGACATTCCATTTTAGGACACCCGATATGTCTTTTTAATAAGTTTCAGAGCATTCTTTACTGAATTACAGTTGACCTTGGACATAAAGAGGCAAGCAGTCTTATACCAAATTAGTATTTTTTACATAATCCTGAAGATTAAAAAGTATTATTAAATATTTGTTCGGGCGTGCCCGTTATGGAGCTTTTACTGTATATAGTTTTTGTCTTCAAAAATATTTAGACTTTCTTTTCAAAATTCGGGTCGGCCCGAACCCTTCTCGCCAGAATGAAAACCCAATCAGAAACTGACCCAAACCCGAAATAATGTATGTCAATCTGCCCCAAACCCGACCCATAGCAGAAAAGTAGAAGTCAACTGGACCCAAATCCGATCCGCAGCAAAAGTTGAAGACAACCGGACCCAAACGCGACCCACAGCAAAAAAGTATAAGTTAACCCGACCAGAAGCAAAAAAAAAGAAGTCAACCGGTCCCAAACCCGACCCACAGCAAAAAAATAGAAGTAAACCGGACCCAAACCCGACCCGCAGCAAAAAGTAGAAGTAACACGACCCGCAGTGAAAAAAAATTATCCCCGACTCGCGCATCAGACTGGAGTCTTCAAATTTCTAAAATCGCCCCCCCCTTGAGGACTCTCCAGATCCGCCCTTGGTTACGGATAGGTTCCAATTAGGTTACGGTTAGGTTACCGCCAGGCTACAGTTAGGTTACGGTTAGATTACAGTTAGATTACGGTTACGTCACAATTAGATTAAATTTAGGTAAAATTTAGGTTACATTTAAGTTACAAATAGGTTAAGGTTAGGTTACGGATAGGTTACAGTTAGATTAGGGTTAAGTTACGGATAGGTTACAGTTAGGTTACGGATAGGTTACGTTAGATTACGTTTATGCTACGATTAGGTTACAGATAGGATACAGTTACGTTACAGTTTGGTTACAATTATGATTACGGATAGGTTACGGTTAGATTACGGTTAGGTTACGGATAAGTTACAGTACGTTACGGATAGGTTCCAATTAGGTTACGGTTAGGTTACCGCCAGGCTACAGTTAGGTTACGGTTAGGTTACAGTTAGATTACGTTTACGTCACAGTTAGATTAAATTTAGGTAACAATTAGGTTACGTTTAAGTTACAAATAGGTTAAGGTTAGATTACGGATAGGTTACAGTTAGATTAGGGTTAAGTTACGGATAGGTTACAGTTAGGTTAAGGGTAGGTTACAGTTAGAATACATTTATGCTACGATTAGGTTACAGATAGGATACAGTTACGTTACAGTTTGGTTACAATTAAGATTACGGATAGGTTACAGTTAGATTACGGTTAGGTTATGGATAGGTTACAGTTAGATTACGTTTCTGCTAAGATTAGGTTACGGATAGGTTACAGTTACGTTACAGTTTGGTTACAAATAGGATTACGGATAGGTTACAGTTAGATTACGGTTAAGTTCCGGATAGATTACAGTAGGTTACGGATAGATTACAATTAGGTTACGGTTAGGTTACCGCCAGGCTACAGTTAGGTTACGGTTAGGTTACAGTTAGGTTATATTTACATCACAGTTAGGATACGGTTAGGTTATAATTAGTTTACGGTTAGCGTACCGTCATGATACGTTTATTTTACAGATAGATTACGGTTAGGTTACTGTTATGTTACAGTTAGGTTAGGGTTAGGTTATAAATAGGTTACCGTTACGTTACGGTTAGGTTATAATTAGGTTACGGTTATGCTCCATTTCCGTTACAGATAGGTTACGGTTAGGTTACGGTTATGTTCCATTTCCGTTACAGATAGTTTACGGTTGGATTATGGATAGGTTACAGGTAGATTACAGTCACGTTACATTTAGCTTAAAATTAGTTACGGTTAAATTACCGATAGTTTATAGGTACGTTACAGTTAGGTTACGGTTATGTTATAATTAGATTAAGGTTAGGTTGCAATTAGGTTACAGTTGGGTTACGGTTAGGTGATAATTTGTTTATAGTTAGGTTGAAGGTATGTTACTGTTAGGTTACCGTTAGGTTACGGTTATGTAACATATTACAGCTAGGGTACAGTTAGGTAATGTTTATGGTAGAGTTAGATTAAGGTTACGTTACTGTTATGTTGTAAAAACTTTACATAACACTCACCCTTCTTAAATTTACATAAACTTAATTTTGTATATTCCGTTAATTTTAATAATCTACTTCCTTTCACCATCTTTCAATTTTGACAGCAAAATTTTATTAAGTTTTAAATATTAAATCCTAAATCTTTACTTTTAATTATTTCATTTAAAATTACATTTATTATATTCTATTTTCTTTTTCCATTTCTCTGGTAAACTTTCATAAAATTACTGAAATCGTTTGCCAGAGAAACGAAATTATTACTACTAAAGCTTCCCTTAATTTTATTGCTTTCCATTCACCTCGCATCCCAAAAGATGCAACTTTTAAGAAGGTTTAGTCCCTTATCTCAGAACAGACAGGAAATTCCTTTCGACGTCATAGGAACTCCCACATAGCAAACATTCCTTTTCTCCCCGCTTCTTCAGTGCGTTGCCATTCCATGGTCATAATCCTACTACAAAATCTTTTTCGCCGGAAGTGCTAGCGACAGGCCATCTTTAAAAATATTCTGATTGGCTGACGTTGCCGAGTTCGTTTCCAGATTTCGGCAGGTAGTTCAAATAAGAGTCAGTTTTAGAATTTTATGAGAAGACTCCAGACCGTTTTTCGAATCGGGAGTTGTTTTTAATTTTTTTCACCGTTGGGCGTAAGCCCTGGTGAGCGCACCATAGGAGGAGATTTAGATATTGCAAAGTAAATATCCGTGTGTAATATTAATTTATTAACCACCACCAATTAATTCTTATCTCTCAAAATTTGGATGAAAAGAAGGTGGAATTTTTCCTGTTCTCGTTGTCAAGTTTCCACCGTCATCCGTTAATTGCCATATCTAAAACCAGAGAACCAGCGTCGCATCAAGTATACAACGAATTGTGAATATGCTCATACGTTTCCTTTTGCATCCTCCGTCATCAATATACATCTCCTTTGCATCCTCCATCATCAATATACATCTCTTCTTACATCCTTCGTCATTAATTAGAATTTTATTCTTTTAATATTGCACTTTTTATACATCTAAATTCAACAATCATCATAATGCCATAACAATATTATATTATGTAATCATCACTTCTATTACCTACAGAACTCTTTACCATCCAGTTATTCCGACTTTGTTTTATAAACTTTCACAAACTGTATTCCATTCAAGAACTGTTTTTATTTACAAGAATCAATATTGACATAAAGAAGACTGTTGTAATACGGAATAACGTTTAACCTTTTTCAATAATTTATTAAAATTTTATTCTCAACATAAAGTATAACATGCTCCGGATCCGGATAGATTTCAATGTGTCTCCTATTATACAATAAAATACTTGATTATGCAATTGATTTCATTCATTTTAATTGTGAGTGTATTTTATGTGTGATGTTCAACATGGGGTGAGTAATTACCATTTCTTATTTACTTATTTAGAAATTCATTATCTTCAGATTTAATTTTATTTATTGACGACGCGTACTAATTAACCACTATACGTATGGCCATAGTGTGATTTCGGGGAATGTGAATTGAATTTGTTTCGATCAGATTTTCTTTTCGAATTTTAGTTTCAATTTACATATCCCGGAATCATACTTAACAGTTACAATTAGATTACTGCACCCAGGGCTTAAATTCTAACAAAAAAAGTTCCGGAGCCCTAATATTCTGCGCTACCGGTACAACAACTGTACCGTTCCACCCCCCTCCCCCCTGCCCCTGTAATCTGCATATTTATATTTCGTACATTAATTGCAAAATTTAAAACATTTTTTTTCTTTAGCAAAATAAAAAAATTAAATATATCTATCAGCATATACTTAGCTGTCAACTATTCTACTTTTTAGTTATCACTTCTTCTGAATAGTAAAAATCAGTGCCTATTTTTTATGTTAATTAACTGCAGAATTCTGCGATTAAATAGGGTAACGATTATGATTAGAAAATGGTGTTAACACAAAAAAGAGATAGTTCGCAGCTATGCAATTTTAAGAAAAAATGAATGAAATTTACAGAAATGAATATTTATATGCTGAAGAATGGAACAATGTTTTACAATTTCCTGTAAATGTGCATATCTTAAGCTATAATCATTTCTTTCCGCATAACAATCTTTTGCGGTGAGTCCCTGAAAATCAGATAAAATTAAAAATGTGACAACGTTATCGGAAAGAATCTATGCTTTTATAGAAAAAGGGGAAACACTGCTCGATTGCTTTCTATCAGAATAACAATACAGGGTAATTATTCTACTTACAAAGGAAAGTGACTTCGTATAGGTGCACAGAGCCTTAGCGCGGGTACTGTTCATGATACAAAATAAATAGAAAAATCACTAACGTGATTTTTATACTCGTACGCAATAGAAGACAAAAAACCTCGAACAGACAAAACGTCAAGCTGATGCTTGTTGGATAAAACAGAAAATATTCTTTTCAGGTTAGATATCGAAATAAAAAAAGAAAACCCAGCCAATAAAAAATTATCCTACTGTCACAAAAGAAAATCGAACTGAAAGCAAATTTATTGTTCACTCTCTTGAGTGGCGCCGTATCAACACGTCGCCGATATAAATTTGAAATAGAAAAACACGATTTCTGTTTCCCCTTCATTCTGATCAAAATAGCATTAAAATGATTTGAAGTGGAATATAATACGTAATTTTAAAAGAAGATTTTTTTTCAATACATGAATAAATAAAATTTTAAATGTAATACAGATTGAGCTCGAGTCAGTCTAAGCCTAAAAACTGATATAAAAATTGAGTACGTTTCATCTCCATCCCCTACGCGTGTGACACATTAGGTCACATATAAGTGTTTTGGTAAAAACAATGCAAAAGCTTGGAGATGGGAAAGAAAGGAAAAGGTAATTTAAGCTTCGGTTTTTCGGAAGCGCTATTGCACTGGGCTCCGGAGCCCTGTATTTATGAGCTCCGGTGAATTCCGAACAATATTTAAATATTTACTAAAAACAGAGAAGTACCGGAGCCGGGCTATGGTGGGCTCCGTCGCAAATTAAGCCCTGGTTACAACCGAATTTTATACAGTGTAATTTTATATCACACTAGCTGACCCACCCGGCGTTGTCCAGGCCCATCATAATAACCTTAAATAAAACTCAAGTTTGTATGATTTTATATCCTTTGAAAATCTTTTAAATGGACCTAGTTTCGGAAGTCCCATTACCTTCCACAGCCTCTCGTGTGTTCCCAACATATCTCTTTCCGAACGAACATGTGATCTGGGTCTCCGCTACCTAAAGCGGTATGTACCGGAAGTGCTCCGCACGTACCGCAGATAATCGAAAACCAAGTCGAGTGAGCCAAATTTCGTTGTAATCAAGCCCATAGAACCCGAAAAATGAATGCATCATTAATGTTCGAAAATGTTGGTAACTGAAGTCTAAGATAAAGTTTCATAATACAGAAAGTAGCTGAATTATAATCTAACTTAAATGAACCTATTCCCGTTGAAATCGGGCCCCTAGAACCCGAGGAAAGAATACACCCCTAAGCGGTGGAAGGTTGCACCCCCACCCCCCTTCTCTGTAAATTTCACGGGCTACTTTTAAAATTAACGCAATATTATTTAATAAACGGATGAAATGCCGGGCGGCAAACAACTTAGCTACGCTACTGCACTTAACGAAAATTTTCATATGAATTCGACATTCGTTTTATTCGATGTTAGCATAAATTAGAGGCCCCGATGTAATTATGAGCACGCTAGAGGGCGAAGCCAGCTAGTTTAATAAAATGTTATTATTATCACGCTTATATGTTAAAGCCTCGATAACTCGACATCCTCATAAATAAGTGTATTTAGTTAATATTACTATTTATACATTTGCTCTAAAAACTGGATAACTTGAAGATTCATTAATCTGTTTTATTATATATCGAATACAAGTTATACGGTTAAACCTTGATGAATCCTCAAGCTTATAAATCTTTGTTTTTATTTAAACAATTATCATTGGTCATTGTGGTTAAAACCTTCACTGCAAATAGAGGCGTCTTAAATTAAGACACATATGTGACTGAAAAGGTATTTCAGACACTTAAGTATCTGAATCTGAAAATTCAGTCATGATGGATGTCTTAATTTAAAACATATAAGTGTCTTACTATGATCATGGTGTAAACGAACTGAGAAAGGTGTCTTAAAAATCTGCAAGTGTCTACTTTTAAGACACTTTGTAACTCCGTTCCGCATTAACCACCAGGCGGCACTCTAGTTGCGCATGCGTTTTAGATGCCTTTCGTTCGAATTGGATGTTCGTTTGTAATTCAAACTGAGCGTTTGTTTTATCTACGCGTACATTTTAACTAATAATTTATTTTGACTTGATTCGGTTTTCTCGGAATGTGAAGTTCCAGGATTTAATCCGTATCGACATAGTGATATTCCATATTAATGGAAGGTGTCAAGCAATAACAATAATATAGTGTTCTTCGTCTCGTCAAAGCAGGTAAAGAGAACTGTTGTCTGGCGGGCTATGTTTTTAGGATGGAAATATTCCATTCTTTTAACAGAGCTAGCCGGATGTGCAAAGGGATTTTTTTTTTTTAATATCAAGATGTGCTTAACTCACGGATACTAACGTAGCCTCCAATCCGGACGTCGCCTGGGTGGAAGTGATTTTGGAATAACCACACCTTTTTCCAGGTAAGTGGACCCTTCACTATGTATTGAAAACTCTCTGCGAATGTTTTCTCTTTAAATAGAGACCTCACACGAGTCTATAGCTTTATTAGTTCCTGAGTTATGCCAAAATTTGTTTAAAGCATTTTGCCTATTGGATTTCCATGTTAAAATTTTATCTTGCTAATATTTAAATTTCTACTATTCAAATCATCTGCAATCATGTTTCTGTATTATTTTACATCCGATGTTATCCTTAAAATAAGTTTTGGCAAGTCTGCATGGTGTATTAGTTGTTACTGAATCTATTGAGATACACCATCCTAAGCCTTCTTTCTCTGCCTACTCGCACGCCATTACTTTAAAAATAACAGTGACAGCACCTGTTGATCGGCTCATAATTTCTTAATTACCATCAAGGCTATCTTAACAGCGTTTTCTTAGAGTAATTATTACACAAGAGTACCTTTTATATGGGTTTTATTTATGTATACAATATTTTTATAAGCATTTAATGCGACAGCATTTGTAACGTTCACATCGGTTTTACATTTCCCATATGTTTAATATGTGATATGTACTGAAATTCCCAACTCTTTATAGTAAACATCCTTATTTAATTTTTATTTATTATGTATGCTTTTCATGTCTGATGACGTTTTCTTGCGTCTCAGATTTTATACACCGTGATAAATTTTAAGTTATTTAAAAGAATATAGTTCGAAAATCCTTCCATTTACCCATATCATTAATTCCCCCATACATGCAGCGAATTACTTGTCTTTATTTATTAGATTAAACTGTTTTAACTGATAAAACTCAAATCCGGTCATGAAATCTGTTTTCCCTTTCTGCTATATACTTTTGTTGTTTCCGAGCATTTTAGAAATACTCTATTTCCTATACTGAAAGTAGTCGACTTCAGATGTTTTCATTTTCAAGCCCGGTGATTCACACCACAATTTGACGACTCATCAGAAATCGTCTGAAATCTGTAGACGTAAAGCGGAGAAAATTTTGTTGGCGTTTTCAATAAATCTTCTTATTTAACTATTTAGAAAATGTTCTCGCCTTATCTCTGTATTAGTCATAATGATTATTTGTAAATTCTTAAATTCATGTAATTATGTGCTGTTAACATAATTGTAAAAATACGGTAAATATATACAGCTATATTTCATTTGAAATCAATTATAATATTGATTTTTTGATTATTTTTAGTAAAAAAGAAATCTGAAATTTAAAATGAATATCAGTAAAAAAATAGAATTTTATACTATATGTACTTAAGCATAACTGGATTTTGTACTTAAAGCTGAATTATTCTATATTTACTGAATCACAATGCAGAGTTGGAATTTTTCTAGAAGGACTTGATTAAAGCAAGGGTAAACTTTGACATGTCCCCCCCACCCGCCCCCCACCACCTACGATTTTTGTTGCCCCAAATTCGATATGCAATTTTTTAAAGCTTATACGTTAAATGTGTTTCGACATTGTATATTGGTTATAATCAGTATTTTGAACTAAAAAGTAGAATAAGATTAAAAGTTAAGTACAAAAAATTTTAAATACAGTAAAACTCTTAATCGCGGGCACCTTCAGAACGCTGAATCTGTCTGCTGTTCGATTGTGTTAGCTTTTATGAGGTAAATATACATACAGGGAAACCTCCCTGTGCGACCACCTCCATTAAGCGACCACCTCCATTAAGCGACCACCCCCTGAACGACCATTTTTTCATGGTACGGAATTTATTCCCATAGGCTCAATACTAATTTTACCTCTATTCAGAGACCACCCCAGTTGAATTCCCTCCATAAGGGACCCATTTCTTTGACGAAAATGAAACAAATTCCGTTTTTTCCGGGTTGCTTGAAAAAGGTTTTATTAGAATAATAATTCCGGAGAGCGCATTATTTATCAAACTTCTAAACTAAGTTTAGAATTTTTATTTATTCCGGTAACTTTTAAGTGTTTAAACCCCTTTGTTCCTTTTTAGGCAATGAATTTAACTCTGATGACACATTAAGGATGACGGTCCATAAACTCCCCTGCCTTATTCTGTCAGGAAACTCTCAAAGGAATAGATAAAGTAATGAAATCGTCAAAATTCGTTCCAGACAAAAAAAAAAAAAAAAAAAAAAAAAATTGCATTTATTTATTGAATTTTGAAAGGACTTGGGAATAAAATTTATAGTAGATAAACCATAAAAGCAAAGCAAACATCAATGTATTCATTTTTTAAACTCTGCAGTAATTAACTTATGTAATTAACTTTTGTTTTGATACTTAAATTTTCATATGTTTTCTTAATTTGAAAAATATAATTTTAGTAACATTAATTGTTACATTTTTTCAACAATTAAATTCTAGATTTTAACATGACCTCCATTAAGAGACCACCTTTCGGAGCGACCAATTTTTATTGGAACGGAAGTGGTCGCTTTAGGGAGGTTTTACTGTATATTGATAAAGGTGAGTGCTCGCTAAAGATAACTGTTCGTATGAAGGCTTTGCAGTAAAATCTCCATAACGGACAATCCTAAATAAAGGACACCACTATGTAGGAAACAGAGTTTTTTATTGAAAATATGCAAAATTTTTATACACTTATACCTCAGAAAAGCAGACACCTCCGAACGTCGGACAAATTCCACGATTCCGAGGTGCCCGCTATTGAGAGGTTTTACTGTATGAAGAAAAATATTTTTTATTTTTAACCTTATTCTACTCTAGAAATTCCTAATATGGGTTAATAATAAATATTGATTAATAAATATTGCAATATAATACTCATATACTGTAAATTTGCGGGAATCCAGTGTTAGATTTTATTTAACACAGAAATAAAAATGCTTAAACTAATTTACTGGGAATATCTTATTTAAATGGGAAAAAATTGCACAACATAGCAGGTATGGGATTCTTTCTGAAGGAGTGAATCATTTTTTATATTTGGGAGTAATTTGTTACCATAAAGCAGAGCTGATTGCAGCATGGGCAAACTGGGCTGTTTCTATGGGCCTTCAGTTTTACGGGCCCCTAAATTTGGTACGAAATTTCCATAAAGCTGATATTTTAAATTCGTTTTGATCTTACACTTATTTTAATAAATATTTTGCACTTTTAGAACATGATTAGGCTAAAGAAAATGATATATTTATCCAAATATGTATTTGACGGCATCGAATAGGCTTTTTTTTTTTTTTTTTTTTTTTTTTTTGTAACAGTATATGGAGGCAATGGGGGGAGGGGGTGAATGAATACTAGGTCTTTGGACTAGAAGCAATTTAATGTTCTCACTAAAAGTAATAAACATTTTTGATGCCGTAGGGCATATATGATAACACATAAATACATATTTAGGTGAAAAAAAATATATATATTATCCTATTCTAAAACTACAAAATACTGATTACAATCCTCATAAGGTCAAAACTGATTTAAAATATCAGCTTTATGAAAATTTCATACCCAATTTGGGGTACCCTAAAATCAGGGGGCAGAGAAGCATCCCAGTTTTCCCAAGCTGCAATCAGCTCTGCTGTATGGCAACAAATTATTCCCATTTATAAAAAAAATATTCAATGTGGTCAAACATGGCTGCGTATATGGTTTAGAAAGAAAATGGTCAAAGATGGCTTCATATTGGCTAAAAAAAAAAGGCTCAAAGATGGCCGCAATTAAGACATTTGAAATGTCTGAAATTCAGACGTAAGAAGTGTCTGAAAAATTTAAGACACTTTAAAACGTCTTAAAATTGAACACTCGTGTTTCAGACACTTAAGTGTCTGAAATTCAGACGCAAGAAGTGTCTGAAAATTTTAAGACATTTTAAAACGTCTGAAAATTGAACACTGCGTTTCAGACACTTAAATGTCTGAATTTCAGACATTTAAGTTTACAGTGTTGATAACTCTATATCCTCATAAAGCAGTGCTTCTATGCAATAGAATCTAATTAATTTTCTTAACATCCGCAATAAAATCAAAATAACAAGTTAACCCAAACGATCTCTCTAAACGAAAAACCTAGTTACTTCGCCATCTCTTTAAATTTATATTTCAATCAGTTTGATATAAATTCTGTATGATTTCCAAAAAACCTCGAAAAGTCGTCATCCTTAATCATCTGTGATTTTATTAAGCCGAATGTCATTAATGAATTATATATATCCAATCTTGTAACGACATTCTCAGAAATTTGTCTTTTTGCGCATCGAATTTATTTAATTTATATATTAAAAGATCAGTGATTCGCCAGCCTTATAAACCTTTGTTTTTGTTGAAAGAAGTAATATTTATTTGTTACTGATATGGGGGCACTATAATATCGATAGCTCATCAATTTCATAAATCAGTGCTTTTACTCAATCATCATTAATATTTTATACATATGCATTAAAACCTCAATAACTCGTCAGCTACTAAGAGTGTGTTTGTATTTAACTGTAGCATAAGTTTTCAGCGAGATCGGATTTAACGACAACCCAGTTTTTAGTGGGGAAAATTGAATAAAACGTATGCCAATAAAAGAAAGTTTCTCTCTGTCTGTGTGTATGTGAGTGTGTGAGTGTCTGTGTGTCTGCGTTTGATGACTAGCAAAATCTACCGCATGTAGAAGTCTGAACATTTAGGTGAGAACAGTCCAAGACATGTCTGATACACCTGACAATCAGATTTTTCTTTTTTTAAGGTCGAGGCCCCTGTGCCTCTAAGTTTTTATGCTCTAAATTGTTAATAACTTACTCCCTTTATATCCGATCTTCTTCGTTCTTGGGGCCAATTCCCTATTTAGTTATTCCCTCATTTCTACATTCCAGTTAAGACCCTGGCAGCCTGGGACCCGGTACAGCACCCCTTAAAGTTTTTGCGCCCTAAATTGTTAATAAATTGCTTCCTTTTAATCCGATCTTCATTTTTGGTATCCTTTTTTCATTTAGTTATTCTCCCATTTCTACACCCTAGTTAAGACCCTTGCTCCATTCTCCCCCCTAGGGTCCCGTAGGTCCCTTGAATTTTTTGTGCGCCATGCATTTTTCACCCTCTAATTTTCTCACCTTCTCAGTGCATAATTTTAAAACTGAGTATTGACACTTCTCCCAGGACCAACCCAATTTTTGGCGCATTTCTTTAAATTATTATTCTAAGGAATAATTCATAACTCTATGGCTAATTTTGAATAATTGAAGATCTAAGACCTTTTAACATATTTTCATGTTAGGGCCCTGCTCTTAACTATCAGTTGGCCTCTTTTGGGCCCTTTATTATCGGGCCACTTAAAAATGACCCGATTCATTAGCTTTTTTTTTCTAACAACTTCTTGAGTCTTCTAGCAACTCCATGAACGACAAAAAAATTTCTCACTTCAGCTACCACCAATTTTGAATATTAATCTCCTTCTCGGGGCCTTTGTTGTAGCTTCTTTAAAAACGATCTTACTCTATTGCAATTTTCTACTTCATAGTTCTTGCGTCCTACAGCTACTTTAAAACTATTAAAAATTTTTCCTTTACCCAACTACATTCCAGTTAATATCCTGCCCCCTGGGCCCGGTCCTTCTTTATACCCAAGCTACCACCTTTTTCGAATATTAATCTCCTTTTTCGGCAACAGCTTACGTTTACTCACTACATCCGTAAATTAAAAATAAAAATCGCGTTACGTTAACCCTTAAATGCGCGATTTTTTATTTTGCTTCGAAAAAATTATATATGATTCTCTGAAAGGTTTATTACTCAGGAAAAATAATGAAAAAAAAAATCAGAGATACATTTTTCATATAATACGGAACTCTTTTCTTCTGTTGCGCATCTGCAATACAAATAATAACTACTGTTGCGGGGCTGTTTTACGCTAAAATATTGCAAATCAGTAAATATTTTAATACCTATGTCTCCAAATACCTTATTTTATATAATTATTTATTTTATAAAACTTAACCTTTAACCCTTTAATTCCCATGATAGAATGCGTTCTAGAAATTACGTACTCCAGAGAATCTGACTTTACACAAGATAGTTTCAATGGTTAATTTCGCTTTTTTTAAATACGGAATGTCTGTTATTAATTAAAACAAATATTGCTATTTTTATCTCCTGGTGTGAATTAGGTATATACGAATAAAAAAAAATCTATTAAATTAAAAAAAACTGTTCTTTGTCCCTGCGCACTAAAGGGTTAAAGGTAATTTTAGAAAAGGGATTTCATCCGTTTATTAAATAATATCGTGTTAATTTTAAAATTAGACCGTGAAATTTACAGAGGAGGAGGGAGGCAACTTTCCACCGCGTAAGGATAAATTGTTTCCTCGAGTTATAAGGGCCCAATTTCAACGGGAATTGGTTTATTTAACTTAGATTACAATTCGGCTACTTTCTGTGAAAATACTACTTTCTGTGATTATGAAAGATTATCTTAGACTTCAGTTAACGACATTTTCGAACATTAATGATGCATTCGTTTTTCCGGTTCTATGGGCTTGATTACTACGAAGTTTGGCTCACTATTAGACTTTTTTTTCAATTGTCTACGATACGTGCGGAGCACTTTCGGCACATGCTGTGTTAGGTAGCGAGGACTCAGATTACAGGTTCGTTCGGAAAGACGTTTGTTGGAAACATACGAGACGCTGTGGAATGCAATGGAACAACCGAAACTAGGTTCATTTAAAAGATTTTCAAAGGATATAAAATCATACAAACTTGAGTTTTATTTAAGGTTATTATGATGGACCAGGCAAACGCCGGTTGGGTCAGCTAGTGTGATATAAAATTGCATTGTATAAAATTTGGTTGTAACGTAGGGAACTAAAAAAAAAGCAAGCAAAAAATTCATACCGCACAGTTTGTTTTTTATTTTTAATTCGATATAGATTTCGTTATTCATATGTCTAACTGTTTTATACGTTTAATATAATATGTTGAAACGTCACAAAGAGATTATTATTTGTTAAAAAAAAACCTTGTTTATATGACTTACCTTTTTCTACATAAACAAATTGCAGTAGTAATCCTTATCTCAGTTCATAAAATATTTTTTTTTTAAATGCCAATTGCAAATATCCGTTTATTTTTCAAAAAAATCATGAAAATTCAACAAACTGTTGTATCGGAACATTACTTGTGCTATAAAATTTATCAAATAATGATATTTTTGTGCAAAATGAAAAAAAAATAGTTAAAATTCTCACCGATAAGCGAAGTTTTAGGAGCCTCATTATAAAAATGTATGACAAATAAGCAGATTATGGATTCTTAAAGTAGTCTCACACTAAAAAATTAAATTTGATTGTTTAGTATCTGAATGAAAATAGCTGTACATTTTGTGCTTGTAAGAAATAAAAATGGTTTTATATGAATGCGTTAGAAAATAGCCAATTTGGATTTGAGAAAATCATTTTAAAAAAAAGAAAGAAAAGAAAGAGAAAAAAATCACTCCCGGCTCGGCCTGCAGGCACAGGTAGATTTCGAAGTTAAGTACTAATTTCACCAAAAAGGCTAAATCAAGAATAGAGATAAACACAGTTTGGCAATTTTTTCTGGTCGCTTTTGACGAGTTTTTAATTTCATTTTTCTAAACTGGTTTTATCAGAATCATGTTAAGGCTGTGTTCTCAAATACACTGCTCAACAAGGTTGATATTTTCTGACACAATGACGTACAAATTTTTTAACGTAATTGTATAAAATTGGCAGACCTACTACAAGGGATTTTTCTCCCTTCGTTCAGTGTTTTTTTTTTTTCCTTTTGTTGGGAAATTTGGTTCAAACTGTGACAGTATTTTCTGAAACATCTATTGTGTTTAAAAAAAAAAAAAAAACGGAAAATGTCTTTCAATTACATAGTTTCCTTATAACAACACCTTCCAATTTCATGCGTTTCCGAAGGAAAGGGAATTAAAACTTATGTCATAAAGTTGCCCCTATGGATTTGAGAACAGCCTTAATACGATATTTTTTTCTTGAACCTCCTTTTTTTGTGTAAGAGTTGGTTTTATCAAAATCTTGCCAATATAAAAGTTGTAGATAATATTAAGAAGATTTATAATAAATTTAAGCGGATTTGATATCTTGTGAATTGGCAAAGTTATGATTTTTTTTTTCTTTTTAAGCCTCTCCCTTTTCTCTGTAAGAGTTGGTACTATCAAAGACTCAATATAAAAGTTGTAGGTCAGATTAAGAAGATTTATAATAAATTTAAGTGGATTTTATATCTTGTGAATTGACGAAGTTATGAATTTTTTTCTTCTTAAAACTCTATTTTCATTGCCCCTTGAGCCCATTTTTAATGATATCAAAAATCTGTTATGCATAATTTTTTGGACCTTTTCCTAGAAGTAATAATAACTTTAAACTGATTTGATATGCATTATAATTAAGAAGTTATTGTTTTTTTCTGTTTTCACAAAATCCTTCCCTATTTCCATACCCTTGGGTCGATTTTGCCCATTAACGAACTTTACCGAGATTTTCTGCCCCTTGATTGTATGGTATGGCCTTGATCAGTTTGGAAGAGGTTTGTGCAGAGTTATGGAAGTTATCGTGTCCATAAAAAAGTGATATATATGGATAGATAGTTAAAGTTTTGAACTGGGGGTGGTTTGGTGTTCTATAGTTTCATGATCGGCGTAGATCTGCAAAAATGTTGGTAAAATGTAATATGTAGTATTTCTTATTACGAAATCTACCTAAAAATGTATTACCCTGATTTTATTCCTCTAAATATCTACAATATTCTGCTTAATACTTTACGAAATTCGTTAGATCCCTAGCTGAGGCTGGATACATTCTACGACTAAAAATGCAAACTTTATTAACAAGAATGAAAAAAATAATATTAAATAAGAACCAATTTTATTAATATAAAGGAGAACCTAGCTTCAAATTTAAAGAAAAATTCTATATGCTTACCATATATATCTAATTCGATAAATGCTTTTCTTAAATTTTGAATATCAAATTAAATTAGAATTATTTGAAAAAAAATATTTTTAATTTTCTCAACATATATTTTTTAACTTTAGAGTATTATTGATTATAAAGAAACCGTTATTGAAAAATTAAGTTAATACAAATAGAGGAGTAAGGATGAAACGTAAAAAGTTCTCAATAAACTTGAAAATTGGTGAAACAATTAAAATTATGTATCACGTTTAAAACAAAATGTTATTAGCCTGCGGTACGGTATGCTATTTCTTTCTCCCAGCTTATTTTGTGTCCAAAAAATAACGTTACCTTACAGAGGCTAGCCATAAAAGAAAGCATTACGATTAAATACTGTTTAGCATTTTTTTAAACTTCTAAGCATCGCACATTTTCAATTTTTATACCTTCGTATTGGAGAAAAAAAGTTCTTTTAAATACGTTTTGTTTGAAAACTGTATCTTCATTTATTTTTGAAATATTAATTTTTTTGGAGTTTTTAATTCACCATTTGCTTAATATTGGCAACGGAAGAACTCGACTTTTGTAGAAAGTAAAGGAAGAATAGTTTAAAAATAGCAATTATATATTTTTGTTGCCATTTTTTCGTAACAACCGAAAGAAAATGTAGTTAAAATACGTGCTATTTTGAAAAAAAATATATATAAACGAATGATTTTTGTTAATACAATGGAGATATTATATACTATATTTAATTGTAAGTATCTATGAATCATTAGATCGCCGTTTTTTTTTTTTTTTTCTTGAATGACGGAATATTTTTTTTGCATTTGTGCATTATTTCGCGATAGTGGTGTGCTATGCATGCTTTACTGTAGATGTTTAAGAGTAGATCGTAAATGTGGAATTCTTAAGCGGATGCGAATGACGTCATTTTACATAAAATAAAACGTGTGCTTTAAGTCTTAAAATTGAAATATGTTTTGTACTGCAGTAGAGTCCCGCTTAACCGAGTTATTTTCTTCTGATGGATTGGTGGCTTCTATTATTATGAAACAGCCATTATAAATGAGGTGTTAGGGGAAGATGAAAAAGCAGTCCTCAAAAAAAAAAAAAAAATTATAGCCATTTTTTCCACCATTCCGACAGAAAATCTGAGCTCAAACTTTTTACGGCTGCTCTTTCATCGTCACCTAACACTTCATTTATAATGGCTGTTTCATAATAATAGAAGCCATCAGTCCATCAGAAGAAAATGAAGTAATGGAAATGCCGGAGGCGACACTAAATTCTCAAAAAGCAGTTTTCCTGTTCTCTAGTTTAATATTATTCTATTAAATTTTCAGTTCATTTGTAAACGTAGGTGTAAATGATCCAGCAATGGCATTCATTATACAAATAATAGTTTCTCCAAAATAATTTTTTACATTCCGTGTTTAAATGTTTAAATTTCTTAATTAAATCAGAAAGAGAAAGAGTCCTAATTTTTTTAAAAATCATTAACAGTGTTAAATTCATGCAGTGACCCGGGGGAGACATTCTCCCCAGAGAATAAATGTCCTCATGGATGATTTGATATTTTGTGTTTTCAATGGTCAAAAAGTGCAAATTCCACACCCACCCCCACCCCGGAGCTACAGAAATCCAATCCTTCACGGAGTAAAGTGTCTAAATTCAACTTGATCAATAAGAGAAAATTAGGAATAATCCAGTTTAATGCCATAATATGCTTTATTTGTATAAAATAGACTTATTAGCACATCTAAATTGGTATCAAATAATAGCTCTTTTTCGTTAGTAACCGAAGAAAATGAAATGAATAAAGAAATGACCAAACAGGATGATTGATTTCTCCTTTCAACTGTTGCATCATGCTTCCGCCAAATACGCATATATGTTGGCGCAACACTGTCTGGAATAAATAATGTTAGGGTGGAATAAAAATAAACAGCTCTTAAATTTATGATTATCTAGTCAAAAATAAATAACAAAATAAATAAATTACTGATAAAAGGAAGTTAGATATAAAGGATTTTATTTTGATGTTTTTATGCATAAAAATGTCTCCATGAATATTTTAGAAAGTTTTGGAAAGTTGAGCGTTTTTTTTTAAGAACTTCTTAATATTAATTATCAATAAAGTTTATGGATGGTTAAAGGACATGGGAAGTGTATAATATGAAAAAGTGACCACAGTGCTTTATCACATTGATATGTCATATGTGGGGTGTCGGCAAAAGTTGGAAAAGCGCCCCTCCAGGGAGTCGCGCCCCTCAGAATAGACCCTCCCTTTCTTTGAATTTTTTATATATTATAAACATTATCTATCAGAGGGTTACGTAAAAAAATTCCGATCTAAAATGATGAAACGCTACTTCAAAAAATTTCAAAAATCCCTCCCCCTTGGGGTGGCAAAGCAGTGTGTGCGTGGGGGTGTGGAACATGGGAGGTGTATAATATGAAATAGTGGCTATAGTGTTTTTCAATGATATATCACATGAGGGGTGTCTGCAAAAGTTGGAAAAGCGCCACCGGTGCACCAACTCTCACGCCCCTCTGCAATAACCCCCCACTCTTTGGAATTTTATTTATTATAAATAATATTTATAGGAGGGCTCCGTAAAAAAAATCTAATCTAAAATGATGAAAATGCTACGATTTCAAAAAGTTCGAAAAGTGTCCCCTGGGGAGCTAAATTGAGGGGAGGGGAGAAGAAATAATTATAACATGAAAAAGTAATCTTTCCGGTGATATATCACATAACTGGTCCGAAAAAAGTTTGAAAATTGCCCCCTGTGGATCCACTCTTTCGCCACCTGAATACACTCTTAATTCATGCATCCCCTCTTTTAAATTCTTATATTTAAAAAATAATATTTTTCGGAGTTATCCGTCAAAAAACCCCATTTCAAACAATATTTATTGTAGAAAATTTTACTTTTTTAAAAATTTGTTTGTTATAACTAATTATAGCCTAACCGTAATAGTAACCTAATTATAACCTACCCTAACCTAACTATAACGTAACTGTAAACTATCCGTAATGTAGCCGTAACATAACCATAACTTAATTGTAACGTAATTGTAACCTAAAAGTAACCTAATTGTTACCTAAACGTAATCTGTGACCTAACTTAACCTAAGTGTCGGCTAAATGTCCTATCGGCTAAACGTACTGTCGGTTAAATGTCGCTGTCGGCTAATTGTCTCTGTCGGCTAACTGTCGCTGTCGGCTAATTGTCTTGTCAACTGGTACTACTGGTACTAATGTACGTGTCAGCTAAATGTACTTGTCGGCTAAACGTCCTGTCGGCTAATTGCTGTCTGCTAAATGTCTTGTCGGCTATTTGGTTGTCTGCTAAATGACATAGACCCGAATAAGCCGGTATATCAAATTTGAAGCAAATCGAATAATTCTGCATGAAAAACCCATTTATCTAAATTAATGGGGGAGACTAACCTCCGTCCCCCCTTCATGCTTAACCAATAAGCCTCCAAATCTAATCAAGGCAGCTCCTTAACATATTAAACCGGTATACCAAATTTGGAGCAAATCGAATAATTCTGCATGAAAAACCCATTTATCTAAATTAAGGGGGGATAGCCCTCTTTCCCCCCTTTATTCTTAACTAATGAACCACCAAATCTAATCAATGCAGCTACTTAACATGATAAACTGATATAGCAAATTTGGAACAAATCGAATAACTCTGCATCAAAAACCAATTTATCTGAATTAAGGGGGTGGGGGGCTAGCTCCCCTATCCCCCTTTATTCTTAACTAATGAACCTCCAAATCTAATCAAGGCAGCTCCTTAACATAGTAAACCGGTATACCAAATTTGGAGCAAATCGAATAATTCTGTATGAAAAACCCATTTATCTAAATTAATAGGGGTAGCCCCCTTTCCCCCCTTTATTCTTAACTAATGAACCACCAAATCTAATCAATGCAGCTACTTAACATGATAAACTGATATAGCAAATTTGGAACAAATCGAATAACTCTGCATCAAAAACCAATTTATCTGAATTAAGGGGGTGGGGGGCTAGCTCCCCTATCCCCCTTTATCCTTAACTAATGAACCTCCAAATCTAGTCAAGGCAGCTCCTTAACATAGTAAACCGGTATACCAAATTTGGAGCAAATTGAATAATTCTGCATGAAAAACCCATTTATCTAAATTAAGGGGTGGGGGGACTAGCTCCCCTATCCCCCTTTATTCTTAACTAATGAACCTCCAAATCTAATCAAGGCAGCTCCTTAACATAGTAAACCGGTATACCAAATTTGGAGCAAATCGAATAATTCTGTATGAAAAACCCATTTATCTAAATTAATAGGGGTAGCCCCCTTTCCCCCCTTTATTCTTAACTAATGAACCACCAAATCTAATCAATGCAGCTCCTTAACATGATAAACCGATATAGCAAATTTGGAGCAAATCGAATAACTCTGCATGAAAAACCCATTTATCTAAATTAAGGGGTGGGGGGGACTAGCTCCCCTTTCCCCCTTTATTCTTAACTAATGAACCTACAAATCTAATCAGGGAAGCTCCTAAACATAATAAACCCGTATACCGAATTTGGAGCAAATCAAATAATTTTGAATGAAAAAAACATGTATCTAAATTAAGGGGGGGAAGCCCTCTTTCCCTTCATACTTAACTAATGAACTTCCAAATCTAATCAGGGAAGCTCCTTAACATAATAAACCGGTATATCAGATTTAGAGCAAATCGAATAATTCTGCATGAAAAACCCATTTATCTAAATTAAGGGGAGGGACTAGCCCCCTTTTCCCCCTTTATCTTTAACCAATGAAACCCCAAAACTAATCAGGGAAGCACTTTTCAAGAATGAACGTAGAAAAAAAAATTGAAGCAAATCGGATGTTTCTATCAAGAGTTACCTCGTTACGTGAATACGTACGTACATACTTACATACATACAGAACGGCGGGCACAATCAGCTCTCTGACTTTGATAGCCTCTGAGCTAAAAAGTTGAATAATGATGGTGACGAGTTATTGAGGTTGACATTGTTGGTATATCACCGACCCATATCAATGTGTCTTCTAAATTCTTTCGGCAAAATGTATGTTTCTGATAAATATCATGTCGGCTATTTGACCTGTCTGCTAGTTGTCCTGTCGGCTAATTGTCATGTCTGCTAGTTGTCCTGTCGGCTATTTGACCCGTCTGCTAATTGTCAGGTCGGCTATTTGACCTGTCGGCTAAATGTCCTGTCGGTTATTTGACTTGTCGACTATTTGAACTGTCGGATAATTGTCCTGTCGGTTAATTGTCATGTCGGCTATTTGACTTGTCGGCTAATTGTCATGTCGACTAAATGTCTTGTCGGCTAAATATCATGTCGGCTAATTGTCCTGTCGGCTAAATGTCTTGTCGTCTAAACGTCCTGTCGGCTAAATGTCCTGTCGGGTAAATGTACGTTTCGGCTAAATGTACTTGTCGGCTAAACACCCTGTCAGCTAATTGGTGTCTGCTAAATGTCTTGTCGACTATTTGGTTTTCGGCTAAATGACATAGATCCCCCGTAAGATAACTGTAACTTATCCATAATCTAACCGTAACCTATCTGTAACGGAAATGGAACATAACGTAACCTAACCATAACCTAATTGTAACCTAACCGTAACCTAACCGTAACCTACTTATAACCTAACCATAACCTAACTGTAACATAACTGTAACCTAACAGTAATCTATCTGTAAAATAAACGTAACATGACGGTACGCTAACCGTAACCTAATTATTAACTAACCGTATCCTAACTGTGATGTAACTATAACCTAACTGTAACCTAAATGTAACCTAACTGTAGCCTGGCGGTAACCTAACCGTGATCTAATTGTAATCTATCCGTAACCTACTGTAACCTATCCGGAACCTAACCGTAATCTAACTGTAACCTATCCGTAATCCTATTTGTAACCAAACTGTAACGTAACTGTAACCTATCCGTAACCTAATCGTAGCAGAAACGTAATCTAACTGTAACCTCTCCGTAACTTAACCGTAATCTAACTCTAACCTATCCGTAACTTAACCATAATCTATCTGTAACCTATCCGTAACATAACCTTATCCTATCTGTAACTTAATCGTAACCTAATTGTCACCTAAAATTAACATAACTGTGACGTAACCGTAATCTAACTGTAACCCAACCGTAACGTAACTGTAACCTAAGTTTAACGTAACCGTAAACTAATTGTAATCTATCCGTAACCTAAAAGTATCCTAACCATAACCTAACTAGGCTAATCGTCCTCTCAACTAAATATCCTGTCGTCTAATTTTTCTTGTCGGCTAATCGTCCTGTCGGCTAAATCTCCTTTCGGCCAATCGTCCTGTCGGCTAAATGTCTTGTCGGCTAAATGTATTGTCGGCTAATTGTCTTGTCGGCTACATGTCTTGTCGGCTAAATGTCCTGTCGGCTAAATGTCTTGTCGGCTAAATGTCCTGTCGGCTAAATGTCCTGTCGGCTAATTGTCTTGTCGGCTTATTGTCCTGTCGGCTAAATGTCCTGTCGGCTAATTGTCACGTTCGGCCAATTGCCTGTCGTCCAATTGTCTGTCTGCTAAATGTCCTTTTCGGCTAATTGTCCTGTATGCTATACGTACGTTTCGGCTATTTGTCCTGTCGGCTAAATGTACTTGTCGGCTACATGTCCTGTCTGCTAAATATACGTGTCGACTAAATGTACTTGTCGGCTAAACGTCCTGTCGTCTAAGTGCTGTCTGCTAAATGTCTTGTCGGCTATTTGGTTTTCGGCTAATCGTCTGCGACCGCTGGCTACCACTACTTTTGTTTCGTTTTATTAAATGAAAAAAAAATTTACAAAAAAATTTTACAAAGTTAACTATATAAAAATAGTGGTATATTGAGCTTGAAAGCCCCCATTCTGGCTGCGCCACTGACAATGGGGTACCTAATCGGCGCCAAAATGGCGTTATTTTGCCTGACATGGTAACCCGACTATTGTTGCTTATTTAATAAATGTTTATTTGAATTTATTTTCTTTTTATTTGCAAAAAATGTTATAAATTGTTTTGTTCTATAGTTATTAATTAAACTTTTTTTTTATTTATTGTTATTTCATTTTAAAAATAATAGAAAATAATTTAAAAATACATATGTTACTGGTATTCGAAAACGAGGTTTTCGCCAAATTGTCGTAAAAAAAATCATGCCAAACCCAGTGCGTATATGACAATGCAACAAATCATGACATTTAATTTCAACTTCAATGCAATGTTTTCATGGTACGACTTCTGCCGTCGACCAATTTCGCCAAATTACATAAATCGCCAAACCACTCGCCAAATTATACAAATTGACATAATTTTTTATTTTAAATAACGAAAGAATAAATAAATTAGTATAACATTAATAAAAATACAAATAAAACGTCGAAATAAAAATCACTTGATGGCGTAAACACGTGTAACTTCCTTAAAGTCAAGTGAATGTGACATTTACGATCAACCATTATTGGCATTTAATATTATAGTTTGGCGATAGATTTTTGGTCGATGGAATAGCCAAGTAGCACCGTTTCAATTTACCACTCGAAAAAAAAAATGCTAACTGGCGAATTAAAAAAAAGCTATTGACGAGATTTGCACCCGGCTAACATAAACGTACCAGGAATTCTTTGCGATCATGGCAACTTTTATGCAGCTTTATTCGGAAAAATAATTTTGATTCTTTAATCAAAATGGAAACCTTTCTTATGAAAAGCGAAGAGATCAGCCCGTAATTGTTTATGGCAGTTACATGACTTGGACTGTTATAATATAAGTGGAATGATGGCGATAGAATAATATTTGGCGACTTATCACAACTGTGGCTGGCTAACATTAAAGTACCAAAATGACCGCCTGGAATATAAAAGTGAAGGGATCCTCCCGGAACTGTTGATGCTAGTCACATGACTTAGGCTATTATTATAGAGATTATTTTCAATTCTAAAAACAGCGCAAAGAATATTTCCTTACGATTAAAAATTTATTTACACGTAACTATTAAAAACAGAAAAAAAACTTTAAAATTACTATTAAATGAGTACGTGTTAAAAGCATGAAAATATTGAAAATTATGTCTTGAAAATTGTATTTACACGTAAATATTAAAAGAGAAAGGAAACTTTAAAATAATAAGTACATTAATATGCGTTTAACCCTTTCAGGGGCAAAGTAAATCTTGAAATCAGTGAATGGCACCAGAATTTACAAACAAATTTCGAAATACAAAAATGCTTTTGTTCACTTACTTAATAAAAGGAAAATTTTCATCCCAATATTCTGGTGTCAATATGGCATTTAAGAATTAAAATTAAGTGGTCCAAAAATGAGCCACCGCCCTTGAAGGGGTTAAAACAGCAAATTTTAGTAATTGAAGTAAATTGTATTCAGTTAATCGTTTTATAACGCTGTTAAAAAATACCGGCAGGCAAAGACTCTGTTTACTTAATTCATTTTATTTTAGCTCCTTTTCAAATGTTTGACTGATTTTCTTTAACCAAACACGAAAACAACCATTGGATGTCTTAACAGCATCTGATTCTGCCTTAAGTTTTTCCAGTCAAAGGGAATTGAATGGAAACCCGTTTACAGGGAGATCGCTAAAGGTTTTTTCAGTATAATTCAATCTTCTCTAATCTTTTTAAAACCGATCAGATTAGCCTGCTTTTAGATTCTGCAGTGTCTGAATGGGAGTTGGCGAACGTAGCTTGCAGGGGGCAGAGCCCCCTAATATATATATATATATATATATATATATTATATACTAGCAAACCCCGCGGCTTTGCTCGCGTAATATTTGAAATATGCCACGTGATATTTATATGTCTAATTTATATTAAAAGGTACTAACTAAATTTTTACTTATTACTTTTAAGAATAATTCAAAAATTACTATTTAAAACACAGTTTGATTAAACATCATTATTACACTGCATTAGGCGGAAATGAGACTTAAATTAATAAAACTAAATGAATGATAATTTAGAAAATATTTTGAAACCTTTAAGCTCATTTAATACGCTCATTTCAGTATTCATTTGAAGTTTTGAATTTTTTAGAAACCATCTTCTTACATCTTAAAATTAACTATCATGTCAAATTCCAAGTCCTACCATCTCTCTCAACCGAAAGGGCTATGTTGAATTAGGAACTATCACCATTAATTTGCCAACATTAATTTTGAAATCGGTTTGTTATTTTTAATATTCCACAGAAAGGTAATTTAGAAAGTTTTTAAAGGCCTTTTATAGAACGTTTGCTGTTCCTGTAAACCCCAGGTGGTAGAATCATCGGCCTGTGTAGGATCAGAGACTGTTACCATTGATTCGCAACTATTACTTTTATAATCGGTTTATATTCCCTGAAATTGCATAGATACCGTAATTTAGGACTTTTTTAGAATGCTTTTCACACCTCCCCTTCGCTTCACCCCATTTTAATTCGAATTTATTTTCGACAGTCCTTCGAGGGCATTTATATTTTATAAGTAACTACCATGCCATATTTAAAGTTTCTAGCCTTTTCAGTATCACAGATATCGTAATTTAGAAAGTTTTTAGCTCCTGCAACCCTCTGGTGGTAGTGGCACAGATATAAAATATAGCTTATGTTTGAGCAGGTCCTAACACCAACAATTTGTCATCATTATTTTTTTAATCGGTTTAGTATTTGATAAGATTGCATAAAAATTGTAATTTATAACGCTTTTCGCTTACTTCATCTTTTTAAATTTGGAATTTTCTTTTGACTGTTCATAGAAAGCAGTTGCATCTTGTAAGTAAATACCATGCCATAATTCAGAGTGTTAGATCCATCAGCTGTGCAAAAAACGCAAATTAGAACATGTTTTGCTTTTACAACCCTCAGATGGTAGTGACAGAAACATAAAATATAACTTATGTTATAGCAGGGACTATCACCATTGATTTGCAACCATTACTTTTGAAATAGCTTTGGTATTTCCTGAGATTGAGTATAAATCGCAATTTAGAGCGTTTTTAGTACGCTTTTCGCGCATTTTCACCCCTTTTTAAATTTCTAACTTTTTCGAAACTGTTCTTAAAGGCCATTTATATCTAATAAATGTGTACCTTGCCTAATTTTAAGTTGCTAGCCCGTACCGATCACAAAAATCGAAATTTAGAACGCTTTTTTGCTCCTGCAACGCCTAGGAGATAGTGATACCGACATAAAATAGCGTCTATGTTAGACCAGAGTCTGTCAGCATCAATTTCCTACCATTTCTTTTGAAATCAGTTTGATTCTGTTATCTATTACCCGTTTTTACTTGTCACTTATGGCTAATATGGGTTTAAAACTTTACGTAAACTTATATTGATTTAATAGCTTTCCTTTTTACATTTTAATGCTTATAGAACTTCTTTATTTTAAAAGCAATACCTTCATCACCTGGAATATAATGTTAATTGTTTCCTATAACGTAAATTAATTTAAAAGAACTGACATTAAATTTAAAGTGTTTCATAGATGGCGTTAGCCGTTCCGTAGTCGACTATTCTCGGATCTACCCTTTTTGTAAAATGGAATCGTCCAGTTCAAAGGTATAAATTGCGTTTCCCTAATCAATTGCCGCGCTCTCTCTTTTCTGTTCGTTTCTTTAAAGTTATCATTATGATTTTAATATGTTTGAGTTTAAGTTACAGCAAGATATTTAGTTTGAGTTTTACGATGTTTTTAGAAAACGGTTTTAGCTATGATTTAAATTTAAGCTGTTTTGAAAAGCTCCAGGTGTATTGAAGTTAATCCGGTTTTAACCAAAGTTATTTTTAATGATTCACTTAGCTATTTTAAACAAAGTTGGCTCTGAATATTTTTCAACTTAAATCTGTATTTTTATAAAGTAATTGAATGAAATAGAATTCAAATAAAGAACTGTCGTCAACAATATCTGACTTTTCTATGAATTCAACATACAGTTTTGTAACAGGTATCTTCCACAGCACATTTACAGTTCCTCTGCTGATAGCAGTATAAGTGTATATCAGACCTGTATTGATACAGGCTAAGAGAAGAGGTTATGGGCAACCAATGCCATACCTGGATAATAGAAGCGTGTTGAATTTAAATAAGAAGAGTCATAAATTTTAGCCCCATTTCAAAGACATTTGTGTTTGTTAAGAAGGGGGGCTGATATTTTTTGAAGATGGCGAGTATGCAAGTACAGATCGATAAGCTTGGAGCTTTAAACTACTCAACTTGGCAAATGGATATTAAATACCTTCTGTTGGAGAAGAATGCATGGGATATTGTTGCTGGAATTGAGAAGGAACCTGAAATTGATGCCGATAAGGGAATTGCAGCAAAGGATGTGAAAGATTTTCATACTAGGAAAAGGATTGCTTTATCCACAATCTATTTAAATATGGGAAAGGACTTTAGAAAAATCATAGGGAATAAAGTTAATCCCAAAGATGTATGGGATGTATTAAAGAAACATTTCGAGCCTGATAATAGATCACGGCATATGTTCCTGTTTTCCGAATTCATGTCCTGTAAAGTAAAGCCAGATGAAAAGATAGATTTATTTGCTGCCAGGTTAAATAGAATTGCCGATCAACTGAACGACCTTGGTCATCCTGTTGAAGAGGTGTATAAATCATTTCAACTCCTGCGTCATCTCCCAAGCCATTTTGACAGCATAGTGCAAGTTATATTACGTTGGAAGGAGGAAAAGTTTATTTTCAATGATATTCTAATGGAATTAATCGCCGAGGAATCAAGATTAGCCCTGTGAGATTTAGACAAACGTAAAGAACTTTTCGTTGAGACTCAACATATACAGAAAAGTAGACTTCGATGCTTTCGATGTGGGAGCCCAAACCATCTACAGAGGGATTGTCGACAACGCCGAAGAGACTCTAGAAGTTACAATCGTCGTGTTCCATCTGTTTCTAGTGTGTCTGATGCCTCCGAATCCAGTTCCGAACGTGCCCAATCTCCAGTTAAGAGAAACAGGAATCGCAGAGGCAAAGCGAAGGAATCATCATCAAACTCTAACAGCGTTAAACAAAAAGGTAAAAACAATCCTTTCTTGTTTTATATTCAGGCAAATTTGAGTGGTAGTGAAAGCGAAAATAGCTGGTTATTTGATACCGCAGCTTCACACCATTTTTGCCGTGATAAGAGTTTGTTTTATAAATTTAAGCCTTTAAAAGATGAAAAAATGTTTGTTGCTGTAAATGGTGTTACTTTTCCGATAGAAGGAAAGGGAAATGTAAAGTTAAAGTTTGGCCAAAGGCTGTGTTTCTTTTCTGATGTAATGTATTCCCCTAAACTAAGGAAAAATCTTATTTCAGGTCCAAAATTGGATGTAAAAGGTGTAAAATTTACTGGTGAAGGTGGTAAGGTGGAGGTGTCCAAAGATGGTCAATATTTATTTACTGCTTTTCTTAGGGATGGTACTTATCATTTGTATCCTAAAATTCCAAGTTTAGTTCCTAAAAAGGTTAAATTTGAAACGTCCCATCTATCTAAAGATGATTTCAGAATTTGGCATCGCAGATTCGCGCATGTAAGTCCAGATTTGATAGAAAATACGGCCAAAAATGAAAGTGTTAGAGGTCTTCCCCGGGTTAAATCAGGAAAATTTTTTTGCGAAATATGTAAACTTAGTAAACATAGACGTACGTCATTTAAATCAATTAATAGGATTAGATCTAAACGTCCCCTCGAGTTGTGGTTTATGGATGTCTGGGGGCCTGTAAGAGAGAAAGGAAGAAACGGAGAGAGATATTTTCTCTCAATTATTGACGATTTTTCGCGTAAGGCCACAGTTTTTCCCATAAAGGAAAAATCCGAAGTGTTTGGAATTGTTCGCAATCATGTGATCCGGGCGGAGAGATTTCTCGAACGTAAAGTAAAGTACATTCGATCAGATAATGGCGGGGAGTTTAAAAATGATAATTTTAGGATTTTCTGTGAAGGGAGAGGCATTAAACATGAATTTACGAACGTGTACTCCCCTGAACAGAATGGGACTATTGAGAGATACAATCAAACGATTGCTAACGGCATCAGATCAATTTTAAGTGAAAGTGGTTTAAAACGAAGTTTCTGGCCGGAGGCAGCGTTGTATTTTACGTATACTTGGAATCGCATTTGTCACAAATCTCAGTCGAAGACTCCTTTCGAACTTTATAGTGGCTCTAAACCATCCGTTAGACACTTAAAACCCTTTGGAGCTATAGCATATATAGGTGTTCCCAAGCAACTTAGGTCGAAACTTGATGCAAAAGCAAAAAGGGGGGTAATGGTTGGTTACGCCTTTAGTACTAAAGGTTACCGGGTTTGGCTACCTGAAGAAAACAAAATTATTGAAACCATTAATGTTTCTTTCAATGAGGAACTCCCAGATAGTGTCCGGCGCAGTGGAGTCGTGATGGGTTCAAAAGAGATAGGATCTCCTATTTTTGATAAGGAATCTGATGAAGAGTTTGAAGGTGAGGTTGAAAATAATGATACCCCAAATATAAATTATTTCCCTTCGTATAAACCTCCAGATTTATCCTCTTCAGAGGAGGAGAATTCCACAGAGGAAATAAAATCAAGTAAAGATGTTTTGAGGGGGGTTCCACTCTCTGATACTGTTTGGTTAAGAAAAGTTGCCCCGAGTGCTTATGGTAATCGTAACTACATTTACTATTACGAACAGGGAAAAACTGAAAGGTTGAGATCCTTAAACGATGTAGAAAAGTATTGTAAAAAGCATCATCTTAAATTTGAACCTCATATTTTCTGTTTTAAAGGATCAAATAAATTTAAAGGAGTGGTTTCAGGTCGAGAGGATAGTTCTTGTTCAAATACGGAGACTTCTGATATTGATAGGGATATATGACTAGATGACATCAAAATACCAACTACCTATAAACAAGTTTTAAAATCCCCACAAAGGAAGTTTTGGGAACAGGCCATGAGAGAAGAATTGAAAACTATGAGAGAAAGGGGAGTTTGGAAACTAGTTAAGTTACCAAGCGATGCTAAACCCTTAGGTTGTAGGTGGGTTTTCACATTAAAAAAGGATGACAAGGGCAAAATTGTAAGGTATAAAGCCCGCCTAGTGGCACAAGGTTTCAAACAAATAAAGGGGGAAACCTATGATGAAACTTTTTCACCGGTTGTTAATTTTGCCATTATTAGATTTTTCTTTTCCCTTTTAGTCTCCTGTAAAAAATGGACACACCTACAATGCGCCGTAAAATGTGCTTATTTATATGCACCTTTGGCCGAAACAATATATATGTCCCAACCTCCAGGATTTGTGGAAAACGAAAATTTAGTATGTAAATTAGAAAAAGCTTTATATGGTTTACATCAGTCTGGTAGAATGTGGTATTTTGAAATAAATAAAATTTTGCATGATATAGGGTTTGTTAAGTTTGAATGGTGCACTTGCGTGTATAGTTTTGATGATAACATTATCCTGCTTCTTTATGTAGACGACATAGTAATTTTCGGTAAAAATGAAAGAGTGGTGGAAAAGGTTGTTAAACTTTTGACTGGTTATTTTGATCTTAAGATACTAGGTAAAACCAGAAAGCTATTGGGTGTAGAATTCGAGGAGGGTAATGACTATCTAGCAATACATCAAATTCCTTATATTGATGAGATTTGTCAAAAATTTTAAAAGTTTAAGTTCCCTATCACTTCACTCCCAATAAGCAAAGGTGTAGTTTATTCAAAAACCCAATCCCCTCAATCCGATAACGAAATATTTGAAATGTCTAAAATTCCATACAGAAGTGTTTTAGGATGTTTGTCGTTCCTATCTAATAGAACCAGGCCCGATATTGCTTATGCAGTAAATATATTTAGCCAATTTCAAAATAACCCTGGATTAGTACATTGGCATGGATTATTAAAGCTTTTGGGATATGTTTGTTTTACTAAATCTTTAAAATTGAATTTGAATTGTAAAAATGTACATGTAATTGCATATTCAGACGCTGATTTTGCCACAAACAGGGATGCCAGAACTTCAATGGGAGGTCAGTTATTACTTTTAGATAAATCACCATTAATGTGGAGGTCCTTTAAGGAAAAATGTATAAGTTTATCGACCATGGAATCGGAATTTATTGCGATGACAGAAGCTGCAAGAGAGCTCTTATGGTTCGATAGAATAATGGACGAATGCATTGGTCGAAGGATAATTTGTGATAGAAAGGAAAAATCTTTATTATTGGTTGATAATCAGGCCACCATTAGTTTTGTCAAATCCCCCATTGAAAACCACAGAACGAAGCACATAGATGTAAAGTTATTTTTTATTAGAGATTTGGTATATAAAAATATTTTTGAAGTAAAGTATGTTAAAAGTAAAGAAAATTACGCGGACATCTTCACCAAGCCCCTTAGTAAATTTGAATTATCAGGGTTTAAATTGAAGGTTTTCTTGGATTGTTAAATTTGTTGTTAAATTTTGTTAAATACCCCTCATTGCATTAAAGTGTATTTATATAATATTTATTGTACTAGATTGTCCAGCTTCTGTATAAAAGATGTATTTTAAAGTTTTGACTATATAAGGTTATGTATAAGATCAATTTTTTGTGTGTAAAAATTGAATTTAGTTTAGCCTTGTGAACCAATTTAAAATCCCGCCGGAATGCAATAAGTACCCTTTGCCCTTCCATTCTCCGGGATTCGAGCGGCCTTTCATAATGTCTCGTGAAAGGTGAAAATGTAATCCGGCCAGAGAGTCTACAGGGGATAGTGTCGGACGAAGGTGTAACTGTTGCAGGAAGGCCACATTTGCGGGCATGTTAAAGTTTAATTCAGTAAGTCCTTCATTTTAATATTGGAAATGCCACTTTAGTATCCCGGTTCACTTGGTGAAACATAAATATAAGAGTTTAATTATACATGAAGTCGACTTCATTACGTTAACATTGTTGTAAGTTTATTGAGATTAACCATGAACTTTATTAGTTTAAGATTTTTTTTTTGAGCTAAATTTGAAATGAAAGTGTAATCTTGTTTCAGTTATTGAAATAGAAATCTGAATGCGTAATTTGAATTATTGACATGTAAAAAATCTGCATTTATTATATACAGTGGAAATATGAAATTATGAGTTAAACATTTATAGAGTATATTATGTGTTATGAAAGAGAATGGAATCATGGGCCCATGTATGATGAAGGATGAAAGATGATGGATGAATGTGATTATTAAAGTTTTGAATATGTATAATTTTTCAGAAATTTATATTGAAATATATTGATTGAAAATGTATTGAAACTATATTGAAACTGTTTTAAAATGAAGTCACGTTAGATGTTGTATTAAAACGATTTGCTTTTCAGAAAGATTTGAATTTATCTGGTAATGTATTAGGAATATTAATTGAAGCTGATGGACTGTTGAAGTTTAAACCAGAGTTAAATTTTAGATACTGTGGTTGGAAATATTGCATTTTAGATGCATGAGGGTAATTTGTTTCTTGTTATATATTGTTATAAATTTTGTTAATGTTTATAATGTTTAGTAATTGTATATTACTGTTTAAAAGGCGACAAGTTATATTTGGATAAAAATGTTGGATTTTATGAGAAGATTGAAGATGTAATGGTAAAAGTTCAGATTGAGTTTTTGTTTGACCTTTGTAAATTCAGAGCGAATTTTGGAAATTCTAGGGATTTGTTAACTGTTTAATTTTTCTTTCCCATGAGTGACAAGTGGGGGGCTTTGTTATCTATTACCCGTTTTTACTTGTCACTTATGGCTAATATGGGTTTAAAACTTTACGTAAACTTATATTGATTTAATAGCTTTCCTTTTTACATTTTAATGCTTATAGAACTTCTTTATTTTAAAAGCAATACCTTCATCACCTGGAATATAATGTTAATTGTTTCCTATAACGTAAATTAATTTAAAAGAACTGACATTAAATTTAAAGTGTTTCATAGATGGCGTTAGCCGTTCCGTAGTCGACTATTCTCGGATCTACCCTTTTTGTAAAATGGAATCGTCCAGTTCAAAGGTATAAATTGCGTTTCCCTAATCAATTGCCGCGCTCTCTCTTTTCTGTTCGTTTCTTTAAAGTTATCATTATGATTTTAATATGTTTGAGTTTGAGTTACAGCAAGATATTTAGTTTGAGTTTTACGATGTTTTTAGAAAACGGTTTTAGCTATGATTTAAATTTAAGCTGTTTTGAAAAGCTCCAGGTGTATTGAAGTTAATCCGGTTTTAACCAAAGTTATTTTTAATGATTCACTTAGCTATTTTAAACAAAGTTGGCTCTGAATATTTTTCAACTTAAATCTGTATTTTTATAAAGTAATTGAATGAAATAGAATTCAAATAAAGAACTGTCGTCAACAATATCTGACTTTTCTATGAATTCAACATACAGTTTTGTAACAGGTATCTTCCACAGCACATTTACAGTTCCTCTGCTGATAGCAGTATAAGTGTATATCAGACCTGTATTGATACAGGCTAAGAGATTCTTCCTGAGACATCGCTTACAAATCGGCATTTAGAACGTTTTAAGAACGCTTTTCGCGCATTTTACTCCTGCATCTCCTCTGGGGTAGTGGAAACAGATATAAAATATAGCCTAAATTGGAGCGAGATCTGTCTGCATAATTTTACACCATTATATTTGAAATCGGTTCAGTACTTCCTAGAAATCGCAATTTAGAACGTTTTTTACAACGCTTTTTGCACATTTTGACTCCCTTTTAAATTTCGATTTTTTTAGGAGATGCCCTTAGAGATCATTGATATCTTATAACTAACTACCATTCCAAATTTAACGATTCTAGGCCCTTCAGTAACGCAAAAACCGCAATTTAGAACGTTTTTCCCCTGCACCCCCTTTGGGGTAGTGTCGCCGACTTAAAACATAGCCTGTGTTGGAGCAAGAGTTGTCACCGTCATTTTGACACCATTATTTTTAAAATCGGTTTGGTATTTCCTGAGATTGTGTAGAAACCACCATTTAGAACGTTTTTTAAAACGCTTTTCGCGCATTTTCACCCCTTTTAAATTGCGAATTGTTTAAGAACTGTTCTTAGAAATCCTTTATACCTAATAAGTAGCTAATATTTCAAATTTCATATTTCTAGGCCCTTCAGTAACATATAAATCGCATTTTTAGAACGGTTTTTGATCCTGCACCCCTTTGGGGTAGTGGCACCGGCATAAAACATAGCCTATCTTGGAGCAAGCGTTGTCGCCATCATTTTGACACCAATATTTTTTAAATCGGTTTGGTATTTCCTGAGATTATGTAGAAACTACCATTTAGAACGTTTTTTAGAACGCTTTTTGTGCATTTTCACCCATTTTAAATTTCGAATCGTTTAAGAACTGTTCTTAGACATCATTTGTATCTTATAAATAACTAATATTCTAAATTTCATATTTCTAGGCCCTTCAATAACGCAAAAATCGCGTTTTTAGAACGTTTTTTTCTCCTGCACCCCCTTTGGGGTAGTGGCACCGACATAAAATATAGTCTATGTTCTAAGTTGAACTAACACCATCATTTTGATACCATTACTTTTGGAATCGGTTTGGTAGTTCCAGAGCTTACCTCCTACAAATAAACAATTTTTACCTCTTTATAATATGAAGTATAGATATATATATATATATATATATATATATATATATTACTATTTTTTCATTCTACTTTAAATAAATGTTAATTTAAGTCATTTCATGATTTCTCCAATTGGTTTCTCTTTTTTATGGGTATAGATGGCAGCACCAAACATTTTTGTTAAAAATCCAGTTATAATATAGTAAGTACAGAACTTGTGTGAAAATATAAATTATTTGAAAACAACGTTTAAACACATAATAAAACAAGCAGATTTGATCATACGTATAGGTTTCGTGAGTTCTAGGACTCACATCCTCAGTGTAAAAACTTTAAAAACAATATCCCCCCAACTGCATGTACGGTGAAAAAAACCCAAATGTCTAAACATAATACCAAAAGACCATCAAGTTCTAACAGCCAATGAAATAAATGCGGAAGTGAAGTGTCGTGACACAACAAATCCATCCAGAAAGTTGAGATGTATGGTGTACTAGATAAATCGTTAACCAAGGAGTGTATGACTATTAATATCCATAAATTTAAAGACTCCTTGGTTAACGATTTATCTAGTACACCATACATCTCAACTTTCTGGATGGATTTGTTGTGTCATGACACTTCACTTCCGCATTAATTTCATTGGCTGTTAGAACTTGATGGTCTTTTGGTATTATGTTTAGATATTTGGGGTTTTTTTCACCGTACAAGCAGTTGGGGGGATATTGTTTTTAAAGTTTTTACACTGAGGATGTGAGTCCTAGTACTCACGAAACGTATACGTATGATCAAATCTGCTTGTTTTATTGTGTGTTTAAACGTTGTTTTCAAATAATTTATAATATAGTATTTCTTTTTCCCACCAGATGACAGCAATGTTTTGGTTTTCAGTAACTAATTGCTGGCTATATGATTTCGTAGTCTTAAATCTGATTGCATCCTTACATGTTACAAAATTGTGGGTCAACTTTCTTAAGTCTAGGATTCTTGTCTACAATTGAGGTATTGTGCTCTAATCATTTTTCAATTTTTCATATCTTGTGTGAGGGTTATTTTTCGTTAGATATTTTGTTTTTTTTTATCATTTATTCTATTTTATAATGCACTATTAGGAGCTAAATTTTGTCATTTTAGGCTCAATGCTGACAAAATTGGATGAAATATCACATCTTCACTATGAATTAAACCTACAAGCTCCTCTTACGATTCTGTGGGTTATTCATAGTTTCTTATTTTACATACTGGTCTCCTATGTTCATATCGTGTTCATCTTCAAAATTTTACCATTTGTTCATATGATTGTGATTTCATCTTTATTATATATATATATATATACATATATATTACAAATATTAAATTTTCACACTTTATTAAATTTGTTCCATAAAAATTTCCTTTCTAAAATGATCTACAATCTTAATTTATTATATTATTCACTGTCTTAAGTAATATTCCATTCATTCCGTTTACTTAAATGTATTACTATTTAAAATGAGTATTTTAATATTTTATTTCCTTTCAAAACATATTCTAAAAAATATTTTCCGTAATTATTATTTGCTTTCAAGGTCTCATTTCTCAATCTTAAAATGCCAATATGAATTCTATTAAAATTATCTGTTTTCTACCATTTTGATCGTTTTGAAACTTTCCATCCAAATGCCGATTCGCGTGCTTTTCCGAAGGACCGTAACAGTTCTTTTTTCTTATGCCTTTAAAATATAGTTCTGTCCAGCTTCGGTCTGCTATTGGTCGTTTTCCCCATCTACAGTGCCATAAATAGCTCTACGCACCTTGGTATAAATGCCGAAACATGAGTACGGAAACCAGAATTTTCGTGTCAACCATGATCTTAAAAAATACTATGTTTGCTGTTTCGAAGAGAGTCCTCGGAATACAGAACGATATTGTAACATCTTTTTACTCGACTGCCAAGAAGGGTTGTGTGTTTCACGCGTATCTGGGTATGTGGATTTCTTTATACCCTCGAAACATCCCAACGGCTGGATGGATTTTAATGAATGAGGTCTGTATCGATTAGTTTTAACCGTCCGATGGTTATAGGTTAGGTTTTGTTTTTATAAATTCAAAATGGCGGTAGAGACGAAAATAAAGTTTTACGCACTTTATTGAATGGCATACAATTGGATAGGTCTTTCAAAATGAAGACAATGTTTCATTGACTATTTTACAGTCAGAAGCTCCGTTTAAATATTACACAACCTGGAAGTTGTGTAGGTAGGATCTCTTGCTTTACTGCAACTCTAACCTTCATGGGCATCTATAGACCTCACCAAAACAGTGTTTATAGATAGGAACTAACAATTAAACACAACTTAAAAGTCAACAATACAAGTAAATAAGAAAAAAATGGGTAAGTAATATAAAAAATAGTTTCACATTGATGAGAAGTAATTAATAAGTTCGCTTTTTACGCAGTTGGGTTTTTTGATTTTTTAAATTTAATTGAAAATGTAGTTCATGATGACATGACGTGACTAACTGCTAAAGTTTTAGCAGTGGATGTGTCTAAATACTTTATAGAACTGTGTTGGGTACTTACTTTGTACCGTACTCAATTGACCTATAATAAAGAGTTTCAGAACGAACTTCAGGACTGTTTTCTACTTAACGAAGAAACCCTATACACTGTAAAAGAAAAACGGACTAAAAAACGGAAATACTACTATCAATCTAGACGCCAGTACTATTTCCATTTTATTTACGGGAATTTTTACCCATAAATTACAGAAAAATTTCCTTTTTTAATCAGAAAAACGGAAAATTTTCTGTAATTTATGGGTAAAAATTCCCGTAAAAAACGGAAATAGTACTGGCGTCTAGGTTGCCAGTAGTATTTCCGTTTTTAGTCCGTTTTTTTTTTTTTTTCTTTTTTTTTTTTTTTTTTTTTTTTACAGTGATAGTACCTTTGATCTATGGCAGAGCAGCTAACAACGGCTGCAAACAAGCTGTTCTAATATATTTTTAATACGTTTATATACTAGATAAGAAGTAGAATTGTGTTGATTAAAGTTCTTTAATTTGGAATTTGTGAGTGGTTTTCGATGAGTATTCTAACGCAATTTACAGAGAGCGATTTATAATTATGACCTGAGTTTTCGTCTGAATGTTACAAATAATCGTAACATATATAATATTTTAGAAAATTTTCAAATTTAATTACTTATAAATATAAGCTAAAAACCGATTAAAAAATTAATTTAAATTAAATAAATCCAAATTCCTTTCACTCTAAACTCTGTAATTTCTAGCTCAATTTTTACCAATTTTCATTCATAAAGCTAGAAAATTGATGTTTCTTTTCAAACATTTTAATAAAAAAGAATTATTTTTTCAAACCCACTGAAATTTATAACATATTATCATGAGTATGTAATACTTGCTCCAAATTCATTAAATGAATATTGCATGTATTCAAAATTATAGTTCGTAACCCGGAATAGATATGTTTAACCCTTTATAAGGCGGTGGGAAATATATGTCCCACTTAATTTTAATTATTAAATACCACAATGGCACCAGAATTTTTAAAGAAAATTTTGCATTTGTAATGTATGCAAAGAAAAAGCTTTTACTTATTTTGAAACAAATCTGTTCGCAAAATCTGGTGTCATTGAATCATTTAAAAATTTAGCAACTAAAGTAATATGCTCTAGAAAGGGTAAAAAGATTACTGTATATAATCTAGACCGAAAATATAATGTTTAAAAATCCATTCATAACTATTTTCTTTTTTTCTGAATTAAATGCTTACATTATCTTTTTATATATTAAGATTTTAAATTTTAAAAAAAATTGGTTAAAACAAAAGGTTTTGGGTCGTTTTCAAATCAAATGAATAAGTTTATTATTATCTTTTTAATTTCAAATAAATTTAAATAAGCTTTTCTTATTCTTAATTTAATGATTTAGTGAAGGTTATTTTACTTTAAAACGTGTAGTTTTAAAATTATATTTTGGCTAAAAAAAAAATAAAAAAAAAATCCGATTTATTATTTTTTTTAATAAAAAATAATTACAAACTCTGATAATTCATTTAAAATTATTCGATTAATAATTTGAATGTAATTGTTAAGAAAGGATCAAAAGTAAAAAAAAAAAAAAAAAAAAACTTAATTCTTCGAAGTACATTTTTTTATTTATTTTATTTCTTACCGTTTAAAAGTATCAAAATTTATTAACCTCTTTTAAGACATTCATCTACTTCCAACCAGATTCGAAATTGCTCTCTATAACATCCAAATAAAAATAAATGCATTTAATAGAATTCTTATTAAACAAAGTTAAAGTTCATGTACTGTACATTTATGTTTTGAATTTATTTCTGAAGCAATATAAAACGATTTTTCTATGATTTTTATAGATCGAAAAGTGTCAAAAGCTGTTGAAATTGTTTTAAGTTCAACGACAGCGCGTCAAATTTGCAACTAAGGTGACAATCATTTTCTCAATGTCCAATACCTCTCGTATGTAGGATTTCTAGAATCTTCTAACACACGAGTGTCTTCGCTGCATTATAACTCAAGCTTTCCTTTTAACTATGCCTACATCTTGAAATTCATTGGCTTTCTTACTTCTCGGAAAGTGTAGATAAAATGTTACTAATGACAACTTTTCACAAAACATAGATTTTGGATCAGATCTAGAAGTTCCTTGGATTTCTTACTCGTCGATAGTGTAGGTAAAAAGTTACTAATGACAACTTTTCTCAAAACACAGACTTTGGATCAGATCTAGAAGTTCCTTGGCTTTCCTACCCGTCGGACAGTGTAGGTAAAAAATTACTAATGACAACTTTTCACAAAACATAGATTTTGGATCAGATCTAGAAGTTCCTTGGCTTTCCTACCCGTCCGACAGTGTTGGTAAAAAAGTTACTAATGATAACTTTTCACGAAACATAGATTTTGGATCAGATCTAGAAGTTCCTTGGCTTTCTTACTCATCGATAGTGTAGGTAAAAAAGTTACTAATGACAACTTTTCTCAAAACATAGACTTTGGATCAGATCTAGAAGTTCCTTGGCTTTCTTACTCGTCGATAATGTAGGTAAAAAAGTTACTAATAGCAACTTTTCACAAAACATAGATTTTGTATCAGATCTAGAAGTTCCTTGGCTTTCTTACTCGTCGATAGTGTAGGTAAAAAAGTTACTAATGACAACTCGTCTCAAAACATAGACTTTGGATCAGACCTAGAAGTTCCTTGGCTTTCTTACTCGTCGGACAGTGTAGGTAAAAAAATTACAAATGACAACTTTTCTTAAAACATAGACTTTGGATTAGATCTAGAAGTTCCTTGGCTTTCTTACTCGTCGGACAGTGTAAATAAAACAGTTACTAATGACAACTTTTCACAAAACATACTTGTGCAATAGGTTTTAGTTTCTAATTTATATTCTGCTTGAAAATATTTATTATTATGATCAACAGTAAGTTGGCTGTTTTTAAAATATCGGTTATATGTATATCGAAAATATCGGATATATGTACATCGAAAATATCGGATATAAAATATCGGACAATTTTGATATTTTCCAAAATATCGTGATATTTACGAACCCTGCTAAAGTTACCAGCGAATGAAAAATACTTTTTATACTTTTCGGAGTTTTAAAACAAATTTTAAATACCGGTATTTTAAAAATATTTTAAACGTGAAGCGATAAAGAACTTTACCGGATCTTTTTCACCAGTTTTTCAAAACAAAAATTTTTGCCTAATTTAATCACTGAAATGCTCTGATTGAATAAGATTTACTTTCAGATTAAAATAATAGGTTGGAATAATTTCGTTGAAGCTCGTTGCGTAGGAGTTGAGCCGCTGCCATCGAAATACTCAAGACCAGAGGACACGAGTGTGACGTCATCACTAATTGACCGACTTCTCTCTTAGTGTGGGAATTCACACCGGAAAATTTTGAATAGCAATTTTCTTTTCTTTTATTTGTGGAATAACTATCATTTTATAAAACAATAATAACTATTTAAACCTACTGGTGAGAATTTGGAATCCCCCAATAAAAAATCAGCCAGATGCTGCAACACTGCGGTAATCCGCATCTGGCCGAATTTTTATTTAGGGATTACAAAGTCTCACCAGTAAGTTTAAATAGTTATTATTGTTTTACAAGATAATAGATATTCCACAAATTCAATAAAAGAAAATTGCTATTCAAAATTTTCCGGTGTGAATTCCAACCCTAGTGAGAAGTCGGTCAATTAGTCGTGAAGTCACAACTCGTGTCCTCTGGCTTTGACTATTTCGATAGCAGCGGTTAAGCCAAGTTACTAATTCAGATTCTTCAACCCTTAAATGCGCGATTTTTTTTTATTTTGTTTCGAAAAAATTATATATGATTCTCTGAAAGGTTTATTACACAGGAAAAATAATGAAAAAAATCTGAGATATATTTTTCATATAATACGTCAATCCTTTTTTCTGTTGCACATCTGCAATACAAGTAAAAACTACTTTCGTGTGGCTGTTTAACGCTAAAATAATGCAAATTAGTAAATACTTTAATAAGTATATCTCCAAATATCTTATTTTATAAAATCATTTATTTTATAAAACTTAACTTTTAACCCTTCCAGGAGCAAGGTACTTCTATTCGTAAAGTGCCGAAATGAGTGATTGACACCAGAAATTAAAAACAAATTTATTTCAAAATAAGCAAAACCTTTTGTTCACGGACTTGATCACCCGACCGGAGCACCAACCAAAGAATGGCATAGGATGTAACGCTCCGGCGGAAAATCCTCACAACATTCACCGATTCCGGACATCGGAACGCACCCAAAATAACAAGGAAAATGGCACATATTCTGACGTACTTACATCAGTAAATCATAAATTTACAAAACAATTGATGTTGCTTTCATCGTAATAATAAAAATATAAAACGATAGTGAGGTAACTTAAATGTGCAACAAAAGTCAAAACTATAGATCCTTGTTCAAGGTTATGACGTGTTAATGTTCATTAAAGTTCACTGTTCATTAATGTTCAAATGAGTTCAGTGTTCGAAAAAAACGTTCATAAAAGTTTAATATAAGAAAAACTAGCTTGAAAAAAGATCACCATAATGTTCAGACTTCAAGAGAAAATCACCGTTAAAAGAAATGTCAGACAAAGGACAGTTACTATAAAGGGCAAAATGTTGAGCTCGATTTTGATGTAGTATCAGAAAATCACGTAATGTCCGTAGCGAATCACTGATGAGTATTAATAGTATGATAGAAGCAAATAGTTACAAGTGTAAAGATTATCAAAATTTATACCCAATAAATGAGTATTCTCTATTAAGTGCATTGTACATAGTACACAATTTTCTATAGTTTGAACGGGTGAGGAGAACGTTTCGAATGTTCCATCTCAGTGTACAATTCCTGTTGAATTTAAATGTACAAGGCATTAACGAACAATGTCCAAACAAATAATGTTGCATACTTCCTACATCACCACAGTTGCACCTGTTATTTGGGCGCTTTCCTATTTTAAACAGATACTGTGGAAATGCTCCATGTGAAGAAAGAAAATAACATATCACCTGGGATTCACACAGAAATAAATCATCAACTTTGTTTAATATCGCATAAGTAACTCTTCCCTTGTCCGAATTTTGCCAAGAGATCTGCCATTGATTATGTAGAAGTGTTTTAAAATGACGTTTTAAAATAGAGGTTGGTGCAGGGATGCGTAGAACTTTGTCATAAAGATCATTTATAATAACTGATTTTGCCAACATGTCAGCTCTTTCATTTCCTGATATTCCAACATGCGATTTTATCCAGCCAACACATATGACTTTATTATGTAACAGGCGCAAAGAGTTGAAGATATTAAAAAGCTGATCGTTAGATGGAAATAAGCGCTGAAGAGCGTAAATTGATGACAAGCTGTCAGTATAAAAATGAAATGAATCATGCGGTGAGCCGATGCACCAACTGATAGCCTCGTCTATCGCACCCAATTCCACTTGAAAAACAGTGTTATAGTCATGTAATTTTAATCTCATGTCAAGCATAAAAGAATTCCTATACCAAACCGTAAATGCAGCTCCTACACTGTTCATCATTCGAGAACCATCAGTATACAATATCGGATGATTCACCACTGGTACTGTATCAACCACTGGCTTAACAAATTTTATATTTAACTTTTCAAAAAAGTAAGGATAATTATATGTCCTCAGTTTATTCATAAAATCTTCACCTTTAAAACACATATTGTCAATCAAGACAGAGCCATTTTATAAATAATATTATAACGCTTAGAAGACAAATTCAGTTCTATGTCAAGTGGTGGAGCACCCACCAAAACACACAATGCGTCATTAGAAATCGTACGATATGCCTTTAAGACAGATAGCAGACATAGACATTGACATGAGAGTAATCTTGTTATTCCATTTTGATTTAAGTCAGGCATCCAGATCTCATGCCCATATGAAATACGTTTCTTCAAGACGGTATTGTACCATATTTTCAGATAAATAGAAGGAAGATCTCTATCAGGGATTCTGGTTTGGCGCATTTTACATGTGAAATCGTTAAGCCTGGTTAGAATCATATCTAGGTGATCCATCCAGCGAAAATTGATGTCAAGTAGAAATCCCAAATAAAGAATATTGTCCTTTACACTGATACTTTTATCATTATGTTTAAAAATTGGTCTTCTTCTACTAAGAGTGTGGCTCCCAAATAGTATTGCGGCTGACACGGACTTAATAAAAGGGAAAATTTCGTTCCAATATACTGGTGCCAGTGTGGCATTTTGGAATTAAAATTAAGTGGTCCAAATATGAACCACCGCCCTCGGAGGGGTTAACCCTTTAACCCCTTCGGGACGGGAGCGTTTTACGAAATTTTTAATCTTTTGTCACCGTTTTTTAAAAACAGAAATTTGTGTCTTTTTGAATCGAGAAAATGCGCTGATTAAATAAGGCAAATTTTACAGTAAAATTTTACTGGTGAGGAAAAACAAGGATTCTGAGCGCATCATGCGGCACGTATGTGTGCCGCTCGTCCCCAAGGGGTTAATTCCCATAATAGAATATGTTCTGGAAATTGCGTAATTCAGAGATCTGACTTTGCACTGAAAAGTTTCAATGGTTAATTTCGCTTTATTTAAATACGAGATGTCTGTTTTTTAATTAAAGCAAATATTGCTATTTTAATTTTCTGGTGTTAATTAGGTATATGCGAATAAAAAAAATCTATTAAATTCAAAACGGTGTTGTTTGCATATAGGCAAAGCTGCGCACTAAAGGGTTAAAACCCCTTCAGGGCCAAAGCACTTCAATTGCCATTCCATAAGGATGTTGAAATGAATGAATGACACCGGAATTTACGAAAAAGTTTACTTTGAAATAAGAAAAAGCTATGTTCCACATACGTTATAAACGGGAAAATGTTTGCCAAAATTTTGTAGGATCAATCCATTTCGAATCCCCAAGGTGGTGTCGCTCGACATTTTTAATTTTCCTAATCTTTTAACCAAGTTTTTTTCATATTTTTCTGAGTTTAAAAACATGATCATTATTTTATTTATTTGTTTATCAGATAGTTTTTTCGGGGTGGCCATTTTTAACAAGCTACAGGGCCATTTTTCGATGTAAAACGTGTTTTACGTAAAATGCTGTAATTGCTTTATTTTTATACCTATCAAGATGAATTAAAAACCGAAATGTTCAGCATAAAATTGTCTATATTTTATGTACTTATAAAATTTTCATTAGACTTAAGGATCTATGTCAAAAACATGCTTAGAAACCGGAAAAATAAAAGACAATCACCACATTTCGCTGTCATTATTTTTTATGAAGGAGATCATACTCACCTTAAAGGGACCGAGTAAGCGAAATTCAACCAAAAAAATCAATTTTTACTTTTTTACATCATTAAATAGTTTAAACTTTTATCTTTTCAACGATGTATTATTACACATATTTATATACATAAAAAAAAAGTGTTGGATTTTTTCATTCTTTCTAAGAGCACTGCACAGCAGTGGGCTACTTTTTTTAAATTCAGATTTCTTGATTGGCACCATTTTTCTGAAGTGGTAAAATTCCCATTGTTTTCGCCTTAATTAATATGGTATTAAAAAAGGCGAATTTTATCATTTCAAAAAAGTGGTGCCAATCAAGAAATCAGAATTTTAAAAAAGTAGTCCACTGGCAACACTGCTTCACAGCTTTAATTGACTTTTTCTCAAAACTTCGATTTATCAGGTTTGTGTTCCTTTTTTTCAATATCTATTAAACTTAAGAACTCAGATTTTTCTAAATACTTACATTATGCTATAGTGCATGGTTTAACACAGGGATTTAATGATTTGTTGAGAATTATTTATTTTGGGCAAAGAAGTCTTACCAAAAATGCTAATTTAAAAATGTCTTTCAATAAATAATTAATAATTAATTTTCAGTTTCACTTAGAAAAATAATGGTCTGTTAAAATACGTAAAGCATGCTATTCAAACTACTCTAAAAATTCTAGACCTCAATCTTTCACCATTTCTGAGAAAAAGGTACATAAAGTTGGTGTATTTTAACATGGCCGAGATAGAGCTTACCCGGTGTGCGCTCCCGAAGTTTGATTAAGTGATCAGCGCCACCTAACTGATAAATGATGTAACGTTCAGTTGAGCTTCGTTGTCTCCCAACCAACACGTCTGTAACGAGCGCCCTCGCTCTGAAATCATAAGCTCATTTCAACGATTGCCCCTTGGCAATAAATAATAAAAACCTATGGAAAAGTAATAACAGTCTATTGTTTTATCCGTGCTCGACATATGGTCCTAGCCGACCGGAGCACAGCAAATAATAAAAAAAAATACTACTTTAACTACTTTAAATCGCCAATGTGGCGTACTGAAAACCAAACTAAACAAAATCACGAAATTTATTAACGAATATGATTGCAGCCATCTAAAAGAATCGCAAGAAGAGCAGCAAGAAGAACGATTGCGCTTAGAAGGCAAAAAAGTTTCGATTTTGGAGCTTAAAACGTCACTCCGTAATTTGATTGAATCCTATACAACTCTTCTGGAAGATGTCGACATAGCAGAGTCTTTGGAAGTAGCAACTGAGCTAGAAGATGAACTGGAAGAATCGGGGGTAAAAATTAACATTTTTATATTTAAATATGAATGTGCTAATATTAAAAAAGAAAATCCTACTGTTAGTAGTAACTTTAAAATACTAGACTTACCTCTGCCCAATTTCTATGGGAAATATGATGAATTTCAAAATTTTAAAGCTCAATTTATGTCCATTATCGGAAATAATTAAAATCTGAACTCAACTCAGCAGTTATGCTACTTAAAAGGCTGTCTAAAGGGTGATGCCAAAAGGCTTGAGTCAGCCCAAGATACCTACGAATCTCTTTGGCAGTCTTTAGAAGAAAGATGTGAAAATAAAAGAGCTGTCATTGATTGTCATATATTAAAACTACTTAATTTTTCAAAGGTACCAGATTCTCCTAACTCTTTAATGCAATTAATTGATAATACAAAATGTAATTTGCGTACATTAAAATTACTTGAGTTTGAATCTAACGAACTCTCAGATTCTTTAATAAAGCACATCTTGTTTCAAAAATTGGATCCTGAAATTAAAAGGTCTTTCGAAATGAAATTAATTAAAAACGAAATTCCTAAATTAGCTAACTTTCTAAGCTTTTTGGAAGAACGATGTCGCATTCTTCAAAATACTGTTATATCAAAAGAGCAAAAAAAGTTCCCTTATAACAATTGGAAATCTGGCACTAAGCCGAACATGGAAAAATCCCTTTTAACAAAATCAAAACAGAGAAAAGGATGTATTTTAGGATGTACAGATTCACATTCTTTATACAGATGTGAGAAGTTTAAACAAATGAATGTGATGAAAAGATCAGAATTTGTTAAAACTAACAATTTATGCCGGTCTTGTCTAAATAATCATCTATTTAATCCTTGTTTATCTAAAAATAAGTGCCTTTCTTGTGACAGCAGAGAACATAATACTTTACTTCATTCATTAAATGAAAATAATAATATCAGTAAGCAATTCAGAGTTGACGAGACAGAAAGGAGTCAACTGAATTCTCCCCCCTCCCCCTCTCATGATAATCAAACATTTTTCGCAAAGGAAAGTGAAATAAATAAATCTTGTGTAATTTTAAACACAGCTGTGATATATTTGAAGGATGGTTCTGGGGAATTTCAACCTTTAATTGCTGCATTAGACAGTTGTTCTAGTTTGCATTTATTGAGTTCTCATGCGGCAAATTTGTTAGGGTTGCGTAAACTCATATTTCCATTTCCGGACTTAATAATTTATGTTTAAACGCTAAATCATTTGTTAGTACGGAATTAACGAATGAAAACAAAACTAAATCTTATCAGTTAGATATGTTAGTAGTACCTAAAATCGCAAATCTTCCACCCAAATATATAAATACGTCAAAATTAAAATTACCGTCGAATATAGAATTAGCGGATAATAATTGGAATAAACCCAAACGCGTACATGCACTGATTAGAGCGGGGTTATTCTATGAATTAATAGGATCGAATAAGATTAAAATTGATGACTCGCAATTAATGTTAGTAGAAACATTTTTCGGCCATGTTATATCAGGCACTGTATGCAATTCTATCTCGAATTTAAGGGAATCTTCTGATTCTTGTTTTTTTTTAAACAGATTATGCAAATTTGGAAAAAGAAATAAGTTCTTTTTGGGAATTGGAGCAAGTAAGTGAATTAAAACCCTTAGTTAGTGAGGGGTTAAATTACTGTAATGAACATTTTTTAAAGGCTCACTATCGAAAATAGGACGGCAGATACGTTGTTGAATTACCCTTTAATATTCAAATGTTAGATAATTCTCTGGGAGATTCAAAACAAATTGCCGCTAAAAGATTAAATCAGTTATGGAATCGTTTAGAGCGGGATCCCAAATTAAAGGAATTATACTCAGAATTTCTAAAGGAATACGCTACTTTAGGACATATGGAAGAAAACTCCGATGACATAAATCCTGATAAAGGATATTTTTTCCCTCATCACGGTGTTTTGCGACCGTCGAGTACTACAACTAAACTGAGGGTTGTTTTTGATGGGAGTTGTAAAACTACTAATGGGAAGTCTTTAAACGACTTATTGTTTAACGGAGAGATAATTCAAGATGATCTTTTTTCGATTATGATTCGTTTTAGAAAACACATTTTCGCATTTACAGTTGATGTAAATAAAATGTTTCGACAAATAGAAGTAAATCCGTCGCATACTAGGTACCAAAAAATATTGTGGAAAGAAGGGAGGGAGGAACCCGACAAAATCTACACTCTGAAAACGGTCACCTACGGTTGTGCAAGTAGTCCATACCTTGCCACTACAGTGCTCCAGCAGTTAGCGGTAGATGAAGCGAACAATTTCCCATTAGCTGCCGAAGTTGTAAAGAACGATATGTACATGGACGACTGCCTGTCAGGTGCATCAGAGATTTCCGAATTTTTTTTAATTAAAAAACAACTAACAGACATTTTCAAAAGAGGTCAGAAGGCCTTGCATAAATGGCGTTCTAATGTTGTTAAAGAAATAAATCCTGATTCTCAAATTTTTCCCTTTAATCAAAATGCCGAAGAGGTTTCACCGAAAACTCTCGAAATACTATGGGACTGCACTAGTGATACATTTAACTTTAAAGTTATTGTCAGCAGAAGTTCTGACTATACAAAACGCGAAATTCTAAGTCAAATTGCAAGACTTTTTTACCCCCTTGGCTTGCTCGGTCCTGTAATTTGCCGTGCAAAATTCTTCATGCAACAACTATGGTTGCTAAAGAGCGACTGGAATGATAAAATTCCACTTCATGTTGATCAAGAGTGGGGCAAGTTCCTCAGTTCACTAGTTCTTATAGAAACATTCCAAATTACAAGGTGTATTCTTATTAAAGATGCATCAGCTTTCATCTTACATGGTTTTGCTGATGCGAGTGAGAAAGCTTTCGAAGCTTCCCTTTATCTTCAAACGAACTCTGACTCAAATTTGCCTGTTTGCCATCTCATTTGCAGCAAAAGTAAAGTTGCCCCTATTAAAACTGTCAGCATACCGAGGCTTGAACTTTCAGCCTGTCTATTGTTGTGCCAGCTTGCTTAAAAGGTAATTAGAGCTTTGAAACTTCAAATCGACAAAGTCATACTTTGGTCGGACTCCACAATTTCCCTAGCATGGATAGACATATCCCCACATCTTCTTAAAACCTTTGTTGCGAGTGTCTAAGATTCAAGAACTTACCAAAAACTACGAGTGGAGATATGTGCCGTCAAAACTGAATCCGGCGGATGTGTTATCCCAAGGTCAGGATGCAAAATCGCTTGCTACAAACAAACTCTGGTGGGAAGGAGCCACATTCCTGAAACAAGACATTGTAAATTTTTGTCCACAAAAGGACTCTTATAAGAAAGACGAACAATTTTTAAAGGAACTAAAGTCAGTTCCGGTTCTCACTTCAGTTATAATTTTTGACTTTAAGGACTCTTTTCTTAATATTTCAAATAGTTATGTTAAATTAATGAGAGTGTTAGCATTTATTTTCAGGTTTGTTCACAACTGTAAAAATACGGTCAAACTTAAAGGTTCCTTAACTTTAGAGGAACTTAGGGTTGCCAGAAGCTTCTTAATTAAGAGTGCTCAAGGTGAGTATTTTTCATCAGAAATTTCGGCATTGAAAAAGGGCATGTCCGTCCCTGTAAAAAGTAAGTTGAGATTTTTAGATCCCTTTTTAGATAAAGATGATCTATTAAGAGTGGGTGGTCGTTTGGCCAACTCAAATTTAAGCTATGACCGATCTCACCAAATTATTTTACCCCCAAGTAGTAAATTGACTAAAATTATCTTTCTTTACTATCATAAAAGAGACTTACATGTTGGTCCTCAAGGGCTATTAAATAGTGTAAGACAAATATTTTGGCCTGTTAATGGAAGAAACATTGCTCTTCAAGTTGTACATGAGTGTGTTCAATGTTTCAAAATTAAACCTACAATTGTAAGTCAAATAATGGGTAATTTGCCCCCTGAAAGAGTAATACAAGGGCCACCGTTTTCCAATGCAGGTCTTGACCTATGCGGTCCATTTTTTATTAAATATCGCAACCAGAGAAAAGGAATATTTAATAAAGTTTATGTAGCCATTTTCATATGCATGGTTACTAAAGCAGTGCATTTAGAACTACTTTCTGACTTAACTTCTAATGCATTAATTGCAACCCTTAAAAGATTTTTTGCTCGCAGAGGCAAAAGTAGTACAATCTCTTGTGACAATGCATCCAACTTTGTTGAAGCATCTGCGGAACTAAAGAGATTATTAAATTCTATAAATAAAAAAAATGATGATGTATCAAATTTTCTGTCATCCGAGCAAGTTCTCTGGAAATTTCTTCCCCCTCGTTCCCCAAATTTTGGAGGAATCTGGGAGATGCGTCGGACAGTTCAAATACCACTTAAAAAGAACTATTGGTGTTATGAAATTAACTCTTGAAGAATTTTTGACTATTACTACGCAAATGGAAGGTATTCTTAATTCGCGTCCTCTTTCCCCATTATCTTCTGAATTAGAAGACTATGAAGTTTTGACCCCAGGTCATTTCCTGATTGGTAGACCAATCAATGCTCTTCCTGAGTCAAATTTGATTAATGAAAGAGAAAACTTGCTCGACAGATGGCATAAAACTCAGAAAATGGTGCAAATAATTTGGAAAAATTGGACCAATTCTTATTTAAGCCATTTGCAGCAGAGATCCAAATGGCTCTTTAAAAAGCAAAATGTTGCACCAGGTATGATGGTTCTGGTAAAAGATGAAGACCTACCAGTTTGTAAATGGATAGTAGGTCGTATTTTAGAAATCATCAAGGGAAATGATGACAATGTTAGGGTTGTAATAGTCCGGACTCCAACTGGAACTTACAAAAGAAGTATTTCCAACCTTTGTGTGTTACCTATTGTAAATAATGGAAATATCAATTAAGCTTAACGTATTTCTATTGAATTTATTATTTCTTATTATTGTGTTTATATTTAGTGCTTTATGTGTAACCATTAATTAGTAATATCATCTGTATGTTATTGTATATTTATTTGTTGTGTATCATTGAACTATCAGAATACTTCAATGGGGGCCGGTATGTGCGCTCCCGAAGTTTGATTAAGTGATCAGCACCCCCTAGCTGATAAATGATGTAACGTTCAGTTGAGTTTCGTTGTCTCCCAACCAACACGTCTGTAACGAGCGCCCTCGCTCTCAAATCAGAAGCTCATTTCAACGATTGCCCCTTGGCAATAAATAATAAAAACCTATGGGAAAGTAACCACAGTCCATTGCTCTATCAGTGCTTGGCACCCGGTTCCCTTAAACATTTTTTTCTTACACAGATCTCTTATAGGACTACACTCTTTTTTTTCAAATTTCAATCCTCAAAACTTTCCCCCTTTTTTTGTACAACTCATCAAAAACTGTGTTAAGTCTGTTTTTGGCAATTTTCATTAATTAATATTTCAAAAGGGTCTGACTAAGAAATTCTGAATACTTAGTATAATAAACATCTTTGTAACATAAAGTTAAATTGTAAATTTTATGAGTGAGACTTAACTGATTTTTGAATAGCAGTTCACGAATATTCAACCCCCCCCCCCCCTTCCTTTTTCTTTCGTTCCAGATACATAGAATTACAGGTACTTTTTACAGGTACGTTCAAATTGACGATAAAGTCAAATTTTACTCAATATTGCTTAGTTAAATATAAAATTAAGCAATGTTCAAACATTCTAAAATTTGTACGAAAATTCTAAATAGAAAATGTTATGATTCAAAGTGTAAAATAAATAAATTTTGGCAGTCTAAATAATTTTAAATTATTAATGGCTTCGAATAAAAAATAAATGTTAAACATTTTTGTAAGAGGTGTGAAGAAAACATTAGAACATAAGAATTAAACATACGAAAAAATCATTTTAAGCAGTAAAAATTATTAAATGTGATACTCTACTAAAAGTTTATTCAGGAGGGGTTTATATTATTTTTTCTCGATTTTAAATTTTATTTCAAATATTTTTAAGGCCTAGAAAGAATTTTTATTACGGAAATTTAAACGCTATTCTTAATAATATCATAACATCATTTTTTTTCTTCTAATTTTTCAATGTGTGTGATTATATAAAAAGCTACTTTTTACCCGACTGCCAAGAATTGTTATGTGTTTCACGCGTATCTGGATATGTGGATTTTTTTATACCCTCGAAACATCCCAAAGGCTGGATGGATTTTAATGAATGAGGTCTCTATCGATTCGTCTTAACCGTCCGATGGTTATAGGCTAGGTTTTGTATCTATAAATTTAAAATGGCGGCTGTAAAATACAAAATGGCGGTAGAGACAGGAAAAAAATTCGCACCCTATTGAGTGGCATAGCATTGAATAGGTCTTTCAAAATGAAGACGATGTTTGATTGACTATTTTATAGTCAGAAGCTCCGTTTAAATATTACACAAGCTGGAAGTTGTGTAGGTAGGATCTCTAGCTTTACTGCAACCCTAACCTGCATAGACATCTATAGGCCTCATCAAAACAGTGTTTATAGATAGGAACTAACAATTAAACACAACTTAAAAGTTATCAATACAAGTAAATAAAAAGAATAGATAAGTAATATAAAAAATGGTTTCACATTGATGAGAAATAATTAATTAGCTCGCTTTTTACGCAGACGTGTTTTTTGATTTTTTAAATTTAATTTTTACTTGTCTTTCATCGTATTTCAGCAGTTTTTAAACATAAAGTAATATTTTTCGTCATTTAATAACATTTTAATCGATCTCGATATGACCCAAAATACTAGGGCCTTATTTTGAGCTGCAAGTAAGGGGTAATTTGTAAAATATACTCTCGATGCAATTTGATGTACAGTAATCCCTTAACATTCGCGAGGGTTAGCTTCACGGAAACCTCTGCGAAAGTCAAAATCGCAAATGTTGAGACTATCTTCCCGAGAATAATAGGGGTTAGGTTGTATAATTTTTTTCTTTTAAATGGAAAAGAAACAATTAAAACGTAACAAGTATATTTATTATGCATTGAAAAGTATAGGCTGTAAATAAATTTTAATAATTATAATTATACTAGCAAACCCCGCGGCTTTGCTCGCGTAATAGTTGAAATATGCCAAGTGATATTTATATGTCTAATTTTTATTAAAAGCTACTAACTAAATTTTATTTTATTAAAAGGTTATATTTTATTTTATTAAAAGGTACTTATTACTTTTAGGAATAAGTCAAAAATTACTATTTAAAGCACAGTTTGACTAAACATCATTATTACACTGCATTAGGCACAAATGAGACTTAAATTAATAAAATGAAATAAAACTAAATAAATGATAATTTAGAAAATATTTTGAAACATTTATGCTCAATTAATACGCTCATTTCAGCATTCATTTGAAGTTTTGGATTTTTTAGAAACCATCTTCTTACATCTTAAAATTAACTATCATGTCAAATACCAAGTCCTATCCCCTCTCTCAACAAAAAGGGCTATATTGAAATAGGAACTGTCACCATTAATTTGCCAACATTCATTTTTAAATCAGTTTGTTATTTCCTAATATTCCACAGAAACGTAATTTAGAAAGCTTTTAAAGGCCTTTTTTAAAACGTTTGTTGTTCCTGTGAACCCCAGGAGGTAGAATCATCGGCATAAAATATAGCCTGGGTAGGATCCGAGACTGTTACCATTGATTCGCAACTATTACTTTTATAATCGGTTTATATTCCCTGAAATTGTATAGAAATCGTAATTTTGGACTTCTTTGGAATGCTTTTCGCACCTCACCTTCGCTTCACCTCTTTTTAATTCGAATTTATTTTCCACAGTTCTTCGAGGGCATTTATAAGTAACTACCATTCCATATTTAAAGTTTCTAGCCTTTTCGGCATCACAGAAATCGCAATTTAGAAAGTTCTTTGCTCCTGAAACCCTCTGGTGGTAGTGGCACAGACATACAGCTTATGTTTGAACAGGTTCTATCACCAATAATTTGTCATCATTATTTTTTAAATCGGTTTAGTATTTGATAAGATTGCATAAAAATGGTAATTTAGAACGCTTTTCACTCACTTCATCCTTTTAAATTTGAAATTTTCTTTCGACTGTTCTTAGAAAGCAGTTGCAACTTGTAAGTAAATATCATGCCATATTTCAAAATGTTAGACCCCTCAGTTATGCAAAAATTTCAAATTAGAACATGTTTTGCTCTTGCAACCCCCAGATGGTAGTGACAGCAACATAAAACATAGCCATTGTTGTAGCAGGGACTGTTACCATCAATTTGCAACCATTACTTTTGAAATAGCTTTGGTATATCCTGAGAGTGAGTAGAAATTGCAATTTAGAACGTTTTTAGAACGCTTTTCGCGCATTTTCACCCCCCCCCCCTTTTTAAATTTCCAATTGTTTCGAAACTGTTCTTAAAGATCATTTATATCTAAGTAAATAGGTACCTTTTCTAAATTCCAGTTGCTAGCCCATACCGATTACAAAAATCGAAATTTAGAATGTTTTTTGCTCCTGAAACCTCCAGGTGGTAGTGACACCGACATGAAATAGCGTCTATATTAGAGCAGAGGCTGCCAGCATCAATTTCCTACCATTACTTTAGAAATCAGTTTGATTCTTCCTGAGATTTCTCATAAATTGGCATTTAGAACGTTTTTAGGACGCTTTTCGCGCATTTACCTCGTTTAAATTTCAAATTTTTAGAAATGTTCTTAGAGATCATTTATATCTAATAAATGTATACCATGCAAAATTTCGTGAATCTAAGTCCTTCCATAATGCAATAATCGCATTTTTAGAACTTTTTTTGCTCCTGCACCCGCTTTGGGGTAGTGGCACCAACATAAAACACAGCCTATCTTAAAGCAAGGGTTGTCACCATCATTTTGACACCATTATTTTTTAAATCGGTTTGGTATTTCCCGAGATTGTGTAGTAACCACCATTTAGAATGTTTTTTAGAACGCTTTTTGTGCATTTTCACCCCTTTTAAATTTCGAATTGTTTAAGAACTGTTCTTAGAAATCCTTTATATCTAATAAGTAACTAATATTTAAAATTTCGTATTTCTAGGCCCATCAGTAATGCAAAAATCGCATTTTTAGAACTTTTTTTTTGCTCCTGCACCCCCTTTGGGGTAGTGGCACCGACATAAAACATAGCCTATGTTAGAGCAAGGGTTGTCACCATCATTTTGAAACCATTATTTTTTAAAGCGGTTTGGTATTTCCCGAGATTGTATAGAAACCACCATTTAGAACGTTTTTTAGAACGCTTTTTGTGAATTTCACCCCTTTTAAATTTCGAATTGTTTAAGAACTTTTCTTAGAAATTCTTTATATCTAATAAGTAACTAATATTTAAAATTTCGTATTTCTAGGCCCTTCAGTAATGCTAAAAACGCATTTTTAGAACATTTTTTGCTCCTGCACCCGCTTTGGGGTAGTGGCACCGACATAAAACACAACCTATCTTACAGCAAGGGTTGTCACCATCCTTTTGACACCATTATTTTTTAAATCGGTTTGGTATTTCCCGAGATTGTGTAGTAACCAGCATTTAGAACGTTTTTTAGAACGCTTTTTGTGCATTTTCACCCTTTTTAAATTTCGAATTGTTTAAGAACTGTTCTTAGAAATCCTTTATATCTAATAAGTAACTAATATTTACAATTTCGTATTTCTAGGCCCTTCAGTAATGCAAAAATCCCATTTTTAGAACGTTTTTTGCTCCTGCACCCCCTTTGGGGTAGTGGCACTGACATAAAATATAGCCTATGTTCTAAGTTGGGCTAGCACCGTCATTTTGATACCATTACTTTTGAAATCGATTCGGTAGTTCCAGGGATTACCTCTAACAAACAAACAAACTTTACTTCTTTATAATATTACTAGCAAACCCCGCGGCTTTGCTCGCGTAATATTTGAAATATGCCAAGTGATATTTATATGTCTAATTTTTATTAAAAAGTGCTAATTAAATTTTTATTTTATTAAAAGGTAATATTTTATTTTATTAAAAGGTACTTATTACTTTTAGGAATAATTCAAAAATTACTATTTAAAGCACAGTTTTATTAAACATCCTTATTACTCTGCATTAGGCGGAAATGAGACTTAAATTAATAAAATGAAATAAAAATAAATAAATGATAATTTAGAAAATATTTTGAAACTTTTATGCTCAATTAATACGCTCATTTCAGTATTCATTTGAAGTTTTGAATTTTTTAGAAACCATCTTCTTACATCTTAAAATTAACCATCATGTCAAATTCCAAGTCCTACCACGTCTCTCAACATAAAGGGCTATGTTGAAACAGGAACTGTCACCATTAATTTGCCAACATTAATTTTGAAATCGGTTAGTTATTTCCTAATATTCCACAGAAACGTAATTTAAAAAGCTTTTAAAAACCTTTTTTAGACCGTTTGTTGTTCCTGTGAACCCCAGGTGGTAGAATCCCCGGCATAAAATATAGCCAGTGTAGGATCAGAGACTGTTACCATTGATTCGCAACTATTACTTTTATAATCGGTTTATATTCCCTGAAATTGCATAGAATCGTAATTTAGAACTTTTTTAGAATGCTTTTCGCACCTCCCCTTCGCTTCACACCTTTTTAATCCGAATTTATTTTCGACGTTCATTCGAGGGCATTTATATTTTATAAGTAACTACCATGTCATATTTAAAGTTTCTAGCCTTTTCAGTATCACAGAAATCGCAATTTAGAAAGTTTTTAGCTCCTGCACTCCTCTGGTGGTAGTGGAACAGACATAAAATATAGCTTATGTTTGAGCAGGTTCTATCACCAAAATTTGTCATCATTATTTTTTTAATCGGTTTGGTAATTAATAAGTTTGCTTAAAAATTGTAATTTATAACGCTTTTCACTCACTTCATTTTTTAAAATTTGGAATTTTCTTTCGACTGTTCTTAGAAAGCAGTTGCATCTTGTAAGTAAATACCATGCTATACTTCAAAGTGTTAGACCCCTCAGTTGTGCATAAAAAGCAAATTAGAACATGTTTTGCTTTTGAAACCCTCAGATGGTAGTGACAGCAACATAATATATAACCTATGTTATAACAGAGACTGTCACCATTGATTTGCAACCATTAATTTTGAAATAGCTTTGGTATTTCCGTAGATTGAGTAGAAATCGCAATTTAGAACGTTTTTAGGACGCTTTTCGCGCACTTTCACCCCTTTTTAAAATTCCAATTTTTTCGAAACTGTTCTTAAAGATCATTTATATGTAATACATATGTACCTTGCCTAATTTTAAGTTGCTAGCCCCTACCGATCACAAAAATCGAAATTTAGAACGCTTTTTCTCTCCTGCAACGTCTTGGTGATAGTGATACCGACATAAAATAGCGTCTATGTTAGAGCAGGGGCTGTCAGCATCAATTTACTACCATTACGTTTGAAATCAGATTCATTCTTCCTGAGATATTGCCGACAAATCGGCATTTAGAACGTTTATAGAACGCTTTTCGCGCATTATACTCCTGCATCTCCTCTGGGGTAGTGGAAACACATATAAAATATAGCCATCTTGGAGCAAGATCTGTCACCATCATTTTTACACCATTATATTTGAAATCGGTTCCGTACTTCCTGAGATTGCATAGAAATCGCAATTTAGAAAGTTTTTTACAACGCTTTTTGCGCATTTTGACCCCCCTTTTAAATTTCGATTTTTTTAGGAAATGTCCTTACAGATCATTGATATCTAATAACTAACTACCATTCCAAATTTCACGATTCTAGGCCCTTCGGTAACGCAAAAGGCGCAATTTAGAACGTTTTTCTCCTTTGGGGTAGTGGCACCGACATAAAACATCGCCTATGTTGGAGCAAGGGTTGTCACCATCATTTTGACGGCATTATTTTTTAGATCTGTTTGGTATTTCCTGAGATTGTGTAGAAACCACCATTAGAACTTTTTTTAGAACGCTTTTCGGGCATTTTCACACCTTTTAAATTTCGAATTTTTTAAGACCTGTTCTTAGAAATCCTTTATATCTAATAAGTAGCTAATATTTCAAATTTCATATTTCTAGGCCCTTCGGTAACGCAAAAATCGCATTTTTAGAGAGTTTTTTGCTCCTGCACCCCCTTTCGGGTAGTGGCACCGACATAAAACATAGCCTATGTTCGAGCAAGGGTTGTCACCGTCATTTTGACACCCGTATTTTGACACCATTATTTTTTAAATTGGTTTGGTATTTCCTGAGATTGTGTAGAAACCACCATTTAGAACGTTTTTTAGAACGATTTTCGGGCATTTTCGAATTGTTTAAGAACTGTTCTTAGAAATCCTTTATATCTAATAAGTAGCTAATATTTCAAATTTCATATTTCTAGGCCCTTCAGTAACACGTAAATCGCATTTTTAGAACGTTTTTTTGCTCCTGCACCCCCTTTGGGGTAGTGACACTGGCATAAAAAATAGCCTATCTTAGAGCAAGCGTTGTCACCATCGTTTTGACACCAATATTTTTTAAATCGGTTTGGTATTTCCTGAGATTGTGTAGAAACTACCATTTAGAACGTTTTTTAGAACGCTTTTTGTGCATTTTCACCCCTTTTAAATTTCGAATTGTTTAAGAACTGTTCTTAGACATCATTTATATCTTATAAGTAACTAATATTCAAAATTTCTTATTTCTAGGCCCTTCAGTAACGCTAAAATCGCATTTTTAGAACGTTTTTTGCTCCTACACCCTCTTTGGGGTAGTGACACCGACATAAAACATAGCCTATCTTGGAGCAAGCGTTGTCACCATCATTATGACACCAATATTTTTAAAATCGGTTTGGTATTTCCTGAGATTGTGTAGAAACTACCATTTAGAACGTTTTTTAGAACGCTTTTTGTGCATTTTCACCCCTTTTAAATTTCGAATTGTTTAAGAACTGTTCTTAGACATCATTTATACATTATAAGTAACTAATATTCAAAATTTCATATTTCTAGGCCCTTCAGTAACGCTAAAATCGCATTTTTAGAACGTTTTTTGCTCCTACACCCCCTTTGGGGTGGTGTCACCGACATAAGATATAGCCTATGTTCTAAGTTGGACTCACACCATCATTTTGATACCATTACTTTTGGAATCGGTTCGGTAGTTCCAGAGCTTACCTCCGACAAATAAACAATTTTTTCCTCTTTATAATAGGAGTATAGAAGTATAGACTAGCAAAACCCGCGGCTTTGCTCGCGTAATAGTTGAAATACGCTTAGTGATATTTATATGTCTAAATTTGTTAGAAGAATTATACTTTTAGGAATAATTCAAAAATTACTATTTAAAACACAGTTTGACCAAACTTCATTATTACACTGCATTAGGCAGAAATGAGACTTAAATTAATAAAAAGAAATAAAACTAAATAAATGATAATTTAGAAAATACTATTTTGAAACTTTTATGCTCAATTAATACGCTCATTTCAGTATTCATTTGAAGTTTTGATTTTTTTAGAAACCATCTTCTTACATCTTAAAATTAACCATCATGTGAAATTCCAAGTTCTGACACCTCTCTCAACATAAAGGGCTACGTTGAAATAGGAACTGTCACCATTAATTTGCCAACATTAATTTTGAAATCGGTTTGCTATTTGCCAATTTTCCACAGAAACGTAATTTAGAAAGCTTTTAAAGGCCTTTTTCAGAACGTTTGTTGTTCCTGTGAACCCCAGGTGGTAGAATAACCGGCATAAAATATAGCCTATGTCGAATCAGAGACTGTCACCATTGATTCCAACTATTGCTTTTATAATCGGTTTATATTTCCTGAGATTGCATTAAAATCGTACTTTAGGACTTTTTTAGAACGCTTTTCGCTCCTCCCCTTCACTTCACACCTTTTTAATTCGAATTTGTTTTCGACAGTCCTGCGAGGTCATTTATATTTTATAAGTAACTACAGTGCCATGTTTAAAGTTTCTAGCCTCTCCAGCACACAGAAATCGTATTTTAGAGCGTTTTTTGCTCTGCAACCCTCTGGTGGTAGTGGCACAGACATAAAATATAGCTTATGTTTGAGCAGGTTCTATCACAAACAATTTGTCACCATTGTTTTTTAATTCGGTTTGGTATTTGATAAGATTGCATAAAAATTGTAATTTAGAATATTTTTAGAACGCTTTTCGCTCACTTCATCTTTTTAAATTTGGAATTTTCTTTTGACTGTTCTTAGAAAGCAGTTGCATATTGTAAGTAAATACCATGCCATATTTCAAAATGTTAGACGCCTCAGTTGTGCAAAAAACGCTAATTAGAACATGTTTTGCTTTTGCAACCCCCAGACAGTAGTGACAGCAACATAAAATATAGCCTATGTTGGAGCAGGGACTGTCACCATCAATCTGCAACCATTACTTTTGAAATAGGTTTCGTATTTCCTGAGATTGAGTAGAAATCGCAATTTAGAACGTTTTTAGAACGCTTTTCGCGCATTTTCATCCCTTTTAAATTAAATTTTTTTCCGAAATTGTTCTTAAAGATCATTTATATATATTAAATATGTACCTTGCCTAATTTCAAGTTGCTAGCCCCTACCGATCACAAAAATCGAAATTTAGAACGTTTTTTGCTCCTGCAACCTCTAGGTGATAGTGACACCGACATGAAATAGCGTCTATATTAGAGCAGAGGCTTTCATCATCAATTTCCTACTATTACTTTTGAAATCAGTTTGATACTTCCCAAAATTGAGTAAAATCGCCATTTAGAATGTTTTATAGAACCCTCTTCGCGCATTATCATCCCTTTTAAATTTCGAATTCTTTAAGAACTGTTCTTACAAAATCCTTTATATCTTATAAGTAACTATTATTTCAAATTTCATATTTCTAGCCCTTCAGTAACGCATAAATTGCATTTTTAGAACGTTTTTTGCTCCTGCAACCCCTTTGGGGTAGTAGCACCGACATAAAATATAGCCTATCTTAGAGCAAGCAATGTCACCATAATTTTGACACCCTTATTTTTTTAATCGGTTTGGTATTTCCTGAGATTGTGTACAAACCACCATTTAGAACGCTTTTCGCGCATTTTCACCCCTTTTAAATTTCGAATTGTTTAGAAAATGTTCTTAGACATCATTTATATCTTATAAGTAACTAATATTCCAAATTTCATATTTCAAGGCCCTTCAGTAACGCAAAAATCGCATTTTTAGAACGTTTTTTGCTCCTCCACCCCCTTTGGGGTAGTGCACCGGCATAAAATATAGCCTATGTTCTGAGTTGGACTAACACCATCATTTTGATACCATTGCTTTTGAAATCGGTTCGGTAGCTCCAGAGATTACCTCTAACAAACAAACAATTCTTGCTTCTTTATAATATTAGTATAGACTAGCAAACCCCGCGGCTTTGCTCGCGTAATAGTTGAAATATGCCAAGTGATATTTGCATGACTATTTTTTATTAGAAGAACACTTTTTGGAACAATTCAAAAATTACAAATTTAAGCCACAGTTTGACTAAACTTCATTACAAAAGTGCAATAGACAGAAGTGAGATTTTAAATTCTTAGAAGAACGAAAACTAAATCTAAATAAATGATAATTTCGAAGATATTTTGAGACTTTTATGCTCATTTCAGTATTCATTTGAAGTTTTGAATTTTTTAGAAACCATCTTAACACATTTACATCTTAAAATTAACCATCATGTCAAATTCCAAGCTTCTTTTCTAACAGGCTACCACCTCTCTGGTGTTAGTGGCACCAACATAAAATGCCTAAACAAAGTTGAAATAGAGTGCCTCGAAAAATATTGAAACAGAGACTGTCACCATTAATTTGCCAACATTAACCTTGAAATCGGTTGCTATTTCTTAATATTCTATAGAAAACGGAATTTAGATATTTTTAAAGGCTTTCTTGTTCCTGCCAACCGTGGTAGTGACACCCGCATAAAATATAGCCCGTATAGGATCAGGGACTATCACTCTTGATTCGCAACCAATAACTTCTGTAATCGGTTTATTATTTCCTGAGATTCCATAGAAATCGTAATTTAGGACTCTTTTAGAATGATTTTCGCTCCTTCCCTTCGCTTCACCCCTTTTTAATTTCGAATTTATTTTCGACTGTTCTTAGAGGACATTTATATTTTATAAGTAACTACCGTGCTATATTTAAAGTTTCTAGCCTCTTCAGTATACCGCAGAAATCGCAATTTAGAAAGTCTTTTGCTCCTGCAACCCTCTAGGGGTTGTGGCACCTACATGAAATATAGCTTATGTTTGAGCAAGTTCTATCACCATCAATTTGCCACCATTATGTTGGAAATCGGTTTCGTATTTCATACGATTGCATAAAAATCGTAATTTAGAACGCTTTTCGCTAGCTTCATCCTTTTAAATTTTATATTTTCTTTCGACAATTCTTAGAAAGCATTTGCATCTTTGAAGTAATTATAATTCCAAATTTAAACTTTTAGACACCCTTTTAACACAAAAAATGCAATTTAGACATTTTTTTGCTCCTGTAACTCCCAGGTGGTAGTGACAACAACGTAAAATATAGGCTATGTTGGAGCAGGGATTGCCACCATCAATTGGGAACCATTACATCTGAAATCGGTTTATATTTCCTGAGATTGCGTAGAAATCGCTATTTAGAACGTTTGTAAGAACGCTTTTCGTTTATTTTCATCCCATTTAAATGTCAAATTTTAAAGGAACTTTTCTCAGAGAGCATTTGCATCTCATAAGTAATTACCATGCAAATTTCAAGTTGCTAGCCTCTTCAGCAATGTTGCCAGATGGGCTACTTTTTTTAAATTCAGATTCTTGATTGTCACCACTTTTTTGAGATGGTAAAATGCGTCTTATTTAGTGACATATTAATTAAGGCGAAAACAAAGGTAATTTTACCGTTTCAAAAAAGTGGTGGTAATCAACAAATCTGAATTGAAAAAAAGTAGCCCACTGGCAACACTACTCTTCAGTATCACAAAAATCACAAATTAGAACGTTTTTTAAAATGCAACCATAAGGTGGTAACGACGCCGACATGAAGTAGATCCTATATTGGAGCAAGGGCGGTTATCATCAATTTCCAAACATTGCTTTTGAAATCGGTTGGGTACTTTCTGAGATTGCGTAGAAATCGCCATTTAGAACGTTTTTTAGAACGCTTTTCGCGCATTTTCACCCCTTTTAAATTTCGAATTTTTTAAGAAATGTTCTTAGAGATCACTTATATCTTATAAGTAACTACCATACCAAATTTCATGTCTCTAGGCTCTTCAGTAACAGAAAAAATCGCATTTTCGAACCTTTTTTGCTCCTGCACCCCCTTTGGGGGTAATGGCACCGACATAAAATGTAGCCTATGTTGGAGCAAGGGTTGTCACCATAATTTTGACACCATTAATTTTGAAATCGGTTTGGTACTTGAGATTGCGCAAAAATCGCCATTTAGAACGTTTTTCAGAACGTCCTCTTGCGCATTTTGACCCCTTTTTAATTTCGATTTTTTTAAGAAATGCTTTTCGAGATCATTTATATCTTATAAGTAACTACCATTCCGAATTTCATGTTTCTAGACCCTTCAGTAACGAAAAAATCGCATTTTCGAACGTTTTTTTTTCTCCTGCACCCCCTTTGGGGGTAATGGCACTGACATAAAATGTAGCCTATGTTGGAGCAAGGGTTGTCACCATCATTTTGACACCATTAATTTTGAAATCGGTTTGGTACTTCTTGAGATTGCACAAAAATCGCCACTTAGAACGTTTTTTAGAACGCCCTTTTGCGCATTTTGACCCCTTTTAAATTTCGAATTTTTTAAGAAATGTTCTTAGAGATCATTTATATCTAATAAGTAACTACCATGCCAAACTGTATGTATCTGGGGCCTTCAGTAACACAAAAATCGCAATGTCGAACTTTTTTTGCTGCTGCACCCCCTTTAGGGATAGTGGCACCGACATAAAATGTAGCCTATGTTGGAGAAAGGGTTGTCACCATCATTTTGACACCATTATTTTTGAAATCGGTTTGGTACTTCTTGAGATTGCGTAAAAATTGTCATTTAGAACGTTTTTTATAACGCTTTTCGCGCGTTTTCACCCCTTTTTAATTTCGATTTTTTTAAGAAATATCCTTAGAGATCATTAGTATCTTATAAGTAACTGCCACTCCAAATTTCATGTTTCTAGGTCCTTCAGTAACACAAAAATCGCATTTTTAGAACGTTTTTAGAACCCCCCCTTTTGGCCAGTGGCACGGACATAAGATATAGCCTATGTTCTAAGTTGGACTAACCCCATCATTTTGATACCATTACTTTTGTAATCGGTTTGGTAATTCCAGAGCTTACCTCCGACAAATAAACAATTTTTACCTCTTTATAATATTAGTATAGATAGATTGTACAAAGTTTAGTTGCTAGTTGAAGGCTGAAAAAATTTATTGATACTATACGATTTTTTGGAAGAACAGATCTTTTGTTTATCAATTTCTATCTAAGGAAAAGTTGCGGTCTGGATTTTTCTTTTAATTTAAGACTCCTCACTAATTAAAGATCGCCTTCTAATGCTTTCTCAACAAGTTGTTGTTGAAGCTTTAAGATTTTCCGTACAATTTTTGCAGAAAAAAATTTACTTGCAATAAAAATTTTGAATCAGAAAATTTAGGATTTTTTTTATTTTTTTAGCATCGTCATATTTCGGTTTTCTCGGAATTATTGATCTATATTTGCCTCAATACGAGGGTTGAAATTCTCGGAAATTAGCCTATACAGTATAATGTAGCTCTCTAATGTGAAATAGCAAACAAATCAAGTTTACTTTGTTTAAAAAAAAAAAAAAAAAAAAAAAAAATCGCGAATAACCAAGTTGAGTATTTGCGAATGTTGAAATGTTCTCCAGTTTTTATTTCGCTAGTAATCAAAACTCGCGAATGTTAAGAGATTACTGTACAATTAAATTAATTCTATTACATTAAATATTCAACAAAAAGTAAAAATGAAAGAATTGAAGAAAAAAAATGTAAATTTCGCTAATACGAATAACAGGCGTATTTTTAAATATTAAAATGTGGAAATATGATACTATGTAAAGGGTAAGATAAGGGGTAGAGGCACCTTTTCAAAACTTTCATGAAGGGGCGAGGGGGGTTGATTTTATTCTACACAACTGAGGAGCACCTGATACAGTTTTATTCTGACATATGGGGCATTCTCACAATCTTTTGACTTTTGGCCTGACAAAATTAAACTTGCTAAAATAACATTTTAATCTGATAGACGAATGCCTTAATGATTCAAAATAAAGAAAAAATGGTCAGCAGAGAAAATTTTTTATTTAACTGAGATTTAAGTTAAACTTGCGAGTTTAATTTTCCTTACCATTTTACCCCTATAACTTTTTATTTTCTTCATAATTTTTACTTATAATGAATTTGCATAGTACCCACAGGACATTCAAATAAGAAATAATAACAATGTAGTACTTTTAACACAGAATTTTTGTATAACATTGTCTTAAAGGGGTGTTAAAGAAGGGACGGTAAGGTGAAAAAAGGGTATGGTATTGGAAAAAAGGGACGAAATGGTAAAAAAAGGGATGGTAAGGATGGAACGGTAAGGAAAATTACCACCTATTTTTAGGAAAATCATGTTAAGATTAAGTGATAGCCACAATGTTCATTGATTTTTAGAAACAGTTGTTAACATCGGATTAAATAATTTTTTTTTTTTAATTTACCTCGAAAAGTGCAGGAATAAACCTTGGGGACGGTGAAACTACCAATGAAGCCACGATGCTTGAAATGGATATTTAAATGCTGATTTATATTCTACAGTAAATTTCCTGCCAAAGAATTTTAGACATTATTTCTGTAGCATACTTCTGCATGACAAAATACTTGAAAAAAGTTCTGTGGCTGCATCTGAAATGATTTTCTGTATAATTTTAGAAAAGGGATGGTAAGGAATCTAAAACCCAGGGACAGAGTTTAAAAAATAATAACAACCCTAAAAATGCGTGCAGGTTAATTTTTAGCTACATATTTATATAAAACAATAGTTCCAGTTTCAGAAAAAAATTACATCGAATTATTTTTATTGAAACAATTTTATCCAGACAGCTCCAAAATTAAAAATCAGCGTCAGGGACACGGGACGATATAGGAGTTTTCCAGGTGTTTGGACCTCAACATCGTCCAAAACTTATTTATCTCGTTAATATTGTTGTGCAATCATGCAATGGGATGTTCCCCAGTATATGAAATAAAAAAGACATAAAAAAGTGTTATAAAAACATGTATAATGATCACTTATAAACAGATTAAGTAAAATAATGCTATAGAGTGATAAAATATCATTTATTAAGATTGACGATTGTTTCGTCGCACCAACGGCGACATTTTCAAAATCATACACGATAGAAAATATTTTCACATAATTTAAAAATAATAAACATAGTAAATAATGTCACGAGACATGAGGCATAAAGAAAGATGATGCATAGAAAACCCATAGCGAGTCAATCCATTATCCCTCATAATGCTCAAGCACCTTTTTCATACAAAGTTTCTGCATTAAGACATTCTATTCATAGAGCTTTCACAGTTTGTACCCCTGAACAGTTGGATAATGAAATAAATAAAATATATGACATTGCAAGAAACAATGGATACAAAGAAAGCACCATAGAAAAATTAATTAAGAGCTTGAAGAATAGAAAGAAAAGAAATTTCAATCCACAAAATTCTATGTTATCCACTTTACAATATTTTCCTGGTTTCTTCGAACGTTTGAAACATAAACTCAATAAATTCAATATCACCCTAGTCACAAAACCTTCTATGAAATTAAAAAATATAATATACAAGAAAGTAGATCCAATAGAGTCAAACCAGTTATCAGGAGTATACGAAATACCTTTCACCAAAGAAGATGGAAGAAAGCAGTCTTATATAGGTATGACAAGTAGAAAACTTAAAACCAGAATCAAAGAACATATAGCAGACATCAAATACAACAGAAGAACCACAACTTTGGCCAGATTATGCAACGAAGAACCGTTACGGATCGATTTTAAAAATAGCAAGTTAATTTACACATCAAGATTTTATTTACCATCCATAATCCGAGAATCAATAAAGATATTTTTACGCAACAAGAATATTTGTAATGATTCAGTGTCCCTAGATTTACCTAAAATTTGGAAAGAGATGCTATATAATTTTAGTACCAATAGTAAAAATTAATCCACGCTCGCAAATAGCCAAGACAGTTTTATATTTTGTTTTATGTTTTGCAACATTTTTCATTATGCATGTTGTCTCGTGACATTATTTACCATGTTATTGTTTTGTTAAATTATATGAAAACTAATCCACGTTCACAAATAACTAATTTAATTTTAATTTATTTTATGTTTGCAATATTTCATTATGCATCATGTCTCGTGACATTATTTACTATGTTTATTATTTTTAAATTATGTGAAAATATTTTCTATCGTGTATGATTTTGAAAATGTCGCCGTTGGTGCGACGAAACGATCGTCAATCTTAATAAATGATATTTTATCACTCTATAGTATTATTTTACTTAATAAAAAAGTGTATTAAAATAAAATTATTATTCAGGGACATGAAAGTCAAAAGATTGTGAGAATGCCCCATATATTTTTTAAATTCGCCTAAGTACTCGCTAAGTGGCTACTTCACTCGCGCTTAAACACTCGCTCGCTAATGAAATTTTATAAAATATCTCGTTTGCATACGCCACTGCCCCTTGCCACACCCCCTGCCTAGTATCGTATTTGTCTCATTTTGATTTTTGAAAATACATCTTTTATTCGATATAGCCAGATTCACATTTCTTCTTCTTTTTTTTTTTCTTTGTTTCAACATTCTGTTAAACATTTAATGTAGCAGAATTAATTTAATTGTATATCAAATAGTAGCCAGAGATTATTTTACGACTTCCCCCTTCCCCTTTTTTCTCCATCTTAAAATAAAAACCCTGACATTTTGGGGTCATATCGAGGCTGATTAAAATATTATTAGGTGAATTGATCAAAAATGTTTCTTTATATTTAATAACTTCTGAAATACGATGAAAGAAATGCATTTTTTTAAATATAATCACATACATTGAAAAAAAATCATGTTATGATATTATTAAAAATAGCTTTTAAATTTCCCTAATAAAAATTCCTTCTAGATCCTCTTTAAAATTATTTGAAATAAAATTTAAAATCGAGAAAAAAGTTATATAAACCCCTGCTGAAAAATTATATGACCCCTGCTGAATAAACTTTTAGTCGAGTATCATATTTAATTATTTTTACCACCTAAAATAATTTTTTCGTATGTTTAACTCATATGTCCTAATATTTTTTCCCGCTTCTTACAAAAATGTTTCAAATTTATTTTTTATCCGAACCCATTAGCAATTTAAAATTATTTTGACAGCCAAAATTAATTTATTTTACGTATTGGATCATAAGATTTTTTATTTAGAATGTTCTGTACAAATTTTAGAATATTTGAACATTGCTTACTATTATTTTTAACTAAGCAATAATGAGTAAAATTTGTCTTTATCGTCAATTTGAACGTTCCTAAGCAAAAAGTACCTGTAATGCTACGTATCTAGAACAAAAGAAAAAGGAAGGGGGGGGGGGTGCATTTTAGTGAACCGTTCTTCAAAATCCAAATAAGTCTCGCTCATAAAATTTACAATTTAACTTTAATATTACAAAGATGTTTATTATCCTAAGTTTTCAGATATTTTTAGTCAGTCCCTTTGAAATATTAATTAATGAAAATTGCCAAAAACAGACTTAACACGGTTTTTGATGAGCTGAGAAAAAAAAAAAAAAAAAAAAAAAGGCTTTCAGGATTGAAATTTGTAAAAAAAAGAAAAAAAAAGTAGTCCTATAAGAAATCTGTGAAAGAAAAAAAAATATATTTAAGGTGAGTCTGATCTCCTTCATAAAAAATAATGGCATCGAAATGTGGTGTTTGACTTTTTATTTCTCCGGTTTTTAAGCACGTTTTTGACCTAGATCCTTAAGTCTAATGAACATTTTATAATTACATAAAATGTAGACAATTTTATGCTGAACATTTTAGTTTTTGATTCATCTTGATAGGTATAAAAATAAAGCAATTACAGCATTTTACGTAAAACACATTTTTCACCAAAAAAAAAATGGCTGTGTAGCTTGTTAAAAATGGCCAACCCGAAAAAAATATAAGATAAAAAAAAAATCAATCATGTTTTTAAACTCAGAAAACTGGCTCCTATCGGCAGGATAAGCTCCCTACCGAATCTGTTACTTAATCTGTCTGCTTAATCTCATTACCTAATTTGGGGAGTTAGAATTATTTTTTAAATCTTAGCGTTTGTTACCGCAGCAAATATTTTAAATTCTTGTTTAAGACCACCACCATCCCGACCCATCTATCTACGGAAAGATTGCGTAAAGGAGTTTCGTTCAGATATGCTTTTGTTAAGAATAGAGTGCATTCCCTGGTGGTGGAATGTGGAACTAACATAACGCGATTTTGTTAAAATTAGGAAATCTAACAAGTCGATCTGTTTGAAACTTTAAGATACTTTATAACACATAAGATAAAGTGTAAGAAAGAATGACACGCGAAATTCCGGGGAGGGGGGGGGGCGCTAGATTTCTATTTAAAAAATTAGCGTTTCTGACCGCATTAGGTGACTTTTTGAGGGAGTCCTGAGATATATGCTACTTATTTAATATAAAATTGTCTAAAGTTTAGTTACCACTATTTCCTAATAATAATTTCAGCAAATATCTTAATTTCTTATTAAGACCGCCACCACCTCGAGTAACATATCTACTTATAGGTTGTTTAACGGAGTTTCCTTCCGATACAGTTTTGTTAAGAATAGACTGCGCTCCCTGGTGGTGGAATGTGGAACTAACATTTTTGTTAAAATTAGGAAATATAACAAGGCGATCTGTTTGAAATTTTATGATAGTTTATAACACATTAGAAAAAGTTTATAAAAAATGGCGCGTGAAATTTCGGGAAGGTGGGGAGAGGGGGAGGGGCAAAATATTTCTTTTTTGTTTCATACCGTTTCAGGTGCGTTTTTTGATGGAGTCCTCAGATACATGCTACTTATACTTATTAAATATAAATATGTCAAAAGTTAAATTACCACTATTTCCGAATAGTAATTTCAACAATTATCTTAAATTCTTGCTGAAGACCGCCACCCCCTCGAGTAACATATCAACTAATGTGTTGTGTAAAGGAGTTTCGTTCAGATATGCTTTTGTTAAGAATACAGTGCGCTCCCTGGTGGTGGAATGTGGAATTAACAGACCGCGATTTCATTTAAAGTAGGAAATCTAACAATTCAATCTGTTTTAAACTTTAAGATACTTTATAACACACGATAATAAATTATAAAGAAGGGCGCGTCGGATTTCGAGGAGGTGGGGGGGTTGAGGGAGGTGCGCGAACAAAATTAGGAAATATAACTGGACGATCTGTTTGAAACTTTAATATGGCTTATAAAACATAACATAAATTTTTAAAATCAGGCCGCGTCAAAAATCATGGTGACCATCTGCCCACTCCCCCCCAAGGGGGGCACTTTTCTAAATTTGGCAGATACCCGTCATGTGATATATCGTAGCATTTGGGGAGGGGGGGGGGCGAACAAAATTAGGAAATATAACAAGGCGAAGATGTTTGAAACTTTAACATAGTTTAGGATGTGTTTGCCAAAATTTAGAAGGTATTCCATGGCGATAAATGTACTGGACGTTTTGAAAGAAAGTGTTTTGAAAGGAATATTAAACGAAACCCTTTGTTCGATGTATGATCACACTTACCCACTTGTTTTTTATTTGACGTGTAGATAAAATTGTTTAATGAAATAATTCTTATGAGTAACAATAAAATTACACCTATTGATACTTAACCTCTTCGGGACGAGCATCTTTTACAGAATTTTTAATATTTTATCACCGGTTTTTCATAACAGAAATTTTTGCCTAATTAAATCGAGAAAATGTTCGAATTAAGTAAAGCAAAATTTACAATAAATATTTACTGGTGAGAATACATCACGGATTCTGAGCACCTTACGCGGCACGTATACCGGTCGCTCGTCCCCAAGGATAAAAGCGGAATTTCTATAAAATTATATCATCCTTTCTATTTTTAAAAGTTGATTAACATTTATTTAATGTGGATAAACCATTCCAACTCAACTGTATCATGTCTCTCGTGATATAACACATTAATGAAATGCGACATATTTTGTATGAATACATACAAAAAAAATTTATAAATAAAATACTACATTAAATCGAAAACTCAGTATGCAATTAGTTTCTGTGTCATAAAAAATAATTTATCTCTTGAAATTTTAACTTCGAAATTCGTACCAAAATTTTACAAATAAATAAATGATTTTTAAAATGTGAAATGTTTCATTATTTCGAAGAATTTTGAGCGTCAATTTAATACTTTAAATATTGCTCAAATGAAATAATAAATCTTTGACCTCAAATCTAGTTTTTACAGAAATTTCATGGAGATGAGAAAGTAAACATTTTAAATATTAAGTAAATTTGCTATACAAAGAGTGTCAGGGATTTTAACTAAATGATATAAATCGCGGTTTTAAAATTTTTATATAGTTTTAAATCATTGATTAAAGTCTTAAATTATCATAATTCTAAAATGTTGTGAAATTAATAATAATAATAATAATAAAATAATTTGTAAAGATATTTTATCAATAGAATAAATAAAAGAGCCTTTGAAGAATCCTTTACAAGCTCATGAGGGAACAATTAGTTATTATTGAAGATATATCGCATATTAAAAAAATGAAAAACTTGTTCGACTTTCGGCGCTTAAATAGCAATATCTGCTAATTTCATGCATTTTCGTTTTAAATCACTTCAGTGATTGTCAAAATATTTGCATTGTTCAGTGGATTTTGTTTCTTTTCTTTTTCTGGGAAGGGGAAGGGGAAGGGGACTCCTAATATGTATTTACTTTTTAAAATATATTTTTATATAGAAAAATTAATCATTCAAAGGGGATCATGACCCCTATAAACTCCTTTTTGGAACCGCTTTTGAATAAAAAGTACTCTCTCTGTCCCAAATTAGATACTACATTTGATTACTTTTGTACTGATTACTGATACTGATGATTTTATGATTTTGTTTGAGATTTTTCAGAGATTTCAGGGTGCTATGCTATCAATCAACAACATTTACATACCAAGCATTCCCTCCGTCTCTCCTTAAATAAGTACCAAATTAGTTTTAAAAATTCAGGGCTCGTACACTCTTAAGCCACGCCCCATTTTATAAGGATTCTTCCGCCAGTAATCGCATAAAACTACCTTCTAGCTAATGAATCGTTAAATCTTTAGGAAGAAAATTATCTTTATGGTATAATGGTGGTAGAGTCCTTACAAAACGGTGTCGATCTACTAAATGCATCGGAAGTTATTTATGACTCCACCCACTTCAAATGTACCAAATAATTTGGAACAAAATTTTCGACCTAAATGTCACAACTAATTTGGGACGGAGGGAGTAAATAAATAAATTAGTATTGATGTGTAGCAAACTGGATCATCGGAAGCAGCTAAAATTTTACGAAAATCGATTCTGCATTTCTTAGCAGGATTTTAATACACCCGCTAATATAAAATAAGCGATAAAAATCTGTTTTCATGAAATTTTGCACTGTAAATAATGAATCTAAATAATTAATGCTTAACTATAGTAATGTAGCAACAGGAACTCAAAGTAAGATTTATTTTCTGTCTTGATCCTAAAATATGTATATTTAATACAGTTAAAGTAGTTAAAGTTAGTTAATATGAGGCGTCTGATATTGATAAAATTTCTTATATTACATAAAATCCACAAAAAGACGTAAAACGCACACATAATTTAGCACAAAAATTATTACAATTGTTGCTCTAATTATTCCAAAACTAAAATTTACTTTATAGCATCTCTTAAAAAAAAAAAAAAATATTCGACATCATTTGTTTTTACAATAACAGTAAATATATCAAGATGTAAATTCTTCTCAAAAATTTTGTATTTGTCTTACTGGTAAAAATAACAATAATAACCGTAATTCTTCCCCAGGCACCTTCTACTACAACTTCTAGTCTCCGGATTAAAATAATACTCCTCCTTACTTTAAAAAAAAAAAAAAAAAAAAAAAAAAAAAAAAAAAAAAAAAAAAACCCACTTATATGCTTATTCTGCGCGAAGCTTTATTTATTTATTAACCCCTTGAGGGGCAAGCAAAAACGTCTCTAAATATTGAATTCTCACAGGAATAATCGAAAAATCTTATTTTTTTAAAAAGGAAAGGCAATTTTTCAACGATTTTCCTCCAAAGTTAAAAATATAAAATTTAGTAAAATTTTTCTGGTGATAATCTTGTTTAAATTAGGTGGGATACATTTTATCACACCGCCCCTCAAGGGGTTAAACTTAAATTTAATCATATGAGTTTAACCCCTTAATTCTCGCTCCCGTGATATTCACGGGCTGTGTCTTTTATTAAGATTGTTTGATTCCCACCAGTTTTATAAAATAGTGTAATTAGCTTTATTACGGTATCATTTTACCTGTCATTAAATAAGGCGAATATTTCTTTTTAAAAAAAGTGGTGCCAATAAGCAATTTGAATTTTTTAACCTTAATTTAATGCGACCGTTAAGGGGTTATCGTTACACAATCGGCAAACACGTCGATTGATAAAATTCGTAAACCGGTTTCCTGAAAGATACAGATGGTAAAGAAAGGCCCTCACTGTGTTATTTCATTATTTGGCGACCTGAAGGTTATTTATTTTACTTACTTCACGCTACAATATTAAAGCGTGCTATCAAGACTGCAGCTACTTCTAACTCTGAGCAAGAGAAATTTCCTTTTTCAATACTATATTTAAGATATCTACATAATATTTCTGGAATGAGTAGTACATTTTGAAAGCGATATTCATAGAAAAATTGACGTTAATTTTCAATTAATTTCAACTTCAGTCTACATCTACAGGAAACCAACTTCAACGGGTCAGTATACGAATTTTAATTCAAACTGTCCACTTACCCACAAAATCTCCATTATAAAAACTTTTGCATTTACAGCTATAAAGTACTGTAGTAGAACTGAAAATTTTGAAATTGAAAGAAATAAAATTTATGAAGATTTAAAGAATAACGGTTACCTAAAAAATCTGATTACAAATATTTTCAAGAAAAGTTTGGAATTTATAAATTAAACCCTTCCCCCTTTTGAACGGTTCAAATCTAACATTTTTGTTTGTTTACCATATTACGATAGTGTTTCAGAGAAAGTTTAATCTGTTTTGAAATTATTTAACTGTAGAGTTTCTTTTAAACCGTTAAAATAAATTGAGTTCTTTTTTAATTAGCCACAAGTTTAAACACGACCAGACAAAATCAACCGCTGTTGTATATGATCCCATGCGGTGATTGAACAGCAATTATATAGGTATGATTGCGAGATCTATGGAGATACAACTTAGGGAGCATATCGGCGCATTTAAAAAATGGCAAATTAAATTCCAGATTAGTATACCATGCTGTTGACAAATTTGTTCATTTTGAAAATTAACTGTAGCAATTACCATTACAGACTTTTATTTCATGGAAGGTTGGTTCACTAACCTATACCCATATACCTTGAAAGAATCAGGTTCGATTCCTAATGAATATTTCTTGTTTTTAAAGGAATAGCTTTAACTTTAACTTTGACTGAGTCCACAACGTGTTCGATGTTCTGTTAGTGTTGATGTTAGTACTGATGAGGCTATGCGATGCATAGCGAATCGTCTACTTTGTATGTTTTTGTTTTTAATTAAATGATTTTACGTATATTTTCCATTTAATTCTTTTTTTAAATGTCTCAAATCTGTCTAATGTTTCATAATTAGCTTAAATTTTAATAGGAAAGAACATGCTAATTTACTAATTCGATTGCTATTACGATGCTATTACGACATTTATTAACGCAAAAGTCATACAAACAAGCAGATTTAGACAGATCCACTTATTTACTGGTTTGGCAAGAGGAAAGAAAAATTAGGAAAAATAGTTTAAAGAGGCTTTAAAGGGAGAATTTTGTTTTGTCGTTCACGCTTTTGTTAAGTATGACTTAGTTTTAAATTCAACATAGATGATACAACAGTAAAATCGAGACTTTAATTCTAACACCAGCTGGATTATGAGATTGGTTAACTTGTTACCACACTTTAGGGTTGGGTTGGGTTGGGTTGATTTTTGACGCCCAATTATCTACACGAGGGATATAGGCCCGGGGGGAGTGCCCTCCGTGGGGGTCTTTCTAAGGGAGCCTAATCCGTATTAACGCATGGAAGATCCACGGCTCGAAGAAAACCACGAAAACTCCGAACGATTAGGCCGACGGGCGCGATTGGGATCGAACCCAGCACCTCCCGTCTACTAGCTTCGAGAGTAGAACCACTCGGCCACTGGTGGGGCCCACCACACTTTAGGACTGCCAGAAACGAAGTTTAGTATTAAATTCTTCACGATAAGAAAGCAATGTACAGGGTGTATCTGAAATGCTTCAACAAACTTAGAGGGATGATAGTACTCATAAAGACGAACAAAAAATTAAATGGAACATGGTGTTGCAAATGACGTTTAAAGGATGAAAATCCAGAAAATGCGTCTGGAAATGTGCAAAATGAGAGAAGAAAGAAACACCCCAGAAAATTATTTATTGCATAGAATAGGTACAACACAGCTCGTGATGTCCAGAGAAAACAAATATTTTACAACAATTGTTCATAGTATCGACCGCGGACATTATTGCACAGAGTACATCTACGGAGGAACAACTGGCGAACACGCTCGAAGACTTCGAGAGTTCTGCATACGTGTATTCCTCCTCATAGATTTGCTTGGATTTCTTCTAAGTTTTGTTATCTCTTTCTGACCGGATATGCACAAAATGAAAGGAAAACCAGCTTCGTGCTACTAGCCAGTTCTGCAGAAAAGCAGCATGCGAGATTTCGATATTTTTATTAGTCTTTCGATTTTCACCCTTTAAACGTCATTTGCGACCCCATGTTCCATTGCATTTTTTGTTCGTCTTGATGAGTACTATCATCTCCCTAAGTTTGTTGAAGCATTTCAGATACACACTGTATATATACACTGGTGTGCAAAAATTAAGGAAAAGTCACAAAATGCTAATTTTCAAATACGCGAACACTCAAAAGGATCAAAAGGAAATAATATGATTCGAGTAATTACTATCTCTACAACACAGCTAGTCCATATAACATATCATTCATGTCACACACGGTCACAAGTGTCACAGTCACTACGGTGAAGCAAAAAATAGGAAATTCCATATATCTCATTATAAGTCTCAAATGATTACTATATGTGACTCCACTGAGACGTCAATGTGACTGCTGCTTTGTGACGAGTCACCAGGTGATTTTACAACGTAGTTAAATTGTGACTCTCATGTAAATCATTTTTAGATTCAATTTCAAAGTCATCATGAACGTTGCATTATGATAAATCACCAAATAATATCACATTATAGTCACATGGAGACTTTTCCCAAAAAAGCACAATGGTGAGTTCACAGTAGTCTCACTCTCACCTGAAAGTCATCATGTGACTGTAATGTGACATTATTTGGTAACTTATCACAATGCAGCGTTCACGATTACTTTGAAATTGAGTCTACAGATGACAGTGACATGAGAGTCACAATGTAACTATATTGTAAAGTCGCATGGTGACTCATCACAAAGCAGCAGTCACAGTGACGTCTCAGTGGAGTCACATATAGTGATCATTTGAGACTCACAATGAGATGTATGGAATTTCCTATTTTTTTGCTTCACCGTAGTGACTGTGACACTTGTGACCATGTATGACATGAATGATATGTTATATGGACTAGCTGTGTTGTAGAGATAGTAATTACTCGAATTACATTATTTCCTTTTGAGTGTTCGCGTATTTGAAAATTAGCATTATGTGACTTTTCCTTAATTTTTGCACACCAGTGTATATATTACCTTTGAATCAAAGTTTATCTAGCAAGTTCATATAACGATGTTAACCAAAATTCTAAATGAAGATGTCATGTAAAAACATAATGCAATATATGATTCCAAGAAAGTAAAAAAAACTTGAAATTAGATGTTACAATAGATGCATTTTGAATTTACAAAGGAATATGATATGCTGCACGATAGAGAAAGCAATAATATTACTGTTTAAAATATAATTAAATAAATACATAAACATATATATATTGAAAACTTTTTTTGTTTAAATTATGAGTTTTTGCTACGTATAACATTCAACTCATGTTTATCTTTCTTTATTGTATTTATAAAATTTAGGTTATATCTAAAATAGGACAAACTTCACAGTAATCGATCCTTAAAGAGTATTTTTAAATTAATAGTAAGTATAGTGCAAAAATTTTTATGTTATATTAATATAACAACAATATTCAACAAATTTTCAGCTACTAGAAGGCTCTGCCCCTTAAGAGCTACGCTCGCCAACCCCCGCTTAGACACCGCTAACTCTAAAAGCACGTTAATATGATTGGCTTTAAAAAAAATTCGGAAGAATGAATTATAATTAAAATAACAGAGGCGATCTCCCTGCTAACGGGTTGTTTTTGTGTTTGATTAAATCAGATCAGTGAAAGATGTAAAAATAAGCTAATAACTATAAAATGAATTAAGTAAACAGAGCCTTTGTCTCTCGGTTTTTTTATAAGTTTTTTTAAATAAGACATTTTAAATGTATCGCTTTAAATCTGACGTAATTTTCACCAAAGTTTTCTTTCTCGTTTTAATAATCACGTGAAAATACTTTTGTTGTTAGAAAGGAAATATTATTTGCGCTGTCTTAAAATTCACAACAATAGTTTAAAAAGATTATCTCAAAATATCAAATAAGTGTCTCGCGCAAAAATATTTTTTAATTTAAACTGTTTGGCAATATTATGAATTTGCAATTTTAAATATGACGTAATTTCCTCCATATACACTTTTAACGCATATTAATGGATTTATTGCTTTACAATTCTCTTTCTCGTTTAAAATTCACGTGTAAATATAGTTTTTATGACGTAATTATAAATATCTTCCTGCTTTTAATATGTAATCAATAATTCTCATTTGAAAGTTTTATTCTGTTTATAATAGTCATATTTAAACAATTTTTAATTTGAAGGAAATATTATTCATTGCGCTTTTTTAAAATTTGGCAACTATTTAAAATAATACCCTTTTCTAAAAGTTGTAAAAAATGCCTCTGAAAATGCTGAAAAATTGAATTTAAAATAGAAATAAAACCTCAAAAACGGAGTTGAATTAAAAAAATAAATGCAGTCTCCACACCGGGCACTTTTAACGTATAAAATGATCTAAAAATGATTAAATTCCCATGTATAGTTTTTGCTCCTATAAAACTTTTTAAATGGACGATTTTGACCAACTTTAACATTAAATTTCTCTTAAAATAATTCTTTGATTTGAAAATTGTATGCATCAGCGTGTTTATCGAACATTTCTCTATAATACCACCGATTTTCATATCTTTGTATGCAATATTTTTCTTAATATTAACGAAGAAAGAACTCCGGTCACAAAAAATTCAAAACCGGCGGCGGCGACAGCGTTACTTACTGTTTTTTAGAATAGAGAGATATTTCCCATTGTGAACAAAACTTTAATTGTAATAACAAAAGAACAAAAAGATCAAAAAATTCAGAAATGGTAATGGTTTTTAAAATGTTAGTAATGAACACTAACAAAAATAATTTAATATTTGTTTTAAAGTTTATATTAAGAACCAAAAGTTGGTGAAAGCATACTAATAAAGCAGAATATGATAGACAGAAATTTACAACATTATTAAAAAAGTTATGATAACTTAGTTTTATATAATTTTAAGTTTAGATAATATATGGCAATAAAAATGTCATCAGTCTTCACTCATATCATTATTATAATCATGTATGGGAAAGAAGTAAAAATTAAATTTAAAAAATGAAAAACTCTTCTGCGTAAAAAGCGAACTGATTAGTTATTTCTCATAAATGCGAAACTATTTTTTATATTACTTACCTATTTTTTTAATTTACTTGTATTGATGACTTTTAAGTTGTGTTTAATTGTTAGTTCCTATCTATAAACATTGTTTTCATGAGGCCTATAGATGTCTATGATGGTTAGAGTTGCAGTAAAGCTAGACATCCACAATACATACATAACTTCCAGGTTGTATAATATTTTAACGGAGCTTCGGACCGTATAATAGTCAATGAAACATCGTCTTCATGTTGAAAGACCTATCTAATGATATGCCACTGAATGTGGTGCGTAATTTTCTTTTTTTTTTAATCTACCGCCATTTTGTATTTTACGGTCGCCATTTTGAATTTATAAAAACAAAACCTGGCCTATAACTGTCAGACGATCAAGACGAATCGATAAAGACCTCATTCCTTAAAACCCACCCAACCGTTGGGATGTTTCGAGGGTATAAAGAAATCCACATACCCAGATATGCGTGAAACACATAACCCTTCTTGGCAGTCGGGTAAAAAGACCTTTTTAATTATTTAGAAAGCGTAGTTTAGAACATCGAAATTTCTTTTTACTTATTTAGCTGGGACGTTTAAAAATTATATACGCAAAAAAGCATATTGTTTAGAAGTTTTAGTTGCTGATTCAAGAGATTGTTGAAATCACTTGGGGATTCAAGTCGTTATCTACAAGGATTCAAAAATTATCGTTCAAATTTCGTGGGGAGGTAGGGAATACGTCAGGAAACCGATTTCGCATAGGAAAGTATGTCCGCAAACGTCATCTAAATAAAGATTAAAGGTTACGGAAAGAACAAAATTAAGCTAAAAGTTTCCAGGCGTCAGATAATGAAGGCGTTGAATAAAGGTCATTAACGAGATTTTTGGAGTTTTTAAAGATGGAAAAGGCTTCGTGGAAGTCCAAATGAGAAGTGGACATAGGAGAAGAAGTAATATTAGCTTTAGGAAAATCAAAACAATGGTAGAGACGCAATGGAAGATCGGTTACACACAGCGCCCTCTACATACGCATGCGTACATTTGCGGACATATTTTCCTATGTAAAATCGGTTTCCTGACGTATTCCCTACCTCAACACGAAATTTGAACGATAAGTTTTGAATCACCCTGTATATTTATAATAATAAAGAAAGAAGTTTGTGTGTGTTTCTGTGTACGTCCGCTGTGTTGTGAAGAGACCGCTGCAAGCAGAGTAACAAATTTGGAAAGAAGATACCTCTACGTATGTAGTTATGCACCTCGAAATCTAATTTTGGAAATTTTTTATTTTTATGTAAGTTTTAGGATTGTCTTTTTTTAAAGTTTTTGGTGATCTTCTACATGTATAAAAAGAATCCAATTTCATGCTTTCAACGCCATATAGTAAAGTTTATCTTCTCAATAATATTTATTCGGAATTTGCGATTTTGGTATTTTTCGCGATTTTTTAAATGCGATTTTTAATGTTTTTTCGTATTTTGCTTCGATGTTTAGGCATCGGTAAAAATAACTCGGTTTTAAACTTTCAGCCTAATATATTAAATTTTGTCTTCTACAATTTTTGAGTTTTAGAGATTCTCAATTTTTGCGATTTTTTGTGTTTCAAGTCTACTGTTTGTTATTCGTAAAAGAATTTCCATTACATTGTTTTACCTCTTATAGTAAATCTTGTTAATGCTATCTATAATAATAAGGAAAGAACTGAGTGTAAGGGTATGTGTGTGAAATTTAAGTGAGTGTATTGTGTTGTGTGTGGTTGTGTTTGGGTATGTGTGTGTGTGTGCGCGCGCGAGTGTGTGAGGTATTTCCACTATTTTCTAAAGAGCTATGCACCTTGGAGCTATAATTTGGGATTTTTGATTAGATTTTTTAATGCAATTTTTGGCGTTGTTTTAAGTTTTGGGGGAGTTTTTTTCTTTACATTAATAAAAAATAACCCAGTTTCAGTTTTCTTTTAGCCCTATATAATAACTTTCGTCCTCTTTTCAATAAAATTTATTCGACATTCGTAGAATTTAGAATTTCTCAACAATTTTTAATGCGATTTCTAGCTTTTTTCGCATTTTGAGGCGATTATTTCACATTTGTAAAATTAATTCTGTTTCAAACTTTATGCCTAATACAGTAAACTTTTTTCTCTACATATTTTTTTTAATTTTGAGATTTTTAATTGTCAATAAAATTATTAGATCTTTTTTGAGTTTCTTTTTCATTCTTTAAAGAATACAGTTTACAATGTTTTACCCCATTATAGTTAATTTTCTCACCTACAATTTTGGAATAATGAACAATTTGTTAATGCGATTTTTAGCGTTTTTTTCGAATTCACCGGCGATTTTTTGACATTCCGAAATGGTATTCGTTTACAAACGTTTAGCCTATTTTAGTAAAATATTTCCTGTATTCTGGTTCAAACAGTTAACCTAATATGAATTTGCTTTCATAATTTTATCCTATTATAATAAATTTATTCCTCTACAATTTTTTAATCTTAAATTCTAAAACAAATTTGAGCTCCTTTTTTTTTTTTTTTTTTTTTTTCGAGCTTCGCGGTCATTTTTTTGACATTCGTAAAAGGAATCCGGTTTCAAACTTTTCGCCTAATTACAGTAAGTTTTCAATAAGTTTCGCGATTTTTGATTATCTAGTGATTTTCAGCGTTTTTTCGCATTTCACGGCAACTTTTGGAAATTCGTAAAAGAAATTATCTTTCAAAGTTTTATTCAAATATAGTTCATTTTGTCCTTCGTGATTTTTGAAGTTTTTGCGCTTTTTACGTATTACGGTGATTTTTTTAAGTTGGATGTTTTTACCTAATAAAGTAAACTCTATCCTCTTTTCTATAAAAGTTTATTCTGAGTTCGAACAGCTATTTTTGAGTTATTCCAGAATCTTTTATGTGTTGTTTTAGATTTTTTTCGCTTTTTGCAGCTATTTTTCGACATTCGTAGAAGAAATTCTGTTTTGATATTTGCCTTCGTTATAGTAATTTTTGCCCCCTGCAATTTTTGCTATTTTAGTGTTTTTTCCCGAATCGCTGCGTTTTTACCACATTTGTAAAATGAATCCGGTTTCAATCTTTCTTTCCAATATAGTATCATTTTTTATCTTTTGTTGCAGCGTTTTTTAAAATTTTCGCGTTTTTTTATTGCGATTTTTAAAGGTTTTACGCATTTCATGCTGTTATTTTAAAACACCAGGTAATGCCGGTGGATTAACTAATTTTTTTTTAAAAAATCGAATCTTTAGGATTAACAATAGTCAATAAAATATTTGTGAGAGAAATTTTTCATTCGATTATTAATCCTCCAACCGCGGGAAACGCTATTTTTGCGTTACAGTGGGCTACTTTTTAAAATTCAGATTGCTTGATTCTCACCACTTTTTTAAAAGCGTATAATTCGGCTTATTCTCGCATTATTAACCATTTGGAAAAACGGTTATTGTTCTCGTCAGGGTAGGAAATCAAAAGCATATCTGAAGGTTTTTATTGGTTTAATCCGCATTTTATTCGTTTTCTGATTGGTCTATACAGTAATCTGTATTTCCCTTTACTTTCAACAGAGATGGATACCTTCTGTTGCCACTATGACAAAAAAGTAATAAAAACTACAAAAAAAAAATTAATAACTCAGAAACAAATTGAGATACAGCTTTCAAACAAATTGCATTTAAAAGTATATTTTTTTCCCTATCCGACGGTGTAAAAACTAATATTGTCGGATGTTTAGAAGTTTAAGAATGAAATTTCATTTAAAATTGGTAGTCAGATTTCTTGGAAATCTGACGATGGAAAAGCCTTTTCCCGAACAGCCAATGAAATGCTTGGATAATACGTAAGTTTCAGGTGGATAATAACTAATGAAAATGAAAGAAAATGAATAACAATTTCTGCCAAAGAGTTAATTTTAATTTGTAAGATTTTCACGTGCAAAAGAAAAATGGAATAAGCCAATGAAAATTAAACAAGTAATATAAAAATTTTGTTTTTAAAGTCAATTCCTACTTAGGTCATCAAAGAAAAATTTAATATAATCCCTTAAACTAATATTAGTTTTTGTTGCATTAAAATATCTCAATTTGTTGATTTTCTAGAAGCAAGTAGGTTTACAATGGAACTCTATGGAAATTTGGCGAAATATTAGAGATATCGCCAAGTTGGCGTCACTTTTGGCGACTCATTTTGGCCGTCAAATTTGGCGATATATCGCCAAGTTGGCGACAAACTTGGCGGTATTTGGCGACAGAACAGGGTCCCTCCTATGGTAACCCCTTATTGAAAATACTTTCATTGATCTTCAATAATCAATGGCCGCCATTTTGTTCCCCATGCAAAACTAAAATTAATTAATGAAAATTTAATTAATTAATTAATATTTGAAAAAACTGTATTAACATCAATTGTCATCCAGTACAAGTTCAAAAAAATTTATTTCAACTTGATAGGATGAATAATGAATATTTTATTAACGATTGAAAATTTGAGCAAGATATATAAATATATAAATAAATATATAGTATATATATATATAAATAAATATAGGGAGAGTATGAACTAATAGTAGGAATTGAAAAAAATGATGAATAGGACAGGAATGAATACATATAAATATTTCACACCAAATACGAGTCGCAGGTGATTTTTGTCGTTTGGAATTTTTACGTGTAAGCACTATTAATGTTTAATTCAGGCGTACGTAATGTATGATCAACTCCGTGCTATTTTTTATGTCTTAAATTTTAGTCTTTGAAAAAATCATTTTCCAAATGGTCGTTGTAATTTGTTAAATTGCTTTCTGTTTAATCTGCAATTAAATAAAGTGACTATTTCTACTTTAAAAAAGTGGTGGAAATCAAACAATCTTAATTTTAAAAAAGTAACCCACTGAAAAAGTCGCCCGCGGCTGGAGGGTTAATGCCATTATCATGAGGCCAATATTTAAATTACTTTAGATTGAATATTTAAAATCCTGAATTCGAAAGAATTACAAAGAAACAAATAGTTGAAACGATGGCAGAAGGAAAGGGGAATCCAGGGAATAATTCTTCTTCCTGAAATAAAAAAAAAAATCGATTAAAAAATGTAATTTCCCGTTTCGATTCATAAAAATTAAATTAGCTGAAATATTACTGGTAGGAATTACTATTGCTAAGAATAAAGAATTGAAATTCCGGTCTCAAGGTTTTAAATACTAAATAAAATGATTTAAAAATAAAAATGTAGAATTGACGTTCAGACCCCTAATCTAAAAATTTAATAATTATAAATCTAATCAACATGTATACTTTTTACGCATGAAGTTGTTTTGCAAAAATGAACAATCAAACACGGAAGACAGAAAGTAAGAGAACTCATGGTGACAGTCGCTGTAAAACATGTTACAGTTTATGTACTTAGCTGCTTTTTTTCCCCATTTCCTCATTTGGTATTGAACACTGGGTTCCTGTTGTTTTGTAACAGTTGTTTTAAGCTAGAAAAATGTTTGCCATTTTGTTTTTGTTTTTTTTTATGTTATTTTCTCACTGTTTTTCAATTCATTGTTTCGCTGCGACTTTTAACATACTGAATTTTGTATGCAGTATTAAATTCAGTCACTTTTCTCTGGGAGGGATTATATTCCTCATTTGGTATTGGACATTGGGTTCCTATCATTTTGAAACAGTTGTTTTAAGCTAGAAAAATGTTTGCCAGTTTGTGTTTTTTTCTTTATGTTGTTTTCTCACTGTTTTTCAATTCATTGTTTCGCTGCGACTTTTAACATAATGGATTTTGTATGCAATATTAAACTCAGACACTTTTCTCTGTTAGGGATTATATTCCTCATTTGGTATTGGACATTGGGTTCCTATTATTTTGAAACAGTTGTTTTAAGCTAGAAAAATGTCTGCCAGCTTGTGTTTTTTCTTTATGTTGTTTTTTCACTGTGTTTCAATTCATTGTTTCGCTGCGACTTTTAACATAATGGGTTTTGTATACAGTGTTAAATTCAGACCATGAACATAGAATAGGGAAGGACTTCACACGAGCGTGTTAATATTGAAGCGCGATTTTGGAATTAAATCACTTGATGGCAACAGCCGTGGAACAACCGTGCTAAACTAACGCCACCTATAAACAAACAATCCGAAACTTTTACCAAAGGCGTCTCGTTGTGTAGCGAATATTTCATAAATTAAATTTTTAAAAATACTTTTCGTAATACCATCAAGAAATTCTAAACGTTTAGAAAATAATAATTCGGAAAATTAAAGTAATTGGTTCGTTGCGGGTTCGAAAATTAAAATGATTTAATTTTTTAAAACTGATATTGAAATTCGTTATTTTCAATATGTTGAATCTACTTTAGATTATACATATTGAAATTCGTTATTTTCAATATGTTGAATCTACTTTAGATTATACATATATATATATATATATCTTTAAATCATAAGTATTCTTCACGTTTATTATTAAGTGGTGCATATTTCCTTTGTTTTAAACGTTCTTCATTTTTATTTAATGATTATTATTAGACTTTCGCCTACAAATTCTTTTTCTAACAGCAACTAATTTTGAAAACTTTTATGATTTTCTGTATCTTTGGTAGAGTTTACGTTTTTTTTTTTTTTTTCCTCTATTTTTATATTCTTGTACGTTTTTGATGTTTAAAATTGATTTCCTTTAATGGAACACAGAAAAATATCATGCCTTGTATTTGTTAAATTGAAATTATTATGTATTATTGCATTTTCCAACCATGATCCTTACTTTTTAGTTTTTCATAATTTTAAATATTGACTTTTTCAAAATTATCTTCTCACAGTACATTAGACGAAAAAATAAAATATTTACTTCGATGAAATTTATACACAACATTGAAGTGCAGTAGAAGATGGTTACTACAGAATATGTTATGTGTAGCACTTTCAGTACATATACACGGGAACTCAAAAGGATTCAGTTATATTATGATATGTGGAGAAAATTTTTTGTGGCGTATTTTAAATATGTTACTTCAATACAAACAAAACAAAACACATGAATTTCTGAGGTGGCATTAATACATACTTTATGTATGGCACATTCAGTGCCGCCCTGTCACATAAGGTGCTACAGCCCTTTTTCCCGAGTGGAAACCAGGGTGATTTCATTGCTGAATGGCATGGGGTGGTGCACAGCGGATCTTCATAAGATGATCATTATGAAGATTGGCTGTGGGTGGTGTTACTTGACAAGACAGCAAAACAGTAAACAAATAGGGCTGAGACGTTCATTGATTTTCTGAAATAAACATAGTGTTTTATTTACAATTTACACACCGGATTTAATGCTATGTGGCTAAATTCATGATTAAGATTATCACGATGGAGTTAGTATAGTGTTTTTTAAAATGAAATAATTAAAGGAAAGTGGATTGCCAAATTTATCAAGATAGGATTGCAAATTGCAGGAAATTATCATCTATGACGTTCCGTTGAGGAGTTTTGTGATTCATTGTTTTTACTTTGCACATTTGAGCATGCTGTTATTATCGAATTTCAAAAATGAAAATATTGTTGGTATTGCACTTGTGATTTTCATCTAGTACAGTCAGGATTTTTCTTATACCACAGATAAACTTGTCCCCTGCAGTATGATTTAATAGATGTTATCTTTTAATTTGAAACTAAATCTACATCTGGGATGCTTTCTTAGCCATAACGTGACATTTGAAATAAGGATTTCTTTTTTCAACTGAAATTCAACTACTTTTAGTAAATGCGTCTGCTAATCTTATGTGTTTCTGAAAAGAAATTAATTCAGAAAGTAGCCCTTTTATATTTGAGGAAAGTCTTAATAAATGACAGAGAAATATTTTCACAACTACTTTTTATTATACAGCTTTCAAAGTTATGGTGTTTTTAACCCTCCATTTATTATAAAAAAATTAATTTTTTAATGAATTCTTATTTGAATGTTGAAATTTCTAAGAATCGAAGTAATTATTTATGTTGCTATTGTGTATTTTCTGTCTTGCGAACACATAGTAATTTTAAAATTTACTGTAAAATTATTTCATATATATATGTATCAAAAATAGGAACAAAGATATTATATCTCAATTAAAAACACGGTTTATTTTCAATTATTCAATGTTATTTATTGTCCTGATATTCTTCAAGGACTAAGACAGAATATGATATTATATATATAATGATATTAAAACTGCAATAAGCAAATATTTTTTTGTTGTTTGTTTTTTACTGACCTTTCAAGTTTGAGGTTTTGATATATTTTAAATGTTATAACTAATAGATAAGAATATTTATTTCTTTATTTAAATATATTATTACAGACTAGTCCTTTAATATACACAATGAATAACAGATATAATGAAATGAATTTAAGATGCATGTAAACAAAAATTATTTATTGCAGCAATACATGCATGTGTTCTTATTCAGAAACTATGTAATTGAAGGGTGTTATTCATTTTTTGATAAAGGCAATGCATCTTTGAGAAAGTACTGGCAAAGTAAGTGCTTTAAATCAAATTTCCAGAAGCGATTTCTCATTAAAGGGGAAAACCTGCAATCACGTGACAAGAATCTTATACAGTAGACTCCCTCAAATCCACACAGCTTGGGACCAGAGGTTGTGCAGATTTTAGAATTTTGAGGATTTCTGGTGATTGATTTGTTTACATTTTTGAAACATTAATTTGATTGGTCGTTAAGCAAGGGAAATTATAATGAATGCTTACAATAAAGTGAAACATTAAAATAAGTAAAATATTAAAATAATTTATTAGTTTAAAAGTAAGTAATTATTAAAATAATTATGTAAAATAAAAATTTAGAAAATATTAAATTATTATGTAAAATAAAAATTTAGAAAATATTAAATTATTATGAATGAAATCGATTCCAAAAGTCCTATGCTGCCATCTAGTGATAGCAAGGAGAACAGTAATGCTATTATCAGTATATATAGCTTATTGCGCTCACTGTAACTTTTTTCATTGTTATTTAGAGTCTTGAATGCTTTGTATGTTTAGAAATAAATTTGTCTATAATTAAAAAAAAAAAAATTCCACAAACAGTAATTTTAAAATAGCGTTCCGGTTCATGGATTTTTCCATTTCGAACCCTGGAATTTTTTTATATAGATGCTAATTTATATCAAAATCAAATGTAATGTAAATTTATTATTATTTAGTAATAAATCAGCTGTAATAGCTAAAAGAGAATGATTAACAAAAAATTTAGTAAAAAAACATCATAGTCGCTGATTTCGGCACCATTTTGAATTTTGTTCCTGCAACTTAACTGTAAATTTCATTGTTTACATATAAAAAAATACGCGGATTTTAGGGAGTCTACTGTATCTTGATAAGTATTTTATTTATCAAAAATGGAAAATGCTATTCGGTTCAAAATCCCTTCAATAATCAGGCCTGTCAATTTTATGCCTTTACAGTTAAAAATGTGTCAGAAAGCTTTGTGTTGTTGAGCAGCGAATTTGGGAGAAACCTTAAGGTGTATTTTCAAAGATTCTGTTAAGAGAAGTTCATTATCGCAATTCTTTTTTTTTTTTTTTTTTTTTTTTTTTTTACAATACATGGTGCCCGCTCTGCACATCCTTTGAAAATGAAGTCCAGTTTCGGCCCGGCTCGACTATATATAAAAAAAAAAAATGAAAATCTGATATTTGCTTGGCACGAGTCTGCTGAAAAAATTAAGCTCGGCTTCAGACACCTTGTAATTGTCTGATGGCAATCTCTACGCTGGACATGTTACATTTCTGTATTGATGTTGTCAAACTAGAATCGGCTCATGACGCAAATTTATATTTATTCTCGTGAAAGTCATGTTCATTAAAAATGACCCATATTTTATCGACTTTGTTTAAATTTTTATATCGGGCTGATAGGCCCATTTAAATTTTTTATCGGCCTGGCCGTTGAAAATATTTCCTAATTCTGCTGGCATGACCTGTTTGAAAATTTGCCTTTATTTTACCGGACCGGTTATGGGCCCGTGCAGACCTCTAATTTGCTCATCATTAAAACAGAGTCGTCATTGCCATTTCAAAACTTTCTTAATATCAAATGAATTTTCAAATATTTGATACATACATACGAGTGTGAGCCCTAAACCTGCCCGTAAAGACTTTCTAGCAAATTTTGACTTTTATTATTTGTTAATTATTTTAATTTAAAATTTTGGCATAAAAAAGTACATCTACTTTTTCTGGGTTTTTTTTTTTTTTTTTTTTTTTTTTTTTTTTTAGAAAGTTTTACTAGCTATAATTAAAAAATATATTTATTTATTTTGCATCAAATTTCGTATTAGAATAAAACTTTTCTAAATACAAAAAAAAAAAAAAAGATAACATAGAAATAGTCATGGTAGTAGTTAAATGAGAATCAAAAGTAAAATGAATGTGTATGTACAAAAAATGTATACAATAGACGCTCGATTTTACAAACCTCTTTTTTATGAATTATTCGTTTTAAGAACTGATGTACTGGTCCCGACCAGCATCCCATCGAACTAATGTTACTCCCATTTACGAACTTTCGATTTTACGAACACATTATATGAATCCCATCGAGTTCGTAAATCGAGCGTCTACTGTATTTGTAAATGTATATGAAAAAAAAAAAGAGCTATGTTGTAACAATGGTTTAATAAAAATATCTAAACAGTGTGATAGTAAAAATAATTTTCTCCATGAAATTGTAGCTAAAAACATAACTAAGCAAGCAAGAATTTTAAAGTGCTGAGCTAAACGCAAGATTGTAAATAAATAAAAACAATGTTAGCGTTAGTTTAAATGCCTTTAGAACTCAATATAAGGTTTCTTGGTTTATCAATCAACAAAATAATTACAATCAACATGCTGTCTTCCAAGTATTACAAAAGCATGAGTATTTGCAAATGTGTTGTTATGGTTATGCAATTTCATTTGCATATAACTAAGATTACTGTTCAGACGTTCAGATAAGTTGATTATTATTAGATTCTGGTGTAAATCATCCTATAGGTGGCGCTGCTATACTGCATTTTGCTGGATTTACACGATTTTAGCAATTGTCATATCTCAAGAACTAATGCACGTAATTTCATCTTTTTAGAATCCTTATGATGATTACAGATTGCCATTTAATTTTGACACAGTGATAACGAATTTTGAGATATTGACATGTATGAGATAGAAGAAAGTTTTGGGATTGATACATCCTACTAGTTTGATTTAACACTATTTTCGAATCATAATCCTTATTTTATTTACTCGCAGAATCCTGCGATTAATTAACATAATAATTAGGCAAAGATTTCTGTTCGGAAGGAGTGATAACTAAAAAGTGGAATAACTGACAGCTAAGTATATGCAGAAATATTTAAAAATTTTATTTTGCTAAAGAAAAAAAAAATGCTTTAAATTTTGCAAATAACGTATTAAATATAAATATGCGAATTAGACCAATGTCAGACGGGCGTCTGTTTTGCTGCTTTTTTGCTTAAGTATTATCCATTCACAATGCTAGCAAAAAAGACGCCCGTCTGACATTGGTCTTAGAGGGACTGTGGAGAGGGGGTTGGGACGCTGTGGTTATTAGTATTAGGGCAAAATATTAGGGCTCCGGTACTTTTTTTGTTAGAAATTAAGCTCTGGTCTGCAATTTCATGTAACAGTTAGTTGGGCAAAGGCCTATCTGTAATATAAACAATTTCGGTTTGTCTGTTACTTTTCTCATCCTAATTAGAAGCGCTTACTTGCAATCTCGGCCTCACCCGTCCGGTAGTGACACCACATTTTTGCGGTAATGTTTATCGCCAAAAGCCTTTGCTCACTTTCACGCAGTCACCAAATGTTTGTAAATTGGCGATTCTGTGCAACGCCAAGATTTCTAAACTCCTAGCGAAAACTTACACTCCTGTTTCAGCTTTCGAGATGTAAAGTTGTCTAAAAAGTAAAAGCGCTTTGGCGTCCCATGTATTATGGGGGTCTCTCTCTCCCATTTTTCTCTAACTGAACCACCTTTTAAAAGATGCTTTTAAATAAAGAGTAGTTCCAGTAAATTTATAGTTGGAGTTTTTTTAGCATTTAGAAGCCGGTCTTCAATCTATGCTATACGGCTGCCCCGAGATAAGTCGTGGGTAAAGGCACTGTTTCCTCATACCTGTCGCCGGTGAAGTGGTTAATTTGATCTGAGGTATATTTTCTAGAAATTTCAGGACTTCACTTACTTATTTTAATATCAGAGTTACCCAGAATTAATAATTTCAACCAACTTTTGTTACCACAGAAATATAGGTACTTTCTTCATATAGCAATTCCTAAGGGTGAATCGTCAAGTATAATGGCACATTGTTGAATTCAGAAGGTGGCCTCAGGGGCACTCCCACAAGAGCAATGAGATCCCCCCCCCCCCTTTCACCCGGACCCATAGACATTCCTCTCAGAGAAAGTGTCTGAATTCAACACTGATGTGGCATATAACGCCGTATTTAGGAGATTGTCGAAACTTTAACTGTGACCGTGGCATAATTATAATAGTGGGGGCTGCTTTAACAAAATACCAAAATCTCTAACAAATGTATTTTAACGAAACATTAATAATGGGTATCTCTAATATGTTAAATAAGATACCTACTTTACATGCAAATTGTCTATAAACACTTATAATTTAAAAAAAAAAAAAAAAAAAAAAAGGAAAACTATCTTATTTAAATTGTAATATTTCCGAGAAAAAGGAATTGATGCAGTTTTAAATAGTCAAGTATTATTACCACCATCATTATTCGTACTGCATTCATTTTAATTAAAATATAAACCTTTCTCTCATTTTATGTAAAACACACAACTTTTCTTTAAAATATATGCTTTCATTAACTTTATTTAAAATACAAGAAAGAAATAGCACCACAAATGAGAATATAACACCTTCACATATGAAAACTAAAAGCTACTACTATTGGCGAGAGAAAAGAACATGCTAATGGCAAGATTTGTACCCGGCTAACATAAAAGTACCAGATTTTTATACAAAGCCAATGAAAGCGAGGTGTGAGCAGTGCCCACACCACCCTGAATCTGTGATATCGGATATCATTACCAAAGCTCTGAAGATCGATAAAAATGAAAAAAAAATTGCAAAAGGCAATAAATAGTGTTGCTGCAGTTGTTATTATATACTAGAAATATAAATGCTGTTTCTCACTCTTTTATTTTGCCTGATGATAAAAGATTGGTCTCCTTTTTATAAAACTTTGAAACAGCTGGACACACTAAATTTATTTGAGCTGCTTGGTCTTTTCATTATGTTGGGTTTCACAAGTCATGTATTTACGGAAATATGATTTTTAATCATGTAAAGCAATGACAATGTTCTTTAATGAGTAATAAGAGGGGCACAGCCAGTATCTTCACAACACATACATGTATTGGCATCCGGCTAACAAAAGAGTACCAAAAATTCTTTTAATTATGGGATTAACAAAAATAATAAATGTAAACACAAGATGATATCTTTACTAGAAATTCTATAACTCATGAGAACACCATCACATGTGAACAACTTTCTTCTTCTTCTGTTTTTTTTTTTTTTTTTTTTTTTTTTTTTTTGAAAAAGTATATATTTATATTTTAAATGCATTGAATTTATGGGAACGTCCACTGTTACTCTTGTGACCATTCGTGCGGTTTTTTACAAATACTTGCAATTATTTTACTATAAAATATAATTAAGATAAAAAGTGATATAACCAGTAAAATACTATTGTGCTCCACTCATTTAATATATATCTAATTTGTAACAAAAAGCATTTCCTTTGTCTATATAATCAATCAAAATTTTGTTACTCTTGTGACCAGAGTGTCACAAGAGCCATTTAATATATGCATAAGTATTTTTTTTTTTTTTTTATAAATTAGATATATGTTTGTGTGTGGAACAGAGTGGTATTTAGCTGGTTATATAAATTTTTATCTTACTTATATTTTGTAATAAAATAATTGGAATTATATATGAAAATTTGCTCTAATTATCACAAGAGTAACAAATGGATGTTCCCTTATCTTAAAGTAATGAAAGATTGAATAAATACAACTATACTTTGAATATATATGTAAACATAACTAATCAATATGCACTTATGTAGACAACATAAAATTTGAGCTAAGATTACTTACTTAAAACAAACTTTACTTTAAAAAAGTATATGAATAGTAAAAATTGAAGTATTTACTTCTTTAATATAAAATCAGTCTCAGAAGACTTAAAAAGGAAAAAAATCTCAAAGATTTTAATATAAGGAGACTAGTTTGATGCATAAAATTTGCTATTTAGTGATACAGTGAGTTAGAAAAGATAAAACTACAAAAATACTTTCTTGTAATATGCACACATTGTACTTTATTTATTAAACAATGAAAATATTAAACTCATATGAATAACTTGAATTTAATTGCTACAAATAACTCTTACTAATTTTAGAATTCCTAATGAACAACACTTTTCGGATAAAGGTATAAACTAAAAATACACTAGATGAAAATTTTAAACTTTTTAATAGAGTTGTTATTCAAAAAATGTACAAGAAAAATAATTTTGCAAATCCCAAATGAACTTAATATTAATTTATTGTGAATGTAGATCCATTGGTGGCACATAAAATGTGTAGGATAAATGAAACCAGGGAAACAGCAAGAGTGGTGTAGATGACATCTAGGCCAACAGCAAGCTCAAAATACTATATTGTTGGTTGGGAAGATCATATTATCTACAAAACTAGCAAGCTACACTCAAAGACAGAATATCGATATAAACTCCTGCCTCCAAGTGTAGCCAGCTGTCATAAAAATTCTGCACTATATCTTTCTTCCATCCTTCATAATCAGTCCATTGTCTTCCAAAAGTCAACTCATATCTTCAGTGATAACTGTAGTATGTTATACATTTTAAATTAATATTTTGATATTGAAGTTCATTTGAGATTAGGAAAGTTATATTTACTGTACATTTTTAGATAACAACCATATTAAAACATTTTTTATTTTTCAGTAAATAATTTCATTTTATGCCAGTGTCTGAAAAGTTTCATCTATTAGAAACTCGTTAAGTATTCCAAAATAAAACAGAGTCATTGATACTACTAATTTAAAATGTATTAGTTATCGTAATGAGTAGCATAATATTTCACTTATTAAAAAAAAGTTATGAATAGCATTATGAATAATATTTATTTTTGCTGTAAAAACTCTTTTAGTTTCATATATACATTGAGAGCTACTTGCCTAGAAATACATTTTCGATATATCAGTGCTATTGATTTAAATCTGAGCTACATATTGAAATAACTTTAATTCAATCTGAGTAAAGTGTTTATTCAACACAATTTATAATATTTCAGAAGAGATAAATTTATTACAAGAGAAGATAGATTTACATGAGATAAATACTTTGTTTGTAAATATGGAAAAGCAAAAATAATAGGAAGCAAATTTTTTCTACTAATACAAAGATATATTTAATAGGATCATTCAAAATGCATACATAAAATTACTTCATTTATATATTAAAAAATAAACTAGCATAGAAATTTCAAAATAATAATAATAAAATACTTGTACTAGAATATAATATTGCTGAAACAATAATATAGTATTACATAAATATCTATTTCAAAAAGTAACATTTTTGTTAATAATAACATTAAAGATGATCGCTTAGTTGGAATTTTAATGTTTCACAAAAAGAAATTTTTCAAAAAAATATTACTAGGAAACACACTAGTATTAACTTTTGAGATTAACAGCTATCGCGTAAGCAAAACAAAACAAGTGTGAATTTTCATTTTGTGGACCATTAAATAATCTCTCAAATTATTTCGGATATTCTTGAGATTTTATGTTTCTCACTTATTAAAATTAAAGATAAGAAAAATGAATCATGAAATCTGATAATGCAAATGATGGAAATATATATAAAAAGATTACATTACACAAAAAAAATCACATAATGCATTTTCACAATGTTCTTATCAGCACAGTTCGTAATTTTAATTTCCCCATTTTAATTATATGAATATAATAAAATTTTAAATCAAGGAAAATATATATTCTGGTATTAATTGTTAAAAAATAGAAGATTGAGAAAGATTTTATACACTTACGCTTGGCGGTGTAAACAATGAAATATTTCTTCCTTCAGTTTTAGCTTTTTTTTTTTTTTTGTTGCCCCTACATCCTGGAATCTACAATATGTGTTTCCACCCATTTCTAGTAAAAAAAAATATATATATACATATATTAATATTAAATTAAAATAACAATATAACAATAAATTTCGTATGATTATCTTCGAGATTGTCAGTGCAACTATCAAGCAGACGATTTAGAAGGAGCAGACGAACTGTACAACCGTTCTACATAGGCGCCACCTATTTGAAACATTTTCCGCGGAACGGTTTTCTTCTTCCAAAGGCTATTTCGTGTGAAGTCCTTCCCTATTCTATGTTCATGATTCAGACACTTTTCTCCTTGAGGGATCTCTGTGGCTCAGGGAGGGGGCGCATTATGTAGTTCCGGAGGGGAAATTAACCCTTTTGAACATTGAAAACACAAAATCTCAAATCTTCCGGGGGGACATCTCATTGCTCCGGGGGAAAGATGTCCCCTCACCGAGCCACCCGCTGAATTCAACACTGTTTGTAAGCATCATAATTTCTCTGATAAGGTTTTGAACACCTTCTCCCAATCACTGCGAGCGAGCAGTGGGTTATTGATTATGTACAGACTAACATTTTTTTAATTTTGGAAATTGGAAGCTGGACAAGAAAATTAGTAAACCCATAATTGCACGAAAGCAACCAAATATTTTTTTTTTCTTGTGGGTGTAACTCTTTTAATTCGTGGATTAGTTCTTGGATATTCAAGAGTATATTACTATTACTGCAAATGATTAAAAATGTATGCTATATGGTATGTATGGTAATGGTACCTTTTTTTCCTCTGTTGGCGTCCTGCTTTTAACTTTTATTTTAATATTCAATGCATTTTTGCTGGCTTTTAAATGTCATTAATTAAAAAAAGAAAAATTAAACTATTAAACTTTTTGAAGTATTTTCTGAGTTTCTATACATTTTGTTAATTCATTCTTGCTTGAGACTTTCTTTTAAAATTATATATACACAATATAGCCTCGAAAATCTGGCATCGTCGGGAGCGAGATTAAACCGGATTTTTGAAAATTCCGGATTTCTGAATGAATATCAAAATTACTTTCGATATTTTTAATGATGGATTTACTCGTAATTTAATTCATAGACGAGTGATATTTATGTGGGAAAAAGAAAAAAATAAGTAAACTAGAGAACAGGAATTCTGCTTTTCAGAATTTAGTGTCGCCCCCGGCATTTCCGTTGCCTCATTTTCTTCTGATGAACTGATGGCTTCTATTATTATGAAACAGCCATTATAAATGAAGTGTTAGGTGAAGATGAAAGAGCAGTCGTAAAATGTTAGAACTCTGATTTTCTGGTCAGAATGGGGGGAATAAAATGGCCATAATTTTTTTTACGGCTGCTCTGTCATCTTCACCTAACACTGCATTTATAATGGCTGTTTCATAATAATAGAAGCCACCAGTCCATAAGAAGAAAATAACTCGATTAAGCGGGGCTCTACTGCAGTACAAAACATATTTTAATTTCAAGACTTAAAGCACACGTTTTATTTTATCTAAAATGACGGCATTCGCATCAGCTTAAGAATTCCACATTTACGATCTACTCTTAAACATCTACAGTAAAGAATGCATAGCACATCACTATCGAGAAATAATGCACAAATGCAGCAAAAAGATGTCGTCGTTCAAGAAAATCGACAAAAAGAAAAAAAAACGGTTTTTTAATGATTCATAGATACTTAAAATTAAATACAGTTTATAATAGCTCCATTGTTTTAACAGAAATCATTCGTTTATATATTTTTTTTCAAAATTGCATGTATTTTAATTACATTTTCTTTCAGTTGTTATGAGAAAATGGCAACAAAAATATATAATTACTATTTTAGAACTATTTTTCCTTTACTTTCTACAGATATGGAGTACTTCCGTTGCCAATATTAAGAAAATGGCTCTAAAAACTACAAAAAAATTAATATTTCAAAAATAAATGGAGATACAGTTTTCAAACAAAATGCATTTAAAAGAACATTTTTTTTTCCCATACGACGGTAAAAAATTGAAAATGAGCCATGCATAGAAGTTTAAAAAATTCCTATAGAGTATTTAATCGTACTGCTTTGTTTTCCGGCTGGCTTCTGTAAGGTAGCGTTTTTTTTTGGAATACACAAAATAAGCTGGGAGAAAGAAATAGCATACCGTACCGGGGGCTGAAAAAACCTACATTAATTGATATTTTCTATGTTACATAAAAAAAAAAATTCTAATAAACAGTAAAGTTATTTCTTCTCGTGTAATTTTCGAAACATCGATGCCAGTTTTATTTGCTTCAATTTTTTCGGATTTTTTTTTTAAGGGGACAAGGGACCATCAAACTCATTTTTACTTTCTTCTATCTTTACAAGAAGAAAGTATTGGATTCGTGAAAATTATCGACTTCCTTTTTTCGACAAATTTACACGTTTTAGGTTTCAGAGATTCCAAAAAACATGTTTTTACAAAATCTCTGTTTGTGAGTCTGTCTGTCACTCTGTATGTGACACAAATTTTGTGAGCGCTCTATCTCAAGAACTAATGCACGGAATTTAATAAAAAATTTATATTCAGGTAGTCCCTGATATAAATTAGTGCTGATTAGTTTTTGGTGTAAATCGCCCAACAGGTGGCGCTGCTATGCTGCATTTTGAAGGATTTCTGCAATAGCTCTATCTCAAGAACTAATGCACGGGTTTTTATAAAACTTCAAATTCAGTTAGTCCTTGATATAAGTTGGTGCTATTTATGTTTTGGTGTAAATCGCTCAACAGGTGGCGCTGCTATGCTGCATTTTGAAGGATTTCCGCAATTGCTCTATCTCAAGAACAAATGCACGGATTTTTATAAAACTTCAGATTCAGTTAGTCCTTGATTTTAGTTGGTGCTGTTCACGTTTTGGTGTAAATCACCCAACAGGTGGCGCTGCTATACTACATTTTGCAGGATTTACACGATTTCCGCAGTAGCTCTATCTCAAGAACTAATGCGCACATTTACAACAAACTTCAGATTCAGTTAGTCCGTAATATAAAATGATGCTGACTATGTGTTGGTGTAAATCACCCAATAGGTGGCGTTGCTGTGCTGCATTCTGCACGATTTCCTCAATAGCTCTACCTCAAGAACTAATGCACGAATTTTCATCAAACTTCAGATTCAAGCATACCTTGATTAATGTTGCTGCTGATTATGTGTTGGTGTAAATCGCTCAACAGGTGGCGCTGCTATGCTGTATTTGCCATGATTTGCGCAATAGCTCTATCTCAAGAACTTATGCACGAATTTTCCCCAAACTTCATATTCAGTTAGACGTTCACATAAGTTGATGATGATTAAGTTCTGGAGTAGATCACTTTTAGGTGGCGCTGCTATGCTGCATTTTGCTGGATTTACATGATTTCAGCGATAGTCATACCTCAAGAACTAATGCACGGAGTCTCATCTTTTTAGAATGCTCATGATGATCATAGTTTGCCATTTAATTTTGGCACAGTGGTAAAGAATTTTGAGGTACTGACATGCATGAGATAGAAGAAGGTTTTGGGATTGGTACATCCGAGTAGTTTTATTTATTTTTATATTGCACTTTAAATGCTATTCAAGGGCATACTATTTGAATTATGGCCTATCACACAAGATATTAAATGAAAAAAATTTTGGGGGGGAAATAACGAATTTGCGTGAATATTTTAAGCGTTATTAAGAACTTTTCGAAATGCCCCATGCGCATTCCATATCAATTACAATCCCCAATATTTTTTTATGCCAGTTTGACTTACATATATAAATAAAACTGTGCGTCGTATTTTATATAGAGTGTCATCGAAAAATAATGCCTAGATTTTAAATAACTGTCACAAAAAAACTATGAAAGGTAATTTATTGGTTTTAGTATTATAATATGCGGCAAAAAATATTTTTTTTATACCTTAGTATGTTTCAGTGTGAGCACCGTTCGGTGTGCACCAGGAGCAAATCTGTGCAATGTGAGCACCAGGAGCAGTTTGACCTGGATAAATTCTCCGAAAAAGCCGCTGTACACTGACTATTGACTTTGACTCCACATACTAAATCACGCACTGTGCTTTTTGTTGCACGGTCAACATCGTACTGAGCAGCTGCAGTCTGTCGCGTCGGCTGACCTTGACAACTGCGCAACTAATCCGCGCATAACACAGACACGCAAACGAATTCTGGTGAACTAAAACAAAACTTAAGTTCACCAGTTATGGTGTAGTGAAAGAATTACTCATTTAACATAAAATGTTTAGATGTTATGATTTTTTAAAATCTAGGCATTATTTTTCGATGACCCTGTATTTAAATAAGATTTTTTTTCCAAATTTTATGAAATTTTCAGCATTTTTGCACCCTATTTGTGCACTTAATTACATTTAACATTTCCAATTATGTTTGGCTTAAAGAACAATGCACAGTTTGTGGTGTATTTATAGTGGTGGGAGTTCATGAAGAGTCTTGTATGCTTTAAATATAGAGCTTTTATTCAAAAACGGGCAAGAGGTTGGCAGATAAGATCTCATAAATTTCGCTCTCACTCCGTGTTAGCAATAAAACAATATTAATGAAATATAAAGTCAAAAAGTTAACTCACGTAACTTCATTTCTCTGGGGCGTGCTTAAGATGCGACGGCGGGGTTCATTTCAAATCCAGGTCTAGATTTCATCTCATTCTAAATCTGTTCTTGTCCCCAGGCTAAGCTCCAGCCATACAGGCCATTTCTCCACACCAAAACTACTTACGCCAACTCGCACTCTCTCCAACGTCTAACTGCACTGACTAACCAACTACTGCTTAACATATTTTCGCCCCCCTATTTATACTCTGGCAGACTGAGCAAATAAATTTGCATACGGTTACCGCTAACTCGCGAAACAGTGAACTCCTAATTAAAAATGCATCGCGGACAATTAGAGTGCCTCTATATTAGAGTTAAGTCTTACTCCATGTTCACCATCAAGCCACTAGAGAGCCTCTGTAACAAAGTTACTGATTCTTTACAAGTTTTATTTGCATATGTAAATCAAACTGGCATAACAAAATACTGGGGATTTTAATTGATATGGAATGCACATGGGGCATTTTGGAAAGTTCTTCATAACGCTTAAAATATTCAGGAAAATTCCTTATTTTTCTCTGCATTTTTTTTTTAATTTCTTGTGTGATAAATATATGCCCTAATTCATATAGTGTGCTACTGAATAGTATTTAAAGTGCAATTGAAAATAAAATAAAATAAAAAAATAGTTTGAAGGTCACTTGTCCCCTTAACAAGATTTTATATATATATATACAAGAGAAGAATCGATTTCGTAAATACAGTCTTGTTTCTCTAAAGCAGATACTAATTTTCCAGTCAAAGTTATGCATTTTTCTAGTGCGCTTTTTTTTTCCCGGCTCCTCGTCCTTGTTCTTCTGAGCTACCAGAGTTATCGACTGTTCTGTTTAGCACATCGTTAACGAAAAATATTTGTTCTGACTTAGCTTCTGGAAGGTCTAGACCTTTGAACTGGATTAAAAACCGTGACAAAATTGAACAATGGTGCACAGCCCTCTGAATACTAGGCCTGAGTGCTCATTCAAAATGGCGGCTGTCGAAGGCGGACTTTTCCCCCACTAGTAAAATTATATCGTGATTGAGTGCCTAGTGAATCTCCCTTCAGGTCCCGGTTTTCTTGTAATATTATTTTACTGAAAGATTTTTCAATAAGCTCAATCAATCGATTAAAAATTTCTATCTATTAAAAATTTCTTTTGACAAGAAACTTAGTATGCCATCATTCAAAAATTAACAAAAATATTTCCCATCTATTACATTTGTCAGAAAAGTAAAGAAAATTTAAAATGTTTGTTTAGCTTCATGATCAAAGTTTTATGTGGAGCCAGCCCCTTAGTTATGAAAAGAATAACATATTATATTGGCTAAATGCATTTACACAAATTAAAAATAAATGAAAGGATAAATTTGGTATTTAAATTATGAAAAGCACATGACAAAAATTATTCACATATTGTTAAGAAATTCAGATATTCTAAGGTTGAATGCTAAAATTAAATACAGATTTATTTATTTTTCAGTTTTTTAAAATTTTTCTCTTGTATTTCTTAATTAAAAATTTTAATAACTATTTTTGAGTAATTATTTGGTAAGATCTTATATACAACTTGCATCATATTTTTAAATAAATAAAGCTGTCATGAGTCCAGGGATCTGTTTAGAGAAAAATTAGGTCCTTTAATGGACCTTTCACAACCTTTTTATTTTAAAACAGGACCCTTCACAAAATTTTTCAACTTAACAATTAGCTTTACACAAAACTTTTGCATTTCCAAACTGTACTTTTCATCACAAATTTTAAAAGTAATACTATCTAACTTGTCAAAAAAACTATTATCAAGATATAGATATGGAAAGGGTCTTGTTAAAAATGTATAACAAGAACCTGAATATAACGATAATTTCAAATTCCCAAAATTAAAAATAGATTTTTCATAAATGTGAAAAAAAAAAAAAAACTATTCACAATTTCAAAAATAGGACCCACAAAGAAAAATCTGGACAGATCCCTGCGAGTACAATATTTACATAAATGATCAAAGTCATTCACTACATTTTTAACCTAAAGTTAACTAATTTTTAATAAAAAATTCATATGAAAAATCACCATTACTAGAATCAATACAGTAATTACAACAGTGATGTTTTAGCAAGTTTAGAAAGCAGCATAACCTGCAATGAAAAGTAGGATTGGCACAATGTTTTTATAAACTGGGTTTAATATATCATTTAAAGATATTTAAATGCGTCTAAATTTATCAGGCATGAAAGTGGAAAACATAAAAAAAGTTGTAAAATTTTTTCCATCTATACAATATTTATTTTTGGATACATTTTAACTTATTTATACAATAAAATAAAATATTACTGTATGTATGATTTTCTTTTAATAATTTAAAATTTATTAAAAGAAATTTAAACTAACAATTTTATAGGTCTTTTGAATCAAAACAGGAAATTGAAGACAGTTTGCTAAGATGTAAAACCATAAATATCTGATGAATTTATGTGAACTACAGCGATTAATTTGTCAAAATAAATATTATTTTAGAAGGTTTGTCTGTTTAAGATTTCCCCCCTCCTTTCAAAAACAAACAAAAAAACAAACCTCCATGCTGCATAAATACAAGCAAGTCAAATTAATCTTTACTCCAGAAATACATCTCCAAAATTGCATCACTGAAATTACACGAAAGTGTTAATTAGGAAAAAATATTCTATTCCAAAAAGAACCTTATGGAAACTTCCTTTACATTTTAAAGTCTAAAAAAATCACCCTGGAAAGACATTTTAGAAACAATTTACACCACTTTCAGATGCTGATTCACCTTTGATTTGATGGCTTTTTTGCACAGTAATTCAGAAACAAATACCGACGATTTGAGTAAACAAAATTATTATTAAATTTCCTAGACACCCCTCCCCCCCCCCTCTCATATATGCTTCCATGCTTCCAATATTTTCTTTGCATTTTTGCATCAATCCAGAAAATGTCCAAAATTGCTTTAAAATAGGTGGAATTCCTCCTTTAGGAGGGATTGTTTCGTGCCTGATTTATTGATAAATTGCATTTCTTATCTAAATATTTATCTAAATATTTTTGTTTATTATGAAAGAGCTTTTGAATTATTAGTCTTTTCTCATTTTCAATCAACTTCTCTAGAGAGATATAATAATTACTGACATATAACTGTACATTCATCATATATTTTAACAATCATGTCAACCTTATACTTATTTTCTTAGATTGCTAATATTCAAACCAAGCGTCTGATATAATTTGTTTTATTAAGACAATAAATTTTAAAAGTTAAATCAGAACTTACTTCAATAGTTATGTTAATCCTTGGTGATATCCACTGAATATCATTTTAGAATATTTAATGCATATTCTAGCCTTTTAGATGAAATTAAAATTATATTTACGAATCCTTGAGAGCCATATTTTCTTTTCAGAAAGAGAAACAATGAAACACTAGGAAAGCACATGAAACGCGGGGAAAACACATGATACACTTTATAAAACATAAGTATCTAAATAAAATAGATAGTATAAAGATGAAAATCATGAACCATGTGCAACTTTATACGAAAACTGAGACTTGAATTCATCAACGATGGAATTTTCAACAACAGAATAAATGGCGACCGTCACTTGTGCTTCACTAGCGTCTCTTTCGTGCGCTATTCCCTACGACAGCGATGGATAGCGGTTAAGTCCATTTTAAATGCAGGTGGGAAGGGTAGACAGGAATTCTGCGGTCAGCGCTAAATCGCACAACACTTAGGTATAAACAAACTGAAGGCTCCTCCCACTCTAGAAACGAGCGCCATCTACTGGCTAATCTTCTAAAAATAACATCTAGAATGGTTTTTAATTACTTTTGTATTTCTTTTTTCTTCTTAACAACGAATAAAAAATATTCTTCATTGTATTCTTAAAATAATAATAACAATAAAAATTATAATATGTTCTTTCTGTGACAAAAATAATAATAATAATAAATAAATAAATAAAAAGAGAGGTTGGGGAGATATATTTTAATTCCAAATATTTAATTTAAATGCTTTAACATTGAAGTTATATTAAAATATATGTATGTATCTTGACTTAGGACTATTATCTGTTAATAATAGCATGTTTTATTTATTTGTTATTTATTTCTTTTATTTTTTTACTTTAAAGAATTTTTTTTTTTTTTTCAGATTTATTAGTAAATTGAAAAATGTGTGGCTAATAATAGAAAAGTTTTATTTAATTATTATTGTTATTTAAGAATTTAAAGAGGAACTTTTTTTAATTCATAATTTTTGCATCTTGTTAAGAAACAAGAGAAATTTAATTTGAAGAAACCCCTAGGATCCTATTTTTCATAATAATATTTTGAATTTATACTAAATAAAAGAGAAAGGGAGACAAAAAAAAAATAATAACAATTACTTTTTATTAATTTTAGCTATCAATTGCTTTCCAATACCTCTAGTTAAATCTTACTTAAATAAATAATAAATTTTTATAAATAAAAAAGACAAATTTATACAAAAGAATTCTCATAGCCATTCATAAGTTTTTAATAATTTAGTACAGAAAAATTGTTTCTAATGTAAAAACAACAACAACAACAACAGAAAAAGGCACACTTAAATTTAAGTTATTTTTGATAAATAACTATTTAAGAGTTCCTTAGATGGAAAAAAAAAAAAAAAGAAAAAAGAAAAAAGAAAGAAAAGAAAAATCATACTCTTACACTTGGACTTAAAAAAAATAGTAATAATTTTTTAAAGGTAAATTTAAATTTAAATCCAAATTTTGCAACATTTAAAAAATCCTATAAATTAATTCATTAATTTAATTCAATAAGTATAGTACAAGCTTTAAGTAAGATTTAGATGAAGATATTGAAAATAATTGATAGCTAAAATTATTAGAAAGTAATTCTTAATATTATTTTTTTTTCTCCCTTTCTCTTTTATTATGTATAAATTCAAAATATTATTATGAAAAATAAGATTCTAAGGGGTTCTTCAAATTGAACCTTTCTTGTTTCTTAACAAGATGCAAAAATAATGAATTTAAAAAAACTTTTCTTTGAATTCTTAAATAATAATAATAATTAATTATGATTTTTCTACGAATAGCCGTAATTTTTTCAATTTATTGTATATCATAAATTAGTAAATCTAAAATAATTTTTTTAAATAAAAACAATAAAATAAATAAATATCAAATAAATAAAACTTGCTAATACTAACAGATGCTTGACCTAAATCAAGATCAAGTGTAAAGTTTAAAATATATTCCCTCCGCCTCCCCCCCCCCTCTCTCTCTTTTTTAAACTTTAATTTTCAATTTTATTTTAAAAATCTTTTATTAATCTGAACTTAAGATACTGAAAATAATAAATTCGTGAATTAAGAACTGGATTTTTAATTTTAATTCTTGATCCTTCGGATTTTAAAGTCTATTCTGTCATATAGTAGTGCTCAAATGATGAAAACATTTAGAAAAAGAGTGCAAATTTTCAGTTAAGACCTGGTTTAAATCAAGATAAAGTCGGATTTCTACTTCTGCCATTTATCGACATGAAATCATAAACATGACAGCCTGAAGTGGAACCATATTTTGTTGGAGAATTAAATTTCTTATACTATACTAATTGAATTAAGTTAATGATTCAATTTATAAGGCATGAAAAAGTTTTAATTTATGTTAATTTAGATTATTGTTTTTAAGTCCAAATGTAGAGGATATCGCTTTTTTATGTAACACTCTCTTAGATGATTATTTATTAAAAATAATTTAACTAAACAGTGTCCCCTCTACACTTAAAAAAAAATTCTGTTAAATTATTAAAACTAATGAATGGCTATGAGAATTGTTTTAAATAAATTGAACTATCTTTATAAAAATGATTTACATGTTGGAGTAACAGTTAGCTAAAATTATTAATGTATTTTTTCTCTTGATTTCTCTTTTATTAATTTAAATTCAGTATCTTATTATGAAAAATAAGATCCTCTGGTGATTTACATGTTGATTTACATGTTGGAGTAACAGTTAGCTAAAATTATTAATGTATTTTTTCTCTTGATTTCTCTTTTATTAATTTAAATTCAGTATCTTATTATGAAAAATAAGATCCTCTGGTGTTCTTGAAATTAATTTTAGGTTTCTTTTTTTTTTCTTAATTAGATGGAAACTAATGAATTCATTCATAAACTCTTCATAATATTAAAAATAATAATAGTAATAATACAATATGTTCTTTCTGTAACTACCCGTAAAATTTTCATTTTATGATATGACATATTAAGCTAGTAAATTTGAAATAAAATTTCTCTACAGTAAAAAAAAAAAAGGAGAGATAGAGGTGTGTATGTGTGTGTGGGGGGATCGATAATATGTTTGAGTACCGAATAAATGTTGAATTATATTTAAATATATGTGCGTGTGTGTGTATACTGAAAATTTTAAGGCTAATCATTGAAAAATGGTATTTAGTTATTTTTTAAGAATTCAGGGAAGTTTTTTTTAATGCGTTTTTCTTGCATCTTTTAAAAAATAAGAAAAGTTTAAAGATTCTCTAGAATCTAGAATCTTATTTTTCATAATAAGATTTTAAATTTATGCTTAATAAAGGAGAAAAAATAAAACAATAATATTGACAGTTACATTCTAATAATTTGAGCTAGCAATTGCTTTCCAATATCTTTAGGTAAATCTTACTTAAATATGTAAATGATTTATATATATATATATATATAGTACAATTCATACACAAAACATTTCTCATAACCATTCACAAGTTTTTAATAATTTGCAAAAATAAATATTTTTAATGAAAAAAAAAGCTATCAATTATTTAAGTTAATTTTGATAACTATTTAAGAGTGTGTCAAAAATAAAAAAACAACTACAATATGCTCTTAAATATGGACTTAGGGGTCATCCATATATGATGTCACATTTTTTTTCAATATTTTTTACTCCCCTCCCCACCTTTGTCACAAAGTGTCACACTTCACCATACTCCCTCCCCCCCTTTTGTCACATAAACATATACTTGCAGCCCAAAATCAAAGTACCATGTTATAGATCATATTTCAAATTTTATTTTGAAATTTTTAACTATGTGTTTTAACGACATTTGTGAGCATAATAATAAAAATGATTCGTGTACTTATTTTGTATGAAATAAGATTAAAATTTGCAACAAAAAAAAAAAAAAACAATTAATATACAATAGTATTAAAATATTAATTGAAAGAACAATTAAAAACAGTAGTATTTTGGAATTTGGAATGGAATTTAATATATTTGGCTTTAAGTGTTATCTTTACTGTATGAACACAAAATACTTTAATTTCAAAATAACTTTAAAATTTAATCCTGTGATTTTTAATGCTTTTCTTTTAACCAAAATGTGTGATTTCACACTTCTTCTTACCCCCTCCCACCCCCTTGACACAATTTCATGAACCTTCCTCCCCCTTTCCAAGCGTGACATCATTTGTGGATGGCCCCTTAGAAAAACCTTTTGTTTTTTAAAATATATTTAAAAATTTTATCCAAATTTCGCATTTACAACTTTTTTAAAACCCTATAAATTAATTTATTAATTTAATTCAACAATTTTATTAACATTAGTTTTAAAATCATCACCTTAACAGAGAAATAAAATAGCTATTTGTATTATTCACAAAAAACCACGTTATACTCTATAAATTGAAATAAATATTATTGGAATATTATAATCACAAATAACTAATATTTGATTTTTTTCTTTAAAAGCACTTTTTAAAAACAACAGCCTTTATCACTTTAAGAAATGCTTACTATTAAGCATATATTTACATAATTGGGATTTTAATGAAATTAATTAGATCGCATATAGTTAACAGTAATATTTTACCAATCATACCTTTTTATCATCATCTAAATATAATTATATATACCTTGACATTTTAAAATTTATTATAGGCATGAAATATACTAACATATACCCCTTTCTTTCCAACAAACAAGTATGTAAACAAAACAGTAAATCTTCCTTTTCATACATTATCTTTATGGTCAGAAAAATTGCAAAAATAAAATACAAGAGCATATAAATTAAAAAAGATGGAAAACTGATTTTATTTGATGAGAATGAATATTTAAATGTGCATTTTCTAAACTCTTATAAATTATGTTTTTCTTGGAATAAGGGATACACCTTCCTATATCTATGATGTTTTTAATAATAAAATAGTCGTCAATGACGATATACAAGATTTTAAGAAGCTGCATATCTTAACGCCGAAATCAGAGTAGTAAATCTCAACATAAACAATGATGACGCAAACATCACGTGGTTTGCGGAGCAAATTTCTGAGCTCTCCCAACCTTCCCACCTGCATTTAGAATGGACTTAACCGCTATCCATATCGCTCAGGTAGGGAATAGCGCACGAAAGAGACGCTAGTCTTTCGCTTCAATTTAACCGCCTTCGACTGGTCACGTGACCCGCCGGAGTTAGTTTAGCGATTGGGCCGGTGTAGAGATGGCTGTGAATGGTGTATGAAGATCACAACAAATGCAGGTTTAACTAGCAGAAGCACGATGAAGCAGAGTGAAAATTTGAAACTGGACGAAGCTCTTTTTTTCATGGTTTACTCAAGCGCTCGAAAAAGAATCGCCTTTAAGTGGGCCTATTTTTCTAGAAAAAACAAAAGATTTAAACAAGGAAATGGACGGAGATCCTCAATTTTCAGCTAGTTTGGGATGGTTAGATCGATGGAAGAGACGGCACGGCATTCGTCTGGTCGGTATTTGCGGTGAAAAACTTTCAGCAGATTCTTCACAAGTGTTTCCAGGCGAAGTTTTCTGAAATTATTGCAAAACAAAACTTAAGTCCTGAACAAATCTACAATTGCGATGGAACAGGATAGAATTATAAGATGTTGCCAGGCCGCACGTTGGCTTCTGGTTCGGAGAAAACAGCTCCGGATTTTAAGACTGCTAAGCAAAAAGTAACACTTTTGGTTTGCAGTAATGCTTTAATGGATATACTTTATCCCACCTACGATTAATGAAGATTTACCCCAGAAAAATTTTATGAAATTTTATTCTTCTAACGTTGTTGGAAAAAAGTCGTAAAATTGCTTTTCCTTATTTTGAAATAAAATTTTTCTAATTTTCTGGTGGGAATTCAGCATACCACAAACGTAATTGCTTGCCCCTCAAGGGGTTAATGATTTTTAAATGAGTTTTTCTTTTATTGTATACTTCCGAATCAGATCATTTTAGTTGTAGAAAAAAGTTCAATAGATACATATTAATTACGGTAACAGTTAAAATTTAATTTTCAAATTATAACCTAAATATAAAAAAACCTAAAGTTAGTTAAATCCCTAAACCTAAATAAAATAAAACTGTACCTAAAACTATATCTAAAAATTCAATTTTCAAAAAATTTTGAAATTTCATAAAGAAGCAAAATAATTTGGAATATACTATATGTTGAATGGTTTGGTTAGAAAATGACGCTACAAGATGCTTTGATTGAAATTTATAATACCTTAATTCATTCAAAATTTGCGGATTGTTTTAAAGTAAATTATATACCTGTTACACAAACTAAATTTAAAAAAAAAAAAAAAAAAAAAAAAAAAAAAAAAAAACATGAAATGGATTGTCTTCCATAAACTGAATTATAATCTATAATTTTTTTTTCGCGTGCCAGAGAAGTTTTCTAACGTGCCAAGTTCGGCACGCGTGCCATAGGTTCGCCATCCCTGCATTAGGGCCTCAAAAACTCCCCTTGTCTTAGTTGGACAATCGGCGAAGCCCGGAGCGTTCAAGAATCTCAATATGAGATCTTTTCCAGTAAAATACCAGTCAAAGAAAAAATCATGGATGACATGTGTCATTTTCAGTGAATGGTTTCTCAACAAACTTGTTCCAGAGTAATTTTTTTTTTTTTTTTTTTTTAAAGAAACTTCCTCAGAAGGCTGTTCTTTTGTTGGATAATGCACCATCGCACTCATCAGAAAGTGAGCTTGTAAAGGATGGGATTAGAGCTATTTTCTTGCCTCCGAATATGACTTCTCTGATTCAACCAATGAATCAAGGAGTTATTGAGAACATTAAGAGACATTATAGAAAAAAGGCTGATACGATTTTTGATTGAAGGGCTGACTGGTGGAGCACAAGTTGTTCAACATTTGAAACTTGCAGACAAGAAGAAAGTTGGCTACTGGTTAGCTTCTTCATGGGATGAAATTCAAAGCAAAATTTTAGTGAAATCTTGGCGTAAGTTATGGTCTAAAGTTGAACCACTAGTCTTTGAAACAAAATGAGTCTGCAGAAACTGGCGTCATTGGAATTGAAGACAGAAATGATGACGATACTACCACCGACATGTTTTTGGACATGTTCAAGCAGCTTCCCGGAGAAATATCAGAAGTTGAAATTGACGCCTGGCTTGGTCCAACCACTGATGAGCAAGATTTGACAGATGCGGAAATAATTGCTGCGGTGGATCGAGGAAATGCTGATACTGAAAAAGAAGAGCCTGGAAAGATTAATAATGACAGAATTACACAGTGAAGCTACTAAGACCTTAGATGCGGCACTTCGATATATTGAAGTACAAGAAAATACAACAGCATCAGATGTGTTTTTTATTTAAAAGGCGGCGTGATAGCAGCATTAAAACGATGCAAAGTTGAAAAACAAAAGAAAATCAAAACATATTTTGTAAAAAATGAAGTGTCGTACGTGTCTATCTAATAAAGTGCCCGAAATTACGCAATGGACCAAATAAGTAAGTTGATTCTATTTATTTACTTCATAAAGAACATGCAATTTTAACACTATTTCTACCAGTGTCCAATAACACCTGTCAAAATTTATCCTTATTTTGCTTCTAATTTTTAAAGCTAATAAGTATTAAAACAACTCTTCAATGTTTTAAAAATGATTCGGAATTGTTTTGATCTAAAACTTACAAACAAAATAGTAATCATAGATCTAAATATGTTGAAAGTTGTCATTTGACATCAAAAATAGTGTTGACAATAAAATTTTTCACATTTAAAAAGGACTTTAAGGAATTTTAAGTTCTTTCGGTTAAGCCGATTTTCGGATAACCGGGGTTCATTTTCACTTTTATGTTGTACTGATTTATTAATTTAAAACTTTGTTTCCTACACTTGTATGACTACATCTGGATGGGATACCCCATCCAGACTACTCTTTCCTTCTAATTTCATTTTAACTTAGTTCATTATATTTTTAATACCAGTGTAATTTCACCTGTTATGTGTTTTAATGTTTTTTTGGCGCAGCATGTCCTAAAGGGATTTTGCGCCATTAAACCCCATACAACCTACCAACCAACCGTTAACCCTTTGAGCTCTGGGGATTAATTTCTTCAAAATACCCAAATGTTACATTGGCACCAGTGTTTGCTAAACAAAATATTCGGCTTATGATATACAAGAAAAAACGCATTAATCTATTTTCAAATAAATTTGGTTGAATATTCCGGTACCAATGTGACATTTGGAGATTAAAATTAAGTGGGAAGAAATTCACCCTCCAGTGCTTAACCCGTTAATCGCTGACGTTGCGTTCACGCAACAGTCAAAATAATTACTCATGCAATGAATTAATTACATTGGCACCACTATTTTAGAGTTTAAAAAAATGTCTTATTTATTGGCAGGAATTTTGATATTTTAGTAAAGCGAAATTTACCTTACTGAATTTGTGGTGGGAAACTACTTTCAACCTGAATTTTGAAAATTTCTATCGCAATAGTTTTGGCGGTTAATGGGTTAAGGGGTTTAATCCATCGCTTTCGATCTCGAAGTTTTTAATTCGTAAACAATTGCTAATTTTCTTTCTCTCGTGAGTTCGAATTGTAAAAAAAAAGGGGAGGAAGATGACCTTGATGCCGGATTTTTGAGGTTATACTGTATTTGTAATATTTTGGCCCCCAACTGTGAAATGCACTTTAATCCATTCATGTAATATGTGTGTGTGGAAATGTTATATTTCTACACTGGTGTTGTCAAACTGGCATCGACTCGTGCAGCCATTCATACTTATTCTCATGATAAAGTCATATTCATTGAAAAAAGTCCATATTTTATTGGCTTTGGCTTCGTTCAAAATTCTCGTTTTTCTTCTGGCCTGGTGTGGACAGTTAAAAAAATTATCTAATTCGAAGGCACGAAGACTATGCTCAGTCCACAAGAGTTAGCCGAAGAGTCGACACAAAATCTCGACTCCTTCCAAGTGAGTCGAACTGTCGACTCCTCGCTAGGAATGGCCTCGACTCAAAAGAGTCGAACTTCAATTTCCACTCAGTTTGGGATTCGGAATCGAAGAGTCGAAGTCGACTCATTCAAAGAGTGATTGGACGAGTTTAACGCAGTGTCGGACTTGGAGAGTCGAGGGTTGAAGAGTGGATTTTTTATTCTTCGACTCTTCGAAAAATACTCTTTCCACTCAGTATCGGATTTCAACTCTTCGAATCCGGGTTGGGTTGTTTAGCAGGGAACGGAGATCTTGGTTTGATTATGTATTGGCGATTTTGGGAAAGGAGAAAAAAGTGTCGATGTATGTTTAGGAAGATGACGGTATGAATGAAAGGAGAGGGAGGGACAAAGACAAGGGGGCGGGCAGCAGGATATTTCGTTAAAGATTATTGGAATTTGCGATATGCTTAGGAGAAAGAATATAAAAAAAAGCAGATGTTACCTTAGTATTTTTTGGCAAAAAAAGAAGTAGGACTAGTTAGGGGAATATTTTCAACATATCATGCAATATTAAAAAAAAAAAAAAAAAACTTAAAAGAACGAAAAATAAAATTCTACTTTAGTAGCAAGTTGTTCAAAATATATTACGTTACTGTTTTTGTTTTATAATGGATGTATTTTAGATAAAAGTTAATATCCTTCATTTGTTTGCGTATATAATGTAATTTTAATTCCGTTTTACAAATAAAAATGCTCGCAGGTATTATTAAATGGATATAATTTACATATGTATTTTTTAAAGTTTAGCCAATCAATTTTTTTAACGTTCCTTATTTAAACCCAGATAGGGAAAATATTTTCGGAATCCTGTCGCTTCCACGCCCCCCCCCCTTTTTTTTTTCGTAAACTGCTGGGCTGTGTGTGTGTCTCTATGGATATATCTCAATATATTTTCATGGTTTAAAAAATAAAATTTTAAAAGGGAGTAAATCTAAAACTATAAACATGAGAAAAAAAGAACTTTTTAAAACTTATTCCCCCCTTCCTCCGGGTGGGCGGGGACTGATTGTTGAATTATTTTTTGTTCGGAAACGCGTAAAATTGATAAGTGTTTTTCTCCAGGAACTAAGTAATCGAATGGCGTTTTCCTTTTTTTGCCGAAATATCCTTCAAAAAATGCTGTCAAAGTTGTGAAGTTTTTAAACGAAGTTCGGTACATGATAGCACGGGGAAAAGAGAAAAACTTGTTGTTACGTGACAAAAATCGCATTTTTCTTGATAAGCAATTTATTTATGTAAAAAAAAAAAAAAAATGGAAAACGCTATTTGATTCCAAATCGCCACAATAGTTAGCCCTGTCAATTGTATAAATTTGTAGTTAAAAATACTGTCGCTGAGCCCCGAAAATTAAAGTTTGTGTGTAACGGAAAAATGCGATTTTCTCCAAAACTATGTGACCGAAGATAATCGCTATAATTTTCCAGCAAAGTTTGAATAAACTACTATTGCCCGAAGTTTTATTCATCATTTTAGTTTTAGTAGATTCGGAAATAGTCTGAAGGGGGTGGGGGGGGGCATATTTTTGTATCACATTTTCAACAATATCTAAAATTAGAACAAATATATTTTTGATTTCGGTGTTACGAGGTTTTTCCAACAATATTCAAACAATACACATACACACTCGCATAAAAAAAAAAAAAAATAAGTAATTAAATTAGTCCCTCTTTTTTTTTCGAAAAATATTTGTGAATAGCTTTTAATCTACAAATTTGTTAACAGCTCCGTTTGTTAACAACATAATAGCTCCGTTTTCACTTTTTAAGTACGGAATCCTAAAAAAATCAATGAAGAAGAGATCTAAGAATTTAAAATGTTGTGATTGGGGATGATTTCGGATATTTTAAAGGATTCTTGTCCTTGTTAACAGTAAATTCCACTTACCCCACGCCCCCCGCGCTCGTGTACACACACACGAAAAAAAAAAAAAAAAAAAAAACCGTTTCCCGTTTTGCTTTTAGCACAGAAAATTTTAAACCTTTAAAACTTCATATATATAAAAAATAACACTTCAAAACCTTCCACTCCCAGTTAAAAAGAAGGTAAATTTTTAGACATGGTCCGGGATTAAACAAGAATATTTCTACGAAAATTATTGTCTCGGCCTGGTCTGATCCGTGCAAAAATCAGTAAAATTTGTCCCGGCCCAAAACTTTTTGCAAAAAAATGTATATATTTTAAAATTGCCATTATTGTACGATTAAAATTTATTCTTTTTAGAGAATAGCAATTTCTATGCAATAAAATTAAAATACAATAAAACTCGTGAAAAAGAACCCGCATATGACGGAGTCCTGTCTTAAACTAAAAAATGTGTCGATACATGAAAAATGAATAGAATAATATGTGAAGAAAATTTATAATACATTTAAAACTGCTAAGAAAGAAACTTGTCTATAACTTATATTTTTTATTTCCTAAGCAATTTCATCTTAGGAGATTTTACTATATAGTAGTTATCAGATTCTTAAGCCTCAAATACATATTATATGGATTAATGATATTAATGTTAACTGAATCATATACATACAGATAGTGATTCATTAAAAAAATAAATATCGCAGCACACGATGTTTCTTTAAAAATGAAGATTATAAAAATGAAAATGAAAAGGGATAAAATAAGTATTTTTAGTCAGAACTCCTCCTACGAAACAATTTTTAGTACTTTTCGGTTAGCCGGGCGCCAGTGTTATATATACATATGTATGTATACCTATATATACATATATATGTATATATACACACTATTATATATATGTATACATAAGCTTCTATATATTAATAAATATACATATATATGTATATATAGGTATACATGCATATGTATATATAACACTGGCGCCCGGCTAACCGAAAAGTACCCAATTTTTAATCCTATCGACGTAAAAATCCATGTTTTCTAGTTTTTAACTTTTTTCTTTTTTTGGGGGGGGGGAGGGGGGGGTCGGGCCAAAACTGGATCGGCCCGAAGTTTTATGTTTTCTACCGGGCCGGACCAGTAATTTTTTTATACGAGATGAAGTTTTAGATTTTATACCGGGGCGGGTAGTTGATTATTTTTCTACGGGCCAGGCCAAACTTTTTTCTATGAGCAAGTCGAACTTTTTTTTCTTCTGTGGACGGGGTCCGGAAATTTCGACCCGTCGAGACAGCTAGCTTGGCTGTTTCCAGTTACCATTCAACAAAGTTTAATATAAAAGATTTCTTCTATATAAAATCAAAACCAAAATTATTCAAGTTTATGCTCAAATATTTTCTTCTGCGCGATAAATTTGATACGAAAAGTAGTATTGCGTCATTTTTACTACCAACCAACCAATCTTACCTCGCAAGTGAGTAGAGTCAGTATGTCGACTGATCAATCAAGTGAGTCGACTCAGCGTCGAATCCGCAGAATGAGTGGAAATACCCATACCCACAGAGTTTCTCAGTTGAGTATTTTTATAATAAGCAGTAAATAACAATAATTACTTCTTTAAAAGTTAAAATGTAGATTCGGTCTTTATCCCCCCCCCCTCCTAAAAAAAAGAAAAGAAAACCAAACAAATATTATAAGATATAAAACATATTGATGTAAATAAAGTGATTTATTGATTTTTAAAACTAAATGCAAATTAATAAACCAATTATAATTTAAAAATTAAAATATTAGTTTTAACACTAAGTACAAAGAATTCGGAAATTTTGTATGTATAGTAATTTGAATTGATAAAACTTTTAATATCTCTAAAATGATTCTTCTAGAACAATGTTAATGTTGTTTATTTACTGTATAGTTTATTGAGTTCCGGCAGTCTATCGTACGCAAACACTGGCTGCGGAAGCGACTCAAGAGTGAAAGGTTCCATTCTCTCATTGGTTGATCAGAAACCGGTTTTGGCTTGCTTCTCATGTATGATTTGGCTATGAAATGCAAGCACTTTGAGAAATATCGTACCTAGTTAATTCATGCTATTTTGGAGAGCGATTTCTGTGGACGAACTTGTCCAGTGGTTAATGCGCTTGTATAGCAAGCTCAAGTACTCAGGTTCTATCCTCCCTGTTACTTTTATGTTTTTTATTTGTGTTTTGTTTCGATTTTTATTAAGTTGGTTAATAAAGATTTATCGACTTTTATTATCCGTTCATTTCCAATTTTTTTAATTGTCAATTAGATAATTAAATAAAATTTTGATTAAATTAAGTTTTAATTGTTATTAAATAAAATAAAATTCAGTTTTAAATAAAATTGAAATTTAATTTTTATAAAATAAAATAAAATTTAGTTTTAAATAAATTTCAAAATTCATATAAGCTATTTTTTTATGAATTAAAGTGAACATTTATTGTAATTAAATAATAATATCTCCTAAACTTACATACATTATTTTTTTCCCTTATAACTTTAGTATCAGATAAATATTAAATTAGCAAAATTAATTTTTCAAAGTTTTCTTTTAAAATTAATTAGTATTTTTCATACAGAAAAACTTTATTCATTTATTATCAAACGCTTTGTAATTTTTTATTACGTATAAAATAATGTTAATGAAATTAATTTTTAAAACTCATATTACTTATAAGCTATTTATTTCAATTTCTTAAAATGAGTATTTTTGAAAATATAATGTTATTTCTTACACTTATATAAATATTTTTATTTTTATCTTATATTATTTAACAATATATCTGAATACATAACTATATTTAGTTTATTTTATTTGAAAGTAAAATTTTACTAATTTATGAATTCATATTAATAATATTATTAACTTAGCAAGTAATTAATTATTTAAACCAATTTGTAATAGTTAATTGTTAAATACTTTTTGTTAAAATTTCCTAAAAAAATTTTAATTGTTATTATTAAAAAATTCTAATAAACTACTTTTCAAAACAATATATATATTATATATATATTATTTGAAAACTCAGTCAAAAACATAAATTATTTTTACTAAAAAATTATTATAAATTTCCCCTTCACTATTACCACCCTAAATATTTGAAAACTAAATTAAAGACATAAGTCCAAGTAATCATTAACTAAAAATATTTAATGCGACAAAATACATTATAAAAACTTATTATAGTTTTTGGTAGCTATTGCTCAGATATTATTGTTTTGGGTTCCAACTTTTTTTCTTCTTTTGGGTGTGTGAAAAAAAAAAAAAAAAAATCTGTCATTATTATTTAATTTATTTTTTCATTATATTTCACTACAAGTGTGAGCTATGATTTATTTTAGCTTGACCTTTTTCATTCACTATCTATGAAACACTTTTTTAGATTTCTTTTTTTTTTTTGCCCTATTTGTTATTTTGCAGCAATAATAAATAGATATTAATATTGCAAATCACTATAAGGGCAAGGTAGAATTTAGATGATCTAAATCCCTTTCTGACAATTTTGATTATTTGAGTACTAGTTTGGCCATTTAATTATTTATATTTACGCATACAAAGTACCATGAAAAAAAAATACATAAAATTTGACTGAGTATTTTTATTAATTGTTTTTTATATATTATTTTTTAAAAACACATCAGCTATCAAGGAAGGGGAGGGGGAGTGCTTGAGTTTACTGTTCTTTGCACAGATAACTACAGTCAAAACACATAGGTAATTAAATGCAGTTGCGTAGCCAGGATATTATTTCGGGGGGGGGGGGGGGTCTAATCCCCTAAGCTTCTCTCCTCCTGATGCAAAGTTATAAATTAAAAACTATTAATTTTACTTTTCGTATAAATATCAATTTTATACTTTTAAAATTTGGGATATGTTTTTTAAGTCTAAATTTACATACACCTGTATATACAAAAGGAATAATGTGTAATTTAAAAATAATAAGTCTAAAATATTTAAATTGATTACTTTCTTAAAAGAAAGTCAGTTCTATCAATTTTTTGCAGGGAAAAAAAGATATTTTTAAAAACACCATATCATTGTTTTCCGTGAATCACTTTATATGAAAAATAAATTTAAATTCCTTACATGTCGCAAACAAAATTTAATATGATTGCAACATAATGCTTGAAATAATCTCAAGTGACACTTGGCGATTTGTTTTGGTGGTGAAATGAGATGTGCCCTCTGATTTGTTAGGAAGAAATGTCTACCACTGCTCAATAATCAGGTCTTGTAACCTTGAGAAGTAAATCGCGGGATTCTTGTTTCTTCTCAACCAATGGGAGAATGGAACCTTTCACCCTTGAGTCTCTTCCCTGGCTGCCGGTCATGAACATAGAATAGGGAAGGACTTCACACGAAATAGCCTTTGGAAGAAGAAAACCGTTCCGCGGAAAATGTTTCAAATAGGTGGCGCCTATGTAGAACGGTTGTACAGTTCGTCTGCTCCTTCTAAATCGTCTGCTTGATAGTTGCACTGACAATCTCGAAGATAATCATACGAAATTTATTGTTATATTGTTATTTTAATTTAATATTAATATATGTATATATATATTTTTTTTTACTAGAAATGGGTGGAAACACATATTGTAGATTCCAGGATGTAGGGGCAACAAAAAAAAAAAAAGCTAAAACTGAAGGAAGAAATATTTCATTGTTTACACCGCCAAGCGTAAGTGTATAAAATCTTTCTCAATCTTCTATTTTTTAACAATTAATACCAGAATATATATTTTCCTTGATTTAAAATTTTATTATATTCATATAATTAAAATGGGGAAATTAAAATTACGAACTGTGCTGATAAGAACATTGTGAAAATGCATTATGTGATTTTTTTTTGTGTAATGTAATCTTTTTATATATATTTCCATCATTTGCATTATCAGATTTCATGATTCATTTTTCTTATCTTTAATTTTAATAAGTGAGAAACATAAAATCTCAAGAATATCCGAAATAATTTGAGAGATTATTTAATGGTCCACAAAATGAAAATTCACACTTGTTTTGTTTTGCTTACGCGATAGCTGTTAATCTCAAAAGTTAATACTAGTGTGTTTCCTAGTAATATTTTTTTGAAAAATTTCTTTTTGTGAAACATTAAAATTCCAACTAAGCGATCATCTTTAATGTTATTATTAACAAAAATGTTACTTTTTGAAATAGATATTTATGTAATACTATATTATTGTTTCAGCAATATTATATTCTAGTACAAGTATTTTATTATTATTATTTTGAAATTTCTATGCTAGTTTATTTTTTAATATATAAATGAAGTAATTTTATGTATGCATTTTGAATGATCCTATTAAATATATCTTTGTATTAGTAGAAAAAATTTGCTTCCTATTATTTTTGCTTTTCCATATTTACAAACAAAGTATTTATCTCATGTAAATCTATCTTCTCTTGTAATAAATTTATCTCTTCTGAAATATTATAAATTGTGTTGAATAAACACTTTACTCAGATTGAATTAAAGTTATTTCAATATGTAGCTCAGATTTAAATCAATAGCACTGATATATCGAAAATGTATTTCTAGGCAAGTAGCTCTCAATGTATATATGAAACTAAAAGAGTTTTTACAGCAAAAATAAATATTATTCATAATGCTATTCATAACTTTTTTTTAATAAGTGAAATATTATGCTACTCATTACGATAACTAATACATTTTAAATTAGTAGTATCAATGACTCTGTTTTATTTTGGAATACTTAACGAGTTTCTAATAGATGAAACTTTTCAGACACTGGCATAAAATGAAATTATTTACTGAAAAATAAAAAATGTTTTAATATGGTTGTTATCTAAAAATGTACAGTAAATATAACTTTCCTAATCTCAAATGAACTTCAATATCAAAATATTAATTTAAAATGTATAACATACTACAGTTATCACTGAAGATATGAGTTGACTTTTGGAAGACAATGGACTGATTATGAAGGATGGAAGAAAGATATAGTGCAGAATTTTTATGACAGCTGGCTACACTTGGAGGCAGGAGTTTATTTCGATATTCTGTCTTTGAGTGTAGCTTGCTAGTTTTGTAGATAATATGATCTTCCCAACCAACAATATAGTATTTTGAGCTTGCTGTTGGCCTAGATGTCATCTACACCACTCTTGCTGTTTCCCTGGTTTCATTTATCCTACACATTTTATGTGCCACCAATGGATCTACATTCACAATAAATTAATATTAAGTTCATTTGGGATTTGCAAAATTATTTTTCTTGTACATTTTTTGAATAACAACTCTATTAAAAAGTTTAAAATTTTCATCTAGTGTATTTTTAGTTTATACCTTTATCCGAAAAGTGTTGTTCATTAGGAATTCTAAAATTAGTAAGAGTTATTTGTAGCAATTAAATTCAAGTTATTCATATGAGTTTAATATTTTCATTGTTTAATAAATAAAGTACAATGTGTGCATATTACAAGAAAGTATTTTTGTAGTTTTATCTTTTCTAACTCACTGTATCACTAAATAGCAAATTTTATGCATCAAACTAGTCTCCTTATATTAAAATCTTTGAGATTTTTTTCCTTTTTAAGTCTTCTGAGACTGATTTTATATTAAAGAAGTAAATACTTCAATTTTTACTATTCATATACTTTTTTAAAGTAAAGTTTGTTTTAAGTAAGTAATCTTAGCTCAAATTTTATGTTGTCTACATAAGTGCATATTGATTAGTTATGTTTACATATATATTCAAAGTATAGTTGTATTTATTCAATCTTTCATTACTTTAAGATAAGGGAACATCCATTTGTTACTCTTGTGATAATTAGAGCAAATTTTCATATATAATTCCAATTATTTTATTACAAAATATAAGTAAGATAAAAATTTATATAACCAGCTAAATACCACTCTGTTCCACACACAAACATATATCTAATTTATAAAAAAAAAAAAAAAAATTACTTATGCATATATTAAATGGCTCTTGTGACACTCTGGTCACAAGAGTAACAAAATTTTGATTGATTATATAGACAAAGGAAATGCTTTTTGTTACAAATTAGATATATATTAAATGAGTGGAGCACAATAGTATTTTACTGGTTATATCACTTTTTATCTTAATTATATTTTATAGTAAAATAATTGCAAGTATTTGTAAAAAACCGCACGAATGGTCACAAGAGTAACAGTGGACGTTCCCATAAATTCAATGCATTTAAAATATAAATATATACTTTTTCAAAAAAAAAAAAAAAAAAAAAAAAAAACAGAAGAAGAAGAAAGTTGTTCACATGTGATGGTGTTCTCATGAGTTATAGAATTTCTAGTAAAGATATCATCTTGTGTTTACATTTATTATTTTTGTTAATCCCATAATTAAAAGAATTTTTGGTACTCTTTTGTTAGCCGGATGCCAATACATGTATGTGTTGTGAAGATACTGGCTGTGCCCCTCTTATTACTCATTAAAGAACATTGTCATTGCTTTACATGATTAAAAATCATATTTCCGTAAATACATGACTTGTGAAAACCAACATAATGAAAAGACCAAGCAGCTCAAATAAATTTAGTGTGTCCAGCTGTTTCAAAGTTTTATAAAAAGGAGACCAATCTTTTATCATCAGGCAAAATAAAAGAGTGAGAAACAGCATTTATATTTCTAGTATATAATAACAACTGCAGCAACACTATTTATTGCCTTTTGCAATTTTTTTTCATTTTTATCGATCTTCAGAGCTTTGGTAATGATATCCGATATCACAGATTCAGGGTGGTGTGGGCACTGCTCACACCTCGCTTTCATTGGCTTTGTATAAAAATCTGGTACTTTTATGTTAGCCGGGTACAAATCTTGCCATTAGCATGTTCTTTTCTCTCGCCAATAGTAGTAGCTTTTAGTTTTCATATGTGAAGGTGTTATATTCTCATTTGTGGTGCTATTTCTTTCTTGTATTTTAAATAAAGTTAATGAAAGCATATATTTTAAAGAAAAGTTGTGTGTTTTACATAAAATGAGAGAAAGGTTTATATTTTAATTAAAATGAATGCAGTACGAATAATGATGGTGGTAATAATACTTGACTATTTAAAACTGCATCAATTCCTTTTTCTCGGAAATATTACAATTTAAATAAGATAGTTTTCCTTTTTTTTTTTTTTTTTTTGATTATAAGTGTTTATAGACAATTTGCATGTAAAGTAGGTATCTTATTTAACATATTAGAGATACCCATTATTAATGTTTCGTTAAAATACATTTGTTAGAGATTTTGGTATTTTGTTAAAGCAGCCCCCACTATTATAATTATGCCACGGTCACAGTTAAAGTTTCGACAATCTCCTAAATACGGCGTTATATGCCACATCAGTGTTGAATTCAGACACTTTCTCTGAGAGGAATGTCTATGGGTCCGGGTGAAAGGGGGGGGGGGGATCTCATTGCTCTTGTGGGAGTGCCCCTGAGGCCACCTTCTGAATTCAACAATGTGCCATTATACTTGACGATTCACCCTTAGGAATTGCTATATGAAGAAAGTACCTATATTTCTGTGGTAACAAAAGTTGGTTGAAATTATTAATTCTGGGTAACTCTGATATTAAAATAAGTAAGTGAAGTCCTGAAATTTCTAGAAAATATACCTCAGATCAAATTAACCACTTCACCGGCGACAGGTATGAGGAAACAGTGCCTTTACCCACGACTTATCTCGGGGCAGCCGTATAGCATAGATTGAAGACCGGCTTCTAAATGCTAAAAAAACTCCAACTATAAATTTACTGGAACTACTCTTTATTTAAAAGCATCTTTTAAAAGGTGGTTCAGTTAGAGAAAAATGGGAGAGAGAGACCCCCATAATACATGGGACGCCAAAGCGCCTTTACTTTTTAGACAACTTTACATCTCGAAAGCTGAAACAAGAGTGTAAGTTTTCGCTAGGAGTTTAGAAATCTTGGCGTTGCACAGAATCGCCAATTTACAAACATTTGGTGACTGCGTGAAAGTGGGCAAAGGCTTTTGGCGATAAATATTACCGCAAAAATGTGGTGTCACTACCGGACGGGTGAGGCCGAGATTGCAAGTAAGCGCTTCTAATTAGGATGAGAAAAGTAACAGACAAACCGAAATTGTTTATATTACAGATAGGCCTTTGCCCAACTAACTGTTACATGAAATTGCAGACCAGAGCTTAATTTCTAACAAAAAAAGTACCGGAGCCCTAATATTTTGCCCTAATACTAATAACCACAGCGTCCCAACCCCCTCTCCACAGTCCCTCTAAGACCAATGTCAGACGGGCGTCTTTTTTGCTAGCATTGTGAATGGATAATACTTAAGCAAAAAAGCAGCAAAACAGACGCCCGTCTGACATTGGTCTAATTCGCATATTTATATTTAATACGTTATTTGCAAAATTTAAAGCATTTTTTTTCTTTAGCAAAATAAAATTTTTAAATATTTCTGCATATACTTAGCTGTCAGTTATTCCACTTTTTAGTTATCACTCCTTCCGAACAGAAATCTTTGCCTAATTATTATGTTAATTAATCGCAGGATTCTGCGAGTAAATAAAATAAGGATTATGATTCGAAAATAGTGTTAAATCAAACTAGTAGGATGTATCAATCCCAAAACTTTCTTCTATCTCATACATGTCAATATCTCAAAATTCGTTATCACTGTGTCAAAATTAAATGGCAATCTGTAATCATCATAAGGATTCTAAAAAGATGAAATTACGTGCATTAGTTCTTGAGATATGACAATCGCTAAAATCGTGTAAATCCAGCAAAATGCAGTATAGCAGCGCCACCTATAGGATGATTTACACCAGAATCTAATAATAATCAACTTATCTGAACGTCTGAACAGTAATCTTAGTTATATGCAAATGAAATTGCATAACCATAACAACACATTTGCAAATACTCATGCTTTTGTAATACTTGGAAGACAGCATGTTGATTGTAATTATTTTGTTGATTGATAAACCAAGAAACCTTATATTAAGTTCTAAAGGCATTTAAACTAACGCTAACATTGTTTTTATTTATTTACAATCTTGCGTTTAGCTCAGCACTTTGAAATTCTTGCTTGCTTAGTTATGTTTTTAGCTACAATTTCATGGAGAAAATTATTTTTACTATCACACTGTTTAGATATTTTTATTAAACCATTGTTACAACATAGCTCTTTTTTTTTTTCATATACATTTACAAATACAGTAGACGCTCGATTTACGAACTCGATGGGATTCATATAATGTGTTCGTAAAATCGAAAGTTCGTAAATGGGAGTAACATTAGTTCGATGGGATGCTGGTCGGGACCAGTACATCAGTTCGTAAAAACGAATAATTCATAAAAAAGAGGTTTGTAAAATCGAGCGTCTATTGTATACATTTTTTGTACATACACATTCATTTTACTTTTGATTCTCATTTAACTACTACCATGACTATTTCTATATTATCTTTTTTTTTTTTTTTTTTGTATTTAGAAAAGTTTTATTCTAATACGAAATTTGATGCAAAATAAATAAATATATTTTTTAATTATAGCTAGTAAAACTTTCTAAAAAAAAAAAAAAAAAAAAAAAAAAAAAAAAAAAAAAAAACCCAGAAAAAGTAGATGTACTTTTTTATGCCAAAATTTTAAATTAAAATAATTAACAAATAATAAAAGTCAAAATTTGCTAGAAAGTCTTTACGGGCAGGTTTAGGGCTCACACTCGTATGTATGTATCAAATATTTGAAAATTCATTTGATATTAAGAAAGTTTTGAAATGGCAATGACGACTCTGTTTTAATGATGAGCAAATTAGAGGTCTGCACGGGCCCATAACCGGTCCGGTAAAATAAAGGCAAATTTTCAAACAGGTCATGCCAGCAGAATTAGGAAATATTTTCAACGGGCCAGGCCGATAAAAAATTTAAATGGGCCTATCAGCCCGATATAAAAATTTAAACAAAGTCGATAAAATATGGGTCATTTTTAATGAACATGACTTTCACGAGAATAAATATAAATTTGCGTCATGAGCCGATTCTAGTTTGACAACATCAATACAGAAATGTAACATGTCCAGCGTAGAGATTGCCATCAGACAATTACAAGGTGTCTGAAGCCGAGCTTAATTTTTTCAGCAGACTCGTGCCAAGCAAATATCAGATTTTCATTTTTTTTTCTATATAGTCGAGCCGGGCCGAAACTGGACTTCATTTTCAAAGGATGTGCAGAGCGGGCACCATGTATTGTAAAAAAAAAAAAAAAAAAAAAAGAATTGCGATAATGAACTTCTCTTAACAGAATCTTTGAAAATACACCTTAAGGTTTCTCCCAAATTCGCTGCTCAACAACACAAAGCTTTCTGACACATTTTTAACTGTAAAGGCATAAAATTGACAGGCCTGATTATTGAAGGGATTTTGAACCGAATAGCATTTTCCATTTTTGATAAATAAAATACTTATCAAGATACAGTACACTCCCTAAAATCCGCGTATTTTTTTATATGTAAACAATGAAATTTACAGTTAAGTTGCAGGAACAAAATTCAAAATGGTGCCGAAATCAGCGACTATGATGTTTTTTTACTAAATTTTTTGTTAATCATTCTCTTTTAGCTATTACAGCTGATTTATTACTAAATAATAATAAATTTACATTACATTTGATTTTGATATAAATTAGCATCTATATAAAAAAATTCCAGGGTTCGAAATGGAAAAATCCATGAGCCGGAACGCTATTTTAAAATTACTGTTTGTGGAATTTTTTTTTTTTTAATTATAGACAAATTTATTTCTAAACATACAAAGCATTCAAGACTCTAAATAACAATGAAAAAAGTTACAGTGAGCGCAATAAGCTATATATACTGATAATAGCATTACTGTTCTCCTTGCTATCACTAGATGGCAGCATAGGACTTTTGGAATCGATTTCATTCATAATAATTTAATATTTTCTAAATTTTTATTTTACATAATAATTTAATATTTTCTAAATTTTTATTTTACATAATAATTTAATATTTTCTAAATTTTTATTTTACATAATTATTTTAATAATTACTTACTTTTAAACTAATAAATTATTTTAATATTTTACTTATTTTAATGTTTCACTTTATTGTAAGCATTCATTATAATTTCCCTTGCTTAACGACCAATCAAATTAATGTTTCAAAAATGTAAACAAATCAATCACCAGAAATCCTCAAAATTCTAAAATCTGCACAACCTCTGGTCCCAAGCTGTGTGGATTTGAGGGAGTCTACTGTATAAGATTCTTGTCACGTGATTGCAGGTTTTCCCCTTTAATGAGAAATCGCTTCTGGAAATTTGATTTAAAGCACTTACTTTGCCAGTACTTTCTCAAAGATGCATTGCCTTTATCAAAAAATGAATAACACCCTTCAATTACATAGTTTCTGAATAAGAACACATGCATGTATTGCTGCAATAAATAATTTTTGTTTACATGCATCTTAAATTCATTTCATTATGTCTGTTATTCATTGTGTATATTAAAGGACTAGTCTGTAATAATATATTTAAATAAAGAAATAAATATTCTTATCTATTAGTTATAACATTTAAAATATATCAAAACCTCAAACTTGAAAGGTCAGTAAAAAACAAACAACAAAAAAATATTTGCTTATTGCAGTTTTAATATCATTATATATATAATATCATATTCTGTCTTAGTCCTTGAAGAATATCAGGACAATAAATAACATTGAATAATTGAAAATAAACCGTGTTTTTAATTGAGATATAATATCTTTGTTCCTATTTTTGATACACATATATATGAAATAATTTTACAGTAAATTTTAAAATTACTATGTGTTCGCAAGACAGAAAATACACAATAGCAACATAAATAATTACTTCGATTCTTAGAAATTTCAACATTCAAATAAGAATTCATTAAAAAATTAATTTTTTTATAATAAATGGAGGGTTAAAAACACCATAACTTTGAAAGCTGTATAATAAAAAGTAGTTGTGAAAATATTTCTCTGTCATTTATTAAGACTTTCCTCAAATATAAAAGGGCTACTTTCTGAATTAATTTCTTTTCAGAAACACATAAGATTAGCAGACGCATTTACTAAAAGTAGTTGAATTTCAGTTGAAAAAAGAAATCCTTATTTCAAATGTCACGTTATGGCTAAGAAAGCATCCCAGATGTAGATTTAGTTTCAAATTAAAAGATAACATCTATTAAATCATACTGCAGGGGACAAGTTTATCTGTGGTATAAGAAAAATCCTGACTGTACTAGATGAAAATCACAAGTGCAATACCAACAATATTTTCATTTTTGAAATTCGATAATAACAGCATGCTCAAATGTGCAAAGTAAAAACAATGAATCACAAAACTCCTCAAAAAATAAATTTGCTATGTGTAGTGAAGAATAAAACAATTATTTATTAAAAATAAACATATATTTACAGTAAAAATTAATTTTCGTATGTCATTTTGCCAGCTGATTGAGAATCGGCAAAGCTTTTAATATTAAGAGGCTGTACAAATATAACGTTACCAACTTTATAGTAATTTTGTAATCTTTCCGGCCTTTACAATATCTTACATTATCATTCCTGGATTATGTCCCACCCTTCCATCACTAATCATATTGTTATCAGTGTCTCAAAGTTCTTTTTTTTTTCCTTTCATTTTATTTTTACATATTTTCAGTTATATGTAAACATATTGTTATATATCTGTTATTTATAAAATTTTCTAATAAAGAAGAAAGAGTATGTAAAATATCACTATATTAAATATAAAATAAGTTTATATCAATAAAATTTTTTAAAAGTATTTAAAAATAGCTCTTTGTTACATAATGTATTCAACAGATATATTGTTTCTTGCCGTTCTTATCAACAAAACAGATAGACAACATTCTTCCTCTTTATTTTACTAATAAGCACAAGTATCACTTCAAACTTACTATCTGGTTTCTCCAACAGCAGATTATATGCAAATATAGGGTAGATGTGCCAGTAATGGACACCCTTAAGGAATTTCTTTAAAATTTATTTTTTTATTAATAGTTAAAATTATTATATTCCAGTTTTTTCAATATTATATTAATCTATCGACAATATTTAACCATTCTTATAGCCTCATTTCCCAATATGAATAGAAATTTAATTTTAAATAACAGAAATTTATCAAAACACCCAAAAGCCCAGTAATGGACACCCTCTGTTCCAGTAATGGACACCCCATAAAAAGTAATAAATATAATTGTTTTTATGACTATTTAGAACCAGAATTTAATGAATACATACTAATGAAACAAAATAGTTATTTTCAAATAAATTTAACATTTAGGATACCAGTAATTAATAAAGTATTTGTGATAATCATTTATTGTTTGTATCAATAATTGAAATTATCAGATGATCGATGTTTTAATTATTTTAGATGCATAGATTAAAATACTAAATATCAGGCAATTACAGCTATCAAATTATTGTAACAGTGATGGATTTAAAGGGTAATTAAAAAAAAGTTTTGGAATATTAATGTTTAGTTTTGTGCCACTATTTTTAAATGTTTAGTTTTGTGTCACTATTTTTAACAATCTTCCAGACTCTACTTGATATATCATTTATAATAATTAATATTACAAATATGAAAGAAATGATATTGTGAGTTGAATATTTTAAATACTAAATAAAATAATTTCAAAATAAAACTGTAGTACTGATGTTTGAGGCCAATGATCTGCAGATTTACTATAGTTTCATGAATATTACCTGCAACTTTCATTAATAGTATTACATTTTTTTTTTAAATAAGGAAATATTTAAGACAGAAAATAGATTTTTAATAGCTTCTGTAACTTAATTGTTTTTATTTAAACGGAGAGGGATTAAGCCGTATGAGCCCCTCTTTGACTGTGCTCTTAAACAATATTTTTTGCTTCCTGGCTGGTTTGATTGCCGGATTACAAAATATGCAAGGTATATGTACTACATAAAAAAAAAAATAATAATAATAAATAAAATAAAATATTGAAATTTCATAAAATCTCATAAAATAACTTAAAAGCAGCTATTTATAAAAGTTTTGGTGTTATTACATTTTGGTAAGTATAATTTAAAAATTAAATTTGATTATTTAGATTTGCAGTTAAACCAAAGTGTTTTATGCACTATAAACATTACTAAAATTGCATTTTTAGCAATGTCTACATGGGGTGTCCATTACTGGAAAATGACTAATTAACCATCCCAGCAATGGACACCCCTCTTAAAATCTTAAAAATAAATGAAATTTTGTAAATGGCCATTGGTATATAAAATTCAAAGTTTTCTATTGCTACTCAAACAAAAACATTTAAATTTTGCAAGAAAATAAATAATATATAAATTGATTAAACGAAGCCAACTCTTAGCCTCTTCATTAAGATTTTCACAGAAAAACAGCGAAACTTTGAAACATTATTTTCTGCTTCCTGATTGGTTTGATTAAAAGTGTCAACAATAACCCAGTTTTATAAAACATACAAGGGGGAATTATAAAAAAAATAATTAAAGCTAAATATTTATTAGTTATTTTTTTATGAACCAAAAACATCAAGGGGTGTCCATTACTGGAAGGGTGCCCATTACTGGCACATCTACCCTATATAAAAAAAAATAGGAAAGCCAAACGTTGAGGTATTCCACATTTCAGAATGAAATAATTGTATATATAATCATTTAATGATTTTAATAATAACTTAGTATTTTCATAAAAATAGATAACTGAATATTTTGATGTAAAGAAACAGTTACAAATAGAAAAATGAATATTTTGGTTGGATCAAAAATGGTAACAATATCGAAAATGAATTTTCTCCCTCACCCTAGAGATATCTTAAGATATCAAGTGCCAAACTCCACCTCCCTGAAGTGATACCATTATATTAAGCACAGCCTATAAAATCATGAGCCTTAAATGCTTATCAGTTAGCTTGTTAATTTTAAAATTGCCCATCAATACTTTTAGTTATTAATAGTAAATTGGAAAAAATGAAATCAAAATAAGAATTATTTAAAAATTAAATGTTTTGTAAATTCATACAAATTAAAACTTGGTTTATTATTATTGTTGTTTAATTAATAAATATGAAATTACCTTACCCTTCTTGTCCCTTCCCCCCATAATTTTATCTGTACTGGCAGTGTGATCAGTGTGAAAACTGACAGGGCAGGAAATTCATACTACTACTTCTTTTGGTACTACCTGATTATCCCGACAACCAATTTCACCAAATAAAGTTAGTACATAAAGTTAGTACTAAAAGTACATAAGTGTACTTTTAGTAGTTGACCCAATAGCAGAAAATCCTCCAAGTGTTTGCAACAGATACTTCAGAGGCAGAAAGTAATCTGCAGGTAAAACAGGTTTGACAGGTTGCAAGTTTTACAATCGAAGTGTTAATCAAACGATCACCTTTTTTAAAAAATGTTATTATGCATTTTATTAATTTTACCAATAATAATCTTAAGTTTTTGTATTAAGTAAGAAAGAGCCAAACATAATATAAAGCGAAATAAGGGTTCAATAGAAAAATAACCTGCAAACGAAAAAAGAAAATCTGCGACTCCCATCTCTAACTTTCTGCTACCGGTGTAGTTGATAATAAATAATAAATATAAATTGGTACAAAAATACATTAGAAAATGTATTGTAATGTTAAGCCCTTCGTGACAACATATGTGTGATATAAAGTGTGTACATAGTCCTTGTAACTATTACTATATCGGAATGGTAATTTTTACGGTACTTTTCGGTTAGCCGGGCGCCAGTGTTAGATATACATACATACATATATATGTATATATACTTGTATACATAACACTGGCGACCGGCTAACTAAAAAGTACCATTTTTACCTTATTTAATATAAATTTATTAAATAAGGAAAAAGTCACTATTTGAAAATAGTGGTACAAGGGAGGCTTGTCATGAAGGGTTTAAAAGTTTTTTCTTCATTGTTATTATTTTATGTTTTATTTTTTAGTTTCAAGAACTAATGACATCATCTGGTAAAGATGCTGAAGTCATGGTTGCTAGCATGTTGAGAAAATTACAGATGATGTCGGAACAAAGTCCTAACAGAGGGTACAAAATCTAAAATTGCCCAGCAAGAAGAGGAACAGACAGTTGTTCTAATTTAACAGGTTGGTTATTATATATTTTAACAAAATTTGTTTTTGTGAGTTCATGCTCAATGGTACGAATAATGTTTTCTTTTTCCTATGAAAGTTTGTATTTTTCTGTAACTGTACGCCAGTGTTAAATATATACATATATTTACACACACACACACACATATATATAGTGAAACCTCCCTGTGCGACCACCTCCTTGACTGATCATTTTTTCATGGAACGAAATTTATTCCCATAGGCTCAATACTAATTTTACCTCCATTCAGAGACCATCCCATTTGAACTCCCTCCATGAGCAACCCATTTTTTTGAAAACTTTTTACTTTAAGATTTTAATTAAAACTTTTTTACTTTATGATTTTGATTTGAATCAATAGGTTACCTTTATGAGTAAAATTTCATTGAATAATTCAAGGAAAATGTATCTTACCTTTATTATGCATATTTAATTATACATTATTGATCATTTACTTGACCTTTACTTTCAATATTTTAATCATTTTCAAAATTATCTTACTTTTTATCATTGTAGTTTATTACTTTACTTAATTATTTTAATATTTTACCATATTGCAAGCATTATGTATAATTTTGAATGCATTATTACATTCAAATTACTGTTTAAAAAATGTAAACAAAGTAATGATCAGAAATGTACAAAATTCTAAATTCCGCACAACCACTGGTCCCAAGCTGTGCGGATTTGAGGGAGTCTACTGTATATAATTCTCGATATATGACAACTCATTGTTTTTTCGTGAAGAAAGTATAAATTTATTTCTGAAAAAAATCAAGATATTGCTGATAATTGGTAATCACAATCTTTTTATCAAATATATTTATGTATTAATCAAGCTTTTATTATTATTAAGACTGGCTAAACCTGAAATAAAACTTCCTTACTTTATGACTTTGATGTGAATTAATATGATACCTTTATGAGGAAAGTTCCATTGAATAATTCCTGGAAAATGTATCTCATCTTTATTATGCATATTTAATTATACATTAATTATTATTTACTTGACCTTGAGGGGAGAGTGGGGAGGAATGTGATGCTTTTTACAAAAATAAGAAAATCAACTTTATTTGACACATAAACAAAATTTTGATATATAGAATACAAAATGAAACACTCTCTAATGTCCTTGAACAATATAGAAACATAATTTGCAGAAACAATTTTATAAAGAAATTATAAATTTCAAAATGTGTCCCATACCTTCCCACTAACAGGGAGGTATGGGACAGCTATAAAACAATGTATGATAAGGGGCAAATAGTCTATTGTTGGCTATATATACAGTCTAACAAAGATTGTAGGTTGATGTCTGTGCTACAATATCAAATTTCAGTAACTACATCACTGGAAGGAAAATTCAGGATTGTCAATCAGAGATAGCATTAAAAAAATCATCAGTTCAATTTATTTATGTTTTGAAGTAAATGAATATATTTATAATGTTATAATTAATATATTACCTTCTAAAAATATTTGCATGTTAGCAGTTTACATTCATCTTATTAAAAAGAAAGAATTAAACATGTCCCATTCCTCCCTCTACCTTCTTTTATGTTAAACTTCTTGTATAAACAAAAGTTCTACTTTTAGTCTAGTTTACAGTATGATGTTCAATAAATAGAAAAACTATTACATCTACGCGTAAACAAGCCTATACTACTATATTTTACTAATATACAGAAAGCATAAAAAGTATATGAAGCAAATTTACTTCTGATTCTTGAAATAATGCTTTGCTTAAGTCTTTAAAGTAAATCGGCTTGTCAAACGATGATTAAAAATTAGTTTAATTAACAAGGTATGCAACTGATATGAAAGGTTTGATAATTCTAACTTTTATTTTTCAATTTTAGAAATTATTTAATTATTTTTTTTAATATTTTAACCCTTTGCACTCAAAGGTTTTTTTCATTTGTATTACCAGCAACTCAAAGTGATTTTAGTTATATCTTATTATTTTTTAAATTCTTTATGAATACGAATACAAATTTATGATATATAAAAAAAAAAACTAAAAATTATAAAATTATTACATTTTGTAATCGTAAAGTGTGATACCTCTTGAAGCAATTGCCAATATGTAATCTTGGCTTTTCTAGACAAATATCACAAAATTATTTTTATTGCCTCCGTAGTGGAGCCCTCAAGTTTGAAGACAAATTTTAAATGGCTCCACTCCGGAGTCCTCGAGTGCAAAGGGCTAACTTTTTTTCAATATATAATGTATTTAAAACAATCAAAAATGGTATCAAAATTCAATTTGTGTGATTGCAGCATTGTATTTCTACAGTCAAAGATTTTGCACCTTAGCCGACTAAAATTTCGATTATACACCTTTCTCAGTTATGCATCGTTTTAGAAAGGTTTCCTGAAAGACATATAATTGGTACTTTACTGGGGTTTTTTTTTTTGGGGGGGGGGGGCTGAAATTGTCATATTGCCAGAGCAAAAGTTCTTTATCTACAGAACGACAAAGTCGAAAAATCCATTTACTCTTGCTCGACTGAAAATATACACAATATTTTGAAAATAAATATCAAACTTCATGATATTTTGAAAATAAATATCGGATATGTATCCATTTATATATATCACTGAACCATCCTGTTTGTAGCTATAGTGTTTACTCTTTAGTGTACACTATACACTCTTCAGTACTCCCTCTGCTGATAGAATATAATCTTTCCCCCCCCCCCCCCCATCATCTGAAGATATAAGAAAATGCTCTTTTATGAAACCTTTAAACACATAAAGGCTAGATTTATTATGGTTATTTGTGCTTTTCATTATGTAGGGATTTTTTTTTTTTTTTTTTTTTTTTTTTTGTATCACAAAATCAAAACGTTCATTTTATGAGTAACAATCCCAGATGAAGATTCTGTCTGTGTCACTCTCTACTCTCTATTGTGTACAGTATAACCTCGAAAATCCGGCATTGTCAGGACCATGACGATGCCGAATTTCTGACTTCAAAAATACTTTTAATAGTCTTAATGGTGCCGTTATTCGTAATTTAATTCATACCCAAGTAATAGTTATGTGAGAAAAATAGAAAATTAAATATTTTAAAAAATATTAAAATTAAAAGTTTCTATTCATATTTTCTGTGTTACAAAAAAAAAATCTAGTATATATCATTTCTTCTCGTGTAATTTCCTAAACATCGATGTCAATTTTATTTGCTTCAATTATTTGAACAGCTTTTTAACAAGTTTTAATTTTACACAAATGTAGAATATTGAAAATATAGTCTTATTTATCTAAAGCAGATGTTAGTTTTCCAGTCAAATTTAAGCATTTTTCCACTGATACCTTTTCTTCTGTACTCAGAAGGGATTAAATTTAGCATAGCATCTGCGATCTCACAGTCAGCCAATCCATTGCTTTCAATCTTGAAATTTTTAATTGTTTAACGATTTATTATTATTCTTTCTCCTATAAGGTGGAAGTGTAAAAAAAAAAAGCGGCGAGATGACTTTGATGCTGGATTTTCGAGGTCACACTGTACATTATTTACTTTTACTATACGTATGTGATTTTTGTGTTTATAATTTTATTTTTTATTTTTTTCTAGAGAGAAAAGAATGAATCAAGAAAAAAAATTTAATGAAGTACCTGTTAATTATATCAATTCTTTATATGTAAATAAATTACTATATTAATTCTTTATATGTAAATAAATAGAATTTTATAAACTGAATGATGTTTCATTTGTTTTCAAGACTATTTCCTTGATACTGAGAAATATTTTTCATTGCTTCAGTCTTAAGTTATTAAAAATAATTACAATCAGAAAAAGAACAATTTAAGTGAGTTAAATTATACTTTAAAAAACTAAAAAAAAATAATGTTAGTTTAGTATTTGCTCTGTTGTACATAGGATAATATTTCTCTGGTAAAAGAAAAACATTGGAGAAGGGAGGAAGGCAGATGATTTTAAAAATTTGTCTTATTGTAATATGTAATTTACATTGTTAAACAAGCAAGAAATTACTATTTTTATGTAAAAATGCTGGAAAGATCAATGAATTTGTAAAAAAATTCTTTTGTATGTTGCATCATTAAACTATTTTCAGAGAAAAGACTAAATATATTCCTGTGGTCATCAATCAGAATCCTATGGAGGATTTATTTTATAAATCTGACAATATTCTCTAAATAATAATTGAAAATTCTAAGAAATAAGTTTAATAAATGAAAGAATTAAAAAATTAATGAAGTAGTAATATAAAAAATATACAATCTTCTACAGTCATTAAATGTACACTATATTGGAATTCCACATATTTGATGTGCTATTTATTGTAGGTAAACACAAGATTTCATTATATATGTATACAATAAAAAATTATCTGATCCTGAATAGTGAACTGGATTCAAAAGGTAAGTAACTGAAAGTATAATTAAATTTACTATGTATAAGCATAGACATAGAGTTGTATGTTCTCAAGTCCCTGTAACATTTTAAATACTTTTTCTTACCCTCTAATATAAAAAAGCTTTTAGTTTTTTTATTTTATTGAATTTCTCCTTTTTCTTTTGTTAAACGATAAATGACAAAAAAAAAAATCCCTTTGCTTTTTTTAATTTTAAGTTACCAATAATTTTCAAGACTCTATGCCTATGTGTATAAGAATGATTTTTTAATATTAAATACGTGAAATTTTTCAAGTTGCTAACTAAGCGTAAATAAACAGAGTGAAAAATGTTGAACCCGGATCTTTGAAATAGTGCTCCAATGCACTGTTGATTTGCGCCGAGTTAGCAATGTAAAAAATTTCACGTATTTAATCTTCAGTAATTTCACTGCTGATAATTAATTAAAATTTTACTTGGAATGGTTTTTATTCAAATGAAAGTGTTTTTCCTTAAGAAATGTTTTTTAATGGGATTACACATCCCTCATGCGTAGACACTTGCATGCTAATGTTAATCCTATGGGAGAATTTTTCTAAATATCTCGTTTGCATTTCAATATTGTAAATTTTATTATTTGTTACTTGTCAATCTGTACAAACACCTTTTTTTTTTTTTTTTAGTTTTCAGTTTTGTTTGCAATGTGTTTTTTTTTTTTTTTTTTTTTTTTTTTCACTAGAGTATTTTCGCTTTTGAAAGCAGTTCTGAATATATCCTAATAAGCAAAAAAACCTTGTAAAACAAAGTCGAAAAATGGCCTTTGTATCAAAACTGCAGGTATGCAATACAAAAAAAAAAAAAAAAAAAAAAAAAAGCAAGCGAGATATTAAAAAAAAATCTTTCAGCGGATTAACATTAGCAATCAGGTGTTTCTGTGCGAGTGAAGTATCCTCTTAACATTATTAAGCTTTTTTTATTATTAAAATAGGATCTAATAATGTAGCGAATTGATAAAAATTAAACATATATTTTATACATACATAGTAAAGGACAGGGATGTAAGAATTTCTTTCAAGGTAAAAAATGAACATATTAATTAAAATAAGCAATTTGATAAACATGTGGATTAATAAAAACCAGTTTTTTTCAATGTATAGATAATATTTGACTAAAATTTAATTTTCCACAGGAACAAACAAACAACAACCAAAAAAATATGCTCAGCTCAGAAAAATTCTAAGTTGAGTTATTTATCTCATTTTTCTATCAAATAAGATTTTATGATTTATAAAAACCTCATTTTCATTTTTTTTATGCACGCTTGTAATAAAAGCCTTTCATCAATCTTTGATTGTAACTCCTCTAACTACCCTTTCGTTTCTTCCTTTTCACATGCTTATCATGAAACACTTACAAACTCCCTCAGATAGCGTCAACTAGCAACCTTTTTCAATCCTTTACAAAACATTTACAAACTTTTCATGCGAAGCCTTTAAAAAGCATTCAAACATTTACGTAGCATGGTTGTAAAAAGGCTTTAAAAAGCAAAAAATGCTATCTGGGTATGTTTATTTCAGAAAATCAATGAACGTCTCAGCCCTGTTTGTTTACTGTTTTGCTGTCTTGTCAAGTAACACCACCCACAGCCAATCTTCATAATGATCATCTTATGAAGATCCGCTGTGCACCACCCCATGCCATTCAGCAATGAAATCACCCTGGTTTCCACTCGGGAAAAAGGGCTGTAGCACCTTATGTGACAGGGCGGCACTGAATGTGCCATACATAAAGTATGTATTAATGCCACCTCAGAAATTCATGTGTTTTGTTTTGTTTGTATTGAAGTAACATATTTAAAATACGCCACAAAAAATTTTCTCCACATATCATAATATAACTGAATCCTTTTGAGTTCCCGTGTATATGTACTGAAAGTGCTACACATAACATATTCTGTAGTAACCATCTTCTACTGCACTTCAATGTTGTGTATAAATTTCATCGAAGTAAATATTTTATTTTTTTCGTCTAATGTACTGTGAGAAGATAATTTTGAAAAAGTCAATATTTAAAATTATGAAAAACTAAAAAGTAAGGATCATGGTTGGAAAATGCAATAATACATAATAATTTCAATTTAACAAATACAAGGCATGATATTTTTCTGTGTTCCATTAAAGGAAATCAATTTTAAACATCAAAAACGTACAAGAATATAAAAATAGAGGAAAAAAAAAAAAAAACGTAAACTCTACCAAAGATACAGAAAATCATAAAAGTTTTCAAAATTAGTTGCTGTTAGAAAAAGAATTTGTAGGCGAAAGTCTAATAATAATCATTAAATAAAAATGAAGAACGTTTAAAACAAAGGAAATATGCACCACTTAATAATAAACGTGAAGAATACTTATGATTTAAAGATATATATATATATATATGTATAATCTAAAGTAGATTCAACATATTGAAAATAACGAATTTCAATATCAGTTTTAAAAAATTAAATCATTTTAATTTTCGAACCCGCAACGAACCAATTACTTTAATTTTCCGAATTATTATTTTCTAAACGTTTAGAATTTCTTGATGGTATTACGAAAAGTATTTTTAAAAATTTAATTTATGAAATATTCGCTACACAACGAGACGCCTTTGGTAAAAGTTTCGGATTGTTTGTTTATAGGTGGCGTTAGTTTAGCACGGTTGTTCCACGGCTGTTGCCATCAAGTGATTTAATTCCAAAATCGCGCTTCAATATTAACACGCTCGTGTGAAGTCCTTCCCTATTCTATGTTCATGCTGCCGGTAATAAGAATCGGTCAAATAGTTATTCGTTCTCTGGAGCAACGGACAGTCCTACTACGCATGCGTAGTAGCCTGCCGGAACTATAATAAAGATCCGGCTGCCGGCTCTCTAACCAACCACAGCCTTATTTTTACTAGCGTCTCTTTCGTGCGTTATTCCCTCAGAGTAAAGATAAGAAGTAGAGGCCGAATCCCATTGTTATTTCGGTCAGAACTTGAAGCACACATGTTTCCGCTTTCATCGCCAAAAGGTTGTCTTTTTTGGCGGTGATCACCTTATTGGCAACTGTCGGATTTGATTTATGCGAGAGAAACAACCGACGCAAGAAAGTTTCAGCGGGAACCAGAGGAGAAAAACCGGTTTGGCGCGTTTTCTCTGCCCACCATCACGTGACGGTGGGTAGTGATCCCGGCGTCAAGAAAGGGTTGCTATTTCTGAGTCCAGTTATATGAGAAGTCTATGGTTATTCCCTACCTGAGCGATGGATAGCGGTTAAGTCCATTTTAAATGCAGGTGGGAAGGTTGGGAGAGCTCAGAAATTTGCTCCGCAAACCACGTGATGTTTGCGTCATCATTGTTTATGTTCATATTTACTACTCTGATTTCGGCGTTAAGATATGCAGCTTCTTAAAATCTTGTGTATCGTCATTAACGACTATTTTATTATTAAAAACATCATAGGTATAGGAAGGTGTATTCCTTATTCCAAGAAAAGCATAATTTATAAGAGTTTCGAAAATGCACATTTAAATATTCATCCTCATCAAATAAAATCAGTTTTCCATCTTTTTAAATTTATATGCTCTAGTATTTTATTTTTGCAATTTTTCTGATCATAAAGATATAATTATATTTAGATGATGATAAAAAGGTATGATTGGTAAAATATTACGGTTAATTTCTTTGCCGATCTAATTAATTTCATTAAAATCCTAATTATGTAAGTAAATATATGCTTAATAATAAGCATTTCTTAAAGTGATAAAGGCTGTTGTTTTTAAAAAGTGCTTTTAAAGAAAAAATCAAATAAATATTAGTTATTTGTGATTATAATATTCCAATAATATTTATTTCAATTTATAGAGTATAACGTGGTTTTTTGTGAATGATACAAATAGCTATTTTATTTCTCTGTTAAGGTGATGATTTTAAAACTAATGTTAATAAAATTATTGAATTAAATTAATAAATTAATTTATAGGATTTGAAAAAAGTTGTAAATGCGAAATTTGGATAAAATTTTTAAATATATTTTAAAAAACAAAAGGTTTTTTTAAAGTCTATATTTAAGAGCATATTATAGTTGTTTTTTTATTTTTAACACACTCTTAAATAGTTATCAAAATTAACTTAAATAACTGATAGTTTTTTTTCATTAAAAATATTTATTTTTGCAAATTATTAAAAACTTGTGAATGGTTATGAGAAATGTTTTGTGTATGAATTGTACTATTTTTATATTAAAAAAAAAAAAAAACCATTTACATATTTAAGTAAGATTTACCTAAAGGTATTGGAAAGTAATTGCTAGCTCAAATTATTAGAATGTAACTGTCAATATTATTGTTTTATTTTTTCTCCTTTATTAAGCATAAATTTAAAATCTTATTATGAAAAATAAGAATCTAGAAAATCTTTAAAATTTTCTTATTTTTTAACAAGATGCAAGAAAAATGCATAAAAAAAACTTCCCTGAATTCTTAAACAATAACTAAATACCATTTTTCAATGACTAGCCTTAAAATTTTCAGTACACACACACACACACATATTTAAATATAATTCAACATTTATTCGGTATTCAAACATATTATCACCCCCCCCCCCACACACACACACACACACCTCTATCTTTCATACCTTATAAATTGAATCATTAACTTAATTCAATTAGTATGGTATAAGAAATTTAATTCTCCAACAAAATATGGTTCCACACTGTCATGTTTTTGATTTCATGTCGATACAAGGCAGAATTAGAAATCCGTCTTTATCTTGATTTAAACCAGGTCTTAGCTGAAAATTTGCACTCTTTTTCTAAATGTTTTCATCATTTGAGCACTACTATATGGCAGAATAGACTTTAAAATCCGAAGGATCAAGAATTAAAATTAAAAATTCAGTTCTTAATTCACGAATTTATTATTTTCAGTATCTTAAGTTCAGATTAATAAAAGATTTTAAAAATAAAATAGAAAATTTAAAATAAAATTGAAAAGTAAAGTTTAAAAAAGAGAGAGGGAGAGGGGGGGGGAGGCAGAGGGGATATATTTTAACGCCAAATATTAAATTTATATGCTTTAACATTGAAGTTATATTTAAGTATATGTACTGCAATTTATATGCATAAATACTTTTCTATCCTGAAAACCTAAAAAAAAAAAAAAAATCCTTCTTCTTTATCTTGTTTTAGGTCAAGCATCTGTTAGTACATATTAGCAAGTTTTATTTATTTGATATTTATTTCTTTTATTGTTTTTACTTTAAAAAAATTTATTTTAGATTTACTAGTTTATGATATCATACAATAAATTGAAAAAATTATGGCTATTCATAGAAAAATCATAATTAATTATTATTATTATTTAAGAATTCAAAGAAATTTTTTTTAATTCATTATTTTTGCATCTTGTTAAGAAACAAGAAAGGTTTAATTTGAAGAACTCCTTAGAATCTCATTTTTCATAATAATATTTTGAATTTATACATAATAAAAGAGAAAGGGAGAGAGAAAAACATAATATTAAGAATTACTTTCTAATAATTTCTAATACTTTCTAATAATTAATTATTTTCCAATATCTTCATCTAAATCTTACTTAAAGCTTGCATTATACTAATTGAATTAAATTAATGAATTAATTTATAGGATTCTTTAAATGTTGCAAAATTTGGATTTAAATTTTAAAATGTACTTTTAAAAAATTATTGCTATTTTTTTAAAATCCAAGTGTAAGAGTATGATTTTTTTTCCACGTAAGGAACTCTTAAATAGCTATTTATCAAAACTAACTTAAATTTAATTGTGCCTTTTTCTGTTGTTGTTGTTGTTTTTACATTAGAAACAATTTTTCTGCACTAAATTATTAAAAACTTATGAATGGCTATGAGAATTCTTTTGTATAAATTTGTCTTTTTTATTTATAAAAATTTATTATTTATTTAAGTATGATTTAGCTAAAGGTATTGGAAAGCAATTGATAGCTAAAATTAATAAAAAGTAATTGTTATCATTTTTTTTTGTCTCCCTTTCTCTTTTATTTAGTATAAATTCAAAATATTATTATGAAACATAAGATCCTAGGGGGTTCTTCAAATTAAATTTCTCTTGTTTCTTAACAAGATGCAAAAATTATGAATTTAAAAAAAGTTCTTCTTTAAATTCTTAAATAATAATAATAATTAAATAAGATTTTTCTATGATTAGCCATAAATTTTTCCATTTACTGCATGACATCATAAACTAGTAAATCTGAAAAAAAAAAAATTTTAAGTAAAAAAATAAAAGAAATAAATAACAAATAGATAAAACATTCTATTATTAACAGATGCTAGTCCTAAGTCAAGATACACACATATATTTTTATATAACTTCAATGTTAAAGCATTTAAATTAAATATTTGGTATTAAAATATACCCCCCCCCCCCCCCAAACTCTCTTTTTATTTATTTATTTATTATTATTATTTTTTTGTCACAGAAAGAACATATTATAATTTTTTTTTGTTATTATTATTTTAAGAATACAATGAAGAATATTTTTTATTCGTTGTTAAGAAGAAAAAAGAAATACAAAATTAATTAAAAACCTTTCTACATGTTATATTTTGGAGATTAGTCAGTAGATGGCGCTCGTTTCTAGAGTGGGAGGAGCCTTCAGTTTGTTTATACCTAAGCGTTGTGCGATTTAGCGTTGACCGCAGAATTCTGTCTACCCTTCCCACCTGCATTTAGAATGGACTTAACCGCTATCCATAGCTGTCGTAGGGAATAGCGCACGAAAGAGACGCTAGTCTTATTTTTATGCGGTTTTTTTCACTGTCTCAGAAGCAACTGAATAATCAAAATAGAATCTAAAAAAAATGTAAACTTTTTGAAAAGTTTTCAATCCCTGAAACCCTTTAAGGAATAAGGAGGGATCATCATAACATTTAAAGATTCAAGCCTAATCACGTAGATCAGACTATCTTGAACACCAAAACATGCTCTATAAAATTTAATAGAGTAATTTTTCGTCAAATTATTTGAAACAATTTCCTTGAAATAATAGCGGTGTGAGTTTTACAATTTTTGTTTCAAGTTTTTAATGTATTCATTAAAATATTTAATGTTTGATTATTTTTCTTAAAACTGCTTTGTGAATCACTTTTTACTTAAAACGAAAGAAATGCGCATTCTTATTGATATTTAGTATATTTGGGATTATCTGTTTACTTAAAACTGAGAAAAACAAGAAACGAATTTTGAAATTAGCTTTTATTCTGGACATATTAGATTTCAATTCCATTTGATTAGGATATAAAGATATTTCATCTTATGTTAGAAGATAGCAAAAATGTTACAGAATACATTTTTGTCTCTGCATTCATAAGCTGTTAACACACATAGAATTATTCTTCAACAAAACTAGGCGATACAATGCGGACTACCCGTATTAAGGTATGCCATCGGAACAATTTTTTGGAATTTTTGTATATTTTATGTTTTAAATTGCTAATTATTATTAAAACTGTGACATAAACATACAAATAAGTAATTGAGGTCTCTATCGATTCGTCTTAACCGTTCGATGGTTATAGGCTAGGTTTTCTTTTTATAAATTCAAAAAGGCGGCCGTAAAATACAAAATGGCGGTAGACACGAAAAAAAAATTACGCACCCTATTGAGTGGCATATCATTGGATAGGTGTTTCATTGACTATTTTACAGTCAGAAGCTCCGTTTAAATATTACACAACCTGGAAGTTGTGTAGGTAGGATTTCTAGATTTACTGCAACTTTAACCTTCACAAGCATCTATAGGCCTCATCAAAACAGTGTTTATAGATAAGAACTACCAATTAAACACAACTTAAAAGTCATCAGTACAAGTAAATAATAAAATAGGTAAGTAATATAAAAAATAGTTGAAATAATTAATTAGTTCGCTTTTAACGCAGTCGGGTTTTTTTGATTTTTTAAATTTAATTTTTATTTGTTCTATTATTTATTTTAAACTAATGAACTTTGGTATGATAAAAAAAAAAAAAAAAAAAAAAAAAAAAAAAAAAAAAAATTAAAAAATTCCATTTTTTATTAAAAATGGTTTTTTTTTTTTTTTTTTTTTTTTTTTTTTTTAATGGGGACATTTGTGAGCTTTTTCTGTCGAAGTATGCACTTTTTAAATGCTTGGGGACGAGCGTCACGTATACGTGACGCATTAGGTGCTTAGAATCCTTTATCATTTCCACCAGTTATTTTGTATTGTAAATTTTGCTTTGTTTAATCGGGGCATTTTATGAATTCTGACTGGTTATGAGCCAGTTTTGACGAAAGGTTATTTTAAGAACCAGACGATTTGAGTCATATGCGGAGCTTGCGGGCCGGGTGCCGCTGAGACATTTTCCCAACCTAGGCTTAAATGTTTTTATATCTTAAATTGAAAATTATTTTTATCTTTTGTCATCGCCGAAACACTCTTTTTTCAGCTGTTGCTGACCTGTTATGGTGTTGCAAAGAGCCTTTTTAACCCCTTAACGGCCGCTTTGGATTACGGTTTAAAAATTCTAATTGCTTATTGGCACCATTTTTTTGAAAAAGAAATCATCACCTTATTTAATGACAGGTAAAATGATACCATAGTAAAGCCAATTACGCTGTTTTATAAAACTGATGGGAATCAAACAATCTGAATAAAAGACACAGCCTGTGAATATCATGGCAACGAGAATTAAGGGGTTAACCCTTTCCGGCACACTGTGCCCGGGTCGGGATACCTAATTTTAATTCCAAACTTACGAACGGCACCAAGAAAATTTTAGTAAAATTTTGCTTTTAGAATGAATAGTTAAAGTAACATGTTTTTAATTTCTGAAAAAGTCGTTTTAAAATTCCGGTGCCAGTCGATCATTTCATCCTTTTACAACAAAAATTGCGCGTGCCGGAAAGGGTTAAAGGCTGTTTTATACAAATTCAAGTACTTACATTTTTAATTAATTTTATTTTTATCTTCACATCATGAGCTCAAGAATAAGAATTTTTTTTGTTCCCCCCCCCCCCCTATGTTTAATTTCTCGTTGCTTCCAAGGATTGCATTTCCTCTTAGTAAATCCTAATTTATTATGTGACGGGGATGTGGGGCAAAGATTCCAAGCTCCTCGTGAAACAGTAAGAAATGTTTTCCCGATTTTATTACACAAAAATTTCTGTTTTGGAAAGCCAATGAGAAGAGATTACAAATTCTCTAAAAGACGCTCGTCGAGAAGGAGTTAAAAGTAATACTCTTCATTTAATTAAAAAAATTTTAGTATAACTAAAATTTCTTAAATAGTGCTATAGTATATGCAAAAGACATATTTTTAATTATCTTAAAAAAACAATAATTACATATTTACACTTAGTAAACTTGCTTAAAATTATTATAATTTACATGTTTAACCAATTTCTATAAAATGTTCAGAAATATTTGAAAAATATATCTCTCCCCACGTTTGTTGGAAATTTTATCAAGATTCTAAAAATATGAACACTTTGTTTCTAAATTATTTTAGCGCTGAGCCTCAGTACTTTGCACCTACCCAAAATAGGAAAACTAATTTTCAGAAAATGCATTTTAAGAATGAAATACAAAAGAAATTATTAAAAAAAAAACTTATTTCGCGTTGAATATATTTTTTATATTAATTTCAAGTATATCAAGAGTATTTTTTAAACAAAACTTTTTATGTTGAACACAATGAAAATTTTGTAGCCAGTTTTGTCTTCGAAAAAAAAAATTAATCGATTTTACACATCGGACTGCCATTGTCCCGTCCCGAGGGGGAAAAAAAAACTTTAGAACAAACCATAGTATGGTACATAATAATAAGTTGGAAATTGCTCGTCAAACGTGGCAAATGCGGTGCGTTCGTACTATAACCAGTTTTATAATAACTTTTTGCACAGCATATTGTGCTAAATGTATATTTTAGTGCACTCCATAAGTGCATATCAATTTCATTCTGTTCGAAAGGCTGTAACATCATTAAAATGCACTTGAAATAATTTTTTCCCATTGGCCTTAATGTAACAGAAAAATTTTGACTGTCCCTGTAATTAAACTATGCATCCGATTTTCATAAAATTTGAAATGAGTCGACACAATTTTGAAACAGTTATATATTTAAAATTTCAGGCCATTCGGAAGGCTGTAACATCATTAAAATGCACTTGCAATAATTTTTTCCCATTGGTCTTAATGTAACGGAAAATTTTTGACTGTCCCTGTAATTAAACTATACATCCGATTTTCATGAAATTTGAAATGACTCGACAAAATTTTGCAACAATAATATATTTAAAATCTCATTCCATTCGGTTGGGTAGTTTTTGCTCTGTTATATGCGGACGGACGGACAGACGGACTGAACGACGACTATAGGTGTTACGTATTTATATAATTACGAACGCGCCTAAAAATGAGATGGTCTCAGCCTGAGTTCAGTTTTTATCCCAGTCACCGATTGTGTATAAGTATAAATATTACAAACTTGTTATGTAAAACTATTTTTCAGAGACGTGAAAATCGCGAAACATTGTCATGAGAGAGTATTTAGGATTAATACTTATTTCTATGTAAAAATAATTTTTTTAATGAAATAATTTTTAAATGTTATTAACACTTTTATACAATGTACTTTCAGCACCAGGTTCTGATGACACAAAATTTTTTGGTCTTCGATTTCAAATCCTCAGACTCGGGTAAAAAAAAAGAAACAAACAACAACAACAAAAAAAGCCTGAGTACTAATGTTAAAACATGTATCATCAATTTATACAGTCACTAAAAAAAATTCAATTAATGTCTATGGGGAAAATATTTGGAGCATTTTTTAATAATGCTACATTATTTCAAACCTAATGAAATTGATAGACATTATTGTGGAATATTAAAAGATGCTTACTGTAGAATATGATATGCATAATGGTTATCATTCATTTACAGGGCGACAAAAGATTTTGATAGTAGTACAATGGTCGTACTGCCTATTAGCGATAAAAGCTGGAAGTGTATTTTCGAATGTGGTATGCATTTTTATGTTTAACTAAATTTATGCATACTTTTGCAGATTAATATTTTAAAAATGCTTCAAGTTCAATGAGGCAAATCCTCTTCACCCCCTTCTCTAAGAAACAGAAATAATCAAGAGATGGGCCAACGCCGCTATAAGAGCAGTATCCTGGCACCAGGCACTTATCACTGATATTGACAAACAGTCAGTAGAAAATCAAACAGAATTTTTTGCACTAGGTGTAAAATAGTACTGTTGGGTGCTGGACTGGGCTAATTTCTGCTTGGAAAGAAATATGTACATGTATTTAATATATAGTTCATTTTTTCATATTTTATATCTAGCTAGTTAGACACTGAAAATTGAAAATTATCTATAACAAACCGCTAAGCGAAAATATTAATTATATATTTAAATAATAATATTAATTAATATAAATTATATGTATTTAATTAAAAATATTAATTAATATTAATAATATATTTAAATAGCAATAAATTTATACAAATTATATACATTTAAATAAAAATATTAATTAATATTTATTATATATTTAAACTAGGGGGCTCTGCCCCTACGAGCTGCGCTCGCCAACCCCCGCTTGGACACCGCAAACTCAAAAAGCACGCTGATTTGATTGGCTTTAAAAAAATTCCGGAAAAATGAATTACAGTTCAGCCCCGATTATCCGCGAAATTGGGTGGCAAAGGCACCGCGGATAACCCGAAAAAGACTGAAAATGGGGTGCAAGCACGAAAAAAAGGAAATTCAACATAAAAACTATGTTTTAGTGCACAAAAAACATAATAAAACGTTTAAAATACATACATATGCACATTACAGCAGAAACCTTTGCTTTACGTCTAAATCACTAAAATAAAGAAGAGTAAACAAGACACAATGCCATGCGTGTACAAAAAGTATTGAGTTACACCTTTTTAGAGTTTCGTTCATCTGACGAAACCCTATTCGTCTCGCTCCTCTGTCTGTCCGTCACAGAGCCCGTTCTCAGAAACTATACATGCTGGAGACTTGAAATTTTGGGTACTTATAGCTGATCACCTCACATCAAACAACAAATCATAAAATTTTGAAAAAGTTGGTAATTAACCTAATTAGGGGCTAATTAAATTCTAAAATTAACAAATCAACCTTTTGAACGCAGCTTCGAACGCACCTTTTCCAAATCCTCCGGAGTTTCTCCTAAGTGTTGCCAGTAAATTTGGCGGATGCTCCATAAAATCAGCCGATGCAGGGTTACCACGGAGTAATTTAAGCGATAAATGAAGTGGGCAGGAAAAAATATAGCCAGCCATTTTTTTCTTCCCATTTTGACCAGAAAATCAGAGTTCTAACTTTTTACGGCTGGTCTTTCATCTTCACCTAGCACTTCATTTATAATGGCTGTCTCATAATAATAAAAGCCATCAGTCCCTCAGAAGAAAATAACTCCGTTAAAGCGGAAACTCGGTTAAGCAGGACTCGGATAATCAGGACTCTACTTTATATATCATTTAAAAAATGATCTTTAGAATATTTTTGTTGGTGTTCAGAGGGGAGTCATAACCCCTGTGACCTCCCCCTTGGATCCGCCATTCTAGATTACATAATTCAGTGTTACATATTTTAAATTTTAAAATAAGTCGGCTATTAGAAAATTAGAAAAATTCCCTTTGTAAATATACTTTGCGGAAGAGGGGGGGGCACCAAAATCCATGCTTGTCCCGGGTGCAAAAAAGTCTAGTTTCGGCCCTGTATTTCAGTGTAATATTAACTTATTTTATGAAGAAATTTCTGGTTCGAATCGACAATTAGTCCATTTGACAATGCCATACCTGCCCGGTATTCTAGTGTTAAATTGCCAAGTCAAATTTCAGTAATTGACAACTCACTGGGAAGCAAAAATAAAAGTTTGCCAAGTAGTTTTATAATTTTGCCAAGTTATCACAATTAGAAAATGTAATATAGTTCTTATTTGTAAAAAGTTTAATATTCACAATTAGATTTGTGACTTTTGCCAAGTCAACCAGAAATAGAAAGAAAAAAAATTGAAAGTGTCGAAAGTTTTTATTAAAGTTTTAAACAAATTTGCCAACTAAGTTTGTAAATTTGCCAAGTGTAACAACATTCGCGAACATTTGGGGAGGTGGCTCCCCCTGCCTCCCCTCCCTTTAGCAAAGGCCCTGCAGCTATGTTGAAAAATTTTTAAATGGGTTAAATAAGTTTAAGGAACAACACTTGAGATCAGATGTTTCAGTTTTTGTAAATTAATATTTTTTATACATTTACACTTTGTTTGATTTGTAAAAATTCACATAAAATGTAGCTAATTTTTTTTTTAATTTGGTGATTTCGAATTCCTGATGTTTCATATATTAAAAACACCTTGAGTGAAAATTTAAAAAAAATATTGTATATGGAACAAAGGAAAAGGATAAATTTCTAGTATATAATATTTTATTTTATAGCAAGAATAGTTATGTTTTGATTCACTGAATTGAAAATTAGTATAAAACTCATTTATAATTCAGAATTAAAAATGTATCTGCTTTTATGTTAGAAGTGTTACAATTATGTTACGATTTAATACCTAACTTAAAAAAACAAATAATAATAGTAATAATAATAAAATCAACAATTTCTTTCTTTCTTTTAAATTAGTATTTTTAAAGCTTTTAATTTATTTTTAAGTTCCTTGTTTAAAAATAAGTTATTGTATTTATACCGGGCGTATAAAATGTACCGGGTGTCCCAAAAAGGACTGACTGATTTTAAAATTCAATAACTTCCAAACGGTGACAGATATTAAAAAAATTCTTGCAGGAGGGTTATGCATAAAGTCAAAAGTTTTTTTTACAGTGATTTTCGATTTTAGTTCGAATTACAAACAATAGATAGCGCTGCGATCAATAGAGGCTAAATTCAGGCTCGATTTTTGGTACTTCGTCGCCCGGATAATACATTCCCATCTCCTTTTTCTGCATGGAACAACAGAAAGGACCAAAAATCGAGCCTGTATTTAGCGACTATTGCTTACAGCGCCATCTATTGTTTGTAATTCTAACTAAAATCGAAAATCACTGTAATAAAACTTTTGTCTTTATGCATAACCCTCCAGCAAGAATTTTTTTAATATCTGTCACCGTTTGAAAGTTATTGAATTTTAAAATCAGTCAGTCCTTTTTGGGACACCCGGTATATAAAAATGCTTGTATTTTATTTTTATAAAACTTAATTTTCATATTGAAGCTTCTATTTTTTTATATTGAGTACACAATCCCTTTCGGTTCATCTCTGGTTTGCTTACTGTGATATTAACGATAGATAAACTAAATCTATTTATGGTAATTTTGGATAGCAACAATCAACAATAATTACCAATTCATTTAAAATACAAAACTAACTATTCAAACACCGATTCATTTATTAACACGTTTTAAAAGTTTATTTTTTATACTAAATTCGATACAGTGACATAAAACACGACTAAATATATTGGAAAACACGATCTTTCCTTATCCTCACCCTCCATTCTATGCCATCACTTCGTGTGTTCACTCTTCGGGGGCGATTGCTGCCTAACATCACAAATTTGCGCTACCTCCTTTGTCCTCCCAGCATACAAAATAGATTAAAATAATTTAAAACCTTTACTTTTTTTGTAGAAAAAAAATCTTCTTTTATATTTATTGCTCTCTAGTAGCGATGAATAATAAATTATATAAATTATCCCCTTATCCCTGAAAATTCTGCTCCTTCTTTGCCCCCCCCCCCCCCCCCACCGCCTCTAGCATACAGAATTTCACATATTTACAAAATTTTATTTAAAAAATTGCCACATTTGTTTCTCACTACTAATAATAAATAAATAATCATCTAAATTACTCCCTAACATCCCATAATTTACGTTTCTCCAGCGCTTCCCGCCTCAGCATACAAATAAATTTAAAATCGTTATGTTATTTATATATATATATAAAAAAAAAAAAAAAAACAAAAAAAAAACAACCTTCTGCCCTATTTGTTGCTCTGTTAGTGACAATAAACATATAAATTACCCCCTTCCCCTAAATTTTCCGCCACCCTCTTCTCCCCTCCCGCATACAACATTTAAGATCAAAACTCTTTATTTAAAGGAAAAAGTGTCCATTTTGCAGAAGTGTCTCTACCACTTAAACTTCCTCCGCGCCTCTGCGTGGAGATACCCTGCAGTGTAAAAATAAAAATGCTCCCGTGGTTACGGAGTAAAAGAGATGGAGGAGAAACTTAATAGGCATTACTCGCGGAAAACGCAAGTTGCATTTTTGTAAATAATGAGGGCGCTACAATCCGCATGTTGGCCATTCTTTTAGCTGATTATCATATGATTGTATGTATAAGAGCCGTACGTTAGAATTAAAAAATATTTTATGTTATTCGTTTATTTTTTATTATTGATATTACAAAGCATAAATTAAGATGGGGTATAAGTGCTTTGTTCCTGGATTGAAAACAGGTTATACCAGTGACATAAAAAAAAAAAAAAGAAAAAAAGAAGGGAAAATAAAATTGAGCTTGTTCCGTGCTTTACAAGTGAGAGATTTTTTTAGGCTTTAATATAAAGCTATTTGCTTGTAATTATGTTTAAATTGAGAAATTTTTATCTTAAATTGATCTTAGTGTATATGTTTTTTAAATGTTATACTTAATGAACACTAAAAATTGCTGTGGGCAATTGATATGTACCTATCTGTCAAATACCATTTAAATTGAGATTAAACCATTTAAATTGCAGAATTTTGTCATGTCAAATTCTATGAAAATGGAATCAAAACTTCAAAAGAAATTAATAAATTTTCCTTCATTCTATTAAATCCTATCATACGCAATTAATTCAATGATATCCTATGATAGGTAATTATTCTAGGTTGCCATGGTGATTATTCTATTAAATCCTATCATACGTAATTAATTCAATGATACCCCTTGATAGGTAATGATTCTAGGTTGCCATGGTGATTATTCTATTAAATCCTATCACACGTAATTAATTCAATAATATCCCATGATAGGTAATGATTCTAGGTTGCCACGGTGATTATTCTATTAAATCCTATCACACGTAATTAATTCAATGATATCCCGTGATAGGTAATGATTCTAGGTTGCCATGATGATTATTCTATTAAATCCTGTCACACGTAATTAATTCAAAGATATCCCATGATAGGTAATGATTTTAGGTTGCCATGATGATTGCGTTCTATTTAAGATGGAGTCTATTATTTTTGTATTACTGAATTTAATGTATATAACCGTAATAAATTTTGTATTCATGCATAATTGCATAAGAGTGAGTCTAAAGAGTTTTTAAAATTTGATATTTTGTATGCTCTGACTTGGAAACATATAGTAATCTAAAATATACTGTTACATTTTTCCATAAATATTATGAAGTATTCTGGAAAATAATCTTAATTGTATGTAAGAAAAATCGGAATTTTTTGTAGAAATTGAGTCGGGTCTGTTTTTTTTTTTTTTTTTTTTTTTTTTTTTGCAAGGGACGGGCCGGGCCTGTTTTCACTGATTTTTGCATGGGGCGGGCCAGGACGTCAACTGCGAAAATACAAACGGACCAGGCCGGGCCGAAGTTTTAGTTTTTCCACCCGCCCGGTCCGGGCCAAGCCTAATTATTTCTCTTTCGGGGCGGGTCTGGAAATTCCGGTCCTCTAACCCCCCCCCCCCCCCCACTCCTCCTTATAAGTAAGATCTAATTGAAATCAAACCTTACGACTTTTGAAAAAATTACTTCCTGAACAATGACTTATAATTTACACGTTTTCTTTCCCAAATAATTAAGATAAAAATTTGTTTTAATTCTACATTTATTAATTGCATAGATATCAAAAGTTATGAATTATTAAATTATTCAAAGGTTATAAAATATACGCGAGATTAAAATTTACTCAAAAATATTGAATAATACTTTTAATTTTTAAAAGTCGTAAGTCTATTTAATTCTTCGTGGCAGAATAATCCGTGATATTCAATGTTTATAAATGACCTGCCTTCACTTTTTTTGTCAGAATGATCTCTGATTTTAAGTCTCTTAAGAAGCAATCAAAATGCCAAGTGCCTTTAAAAATATATGTATCTTATGAAGAAAACTGTAATTAATCAGATTTCTACTTGTACAACTTTCTTAAAATTCAAATTTTCTAGTAAAAAATTTTTAAAAATCGGTGCTTTTCCCATTGAAAAGCATTGTAGAACAATCGACCGATAGCCTACATTCTACGGTGTCGCCACCTAACGGGGGAAAAACTGCATAGCAAAATTCGAGAGAACCCTCGGTGCCCGTGGCAGATGTCACATGAGTAAAGTGGAATCTTGTCTTTTTCGTTACGCTGCGTTTACACTATGGCTTATCAGGTCTACAAGGTCTGCCAGGCGTGGGTTTAGCCGGGTTTAGGAGGGTCTGCGTGGTCTGCGAGGCATGGTCTCTGTGGTCTAGGCCTTGGCTTTAAAATACTAGACCCAACCAATCAGCGTGCTTCATTTTTGTATATTCCGCCATTTTAAAACATCGAAGAAGCAGACGACAGCTTTTGATTTTGAAGATTTTTTGAAATTAATAAGGGAGAACAAATATAAGAACAAATTAAAGGTAGGGTAGATGCTCCAGTTGTGGCCACTGTACCAGTTGTGGCCACATTGGATAAGTTTGTCCAATATTTAAGCTGTGAATTGATGCAGACAAATAATATGCATTTTTACACCTTAAGCAAACACCCTTTTATCATTTACAATCTCATTTGTTTATTTTTTGATAAAATGTGACTTACAAAAAAAATAAATGTGTGAAACTGTAGTGTGTGCTCACATGTATTAAGATTTTTGCTTAGCTGTCAAGTTTTCCAAATCTTTCAATATTAGGCACTTATTGGGTTCTGTTTGTCCTGAAACAAATTACTATTAGGTTTTATGAGGTAAGCTTCCTCTCTAATGCAATTTCAAATTTAAATGAATTATTTTAACAGTTTAATGGGGGGTGGCCAAAACTGGTGCTTTAAATTTGCTATTGTACCAGTTGTGGCCATGGTAGTTGGAAGTGGCAAAAAGATACAACATATGTTCCACTTTTGGCCACATGATTCTTTATAGTGAGAATTTTAGCCATTAAATAAATTTTAAGAACATCAGGATAAAACAAAATCAATTTGGTTTTGTTTTATATAGTAATGGCTTCAATAATTAAAAAAAAAACAAGGCTAATAGCAGTTCTATCAAAGAGATTTTGTTTTCTCTGTCCAATAGATAATTTACTTTAGAAAGGACACTGTGCTAGTAACCAAAAAATGATCCTACTATTGCTAAAAAAAATATAGTATATTGTGTTTAGTATTGATAAAGCCAAAGGGGAGGGGCTATATGTCCTATATGATAAATAAATTTTGAAAAATTTTACAAATTATAAATTAAAAAGTTCAATAAAATTACAGCATGATTTCTTGTATTTTTCCTAAAGAAATGAAGTAGTTCCATAATTTTTGCCAGATTTCGAGCAAACGGATTTAGAAATACTAAATATTGCGAAAATCTTAACTAGAGATATCTAAATACAAACAAGAATGTATTTCCCATTATTTAAAAAGAACAGCATTCATTTTACCAAGTTTAAAAAACACAGAATTCTGTTCTCTTAAGAAATGGCCAAGAGGGAACACTGTTCTAGGATAAGAAGTAAAATTAAGGCCATTCAAAATGCATAATGCCAGCACTACAAGCTAGCAAAGTTTTGGAGCACCAGAAATATAACTCTTTGGTGACGATTCACGTGTTTTAATCAATCCACAATCCATCGGATAATTATAAAACTGATTTAAATAGTTAATCTTGAGTTCCTACAGGCACTGTTGTCCCTTTTATGAATCAAATTAAATATATTTTTTTGCTTTTTTAATTGAAATTTTCAGTTAAAATCAACATAAGTACATTTTACTTGATGTTTTTATCAATTTATAAAAAAAATTGCAAAATTCTTTTAATATATTAACAAATATATGTGTGGTAAAATAGACGTTGCATAAAAATGCTTTATTTTTACTTATTATCAATTAAAATGTTTGTTAAACTACATGATATTGGAGTGGCCACAACTGGTGCATAGAGATGGCCAAAACTGGTGCTGGGGTGGCCACAACTGGTACAAATTGATATAAATTATTTAATGAGTTATTACTCACAATCTAAAATATTCTGTAGAAAATCATTATAATTCACAGAAAGACAATTAAATTTGCTAAATAATGATGTTATTATGATTTAATATGCTTCAATCGGTTAATAACTGTAAAATTTCTATTTCAAATTTTCTCTAAAGGTGGCCACAACTGGAGCATCTACCCTACGTAATGTTTTTTCAGATGTTTTTAACATTTCTCTACACTGTTTCATAACTGTAGAAGTTTCTTTTATAACGCTATACAATCATAAGTTACTATTTTCATGTATTTACATACTACGCTACTAAAATTAATTTGTTAATTATGTTACTTTTTATATTACCAAACTCTATAAAACGATGTATTCTAAATTCTTTAATTTGCATCTTCCTGTAATTACATACAACGCTGCCTATGCATTTGTTAATAGATAGTTATGTTCCTCATTTCCAAATTCTTTAAAATTAACCTGGTTTCATATGCATGAATTTAAAAACAAATTTGATAGCATGTGAATACAAATTAATATAATACGGTCGTCATTCTATTATAATGTACGGTAATGCCTTTTTTGTGAGTAAATAGTTTGATTTCCTTCGGGTATTTATTTAATATTCTATTTCAATGCATTTTTAGTACTGACAATTTTTAAATTTATCCTAAAACTATCAACGAAATTTTAGCCATCAGAATTAATTTTGAATTAACACCAAAGTTTTCTCTATTATTTTTATATAATTGACTGATCATATAAAACTCTGCATACATGATTTGCATTATTATTAATCTATTTTAAATGTGTTAATTTTTACAATGATACGGTACTATCTAAAGTATTACGAAGACTTTGAATTGTATTTAGCTTCTTATCCTCCCCCTAATAAAATTTAACTTTTTAAAAATTGAACAAACTTGTTTTTAAATAAAGTTTTTACTTTTAATTATTAATAATAATTTATAAACCATCCCTTATTCTTTAAAAAATTTTATCTTATATGTTTATCTTTCTAAAATTTTCTTTAATAATTAATCAGTAGTAGTATATTAAAACTGTAAAATCTAGAACATGAAATTTTCCTTTCCACTTCCCCACAAGGGATGATGATTTAAGATTGAAAAGTTGATATTTTTTTTTTTCAGAAAGAGTTTGAAAAACTTTCAAACCTATAAAAGTTATGCTAGAAGTAGAGATTAGAATCTGCTGGTGCCAAGATAAATACATATTTTACCAAGTTTGCTCTCAGAATATCGCAGGTGTGTAGTCTTCTATAATAAGCGACTATCATTTGTGATCTTCTGCAAGAAAGTGGATTGTCTGATGTTCTTGAACTATGTGCTGTTTTTGTTGTTTTTCCTTAAAATTCATCAATCAGGAACTGTAGTATAAATAAAGTATTACGAACTTGTATGACTGACTGTAAGTATGTAGTTTTTTTATATATATTTATTTTCTGTTACTTAGGAACGAGGAATTTTGAAGTGCATTCTACATTGTTTTTGTTGTTTTTATTAGGATTATTATAGTCTTCTTTTTCTATTTATTTACATTGCAGGATGTTTTCAATGGGACATTTTCAACAGTTATGTGAATGTTTATCGATTGCCTGTTGACCTGACTTTCACTAATAGTATTTTATCTAGAGACTTGCATGCTTTTTTGGAAGATATGAATCTTCAATAATATTCGTGTATGATGATTGTAAGTAAGTCCTTTTTCTCAAAAGTACATGTTGTGTATTTTATTTATCATTGTTTTATCTTTTATATATAACATAATGTTTCTCACAAAATGAATCTGTATCTAAGAGAAATTTATTCTCAATACAATATTTATTATTTAATTCCTTTTATTCTTTAATAAATTTTTTCTTCGCATTAGTTTTTTTGCTTTATAAAATGGCGTTAAATGATCAATTAAAAAATATAGTATATGTAAACTATGTTTTATATAAACATTGAGTATATGAGTATTCTGTTAGCGGGAAGCAGTTAACCTCTCCCTCCCCCTATATACACTTTTCAAGGATTTGATATTGCAAAAAAATGTGTCGCTCAGACTTAAAAAAATTCAGAAATTACACAAAAGCTAGAATAACTTATCAGATTTGTCTAAAATAAGATGACAGCATTAAATAAGCAATTTAAGCACGGAAATTAATTAGTAATAATGTATATACTATTTGAGAATATGGTTATGTATATTGCTTCGTAGCTGTGAAGTATGATCAAATGATAGCTCTCCCATTTCTGAAAAACTTTTAAAATGGTACACCTGGATAATTTTAATTTAATATCAGCTTAATAATTATTAAACTGCATATATTTTATTTAATATTGAAATAATATAAAATGCATTATCTATGATAGTATCATGGTTTTTATTTGTTTTATAATTATTAAGCTGCATATGTAATAATCTAATGTATTTGATTTAATATTTGTTAATGTTGAACCTAATCTAAAATGTATTACTATTATTATCAATGTTGTTGTTTATTTACAATTCTTTGAAGTGATATGAATTATTTATTTCATTAGTATAAGTTATTGAAATTATCAGGAGCGTATGGTGTATTTTAGAATTCAATTAAAATGTCAACATTGTAATTTTTATAAAGCTCTGAGCTGGAAAATAAAATAAGTGATATTGTTTGTTTCGCTCAATCAATGTTTTTAATTTACTAGGTCATTCCATGGTGGGCAACTTATATTACATTTGGAACGATTTACTTCAGTAATTTTAGTAATAAAAGACCCCCCCCCCCCCCCCTCCCAAAAAAAAAAAACTTCACAATGTAAAGTTGACATGATTTGTTAATTAAACCTATTCAAAGATAAATTTAGATGAAAATGACCTAATTTTAGTGGGTTTTTTTAACTCTGCCAGTTATATATATGTATTATGGTAACTGACATTACTGAAAAAGTAACGTAAGTTGCCATAAGAAATATAATTTTCATCCAAATTGACCTTTGGATAGGTTAACAAATCATGTCAACTTTACATTTGAAATTTTTTGGTGTTATATTACTGAAATTACTGCTGTAAATTGTTTTAAATTATAACGTAAGTTACCATGGAATGACCTTAGTATTCAACGGCTAACAAAATTGGAATTAATACATATCCATCCAGTGCCATAAAATGCTATAATTTGAAATAAGTATTCTAAGTTTTTGATCAAAGTTCATTAAACCAAAAAAAAAAAATATATCGGAAGCCATGCTTTTATGATTTTTGCACTTTTAGATTTCGCTCACAGAATTTACATTTTTCCTATAATATATTTTGTAAGTAAGTGGCAGCTTCATACTTTATTTTAAATATGAATTAACTAAGAAATTATGAGCATAGCAAGTAAAAGTTTTTTATCTCAAAAGATTAGTTTTGAGATGTTAATGATAATATTCATAGCTACTGAATCAGAATTCAGTTCAAAAGTGTTTTGAGAAGTTTAAATGATCATAGGTATAAAATTTATCACTTTTTTGTTTGGTTATTTTATTTATTAGTAAAACATATTGCACATTAGCAGCATTTGGTTGCTCCCACCACCCCCCTGCTTTTTTTTTTTTTTGGAAAAATAACCTTTGTGTATAGTGTGTAATATAAATAAGTGTGTTTTATTAAATTCTTCCACTTGTGGAAAGCATATTCTCTTATTTTTTCTATTTAAATTATTCTACACTGACTATTACTCATGCTGGTTAAGCTATTTAATACTTATATTTAACTTCTGAGTATTTTTGGTACTTTTATGTTAGTTGTGTACAAATCTTTCCAATAAGAGCTTTTTTTTTTTTTTTTTTTTACACACATGAAAATTAGAAATAATATTTTGATGATATATTTTTTTTCTGCAATTAAATCGAAATGAGTGAAAGGCATGTATTTAAATATATGCGACATATGTATTAGAATGAAATGAGTGAATGGTTTATATTTAAAATTAAGTGAATGCAATGCGAATGATGAGAAAGGAAAAATATTTGTTGATTTATCACCTGTGCCGACTAACAGAAAAGTACCATATTTTAAAATTACTTTTTATATTACTATGCAAATCGTGAAATGAAGAGTTTTTATGTTATTAATAATTAACGCTATTTTGATCTCGGGTTCGAAATTTTAAGTTTGTTTATTAATTATACTATGTTAACTCTCATGCAGGGGCGTAGCCACAGATATTTTTTCGGGGGGGAGAATTCGAAAATTTCCCAACTTGAAACAAATTGCTCCAATTTTCGACTAAAATGATATGCACGTGTGTAATAATTATAATGATACTTTTGCATAAAAAATTCTGAGACTGAAAACAAAAATTCTAATTATGCGTTTGTTTACTAAAAAAATAAATACGCTTTTTACTTTCTTCTATCTTTACAAAAAGAAAGTATTAGATTCGTGAAAAAATTCGACTTCTGGTTTTAGACTGATTTATACGTTTTAGTAAGTCCTGAACACGATTCGACTGTTTTTAGAAAATATCTATCTGTCTATATGTGTTACAAATTTTGTGGGCACTCTAACACAAGAACTAATGCAGGAAATTTAATAAAACTTTAGAGATTCACTTATACATTCGAACCTCGTTAACGCGAACACTCAAGGGGAAACTCTTTTTCTTCGTATTAAAAGTAGTTCATGTTATCGGAACTTAACTGCATTACATACAACTGGACGAGGCAATCGTAAACAGTTCTGACTGTACCTTGATAAAAATTGGTGCTGATTTGTTTTTGGTGTAAATCGTCCAACAGGTGGCACTGCTATGCGGCATTTTTCACGATTTACATGATTTTAGCGATAATTATATCTCAAAAACTATTGCACGGAATTTGATCAAACTTCATATTCTGTTAAACCTTGACATAATTTGATGCAGATTAGCTTTTTATGTATATCATATAGCAGGTGGCGCTGCTATGCAGCATTTTTCACGATTTTGCGATAGCTGTATCTCAAAAACTAATGCACGGAATTTAGTCAAACTTCATATTCCACATAAGTAGCACTTCCACATAAATAGACCCTTATTAGGCTTGGGTCTATACTGTCCAAAGCTATCGCTTTTGTGCACTTTGAGTAAGGAATTTTGGTTGCAGACATCTAAGAGGCTGAGTGCCAAAATTCAATGATTTGTTTGAAAAATGCTATACTTATATCTCCTTTTTAAATGCACCAGTTCAACAAATCTATACCTTTAGAGTTTGTTATTATAGGCAAAGAATTGTCATTTAAATTTGGCACTGTGATTGCAAATTTTGAGGCATTAACATGTATGGAGTAGAAGAAAATTTTGGGATTTGCACATCCGACTAGTTTTTACTTAATATTAATTCTTGTGGTCTTCAAAGAAGCCCACCTGTTAATAACATCGCTTAGTTTAATAAAATTCCATATTTCACTTTCATATTTTAAAAGCATTAGGCTGTCAAGTCTGTCATCCCTCATTGTAGCTTGCAATATATATTTTTTAAATTTTTATTTGACTAAAGATTCTTTCATTAGATGCAACGCCATAAAGATAAGCTGCTGTGAATGTTAAGGTACGAGTATATAGTTTGACGGCGTGACCCAAATAGTCTTTGAATTTCATGGCATGAGTAAAAGGTTTGTTAAGTGAATTGGGATTTGGTTTATTTCTATTTGACTGCGCAAGTCATGTACATCCTGTTTCTCATATCCAAGTGGAAACATTATTAACTTTTCCCTTGCACAATTGTAATTTGAATATGGAATGCATTGCTGCAATATTCTCTTGATATAGGGAACATTGTCATTTAAGCCCATTACTAAATTCCCGAAATTTTCTTGTATTTCTTATAATTTTTTACTGTAAAACTTATGTGTATCAATGTCCATTGCTGTGCTATTATTTTTATCTATTGCCTTTGGTGAAACTGTTTTCTTACGGTGCTTTCGGAGCTCAGCTTCTCCAGTCACATCCTAATTGTTTGTGAGCTTGTCTGTAAGGAAATCTTTATTTCTTCAAAATTTTATTCTAGTGCAACGTGTCAGTGTTACAGTGCATGTCGATTTTTTCTTCAGCTGATGGACTGCTTTCATGGTCATATTTCTGTTCAAATTAAAATCGTCCATTTTTTACCTTTTTCATCCTCGAATGGATTTTTAGATGCTCCAAAATCTTGCACGAAAACTTTTTTCCTATTATGAAGGGATTCTTCGTGCTGAGATTTATAGTAACTTTTTAGAACATCTTTAAACGCAGAACACTGGACTTTTGGTTTAAAATTTTATAAACACGCATGAATATAAACGAACAGGACTGATATATATTTCCGCACACAAATAAAAGTAAAATGTGACAAATTTATCTAAACTAATGACTTCTTATATCCGCATTTGCTCATATAACGCTTTTTACTTGACAGCGAAGGGTTAACTAATTTTTGCGGCAAAAAAATCATGAGAATGAGTAAAATATTGTCCAAAAATCGCAAAATTAGTCAAAAAAGTTGTGAAAACTCATCAAATCTTCTTGCCCATGGCTGGGTTTCAAGTAGGTTACTACATTCCTTTCTGTTGTGCTACAAGTGATTTCAAATTTTCAAAAGAAGCTGCAATTCCTTTGGATTAAAATAGCTGGATTCTCTTTTGGGAGGAGAAGGGGAGGTAGGGTGAAATTTTTGAGAAAGGAACAAAGTTTTGGAGGAAATAAAGGAACTGGTTAGTCAGTTATTGATGGACAGGAGTAGAGAAATTTAGGTCTGGTAGATGTACAATATTTTTGTAGAACTGAAAAATACAATGATAGATTAAGTGTGGCTGATTTCTTTTTGTATTTATTTTGATAATTTAACTTGTTTACTGTTGCAGTACTCAAAATAATCACCAAAACAATAAAATTTCGTAATTTTTTTACTATTACTTTAAAAAAAGAAAATGTCTCAAAAATCTAGAATTTCCCAACTCTAAGCCCAAATTTCCCAACTTCACATATATTGGGGGGGGAGGCTCCCCCCCCATGGCGACGCCCCTGCTCTCATGGAAAGATGCTTGCAAACTAATATTAAACCAATGGCAACTTTCTTTACAAATTTCTCGTTTGCTTTTGAATATTTGTAAATATTTTTTTCTGTTTTGTGTAGGACAATGTGTAATTGGGAATTTTTTTGCTCTTGATTTCAGGTACAGTTTTTCAGAGGAAAATTTCAGTTTCAGAACTTGTTTCAAAGTTAAAAGTGTCCTCAGAAGAAAAAAAAAAAACTGCAACCAAAGAAAAAAAAAAAGTAAACATATTTGGTTAGACATCAGGTTCAGGTTACTTGGGCCAAAAAATAAAATAAAAATAAATAAATCCAAAGTATTGAAATGTAAATAAGAATTTTGAAAAGAACATTGCCGTTGGTTTAACATTTAGTTTCAGTGTTCTCGTCTTACTACTAGTGATGAGTGATATGGGCTTGGGCTACATTTTTGTACCATTCTTCGAGCTCGGGTGGGCCCAAACTTATTCATTCTGAACTTAACAATTTTATTTATTCTCATACAGAAAAAAATAAAACAACTTTTTTTCCCCTTAAAAATTACTTATTCCATTTTAAGTCATTTTGATGTTATTTTTATCAGAATGAAAGAGAAACAGAAATAGTGTCTTTTAAGCTCTTTTTAGATGTGTTTATAACTATATAAATGCATAGCACCTATAGTCTTCATCTGGTTCGTCCATCTCTCTGCATATAACAGTGCAAAAAATACCCAACCAAATGGTTTGAAATTTAATATATATATATATGTATAATAGTTGCATAATTTTGTCAAGTCATTTCAAAGTTTATGAAAATCAAATCAAAACTTAAAAAGATATTAATAAAAGTTTTCTTCATTTTGTTAAATCCTATCATATGTAATTCATTCAATGATATTCCATGACAAGTAATGATTCTAGGTTGCCATGTTGATTGCATCATATTTAAGATGGTATCCTATTATTTCCGTATTACTGAATTTAATATATAGAATCGTAATAAATTTTGTATTCATGCATTTTTGCATAAAACTGCAACAGCTATTGCACCAAGATCTGGATATTGATAAAACTAGTTATAGTATGAACGCACGTCTCATTTTCTAACTTGTTTAAATTTAGTATGAATTTTGACTTCTCTGAAAGCAGTTCTCTAAGCCACACAATAAGTTTCTCTTATTTATGAGAAGTAAATACAATACTCCATTTACATTCTTGTAATATTTTTAGAAATTTTGATGTGTAAACAATAAAGGTTTCCTTTTTAATAGGATCACTTGCATTTCATATGTCTTCAATCTACTGATATTCTTAGCAGTTTGAATTAGACTTACAGTGCACTCCTGATTATCCGGGTTAATCACCGGGAGAGGTCGCACGGACAATGGGAAAACACGGATAATCCGAAATTCCTTTTTATTAAATAAAAAATCAACATCTGCTTAAAAAAAAAAATCTGCAATGCATCTTTGCTTCTGCTGTTTGTTCATCTCTTGTCTTCACAACATTATCAGATAAACTTAACAAGATTCTAATTCACATCAACATTCATTTTACATACATGATAAGCGTGGAAATGTTTCTCTTTAATTTTTTTTTATAGTCCGGAATGAGGATGGATAATCTGCACACGGATAATCGAGAGTATACTGTATTTCTTTTTGTCTCACTAAATATTATTTACTAATTTATGATTCTTTATTTCAATTAATGGACTGAAATTTTCTTTCTTTTTTTTTTTTTTCTTTTAGGTATGCATGCTTTTTGGTTTTGATGCACTATTTATTAGTTCTTAATTATTATACCAACTGAGAGTTATTAAATGATTATCTCGCTTCTTTCCAAAAAACTGTCTTAATAGTTTACAATTTAGCTAGTTAGACAGTTTATTTTTACTAATACTTTATCTTCCTTTCAGATTGAAATATAAATACCTGTTTCTTCAGATCAATAAAGTTTTCTGCTAAACATTGTGTCATCATCATAGACCATTATGATTAATATTATTTTATTTATTATATGTAGTAATCATTATATTCAATAATAAATTTTGTTATGTAATAAAATAAAATTTCTTTATATTATAAATATTGTTTCGGTAATATTTGTACTTTCAAATAAAAGAAATTTATTAAAAATTTGTTGTCTTTATTTGACTATATATTTTTATTATAAATGGTATGTCAAGTATTTACTTGTTTTATCTATCATATAAACCTTGATTTAAGAATTGTTTTTAAATATCTATTTATTTTTAATAAAAAAAAATGGCTAAGATATAAAATTAGAAAAACACTTTCAACATGGTTGAAAAGTGTTTATGAATTCAGTTTGTCTGTTTGTCCACACTTGTAAATATACTGGGATCGCATTGTAATTATTAAATGCTAATGATGTTCACTATAGAGGGTGCTATTTAAATGTGGAATTCAATAAATATAATGCACCAAAAAGTGTTATGGGGACAAGTGGGGATTTTTACTGAGTTATGTGTTTTTAAATGGCACATTTAGATATTTCATTTCATTGTATAAAAAATTAAATTTCTTAATAGCTACTGTTGGAGAGTGTTTCATAATCTACGCCTAATTTTTCATAATTATTATTTATGTGTATATTCCTTATACCAGTGGTGCAGCCAGTATCCTTATTTGTAAGGTGTTTTGGAGAATTATTACTCCTCGTGTGATACAATATGTGTCAAATAAAAACCAATGTAATAAAAAGCAAAAGCAAACATAATAAGTTTAGCATTATGTGTTTAAAGGTTTCATAGAAAAGCTTCTTTAATCTTCAAAGGGAAAAAGAAGAAGAGTGGGAAAGAACAATAGCAGTAATATATATGTAGAACTTAGCACACACCCTTACACATTAATAACACACTGATAATTACTCCTCACATTAGCCATATTGCTCTTAACTTTTGCTTTCATTAAATTTGTGTTGAAATAGAGGTTCCTTTTATAAAATCTTGAAACAAACGATAAACATTTTATGCTGCTTATGCTTTTCTTTACTTTGGTTTTTACAAATTTTTATCTTAATATAAGGAATTTTCAAAACAACTTATTAGTTTTTTAAATATTGTGGGAGGAATTTTGAAATGCCACCTTCTTTTGCTGCTGCAGTGTTTATACAAATCTGCATTTTATGACCGATTTGCATGAAACTTAAAATAAGGGCTGGGCATTTATAAAATTATCATTTTAATGTGTGTGGGAGGGGGGGCGGGGTGTCTGACATTTGATTGTCGTGAGATATTTTTGGGGAAAGGTTTTTTTTTTTTTTAAAAAAAGCTTTAATTTTTTCTTTACATCAAAATAGTCTTATACCTTTTAACTAGTAAGTGCCTCTTTTAGATGTTAATTGATATACAGTTGTTTAAATGTAAAATATCTTTATATCACTGCAAACGCAAACATATAAAAATAAAAAGGATTTTTAAACATTGATGATTATTTCATTAAGGGGTGGGGGGGGGGGTGAATAATGATAACGTATGATATTGTAAGTGAGGGGGGGGGACTAAAATTACCTAAATGTTGATAACATTATACCGGGTGTCCCAAAAAGGACTGACTGATTTTAAAATTCAATAACTTGCAAACGGTGACAGATATTAAAAAAATTCTTGCAGGAGGGTTATGCATAAGGTCAAAAGTTTTATTACAGTGGTTTTCAATTTTAGTTCGATTTACAAACAATAGATGGCGCTGCAAGCAATAGTCGCTAAATACAGGCTCGATTTTTGGTCCTTTATCTCATTCCATGCAGAAAAAGGAGATGGAAATGTATTATCCGGGCCACGAAGTACCAAAAATCGAGCCTGAATTTAGCGACTATTGCTTACAGCGCCATCTATTGTTTGTAAATCGAACTAAAATTGAAAATCACTGTAATAAAACTTTTGACCTTATGCATAACCCTCCTGCAAGACTTTTTTTAATATCTGTCACCGTTTGCAAGTTATTGAATTTTAAAATCAGTCAGTCCTTTTTGGGACACCCGGTATATGTACACCATACAATAGTTTTTGAATGGGAGTAAAATTATTGCAAATTTAAAACAATTATCAGATTTCTCAGCCCTATTTTCAACCATCTGCTGTAGTTTATAATTTTTAAAAAAAATTATTTAATTTTCTAATGCAATTTTTTCTTTCATATTGCCACAAAAGGAAAATGGATATGAGCATTATTTTTATAAATTAATTAAAAATCAGACTCATTGTATTTTCACATTAAAAAATGGCATCATTTTGAACAGATAATGCACATTTTTCATATATAAATTTTTAAGCCTTTACTATGAGTGTTACCATAGTACCTTTATTTAAATTTAACATCATGACTAAAAGTATACAGAAAATGGTGTCATTTTCATGTAATCATTGTAGATTTAATTTTCACAAGCGATAATGAAAGTTTTCATTTATAAATATTGTTTCATCATCAGGGGAGGACACTTGCTTTTCTGAAATTAATGTCCATTATCTATAAAGTAAGAGCTTTATTTTCAAACTGTGCAAAAGTAAAATTTCACGAAATGTTACATTTAGTTCCTTTTTTTTTCAGTATTGTCAAGGAAATGAAATATTATCTGTTACATGTGCCAAAGAAATTCTGTATTCTCCCTTATAAAGCAGCAGGAATTTACTATTATTGTGTCAATTAATTTTTTCCTCATTGTCGTTTTAAAGATTTGTAGCCCAGGAGGTAGTGTCACAGATGGCAATAATGTAAATAATGAGACAGGCAGTTAACTGTTGAAAGTGGTGTTGACATAGCAGCATCATACGCTCTGCTGCTATGTTAAATGAGTGGTAACCTGATTACTGATGATATCTTTGATTAGGTTTTCGATCAGTGTTGGTATTCCTTTCACATTGTAGCAACATAATGTCAACATTAAAGTCAAACCATACATATAACAATTAAGAAAACAAAAGTAAGCTCCTACTGCCATTTTTTAAATGAAGAATTGAAGCAATTATCTCTTTTGTCAGGGGTCGTCCCTGCCTTCCTGTACCCCTGTTTAAAGTAATTTTTGAACACTTAAATCAAAAAGAAAAATTGTCCCTGCCCTCTTGGACCCCTGTTTAAGGTAATTTCTGAACACTTAAGGGGACAGTCTCCCTTTTCAACAATTTTCTTTATTTTAAATATGATTAAAACGGTGAACTCACTGAATTTCAATGTTCAACTAAAAGTACATTTTGAAAAAAAAATTAACTGTGTATTTAATTAAAATTTTAAAAAAGTTTATAAAAATTTAAATTTTTTTTAAATCTCTACTATTTTTAAAAAAATTGATATTTCCCCCCCCCCCCTTTTTTTTTAGATTTTCAAATGTGTATTACACAAGTTTGCACATGGATTTTTAGACATATATAATATTACATTATAATTTTTTTACTGATATATATATATATATATATATATAATGCAAAACGATGACATCTAACACATCTTCATATACTTTTTTTTTTTAAATAAAAAGCTTGAAGGCTAATTTCCATGTGCAGATTTAACACATATATAATAAAGAAGATACACAAAAAAAGCTTAAATCTCTATCTCAAATACAAAAAAAAGCCTTAAAACATGAAAGTGAAGAAAATATGAAAATGGAGAAAAAGCCATCCAAAATTTTAATTTGTGTGGGTAATTGCACTGAGTGTTTTAACAAAATTTACAATACCTCGCGATATATTTACCGCATAGATAAAAATGAAGTGTTAAAATATTCACAATTAAACATGCTTTCATTTAATATTAAAAAAGAAAAGTCAATTTTTTGACCAATTTTAAGGTAAACTGCCCTCCTTAAACCAAAAGGAAAAATAAAAGTAAATTTTATTTTGTGGAAAGGAGGGATCGTACCCCTTCCCCAGACAAAAAAAAAAAAAAGTTAGATTCATTTTCTCTCTGTGTTTCATTATTTTAAATTGTTTGAAAAGAGTAAATTTTGTTTTTTTACAGTCAGAGAAAAAAGAAAATTAGAGAACGGCAATTGCATTTTCTTGCTTCCCTTGTGGGCAATCATGTTTGAAAAACGTATAATTTTTATTAATTTACACGTAATTAATGTCTGTGCAGAAGAAACGCGTAAATAATTCTGACATGTTCATTTCGATACGAATACGAACGTAAACAAACACGTCTCTATAAAAATGCAACCGGTAGACAGTGTCTGTCGCCAAATCTTCGCCAAAACATTACTTGTTGGCGGTGTCTTTAGGGTTACTTATGGTTTGATCACATGACATTATTTACAAATTTGTGAAATCGTATAGCGTCATGTTGCATGGTAAATGAGAATGAGGTGATGAATTATAAAGCTAATTAGAATCAACACTTAGAACGTATAAATTTATAAATCTTTTGTAAAACTTTGATTTTAAAATTTCACTTTAATAATTAATCTATTTGAAAATATGATTTTTTTTTATTGCGTTATGATTTTACAAAGTGGAACATGTTAAATCTTATGCATTTTATATATACAGTAAACTCGGGGATCCTTTCGTTTGGTGAACTCTGTGTTATGCGGAATCAATCGGGACCGAGAAATTTTTCCGTAGTAGACAATATTCCGCCTTAGACAAATGTTACTCTATGTCTATGGATCCGCTGGGACTTGAAAATCTTTCCGAGTTAGGCAGATTTCCGTCTTACACAGAGTCCGCCTTACAGAGAGTTTACTGTAATATTTATTTTGTGTCTATCTTAAAGAACTTATTTTGTATTTTAATTGTATATCTCTCATAAACAATAGAATGTAAGGTCATAATATAAATGTACTAATGCACAACTTAAACGACATTTATGTTCTAATATTCTTGAACACACTTAAAATAGTTAAATTACATAATTTTATAAATAAATAAAATCTATGATTAAAATAGAATGTATCAGCGAATGTAGCCCATGGAATAAAAGTTAGCAACAAGTTATATTTTGCTAAAACTTTATTAAATACAATGTCATAGATGAAAAGTTTTTTAGATTTAATGCTATATTATTATAATGTATAATATTCTTTTTTGAGAAAAATAGCATAGAAATAAAGTTTTCCTTTTAAATGTTTTTGGTTTTTATATACTCTGATTTAAAAATATGAAGATTGCAAACCATGAAATTGGGAATAATGCTATATAGAATAATTATTAAATAAGAATGTGCAATTAAAAATTATTTTTTAAATGCAAAGTGTATAATAAATAATAAGTATTATTTTTAGTTCAATCAAATTTTTTTTTATAAACGCACTAAGTATAAATGCACCAGTTTTGGCCACTGTACCAGTTTTGGCCAGATTGGATCAATTTTTCCAATATTTAGCCTGTGAATTGATGCTAACAAATAATATGCATTCTTACACTTTAAGCAAACTCTCTTTTATCATTTACAATATCATTTGTTTATTTTTTGATAAAATGTGACTTGCAAAAAAAAAAAAAAAAAAAAATGTGTGAAACTGTAGTATGTGCTTACATGTATTAAGATTTTTGCTTAGCTGACAAGTTTTCAGAATCTTTCAACATTACGCACTTATAGGGTTCTATTTGTTCTGAAACAAATTTCTATTAGGTTTTATGAGGTAAGCTTTCTCACTACTGCAATTTTACATTTAAATTAATTATTTTAACAGTTTAATGGGGGTGGCCAAAACTGGTGAATTAAATTTGCTATATGTACCAGTTATGGCCATGGGGGTGGCCAAAAAGGGTACAACATTATGTTCCACTTTTGGCCACATGATTCATTATCATTATAGAGGGAATTTTAGCCATTTAATAAATTTAAGACCATCTGGATAAATCAAAATCAATTTAGTTTTGTTTTATATAGTAATGGCTTCAATAATAATAATAATAAAAAAGCAATGCTAATGGCAGTTCTATAAAAGAGATTTTGTTATTCTCTATCCAATAGATAATTCACTTTAGAAAGAAGGACATTGCTATAAAAAACTAAAAAAATATAGTATTGTGTTTAGTTTTGATAAAACAAAAGGGGAGGTGATATGTAATTGTTTAGATATGATAAATAAACTAAAACATAAATTTTGAAAGATTTTACAACCTATAAATTAAAACGTTCAATAAATTATAGCATGATTTAATTGCTTGTATTTTTCCTAAAGAAATGTAAGACATTCCAAAATTTTTGCAATATTTCAGGCACAAGGATTTAGAAATACTAAATATTGTGAAAATCCTTACTAGAGACATCTAAATACAAGTAAGAATGTATTTCACATTATTTAAAAAGAACAGGATTCATTTTACCAAGTTTAAAAGAGATTCTGTGCTCTTAAAAAATGGCCTAGAGGGAACACTGCTCTAATATAGGAAGTAAAATTAAGGCAATTCAAAATGTAATGCCAGCACTACAAGCTAGCAAAGTTTTGGAGTAACCCGTTCTTGGCTTACATCAGAAGTTTGTAGAACGGACACCACTTTTCTCTAATAATGTTGAATCTCAAGTAGTAGATCTAGATACTAGGAATTGAAGCTAAAAATCAATTAGAAAAGTGGATTTTAGATATTATCAGAATACTATTTCCTATAAAAATGGAACAACTTTTAAGATTCTGTCCAGAAAATTGTAGCCGGCAAGATAGAAACTCCATTTCAAGATGGAAGACCAGGCATGAAATGGTATGATTCGCTCCTGAAATCATACCCTAAAATAACTTGCAAAGAAGCAGGGTACATAAATAAAGCACAAGCTAATATAAATCAAAAGATGATTTATAACTTTTTGATGAAAATCAAATCAAAATCAGAAAATGCTTTCAAGAAATATAACTCTTTGATGAAGATTCAAGTGTTCTAAACAATCCATGAATAATTATAAAACTGATTAAATAGTTAATCTTTATGTCCTGTAGGCACTGTTGTCCCTTTTATGACACAAATTTAAATATATTTTTTGTTTTTTAATTGAAATTTTCAGTTAAAATCAACATAAGTAATACATTTTACTTGATGTTTTTATCAATTCATAAAGAAATTTGCAAAATTCTCTTAATACAGCAAACAAATATATGTGTGGTAAAATAGATGTTGCATAAAAATGCTTTATTTTTACTTATTATCAATTAAAATGTTTGTTAAACTACATGATATTGGAGTGGCCAAAACTGGTGCATAGAGATGGCCAAAACTGGTGTAGGGGTGGCCAAAACTGGTACGAATTGGAATAAATTACTTGATGAGTTATTACTCACAATCTAAAATATTCTGTAGTAAGTCATTATAGCTAACAGAAAGACAATTAAATTTACTAAAGAGTGATGTTATTATGATTTAATATGCTTCAATCGGTCAAGAACTGTAAAATTTCTATTTCAAATTTTCTCTAAAAGTGGCCAAAACTGGTGCATCTACCCTAAATTGATACTACCTTCTCTAAAATTATTTATTTTTTTCATAATACAGAAATATCATTTTATATACATAATCAAAAACACATAAAATAAATATGTAAAAATATATTATAATAAATTATACTTTGTAAATAAAAAAACTTTCTTATTTATGAACAAATTATCAATATTAATCCTTGTAACTGTAATACGAATATAAATCAAAACAATACTGCACAGCCAGAATTTGGCTTCAAAGAGGGGTTTATTGATAATAAATCCAGTAATCACTGCTTATTTGAATCACTAGTTAATTGAATTAGTCTTTTTAATAAATGAAATCATAATGCATAGTCTGTGAAACTTACTTGATTTTTTTCCTTAAGGAAAAAAATGTGTATAGAACCAGAAAATGTATAATAGTATTATTCAATATGTTGTTTTTTTTTTTTACAATATTTATTGGATTTTTTTTATTTTTTTTTTTACCTATTATTATTAATTAAAATTTTTGATTCAAGAATTTTAAATTCAGGTAGATAGATGGTTTTTTTTTTTTTTTTTTCTTGATTATAGAAACAGCAGCTATGCTGGACGTGAACATGGTTCATTTAAACAGCATTTACTGTATTAGTGTTGCAAAATATAAAGTGAAATAACATAAAATTATACAGTAAAGCACCGAATATACATCTTTCAGGGGACCATTCTAAAAGGACATACAACTGAGAAAGACATACAATCAAAATAGTAGGGGAGACTTGATCCCTTTTTCAGTTTTTAATTTTTATTTTGGAAAAAACAAAATATTTAAAAAATGTTTCCAGTTATTCTTAAAGGCTCATGTGTCTTTCTTGTTACAGTATTTTTTTTTATTTTTGAAAAATTACTTTTTAAATAAAAATAAATAGTTTTCCAAAAAATAAAAAAAAGAATCAAGTCTCCCCAGTTGGAGGGAGACTTCATCCCTTGCCAAGGGAGACTTGATCCTCGAAACAAATGCATTGAAATGACTCAAATTAATTAGTAGAAATCAAATTTATTGTTGACTAAGATGTAAAAAGGGAAAAAAAAAAACACAATGATCAAAAACATTTTCAAAGCTTGAAAAACCAAATGTAAATGTTAAGATTATTGCAGTTTGAAGAATTCCACCGAGTATGGTTGGTTTGGGTAGTTTTTTCTCAATGTCATCATTATCCACAACACTATTGTCAACCTTTTCTGGATACATAAATTGGTTGAAATTAAGTCCTCGTTTTCTTAGAAAATTGATTTCATATTCAGATGATAAAATCTTCTTTTAAATTTTTCCTGCGAAATGACTAATTTTCTTCTTTCCAGAATTCACACAATAACAAAGTCATTTTCACCAATTGACAAATATTTTGGATCTTCAATGATTTCATTAGAATTGTCATCAAGTGGATCTGGGCCGGTTGAATCATAAACACTATAACTGCTTTTATAACTTTCTGAAGATTTGGGTCTTTCACTTTTAGTGTTTTTACTTTTTTTCTTGGGATGAAATGAGCTTTTCCTGACTTTTGTTTTTTATTCAGTTGACGATCTTGTATTTTTCTTCATTCTGTCTTTTAGTTGGTGTGCTTGTCAAAATTTTTGAAGACCCTTTTTTCATTTCTTTAGATTTTCCCATTTTTGATAATGAAACTTTAGGGAAGGATTGTATGTCTGCTGGTGTCACTATGTTTGGTTTAACTGTATTATTTTTACTGCTTGTTGGAGTTAATGGTTGATTTGAGACGAAAGATGATAAAAAATCATCTTGAGAAATTCCTGTTTAAGGGATATTCCAGTGATTGTAAATCCATTTATTATGTTATTTGTCATCATGGCTTTAGAATAGGCAATTCCGATCAGTTCAGCAAATTGATAAATTGTTGTTCTTTGAGCAGGATGTTTAGTCGTCCAGTCTTGAACAGCTGCATTAAAATATCTTTTAAATGGTTCATATGCAGTACGATCCAGAGGCTGCAATTTGTGAGAAGTGTGCGGTGATATTGTTAACAAAATTATTCCATTTTCTTTGTCATAATTCAAACTCTCAATGCAATGCTTATATGGTTATCATGATTAGGGATTGACCGAATACCGAATAGTTGATTCGGTATTCGGTGGTTCGGCATGTAAACCGAATATTCGGCTTCGGCCGAATACTTAAAAGTATTTGGCCGAATAATTGCAGATAAGTATTTTCTTAGAAGTAGAAGAATTCTCTTTTACTTAGCAGTAGAATAGGCTAAACAATGAGTTTGAATATTATGTGCATGAGTTCAGAGTTCAGCTGCACTACAAAAAACAAGTCAAAGGCCATTTTTTATTTAAAAAACTTTTTCCTTCCTAAAGTAGTCTACATAGGGGCGAAATCAAAACAACTGTCTACAACAGAGAAAAAAAAGTAAGGAAGATGCGCATCTTTCCCTTATCATTTAATTTTATGTACTTCTACATTACTTATCAAATAAGTATATCAGAGTTCATATCTGTATATCTAAGGTGTATATTAAAGAAAATACACACATCAAATAAGTATACCCCTATGCCAACTCTATAGTTTTTATAACCATTATATCAAAATCGCTTAAATTTCTTATCTTCACCACCACAATGTTAAAATATTAATCAAAATATAAATATGCTATTAATAATTTGACAGAAAATAGTTAAATGTTCAAATTGATATAATACCTTTTGTATTTTGAGAACATTCCTATTCAATATGTTTATAATTAGACTTAGACAATCAGTAAACCAGTTTAATGACAACATTGTTTCTTATTATTTGAATGAACTTTTGTTTTTCTGACAATCCTTATCCTTAATAAGACCCCGTATAGTTTAATGTTTTCATAGGTTATTTTTGGCTTTTGGGTATTGACTAGTGATAAAATAATAAAAAATAAGTTATGGGTTAATGAATTTATGAGTGGAAAGAAGTCATTAAATGTTCTTGTGTAATTAGATTTTAGAATAAAAGTGTAACTGAATTAAATTATTGAGAATTTAATTTCAATTAAAGCTTATTAAAATAGCTAAAATATGCAAAAATGCGTATAAAAAAGTTTCAAGTATTCGGTTGCCGAATACTGAAGCTTCGGTGTACACTTCGACCGAAGCTTCGGTATTCGGAAAAATTGCTGCTTCGGTCAATCCCTAATCATGATTATTCATTATGATTAACACTTTACTGTTTTGGTTATAATATCTTTCATTCTTTATGAAGTGCTGTAAAAATTTTGCAAAGTTAGACGTATGTCTCACATATGCATTCATCCACCATGTGCTTGCTAACCATCATATGCAGCCACATATTAACTTTCTGTCTTTGTCAACCATCTAAAATCAAGCAACCATATTCTAACTAATACAGATAATATCTAAATATCACAACGAGAAGTAGGTGGTTAATAAAATTTAACATTAATTTAGCTTAATTTTGGTTTGGGGAGACTCTATCCCCAGGATCAAGTCTCCCCATACAACAGGGATCAAGTGTCCCTAATGTGCATGTTTGGGGAAAAAAGTTGCTAAATCAAAAATAAAGATATTGTGTTGAATTTAAATAACAACATTTAAGGAGTAAGGTATGTTAGTATATTATATCAATAAAATTAAGTAATTTAGTTATATTTAGCAAAAAATATGAAACACAAACTACGTACTCAAAAAGAAGTTTGATTGTAAGAAAACAGAGATTCCTCTTTTACAAGAAAAATAAAAATGGCTGAATCAAAGTATGTTGCTAAATATGTTGATAAGGGATCACTTTATTAATGTTTCCAGTTTCAGAGACTTAATTGTATTTTTTCTTTGGTTTTAGACCTAGGGATCAACTGTCCCAAATCTCCCCTAGTCGCCAAAGGTATAAAATCTTTGACTGTGCAAATATAATGCTGCAGTCATAAAAAATTTAATTTTGCTGTTATTTTTGTTGTTCAAGATGCACTATATATTGAAAAAAAGTTAAAACATTGAAAAAAAAAACATTAAATAGTCATTTCTGAAATAGAAAAATAAAATTGAGTATTATCAATCCTTATATGTTTTGTAGGGGAGAGGGGGTCACATGTGAACAATTTTTACATTTTTGACTATTTCTCAAAATTGTTATGAGCTATTGCAACAAAAATTTATTTATATGAATATTTACACTTTGTTTGTTCCTTTGGTAAAATTTTTGGATGCATTTATCAAAAATTTCTAACTGATATCATCATTCTAAGAATTGTCTATATTTGTTCATGTGTGCCCCGGTGGAGGGGGAGTTGTGAACAGACCTGGGGCACATGTTAACACATGCATAAATAAGACAAAAATATTTTTTTGTGAATAAAAACTAACTAGATGCCTTCTTTCTAGTTGTGTGAATCAATCAATAAATGTTTCAACATAGATACAAGAAATTATTCGTAAAATTATACACTAATATACCTACTCTTTTTGAGTCAAGCGTAGCAAAACTGTTACTTTTAAATAAGTTATTGAATAATTTTGTTATTGTGTTTTTACTTTTTTCTAAATGTTATGCAATGTGTATAACAAAATTGTGCATCGTGGTTTTATAAATTGGTAAAATTGTGATATAAAAAATTGATGATTATCACAGTACTACTTATCACTTTTTTTGGCCAACTAAATTTAACTTTCATAAAATAAAATATCTTACAAGTACTTTATTATGGGCTAAGAAAAAATAAATACATTTAAAACTGGAAATCATTAAAGAATAACAAATATATTGATTTTTACAGAAAGCCACCACTTCTAATTGTTATCTAACTTCCAGTAAATTAAAACTGTGCAGTAATCCTAAAAACATTGAATTTATAGCTCAATGTTTGACAAGGGTAATTAAATTTTAAACTTAAAAAAAAAAAAAATGCATTCACAGGCTTAAAAAATACATTCATAATCTAAAATAGAAAAATGGGGCACTTGTGAACTGTTCATAAGTGCCCCATCTACCAACTTAAGCCTAACTTAAAGAAAAAAGATATTTTTAATTGAAATAAGGAAACAAAACTTTTTGTAGACTTACCTAATTAATGCCACTAAAGAATGCAACACTGAAATTCTACTTTTAAAATGTCTTGAATGAATTTTTACTTCAATAACTTTAGATGACTTTTTTACTTAACATCTTCTAAAACAAACAAATTACAAACAACCGGAAATTAAAATTGCTCATTGTTCTGAAAATTCAGCCAAAAGATGGTACCAATACCGTCATATATTGGCATTTTTTTTATTTCAGATTAACTGAGTGTAATATGTACTGTTCACATGTGCCCCATGTTTACATCTGCCCCCCCCCCCCTCTCCCCTACATCACTTTTTTTTATTGTATGTATAAAGAGATTTTATTTAAAATAATCTTTAATCATCATCTGACATGCTGATTGTCTTTCAGACTTAAGTACAGCATTATTTATGGAGTTAAGTTCCTGGAAAGTTTTCTCACTAATATTGTGGAAAGCAAAAAAGGTTCTAAGTGACCAGACCACCCATTATCCATTCTTTTTATCCCACTCCCTGTTCTGCAAAATTGAATTAACACCTGTAGCAGTTACACTTGTTGTTTGTTCTTCATCTTTCTCTAAATATCATTAGCAGAAAAAAAAAAGAACGATGCTGGGGGAAAAATTTTGAGAAAATCAGTTACAGCATGAAAGAAATGATGTATAAACAGAACATTACAACATTAAAATACACAGGGATGAATCAAGACTGCACTGAAATGACGTACATAAATGTAAAAGTACAAATGATACAACGTATAAATGAAAAACGGGTTTTACTGTATTAGATTTAGGCAAAGTGTTTCAAAAGGGATGAGATTAAGAGATGGAAGTAAACAGTTGCAAATAATTTTTGTATAGTAGATCAGGGTTGCAATCCATTCTTTCAGTAAAAAATGAATAAAACCCAAGAGGAAAAAGAGCTTTTAATATCTGGTAGGTTATAAAAATTAATTTTCATTCACACTCAAATTATTTTAAAACGTTTGAAAAGCAGAAATCTATGAATCTTATAATGAACTTTCTAGATCAGTATTTTTTCGATTAACTTTCTCTTTCATGATTGATCTTTATAATTATATAGTGCATTTCAGTATCATAGCATAGAATAGAAAGAGATTTAAATAACAAACATTTTAATTCAGAGTAGAATGTCTTAAGGCAACATCGAAATTAGATACATTTTCGATCGTATTTTTAAATTTAGATATGCAGTAGATTCCCTCAAATCTGCATGGCTTGTAACTACAAGTTGTGCATATTTTGCAGATTTCTGGTCACTGCTTTAATTGCATTTTTAAATAGTAATTTGAATGTAATAATGTCTTTGAAATCATAATTAATGCCTACACTGTAGTAAACAGTAAAATAATTAAATATTAGAGTAAATTAACAAAAACTCAGAATATTTAAAAAATTATTATAATACTAAAAGTAAAAATTGAGTTAAAAACTAAATATGCATAATAATGATGATATAAATTTTTCTTCGATTAGTTAATGAAACTCACCTCATAAAGGTACACTAATAATTTACATCTAAATTGTCAAAAACCAAAGTTTTATTTCACGTTTAGCCAAATTTTATAACCATAAAAGATATATTAATGCATAAATTATTTGGTAAAAAGATCATGATTACAACTGATATCAGTGCTATTTTGAATTTTTTCAGAAATAAATTTATACTTTCTTTATGAGAAAGCATGAATTCAGTCATATTAACCAGAATTACATTTTAAAATGTGTATGAAATGACATAAAAATTTAAACAAGAAAGAAAAATTGTGCTGCATCAAGCATAGATTATGAAACATTTTCCAACACTTCCAGAATACTTTTTAAAAACTTTGTTGTTTAATAAGGTAAAGAAGATACCTAAGTAAACTTTTCAGAAAATGCATTAACACATTTGAAGAACAGATTTCAACAATTGCTGCACATAGCCAGAATGGTACTCTAATTCTTTTGTACAGCTCTGTATATTCTACATAGTATGCTAAAATTTAGTTTAGGTAGAAAATTCATAACACATTTGAAAATTCAGCTTTAGCAATTTCCACCAAAGCAAAGATGGAAATGTACTTGAATTCTTTTGTGCATCCCTGCATATAAGACTTTTATACAACCTGCATATTAAGCTGAAATTTAATTGAGCGAAAAGCACATTTAAAACTACTGAAATCACACTTCCAAAAATTCTGTCAATAGGCAGCCATTTATCCAGTTTTTTACATAGCACTGTATATGATTTTATTTATATGCTACAAATATCTCTGAGTAAACTAAATGTAGCTGAGCTTGAAAATGCATAACTCAAATTAAAAAAAAACACCTTTAAACAATTCACACACTCTCTCACTAATGCTTACGAATTATTTTGTGTAACCTTGTATATGGCCTATAGAATTTATATTCACCATGTAGTGTGCAACAATTTAGTTAAACTTTAAGCAGATACCATAACAGAAAACACACTTTCAACAATCATCCCTAATAAACAATACTTCAGATACCTACTGTAGTTGTATCCGTAATCTTTTATGTGTAAATGAACAATAAATGTGATACACATCATATTCTACTGCAAGCATCTTGTAGTAAAGCTCAGCAATGTATATCAATTCCATCAAGTTTGAAAGCATTCAACATAATTAAAATATGCTTTGAACAATTTTTTCTGGTAGATTATTATATAACCGGCTCTTCTGTATGACTCTGTAATTGAATGATAAATGCTTTACATCCCATATTCTACAGAAAGCATGTTTTAGTGCATCTCAGAAATTCATAGCAATCTTATTTATTTGTAAATGGAGTAACATCATTAAAATACACCACAAACGATTTTTCTTTGTAGACCATAATATAACAGAATACTTTTGAGTTCCCCTGTATGTGTACTGTCTGTGCTACAGATAATGTATTCTATAAGTACCAGTGCAACTCAATAATGTATATAAATTTCATTATGTTTAAAATTCTGTAACACTGTTGAAATACCCCGCAAATCATTTTTTTCCCATAGACCTTAACATAATGGAATACTTTTGAATGCCCTTATAAATGAATTATGCATGCTACACACTCCATTTTCAATACCAAACATGCCATGGCAAAGCTCAATAATGTATATCAATTACATGTCAATCGAAAAATATTTACACGGTTTAGAGCATGGACAGACAAACAAATCAAAGTCATAAACACTTTTCAACTATATTGGAAAGTGTTAAAAATGGTGAATTTTTGCCCTACATCTGAACTGAAAGTTTCACTTTTTACATTTGCAATGATGTGCAAATTTTAGGCATTTTTGGATTTGAAGAAGTCAACTGTATATTTCCAACATTTAATTTTAACCCTTTCCTGTCCTGCAAAACAAAAGACTCTATTATATATTCCCACATTAAAATAAAAAACTTCTTCTTCCCTTCTATATGCAATTAGTAAAACACGTAAGATACTTCTGAACTCACAGTGTTTCAGGAAACTATAGTATATACAAATGGAGTCCACTATACGAAACTAGAAATAGCTGTTGGGAAGCTAAGGATCACGAGCAACCAATCGATCACAAGCCTGGTTTTGAAATACATGCTTAACAAGCTCTTTAGAACATTTGTTTTTATTGTAAACTAGCTGACCTGTCCAGCATTGCTCGGGCAAGTGATAATATTCTTAAATCAACCTTAAATTCATATGATTTTATACCTGTTGTGCATGCACTGAGAAATCTGTTAGTTCTGCTTTCCAGGGTGGTGCATTCTGTTCTGAACAAAACTCTGACACATGTGCCCGCTTTCTGTGTCACTGCATAGCAGATGTACTTTGTCTGCAAAGTCTGCTAGTTCCAATATCCACTTTCAGATAACGCACTCTGTTCTAAACAAAAATATATATCCGAATGAAACTAAGTTATTCAACCTTTCTGTAGACATATTACTTAAGGGGGGTTGCAGAATCAAATAAGAATTTAAAAGATTTGATCATAATAATATCTGTCATGTGGACTAATTGAGATATTTAATCAAAAGTAGCTGCCTCCCCTCCCCATTCCTGCAAATATAACAAATACAAAAATTTCTTTATAAACAAATTGTGAAGACATTTATTTTTTTCTTCTAAAAATTGATTTTTTTATAAAATAAAAAAGTTATTTATAGATTTCTTGATTCAGCATAACATTTTGTGCATAGGTGCATTAATTTCAAATTGATAAATGCGGTATTAAAAAAAATTCTATAGAGCTGGAAAATTACTTGCTCTTTTTAGTCACATGTTGTTTTGAAATAATATTGGGGTCTGCTTCAAGAACACATCTCATTGGCTGCGCAAATGCTAGACATATGGTCTCCTCGGATCGAGAATGAATCCTGCGATTTGATAAAAATCTATGCTTTAATTGAATTATAAATAATTTGCCATTCTTGTAATTGGGGTTTTTAATTAATAACTCAACTAATTATTAGAAATTAAAAATTGTTTTGTATCAGGTGCACCAGGAGAAGACTTAGACTACCCTCACAAAAATTTTCAGCTTTGTATGTGCAGTAGATTTCGCTAGTCAGCAGAAACAGACGCTCTCACACACAGAACGAAACTTTCTTTTTTTAGTATAGATTGAGGCTGTTCTCAAATCCAAACTGGCTACCTTCTGGCACATTTTTAAATTTATTTTTATTTACAAATGCATCAAATTGGCAGGTGCTGTTATTGATAACCGCATAATCAAATTGTTTTTTCCATTTTTCAGTTAGGACAAAATTTTTCTAAGAAAATTCTATCAAAGTTTGCTTTTTAGCTCACAGGCTATCAAAACCTGAGAGCTAATGTTCCTGCATGTTATGTATGTAGTATGTACGTAATGCGATAACTTTTGATAGAAATATCCGATTTGCTGAAATTTTATTTTTAGATTCATTCTGATAAGGCACTTCCCTGATTAGTTTTGGGGCTTCATTCGTTAAGTATAAAGGGGGGGGGGAATGCAGGGCCACCCCCCCTTAACTAGGATAAATGGGTTTTTCATGCAGAATTATCAGATTTTTTTCAAATTTGGCATACCGGTTAATTCTGATAAGGTGCTTCCGTGATTAGATTTGAAGGTTCATTGTTTAAGTCTAAAGGGGGAATGGGGGACTAATATCCCCACCCCCTTAAATGAGTGGATGAGAGTTAGATAAATGAGTTTCTCTATCCGATTTGCTTCAAATTTGGTAAACAGTGTTATCCTGATAAGTCACTTCCCTGATTACATTTGGAAGTTCATTGGTTAAATATAAAGGGGGGGGGGACGGAGGTCTAATATGCCCTTAATTTAGGTAAATGGGTTTTTATATCCGATTTGCTTTAAATTTGGTTACCAGTTTATTTTGATAAGGTGCTCCCCTGATGACATTTGGAGGCTCATTGATTAAGCATAAAGAGGAGAAACTGGAGGGGGGCTAATGCCCCCTTAATTTATTTTTCGAGGGGCATTATTCTTTGAAATAAGAGTATAATATGCAGTTAGTGTAAATAGCCTGTGTGCTCAATGCCATCAGTTTAACTGGGCACTTTTCTTTTTTATTTAATTAGATTTCCAGATGTGGCAGTGCAAGAAAGAAAAAATTGTCATCCTAAGACAACAATTGCTTATAAGTCAAGATGTAATTCATTTATCGAAAAATGAAAAACCTGTTTGATTACAAATTACTTTGATAATCATATCTCCAAGTATCATGTTTTATTTTCAAAAATGAGTCAGAAAGCTTTCGGTTGTTAAGCGGGAAAAATAATCTTAAATGTGTAAAGAATATCTGTTTTAAATTAAATTCAGGTATTTAAAAGAAAAAATAAATAAAAGATTTGTATTTTAAATGAAATGAATGCATGTGATTGAAACATCAGAAAGCTTCCCGTTGCTGAGCGAGGAAAATATATGCTTGAAAATCCCCTTAACACATTGTGTGCGGGACACGCACATTTTCTGATGATTGATACTTGATCGCGGGACACGTACTAGTATGGGTTAACTAAATTTGCGCGCAATACCCCCGCCCGGCACAATTCCGCCGCGAAATGTACCCGCACACAATGTGTGAAAGATATCTATTTTGAATGTAACCTGTACTATTTTAAATGAAAGGTATGTATTTAAAAGGAAATAAAATTAAAAAAATTGTATTTTAAATGAAATGAGTGGAATGCAATTAAAAGATACTGGTGGTTGTCTAAGTTTAAACATTAGAGAGAAAATAAAAACCAGTTGATAGCAAAATATTGGAGTATTGGAAATTTCTATATCTGAAAGAAGGGCGAATAATAATTCATGCTCTATCGTAGTCCTTTTAATTAAAATATCTTGAGAGAGGAACCAGAATACATTATAATATTAGATAGCTAAATATTGTCATGTTTGAAATTTTGATAGTTGAAAGTTTACCTTCCCCTGATGTAATAGTGTGTTTGTATTACGGATGTGAGATAATAAGACCTCTAGGGGGTGCAGTTTCAAACATTTTCCGTACTCCTCATGTGATATATCATTGCAAAGGCCTTTGACCACTCTTTCATATTATAAGCCTCCCTTTCACCTCCTTCAAATTCCCCTCCCCCAGGGCTCTTTCTCAATTTTTCCGACATCCTTCATGTGATATATCATTGTAAGCCCTTTGACAACTCTTTCATATTCTGCACATCCCGTCCTTTTCCCCCCACTTTGTCCCCCTTGAGGGCACTTCTCTAACTTTCGCTGACAACCCTCATGTGATATATCATTGGAAAGCCTGTGACCACTTTTTCATATTATGTATCGCCCGTTTCCCCCTCCCCGGTGGAATTTTCTCTATTTTTCCGACATCCTTCATGTGATATATCATTGTAATGTACAGCCCTTTGACCATTGTTTCATATTCTGCACATCCTGTCCCCCTTCCCCCACTCTTCTAACTTTTACCAACACACCTCATGTGATATATCATTTAAAAGCCATGTGACCACTTTTTCATATTATGCACCTACCATCCAACATCCCCCCACACAATGCCTGACTAGGGAGGCACTTTTCTAACTTTTGCCGACACCCCTCATGTAATATGTCATTGGAAAGCCCTGTGACCAACTCTTTCATATTATGCACCTCTCGTTCCCCCTTCCCCTACTTGCGCTCCCGGAGGCACTCTCAATTTTTCTAACATCCTTCATGTGATATATCATTGGGCAGCCCTTTGACCACTCTTTCATATTATGCAAACATAACCTTGCATATTTTAGTTCCATTTTTTTCCACCAGGGTGTGCTTTCCTGTATCGATTTCTATGGACTCGATCGCAACGAGGTTTGGTTCATTCAATGTGGTTTTCGATAGTCTTCAATATTTCAGTTCTACTTTTTACCATCAAGGGGCGCTTTCCCATCTCGGGTTCTATGGGCCCGATGCCAACGGGGCTCGGTTCATTCAACTTAGTTTTCAATAGCCTTACATGTTTTATTTCCACTTTTTACCGCCAGAGGCACTTTCCTATCTCGAGTTCTATGGGCCCGGCTCGACTAATATATCTACGGATAGGTTGTATAACAGAGTTTTGCTAAGAATAGAGTGCGCAACCTGGTGGTCGAATGTGGAACTAACAATTTTGTAGCGCGTTCCACGCACTTATGCTATACGGCTCGGCGTCGCAAGTAGCGGGGACCAGTGTTCAGTGATAGTATAAAAACTATTGAGCCCCCTGGCGAAGGAATGTGGAACTAAAGGATTTTTCAGCGCGTGCGCAGCATGCCTGCTATACGGTGCCGCAGACAGCGGAGGCACGTACCAGCGTTTCGCTCTGTAAGTGGTTTCTTTAGAAAAGAGTGCGCCTCCTGGTGGTCGAATGTGGAACTAACAGATTTTTTAGCGTGTGCACGCACGCCTGCTATACGGCACCGCAAGTAGCGGGGACCAGTGTTCAGTGATCGTATAAAACATATTGCTCCCCCTGGCGGTAGAAGATAAACTAATAGATTTTACGGAGTGTGCGTAGCACGCCTGCTATTTGGTGCCACAGGCAACGGCGACCCGTGTCGTATGTTCCTGTAGAACACGAGCCGGGGTTTCGTTCAGTTCGAGGTATGTTTCCAAACCTCGATATTGTATAAATTAATCTTCAAAGTATAGTTTTCATCCGAAAAATATTCAGGACATTCTTTGAAAAGGATTTTTATCCGGGCCAACCCGGAAGAGTCAAAATCCGACCTGAAACCTGGTCAGATTCATGTAAAATTGGACTATCCTATCCGATGTAGAACTTATGTTTTGTCCAAGCTATACAACCCACATTCTTGAAATTGTTTAATAGGACGTCAACAAACATCAGAATCGAGATAAAGGCATACCCACCAAGTTTATGCCTTTTAACCAATTAAATTTTATTTAAAGCAACAGAACGGCTTTGTCCACGAATGGCAATAGCCACGCCTCTGCGGGTAGATGCCCTCCGAAAAAGACTGTTTATTGAACAAAGGAGAAGCAGTGTTAAAATATTCGTCGCGCCTATTTGTGTCTTTCTTCTGTTTACCCGCGGTTGACGTTACATGGGTGAAGTCCACTGCATTCTGAGCGCTGTCGGTACAGTTTCAATATCGTTAGTGTCAAAAACAACGATAGAGAAAAGTGTTGCTTTTTAAACAACGACGTCATCAATATAGAGATGAATAATAACAAATTTTAGAATCGGGTTCATAGTCAACCATTTCTAACGGCACACGTTAACAAACACTATTTTGGTGATAATAACAGGCTTGTGAGGGTACTCAGAGATTTGTTTTCGTCCACCCTAGTCATTTTGTATGTATGTTCACAGCGTTTTCAGCAATCACTGAACGAATTTGAATATAACTTTTTACAGTTTTAGTACATTTGAGAAGGTGGTGATCTCAGAGTAGTCATCAAATGGTGTATAAATTCGTTTACAGGAACACGTCAACTATTTTAATTTAAGATTGCCTACTCCAATATCAAACTTTGTGTTACTGTAATTTCCAGTATCTCAAACGTTTGAGAACGCAGTGGACAATAAATACAATCTTCATTTATAAATATGACAGTGGCGGTGCGTATACGAGAACAAATATAGACCAGGATGCATTTATAAGAGAGTAGCGATATACGCAGACGGCGCATGCATAGACTGGAAGCTTTGTCCAAAGTATGGAAATCCACTTTTCAGAGCTGGCGATACTGACGTGAACAAGTTCGATATGTGAAGTTCAACCACGTGACTACAGCGTCTAGAATACCTAGTGTGGAAATATGCTATCCTAAGGCGCGCCACACACCAAGGAGACATGCGACTCTGGTTTCATGTATCATGAAACATCGAGCCACCACAGGAGGCAAGTTGCATTTCTACTTTTTTCATCCACACACCAAAGCGACATGAGACATATTCATGGCGTATGCGCGTAGCTTGCTTTTAATTCTTTGACAGAACAGAATAGTAGAATCATGGCGTCTGCAAACGAAGCGATTGTAAATATGGATATTTCATTCGAAGATGATGATTTATTTTTATTCACTCTACTAAAAAATAAAAGGAATCTTGAATCCCACCATCTTGAAACAAATAAACGAAAATTGTAGCAATATATAACGTAACTGCAGCACGAGACGAAAGCGCGAAACGAAGCATAAGACACGTGCAACATAGGTACTTCGTCGCATGAGTCTTTAGTGTGTGGGCACAGTGAAGAAACAGGTACGTTACAACAGTAAATTTGACGCACGAGTCAAGTGAGATGTCTCGTGTCTCCTTGGTGTGTGGCGCGCCAAACAGTGCTAAAATGTTTATCCCTTAAATGTGCGACGATACTGCTAAAATGCCAAGTGTCGATCGCAGCGACATCTGCGGGATTTTCGTATTACTAGTATTACATTGTATAGAATAGCAATACCTTGCAGTTGTAGAAAATATCCCGCAGATGTCGCTGCGATCTGTATATTGCAGCAGCATCGTTGCATATTTAAGGGATACAATATTTTAGCGCTTTTTTAAGTATTACAGAGATAGCCGATTTCCACACTATGTATTCTAGTCGCTATAACGTGACCATAATCCTCCAATTTGTATACAACCAATCAAAATCAACAAAAAATAGTAGGCTAACAAAATGCCCACCTGGTTGCAAAATTTGTTGCTACGGTATGACGTCAATTGCAACTGCTCCATTAGACGAATGGCACAAGCAAACAAATATTGGCTTGCCTATAATGGTAGGATCACCGAGATGCTTGATGATTCGTTTTTGTGCAAAATTATCTCAACCAATCAAATTTTGTTTCCCATATGTCGCCACTCCCATACGGAGGCACCTTACGAACTTGTTCTCTTCTCATCATGAAAGTTGCTTCCCAAGCGATCTGGTCATATTTAAATGTTTTATTAGAAAGAGGATCTTGCAAATTTTGCTTTTCATTTCATATCGACCAAGGCGTGTCTATGCCCTTTAAAAGAAACTCTCAGTACTCGCTAGTGATATTTTCTTTTCCATCCCTTGTTGAAGGGCAGGTGGTCGTCTCTTTACTCCTTTCATATCTTGATAGTTTTCGTGGCTGAGTGGTCAAGGCATCACACCGCTAATCGCTTGAGAGCGTAGGTAGGTGCGGGTTCGAATCCCGCTGGCTCCGTTGCACACTCTTTGTGGAGCTCCCGGATGTAATTATCTTGCGTTGTAAATTTCCTTGTGCTATCTTGTCCCTGTATATTGACGATGACTTATAAGCGGGCACTTGATGCCAAGCACACAGGTCAGATATATGTATTCAATAAACCAATAAAACCAAACCAATTGTTTTCGTAAAAATAAATAGACCGGGGAGCGGTCATCACCTCATTGGATTGACTGAAACTTCAAGATTAGACAGAACTCGATTTGCATATTAAAATGCAACTGGTCTGTCTAGTCATATCGGTGGGAAATACTTGCAAACTCGATTTTAGTGGTTGATCAATAGATTTATCATTGGATTTTCATGCACCTAAAGGTATGAAAACATGGAGGGCTGTCAGCAAGAAAACACAATGATAAACCTACCAGTCAACCACTAAAATCGGGTTCGCATGTGCTTACCACCAAGATATGACTTCGCAGATCAGTTGCATTTTAATGAGCTAATCGAGTTTTAACTAATCCTGGAATTTTAGCTGTCAACTGGATGAGGTGAAGGTTTGTGCAGCCGCCTTCCAGTCTAAAAGAGTTCACCGAGCCAGGATCGACTAAAATCAATATACAGTCCAAAAGCGAATCGCGTAGCGATCGACAATCTCTAAAAAAACAAAAAAACAGCCTGTAGTGCCTCTATATGAGAGTGGTGACATACGATTATCAAAGTGTGCTTAGACGCGACCAACGATCAGGGCAACACTAGATACCGGGCTTGCTCATTCATTATATCGTATATTCATTCATCCTGACGTCACAAATGGTGGCTGGCCGCTATTAACGACATACAGTGATTGGTACAAAGCGGCGCACCCATCGTTTTGTGTCAGTCGCCGTGTAAAGATGATCCACTCCGTATAACGTTTTAAAAGTCATGAACTGCCCTTGTATGTCGTTGGTCGCGGCTTAGACACACGCGTCCTTGAACATTGAAGTCCACCATAGTAGAGATTGCTTTGGGCCTATAGCAACTATGGCTTTCCGCCTCGAATGATCCTTATGATACACAAACACAAGCCACAACAATTTTTATTTTCATTTTCCATTACATACGAGGACGAGATACTCACAAGGAAAGTTGCAACACCAGAGACGATTACTTATTTATAAAGACATTAATAAAATATGGTATGAGATGTAAATTTCCAACTGGGCGAAAAAAATGTCCGGACCAGGATTCGAACTCCTGGCTGAAGCCGCCAGTGTTCTGCCATCTGAGCTATCCCGGACGAATCTGGTGGAACTCTTTCACCCAGCTAACCTTAATGATTATAGCATCTGGTCTGAAACCTGGTTCAGCTCAACAGAATAAATCTTAGGTAATGGAACTCCAGAAATCGCTGGATACGAAATTACACTAGATTAATACCATTTTAATCTAAAAGATGGTATGCCCAACAAAATTTAATAAAACTTAGCATTTTTCTTCAATCACAAAAAATAGATTTTGTTTGACCCAAAAATAGAGTAATTCTAAATAAAAACAACGATGTAAATATATAAATATTATTTTTAATACCATATTAACCCCCCGACATATTTAGCGAAAATCTTTTTTCTAATTGGCTGCGCTTGGGTTAGCCTGGCTTAGGATCGAACAGAGATCAAACCTTCAAAATCACGTTCTAACGATCTAAAATCTTGTGTTTAGATCAAAACTTGGGTTCGTTAGACCTTGGGTCGACCAGTGAAAACGCAGCTTTACAACCGGGAGCTCCACAAAGAGTGTGCAACAGAGCAGCGGGAGTCGAACCCGCAGCGACCTACGGACACACGCGTTTATCTCATCCATGACAAATCTACATCCCAGAACTTTATAGTACTGTGGCGACGCCATCTTGCGCGGTCAGTAAAACGAGTTTCTCGCAGGAAGCGATCGAGCTAGCCTTTTGCTCGGCACGTAAGATCTCACTTTCTGACCGTGGGTTCTCCGGTTCAATCCCACTCGGCGCCCAACTCCTGCATTGGTGACCTTGGACAAACGAACACGTACCTTCACAAACATCATCATCATCTCCTTTCGAGACCAACAGATGGCAGCACTGAAAACATCCCCAGCAGCAAAGCCTGTGAAACGCTCACAGCACGCAACCAGCAATCAAAGCCTGTGAAACTATCACAGCACACAAGCAAAGCCTGTGAAACGCTCACAGCACGCAAAGCCTATGACAACTCTCATAGCACAAAGCCTGTCACGCCGCGCATCTTCGGGAGCACGCACACACATGCGCACGGCAGCACGACAGCATCACCTGGCAACCGCCAACGCAACACGAGTGCACATCGCTCGTACAGCATCAACGAGATGCTCTTCTCACTGGGGGTGGAGTACTGTGGCGACGCCATCTTGCGCGGTCAGTAAAACGAGTTTCTCGCAGGAAGCGATCGAGCTAGCCTTTTGCTCGGCACGTAAGATCTCGCTTTCTGACCGTGGGTTCTCCGGTTCAATCCCACTCGGCGCCCAACTCCTGCAGTACCAACGTCCCCTAGATGAGGGAGAGAGCCTTGACACACGTCGCGAAAACGTCACACAGAGTTATAAAGGGTGAAAAAACCGGGTTTAATCCAGCGAATAAACAGAGTTTTTGGGAGGGGAATTAAAAAAAATTCCTGGAGTTTTCGGAAAGTTTGAGCCATGAAATATTTTCAGAGGCGTCGCTATGGGGAGTTATGGGGAAGGGGGGGACTCTCTCCCTCCAATATTTGTGAACTTGGGAAATTTGAGCTTAGAGATGGGAAATTCTAGATTTTTTAGACTTTTTTTCTTTAAAAAAAAACAGTTAAATAAATATGAATTTTTTGTTGTTTTGTTGTTTTATTTTCTGAGAGCTGTAACTGTAAACAAGTTAAATAATCAAAATTAATACAAAAAGAAAGCACCCAGACTCAATCTGTCATTTTTTTTTCTGTTCTATGAAAATATCATACATCCACCAGACCTTAATTTCTCTACTCCTGTCCATCAATAGTTGACTCTAATCCATGTCGTCTATTTTCTCCAAAACTTTGTTCCTTACTCAACAATTTCAAAATAACATTATTTTCATATCAAGAGCGATTATGATTCGTACACAATTGAAGACAAAGAATTCACAAACCTTAAACTAATGCTAGTCGGCTAAAAATAAAATGGTTATTTCACATTAGATCTCGAAAAATAAAATAAACGTTCCAATTTAAAAATATCCTACTATCACAAACGAAACTTCCTGGTCTCCTTGGCGCGATAGCAATATGTCGTCGCTAGAGCGGTTATAAGGAAAAGGCATGTTTACAAACAAACACTTCCATCAACCAATCTACCACTATATTTTTATCATAGCGATCATTGCAGAAATCAACTTGGCGACGTAGACCAATCATATCATAGATCTGTTAAGAGACCAAATTCCCGGAGTTCATATGGAGTCATAATGAATGAACAGGTTTTCTTACTGACCAACAGTGACGTCAGCTACCCTTTCCTTACACAAGGTTCTTAGTCGTTGCCGTCAATGCCAGACATAAATCTGCAAATGTCACAAATTTTCTTTTAAAATAGCATCCTATTCTAATAACTAGAAAATAAAAACATGATGTCTCTTTCCTCTTCATTTTGATCTCAAATAGCATTAAAATAAGTTGAAATGGAATAACTAATTTTAAGAAAAAAGAAACAAAAGTTTTTTTTTCTTTCTAAGCATGAATAAACAAAATTTTCAGTTTCAGAAAGAATGAGCCCGAGCTTCCTTAACTATTCATTTTCCAAATTTTTCATCTTTATTTTCATGCCGAATTATTCCAAGATAGGAATATAGAAAGTAATGTAGTTTTGATTTGAATTATCTAAGTGATAGAGGTGTATTTAAACTTTTATTAAACGGCCTTAAGTTAGATAATAGTTAGATTTTTTATGTTTTTAGTTTCAGCATTTTTCTTTGGTAAAAGATTTTTTTTACATATAATTATCATTATCATACATACATTGCACATATCATTGAGTTGGAAATTAGAGTAGTTTGTTTCAAGTTGGGAAATTTTTGAATCCCCCCCCCCCCCCTAATAAATATCTGTAGCTACGTCCCTGAATGTTTTAAATTATTATTTTTAATAACTTAATTTTTTTCAATGTAAACAACATAAATGTAGAAAAATAGCTTCGGTTTACATGAAAACTAAAGAAATACGTGTTTAAATTGCAGAAATATTAAGTAAGAGAAAATATCATAAATAATTTGATATTTCAATCGTCGATAAATAAAGCGTGACAGATTCATTTTGTTTGACACGAATGTAAACATCACTCCTATTCTACGAATCAGCCAATATAAACAAAAAGAAAATAAACCAAAGTAAAAGAAATTAATGTAAAATATGCAATGCAACTCTCTAAAAAATTAATGTAGAGTATGCCTGAATAGTGGATATAACAGCTAACAAACTTTAATCGCCAAATCATAAGTTTAGTAAATTCATAATGATAAATCTATCAACTTTTCAGAACAGTGCTGAAATTCTGAAAAATAAAAATTTTAAATGGAAAAATGAATGATTCTGTTTACCTTAAAAACTCCTGCAAAATTTCCTATATCCCCCAAAATTCCCTGGTTTACACCCATCCCTGATCTGCGGGTTTTTTTTGCAACTCTACACCCAAAACAGGGAAACAAGGAAAAAAAAATCGAACAACTTGCATGTTTCGTTTTCTTTGGCTCGTGGAATTATTAATTACTATTAGAAAATAAGAGTTAATAATTCCACGAGCCATCGAATTTCTTTCTGTGTTTTGCCTGGTTTGTGTAACGTGTATCAAGGCTTCCTTCCTTATCTAGGGGGCGTTGATAATACTCGCCTAGACGAGTGAGACAAGGGCGCCTCGATATGAGACTGTCGATAGACGGAATATATTATTTGATTGTTTTAGACAATTCTGGACTAAAGCTAATCGCCGAGCATCTTAGCGAGTCTGCCATTTTTGCCGCTTTTTAATTCATCTCATTCCCAAGCGGGTATCCTGCCATTTTTGCCGCTTTTTAACTCATCTCATTCCCAAGCGGGTATCACGAAGTCTGGAATGTACACTGTTAAAAATATCGTGAAAAATTACCTCTGTTTTTAAAGGCTATCTATTTGTTGACCAATGAGAACGCTCCATAGGTGTTTCTGTAGCGTTGTCATTGGTCAGAAAATAGATAGCCTTTAAAAACAGAGGTACTTTTTCAGGATTATTTTTAACAGTGTAGGTTCGCTATAGTTTGGACAAAAACATCCGTATAAAGAAAGGGCATGTTTACAAACAAACACTTCCGTCAACCAATCTACCAACTACATTTTTGTCATAACGATCATTGCAGGAATAGTTTTGGCGACGTAGGCCAATCATATCAGAAACCTGTTAAACTTAGACCAAACAAATTTCCCTAGCTCATGTGTACAGTAGGAGTTATAAAGAACGGACAGGTTTTTCTTGCTGATCCACAGTAATTCGACCACGAGGCTAACGAAAAAGACAGGCTACCGCGGTGGGTCCGATTCTTCTTTTTTTACAGACCGCTGGAGTCACGTGATGCTCGAATGCACCAATGAAGGTGTGCGAAAAGAGCATCACGTGACTCCAGCGGTCTGTAAAAAAAGAAGAATAGGACCTACCGCGGTAGCCTGCCTTTCTCGTTAGCCTCGTTCGACCAACAGTGACGTCAGCTGCCCTTCCCTTATAAGCATGTCTGAGCATGCGCCCTGCGCGTGTAACGGAGCAATGCCGTCTGGAACAGCCAATGAATTACATGGTAAACTGTCGAAGGAGCAACCATGATCGTTATGTTGCAGAAATTTTTGTCTCTTCAAATTATCCCAACTAATAGGAAATTATATACAGCGTCCAGAATACCTAGTGTGGAAATATGCTATCCGAACAGTGCTAAAAATTTGTATCCCTTAAATGTGCGACGATGCTGCTAAAATTTCAAGTGTCCATTGCAGCGACATCTGCGGGATTTTCGTATTACTAGTATTACATTGTATAGATTAGCAATACATTGCAGTTGTAGAAAATATCCTGCAGATGTCGCTGCGATCTGCATATTGCAGCAGTATCATTGCACATTTAAGGGATACAATATTTTAGCAGTTTTTAAGTATTACAGGGATAGCCAATTTCCACACTATATATTCTAGGCACTATAACTTAAGGGTTCGTTGGAAGAATCGGAGATGATACCTAAATCAGCATGGTAACGCCTGTCCAGGGTGTTGCTGTCGGAGTGACCAGGCATCCAGATTAATTTAAAATACATAGAAAACTAAAATTGAAATCATTAAATAAAATTAAAAATAAATCGATGCTCAAGAATTTTCGAAAGCGGACTCCCGGGAATAAATCAGGATTTAAAGCCGGGATTAAACCCGTTGTTTTTCACCTTTTGCACGTTTCTGCTGATATAGGCAAAAGTGTTGCGCCAAGTTCAGACTAATTCTAAAGGGTCTATTGGCAAGCCTGTCTTTATCGTCAAGCTAAACGGTTATTGTATTTGCGCACTTATCTAATCCCGCACGTTCAGGAAAATATTGCCACGTCCTAAAACTTCCAACATAAAGCTATGAAAAAAGAAGAGCAGACATATCAATATTTTACTGTGGAAAGCCTTGATTCAGAAAAACGAGTTCTTTCGCCCTCTTCTTGGTCCGCCATATTTGACTTTGACCGATAACAGTCCAATCTGCAGTGGGAAACGTGGCTAAATATGGCGGACGCAGGAGGGGGTAGGAATGCAACCAACGAAATATACTACCGGTTCACTGCTTTTAAAGCGTCACACGGAGTGGATCATCTTTACACGGCGACTGACATATAACGATGGGCATGCCACTATGTACCAATCGCCGTGTAAAGATGATCCACTCCGTGTGACATTTTAAAAGTCATAAACTGGCCTTGTGTGCCGTTGGTCCATTGGTCACGAAGATGCTTGGCAATTTACTTTTGTCCAAAATCATCTCAATCAATGGAGGATATTCCAAATATGGGTTCGAGGCTGAAAAAAGTCACGTGATACCGGTAATTTACCCAAGGAACTTCTAACTGATAAGAAGGGAAGATGCTACTGCTTTCCCTGATGAACTGTTTCATTGGCTAGCGGGAATTTACATTACACGTCTACGGAGCCTTCCCTTCTTTACGCTAATGTTTTTACCTTGATCACGTGATCAAAATGCAGAGGGAATATCCTCCATTCCGGTATCTCACCACTTTCATATCGAGGCACTCTATTGCTAGTGTCTCTAAATGAGAGTTAGCGCATACAAGAAATAAAATGGACTATATTCCAAATCTGGGTTCGAGACTTAAAAGAGTCACGTGGTAACGGTAATTTACCCAAAGAATTTCTAACTGATAAGAAGGAAGGTTACTACTGCTTTCCTCATGAACTGTTTCACTGGCTGGTGGGGATTTATATTACGTCTACGGAGCCTTCCCTTCTTTACACTAGAAGTTTTTACCTTGACCACGTGATCATAACGTAGATGGAATATCCTCCATTGACTTATTTGAGATAATTTTGGACAAAAACGCATATGTGGTTGGTTGTGTTTATGACGGCCAATTATCAACACGAGGGATATAGGATATAGGCCCAAAGGGGGGGGTGCCCTTCGTGGGGGTCTTTCTAAGGGAAACTAACCCGCATTAACGCTTGGAAATCCAAGGTTCAAAGAAAACCACGAAAACTCCGAACGATTAGGCCGACAGGCGCGATTGGGTTCGAACCCAGCACTTCCCGTCTACCAGCTTCGAGAGCAGAACCTCTCGGCCACTGGTGGGGCAAACGCATATGTGCAACGTAGTGGGATAGCAAGAGCACGAAGGGAAGCTCTCTCAAATGCTGAGAGTTTGTTCTTTAACGCTTATTTCTTTTTTTAAACTGATTTGTGGACATCCTTTTAAAGAATTTAGAAGTTGTAGCCTAAAACACACAACGTTGACGCGAGACCAACGACATACAATTCATGACTTTTAAAACGTCACACGGAGTGAATCACCTTTACACGGCAATGGAGGATATTCCATCTCCGTTTTGATCACGTGGTCAAGGTAAAAACTTCTAACGTAAAGAAGGGAAGGCTCCGTAGACGTGTAATGTAAATCCCCGCTAGCCAATGAAACAGTTCATGAGGCAAAGCAGTAGTATCTTCCCTTCTTATCAGTTAGATGTTCTTTGGGTAAATTACCGGTATCACGTGACTTTTTTCAGCCTCGAACCCATATTTGGAATATCCTCCATTGGCAATAAACGATGGGATTTTTTGTATCAGCGGGCTTGCTCATTATCATGACGTCACAAACGGTAGCTGGCCGTTATCAATGACATAGAGCGATTGGTACAAAGAGGCGCGCCCATTGTTTTTTACCATTCACTGTAAGTCGTTGATAGCGGCCAGCCACCATTTGTGCAGTGGTGTAGTCGTAAAAAAAACAGAGGGTATACTCTCTAAGCAGAGGGTATACGCTCAAGGCAGAGCGTATACCCTAGAGTGTATATACTATAGCTTTCTTGAGAAACAGAGGGTATACGGTGTTCCTTAAAAAAATCCAGAGGGTATACGGCGTATACCCTCCACTACATCCCTGCATTTGTGTCGTCATGATAATGAATGAGAAAGCCCGGTATCTAGTGTTGACCTAGTATCAGTTACCGTGTACAGATGATCCACTCAGTATGACGTTTTAAACGTCATGTACTGGCCTTGTATGTAATTGGTCGCGGTTGATGACTGATAAGCGGGCATTTGGTGACGAGGCAGACTGAAATATTCTTACTGTACCAATCGGAATCTTTAATATGCCAAAAGTTCCTGCCACAACTCGATGAGCTAATAATACTGCCAAAATTAAGAACTGGCACCTCGCTCTGCTCATCTCCCACTAAGATATGACGAGGCAGACTGAAATATTTTTACTGTGCTAATCGGTATCTTTAATGTGTTACGTTTTCAGACCGTAACTCGATGGCTTGATAATCCGCCAAAATTAAGTTTTGACGCCCCGCTTTTGACATCTCGAACCAAGATATCACGAGGTAGACTGAAATATTCTTATTGTACTAATCGGTTGTCTTTATAGTGTTAAATTTTAAGGCCGTAAATCGATGACGTGATATCACCAAAATTAAGAATTGGCACCCCGCTCTGCTCATATCGTACCAAGATATGACGAGGCAAACTGAAATATTCTTATCGTATTAATCGATATCTATATTATGCCAAAATTTCATGCCGTAACTCGATGGCGTGATAATATCCTCAAAATTAAGAATTTGGCGCCCCGCTCTACTCATCTTGTACCAAGATGTCACGAGGCAGAATGAAATATTCTTATTGTACTAATCAATATCTAAAAAAGACCAAAATTTCATGCAGTAACTCGATGGCGTGGTAATACTGCCGAAATTAGAATTGGCGCCCCCGCTCTACTCTTCTCGTACCAAGATATCACGAGGCAGACTGAAATATTCTTATTGTAATAATCGATGTCTATAATATGCCATGCCAAAATTTCATGCCGTTACTCAATGCCGTGATAATACCGCGAAAATTGAGAATTGGCGACCCCGCTCTACTCTTCTCGTACCAAGATATCACGAGGCAGACAGAAATATTCTTATTGTAGTAATCGGAATCTTTAATGTAGGGAATTTTCAGACCGTAACTCGAAGACATGATAATATCGCCAAAATTAAGAGTTGGCGCCCCGCTCTGCTCAGGTCATACCAAGATATGATGAGACAAACTGAAATATTCTTATTGTATTAATAGATATCTATAATACGTCAAAATTTCATGCCTTAACTCGAATACCGTGATAAATCCGCCAAAATTGAGAGTTGGCGCCCTGTTCTGCTAATCTCGTACCAGGATATGACGAGACTGAAATATTCTTATTGTACTAATCGATATCTATAATATGCCATGCCAAAATTTCATGCCGTTACTCGATGCCGTGATAATACCGCCAAAATTGAGAGTTGGCGCCCCGTTCTGCTAGTCTCGTACCAGGATATGACGAGGCAGACTAAAAATATTCTTATTGTATTAATCGATATCTATAATATGTCAGAATTTCATACCGCAACTCCATGACATGATAGTACCGACAAAATGGGGAATTGGCGCCCCAAACTTCTCAGATTGTACCAAGTTATGCCGAATCAGTTATTTTTTCGCGTACTGTTAATAAGCTTTTTCTAAATCACTAATTCGTCTTAAAATTTGATGGAGAAGTAATATATAGTGCAATGTAATGTAAAATATTATGTTTATTGGGTTTGAATTGTACATTATGACGCCTGTTTTGTTATAAATTTTAGTTTGCCGGCGGTTTCTACCAGGATATTTGCAGGCAGACCAAAATATTTTTTAAACGCTTTTTTTACCTTTAATTTGACACCAATTTCATCATACGTGATATCGACGCCAAAATGACGAGTTGGCGCCCGCTGCTGCTCATATCGTACCAAGAAATGCCGAGGCACACCAGTCATTCCTTCATCTACTCCTAATAATCTTGTCATACACCATGATTTCATCTCGTAACTCGATGACGTAGTCATTTATGTTGCCGTCACCAGCTTGGGCTCTAATTAATGCAACATGACCAAATTTTATACATAGTGATAAGAGTTCTAATCTTCCAACTGAGTGAAAAAGTAACCAGGCTTAGATGTGAACCCAGGGCCTAAGCTGCCAGTGTTCTACCAACTGAACTATCCTGGTCAAATCCGGTGGACACAATTCACTCAGATAAGTTTTGATAATGGCATCTGGTCTTTATTGGAAAGAGTTCAACAAAATAAATCACAGGTAATGGGACTTCACATAAACATTGGATACATAATTACATTTCATTTAATTCAGCACAATTACACTAATTTGTAAATAAGTCATAATTTTCTGGCTGAGTGAAAAAATGTTCAGGTGATTTCAACCAGCTCATTCGCTCACAACGCTCTACAAACTTGAGCTACACTGGGCAAATCCGGTAGACACAATTCACTCAGACAAACTTTTGATAGTGATATCTGGTCTGTTGTCAGAAACAGTTCAAAAGAATAAATCGCTGGTAATATGGGACTCCAAATAAACGTTATTTTCGGACTATTATTCTATTTGATAAATAAATCATAAGAGTTGTAGCTTTATTCTGGATGAAAAAGTGTCTAGACCAGGATTTAAACTCAGGTCCTTGGCTTAAGTTGCCAATGCTATACCACATGTACTATCTTGGACAAATACGTGGACACAATTCACCCCGACAACCTTTCAATAATAACATCTGGTATGTATCTGAGACAGTTAAACAGAATAAATAGCAGATAATGGAACCTCACATAAATGTTGGATATGTAATTACACTTTATTAATTCGATGCAATTTTTCTAATTGATAGAAATTTCTGCATAGACACTTTTCACTCATTGGGAAAATTACAACTCCAGTGATTTATTTACCAATTTGAATAATTGCATTGAATTAATAAAGTGTAATCAAGTATGAAACATGTACTTGGAGTTTCATTACCTACAATTTATTCTGTTGCACTGTGTCAGATAACAGACCAGGTGTTACTATCAAAAGGTTGCCTGAGTGAATTGTGTCCACCGTATTTGTCCAGCATAACTCAGTTGGTAGAGCACTGGCAGCTTAAGTCAAGGTCTTGGGTTTACATTTCAGCCTGGACACTTTTCCATTAAGCTAGAAAATTACAATTCCTATTATTTATTTACCAATTAGAATAACTGTGCTGAATTAGTAAAATGTACCTACATATCCAATATTTACTTGGAATTCCATTATTTGAAATTTATTCTGTTGAACTGTTTCAAATAGCAGATCAAATGTCATTATCAAAATATTGTCAACAAATTTGTCCAGAATAGCTCAGTTGGTAGAGTATTGGCAGCTTTAAGGGACTCTTCAGTTGCAAAGACACTCCCAATCGAATGTTAAATGTATGGATGGGTTCTTTTCAAATTTCTCGTTTGAATGTGAATATTTTGAACTTATTTTTTTTTTTCATACAATAGTTGAAGTTGATCTTTAATAGGGTCCTTTTTACTTCTTCGATTTTGGTTGCAGAATTTTTTAACAAAGGTACTTTCTCTGTTGGAACTGGTTTTGAAAATAACTTTATTAAAAAATATCTGCTAAGGGTAAGGCTGCAGTTTTTTCGAATGAAAATGTAAACATGGAAGAAACTAATAATTTTTTGTCAGAATCTGGTATGCAAGGCAATTTTTAACATATTAGCATAAAAACAATGCAGAAATGTAGTAACACATATTAAAAATCTAAAAATAAACTTCTACTGGCTTTATTCAAAGAACTGAATTTTTTTTATCATTCTTCCAAATCCCCAGTTTAAGGTTGCCTTTAAACATAAAAGCATGTAAAAGAAATCAAAGTTAAAAGTTGTCTCCCATGGGGATTGGAATAATGAAAAATCCTTATACTTTGTCCAGATGGTGCAACTCACCAAGAGAGTTCCTCAAACTTTCTCAGTGTGTTTGAACTTTCTATGGCTACATACAGCCACTACCATTCACTCTGATTGGATTTGGAGCTGTGTTTTAAATGATTGGCTATTCAAACTGATTTTAATGCATGTGCATGCACACACTTTTCATTTATTCGGATCTCAGGCACAGTGGCATTCAATGAGTTATCTTAGATGAATTTTGCGATCTGAACAGGTGCTCCAATTCCGGGGGTGTACCACCTTCAAAATGGTGGCCTAAAATATTTTAAATAACTGTATGAATGGGGTATTAGTTCCTTTTTTAGGGTTTCATTCATCTGACGAAACCCTATTCGTCTCACTCCTTTGTCTGTCTGTCTGTCAGTCACAGAGCCCGTTCTCAGAAACTATACATGTTAGAGATTTGAAATTTTGGGTACTTATAGCTGAACACCTCACATCAAACAACAAATCATAAAATTTTGAAAAAGTTGGTAATTAACTGAATTACGGGCTAATTAACTTCTAAAATTAACCAATCCACCTTTTTAGCGCAGATTCAAATGAACTTTCTCCAAATCATCAGTGTTTCTCGTAAGGGTTGCCAGTAAAAACAGACGATGCATGGTTACCACGGAGGAAATTAAGCCGAAAAATGAAGTGGGCATTTTAAATCGAAATCGCATATCAGAAAATATTGGTCCGAGAAATTTGTAAATGAAATAGACAGACGCAGAAAAAAAATCTACTTTCATTTGGTATAAAGTTCACATTTCTGCGATGTGTATAAGTTAAAATATCCACTAAAAATCGATCGATAAAAATTTATTTTCTTTAATTGGAAAGACAAGGAAAAAAGATTTCAATTCAAAAGATTTCAAAGCAGGTAGACATGACGACGCTGCGGTTTTTCTTAATAGCATATTTTAATACGGAATTTTAACTTTTTAAATATTAAATTTTTTGATTAAATTTTATGGCATCCCGATATCAAATTTCTCGCTGATTTTATTGATACCTATTTCTAAGTCCTATCTTAATTACAAGCTGAAATATTAATTATTATTTAATTAATCGGTTTAACTCGCAGAAGAATAAATGTCGGTAACTCCCACATGTGTATTTTAAACAATTCTTTCTAAGTGAGCCCCTAATTATGTTGGAGACATGAAATTTCGGGTACTTATAGCTGGACACCTCACAGCAAACAACAAGTGATAAAATTTTGGAAAAAGTCGTACATTTAACCCTTTGGGCTCCCACATGTGTATTTTAAACAATTCTTTCTAAGTGAGCCCCTAATTATGTTGGAGACATGAAATTTTCGGTACTTATAGCTGAACACCTCACATCATATGACAAATCATAAAATTTTGAAAAAGTCGTACATTTAACCCTTTGGGCTCCCACATGTGTATTTTAAACAATTCTTTCTAAGGTGAGCTCCTAATTAGTTTGGAGGCGTGAAATTCTGCATACTTATAGCTGAACACCACACATCATACGACAAATGATAAAATTTTGAAAAAGTCGTACATTTAACCCTTTGGGCTCCTGCATGTGTATTTTAAACAATTATTTCTAAGTGAGCCTCTAATTAAGTTGGAAGCGTGAAATTTTGCATTTTTATAGCTGAACACCTCACATCAAACGACAAATCATAAAATTTTGAAAATGTCGTACGTTTAACCCTTTGGGCTCCCACATATGTATTTTAAACAATTCTTTCTAAGTGAGCCCCTATTTAGGTTGGAGGCGTGAAATTTTGCATACTTATAGCTCAACATCCCAGATTACACGTCAAATAATAAATTTTGAAAAAGTTTTATGTTTAACCCTTTCAACTCCAGCTCGTGTATTTTAAGCAATTCTTTCTAATTGAGCCCCTAATTAAATTGGATATTTTAAATTTTGCATACTTATAGCAGAACACCTGAGGCCAAGCGACAAATCATAAAATCTTGAAAATGTCTTACGTTTAACCCTTTGAGTTACCACATATGTATTTGAAGCAATTCTTTCTAAGAGAGCCCCTAATTAAGTTGGAGACATGAAATTTTGCATACGTATAGCTGAATACCTCAGACCACACGACAAATCATAAAATCTTCAAAAAGTCTTATATTATTTACCTCTCCGGGCTCTAGCTTGTGTATTTTAAGTAATTTTTCTAACATCCGCCCTTTTAACCAGGGGAGAAATTTTCCAACTTTTGCCGACACCCCTTTGACCCTTCTTTCATATTGTGCACCATAGCCTTACATATTTTAGTTCCATTTTTTACCGCCAGGTGCGCCTACTGATCTCAGGTGCTATGGGCCCAATCCCCTCAACTAATATATCTGCAGATAGTATGTAAAACGGGATTTCGTTCGGATAGATGTTTGTTTAGAATCGAGTGCGCCCCCTGGTTGCGAAATGTGGAAGTAATAGATTTTTCAAAAAGATAAAGTGTTTTGAAAGGAATATTAAACGAAACCCTCTGTGCGATCTGTGATCACACTTACCCACTTGTTTAATATTAATGTACTTTAATGTTAATAAGCTTAATCACCTGAGAAGAATAAATGCTACTCTCTTTTTAAAATCATGGAAAAAAAAGATAATCTGGTTGAAATTCAAAAGACGGGCAAATGTCCTTGATTGCGGATATTCATGACCCAGCTAGTTAGCTAATAAATAAAATTAGAATGATAGTTAATCAACAACCCCCTTTGCTTGATGCAGGAAAGAACTGTTATCTCGACAAAGATAAAAGCAGTTTTGTCAACACCACAGCAATATTTTATAATGCATTATGAAAAAAGTTTTATTCAGTCCTTTACTGATCAATATGCATTACTCCAGATGCAGATTTATGTATGGCAATTTGCAGCAAAGAAAAATTTATTGGTGACCCCAACATTGCCAAAACTGCTTAAACTTTAAAAGCCAAAACTGCCAAAAACAAACACACAGGAGCCAAAAACACAACCTGCCCCCTGCGATCCTTTATCATAAAAGGCATATAATCAATTTTCTCTCAAAGTTATTCCCTGTGCATTCGGGAATTAATTTTTCTTCCTAAATTCATAGTTATTATTATTCAGCGCTTTCCATTTATTCCTTTAAGGCAGTGGTTCCCAACGTGGGGCGTACACCCCACAGGGGGGCAATTTCAGACTTCTTATTAACAAATTTTCTGTCATTTTTTTCTAATGAAAGTAGTATCTTCGTCTAAAAATAGAAATAATAGACGAAAAAATTCTAAAATAACTGAATAAAAATAAATTTTCGAAATGATCACATTTAAAAGTTCAAAAACACACTGACACCGGAATAATTATGTGAGTTTTTTTGTATAATTTGACACCTTTTATATGTTCAAACATCATTTTAATTTCTCTGGTTTTAATATTATTTTAGTAAATTACACCTTTTTTTATTACTTATTTAAAAAAAAAAACTTGTACATCTATTCATAGTGTAATATACCCAGGGAGGAAAATTTTACATATGGAATTTTGTAGGATATATCTAAAATTGACTATTTGGACATGTTTAATCTAAAAAATATTTTGAATGATCTAAATGAGGTGCTACATTTATGAAATTAATAAAACCCTGTGTGCGTCACGGAAGGAAAGAGTTGGAAGTAAACTTCTTATGGCTCTACTGCAGACCACATACAGAATATTACATATGCATTTTAAAATTTTAAATTGGAGGAAACATGGTGCCCAAATAATTATAATGCAGAAAAAAGCCCGCTATCAAAGGAGTATGTTATGAGAGGAAAGAAAAATAGTAACTTAAAATGGATAAAAGCGCAAATCTGGAAATGTTACTTGTGAATTGTGTTATCCATACAGTTGTGGCGATAATCAAATATCACTTAGTCTTAATGGAGTATTAAAATCCATTATAAAATGTACCAATTCTATCAGATGTAATACAAAATATGAAAGAGATTTCAAGAAATTTTACGAAAATAAAAATGTAGACTATTTTTCACTTTTAAATTTGAGGTAAGTTGCCAAAAAAGAACAAAACTTTTGTAGACGTAAATGTGAAGACCCATGGCATCACTGCATTCATGAAGTTAGGTTAAAAGCATACTTGTAATATATATATATGGTTTTGATAAATTAAAGAATGTGAAATCACTTATCAGTGTTAATGCTATTTTCAGACCCATCTGGGAAAATGGAAGTTTATTTTTTATGTGACAATTTTTATATGACATGGAAGGGAGGGGGGACATTATGATTTTAGAGATGCTTTGGTGGGGCCCGGCCAAAAAAAGGTTGAGAACCACTGCTTTAAGGGATCTTTCAGAAAATGCTGCAAAAGCATTTTGAGACAATTTTCATCATGCTTCAGGTCAGGATCAGTTATAAGTGAAGATATAATATATACATAATATATATATATATATAATGTATATATTATATCTATATACATAATATATATATATTATTATTATTAATGAAAAATGCTATTCGATTCTAAATTACTTCAGAAGTCATGTCTACAAATTTCAGGATATTTACTTATACAAGTTAGTCTGCAAATGTGTCAGAGAGTTCGTGTTGGTGAGTGGAGAAACATATTTCTTTTAGGATAGCTTTAAGGGAAGAGTTTGACTTTTAAAGGTAGGGTTAGTGCAAGCATATGTATGAACTCATTTACTTCAGTGAAACTTACACAGGAATTCAAGTGTGCACCATGATAGAAATATTTTTTCTCTGATATTAATAAAATAGCTAAGTGTATAAACGGTGAAATCCTCTCCCGCTATGTCAAAGAAAGAGTTTAATCAAATTACTATTTCAAACATGAATAAGGACAGTGGGGGAAATTCGTTCTAGAGGATGTTGGAAAATGTGTAGTTAGGAGATCATACTTGCAATATGCCGTGCTACATAAAAGATGGATTCATTTTATTAAAACATTCGTTAAGTACTTGTAAATAGGAAAAGCGCATTTTTAATGCCAGAAAACACTGAAAATTCATAAAATTTAAAAACTACGTTTGTCTGTCCATAAAAGAATTTCTTTTTATTGTCCTTAGGACTTTTTTATAATGTCATTATTTTTATAAATATATGTTATACAAAAAGGAGCCATATAAAAATTAAATTTCGTATTTTAATGTTCATGCAGCCCCCTTTTTAAATAAATGCCAAATCTGAAAGGTGTACTTGATTTGTATACTTTTTGTATGTGGAAGTATCCTTTTATTATCAGCGGTTTGAGAAATGTCATCTATTTTTAGTCGCCCAGTACAGTTTAAGAAAATAGTAGTACTACTAATAAAAGCATTTAAGCTAAGGTGTCAACGATTTTAATCAGTTGGTTTAAATCAACGATTAAATCGTGATTTTAATCAACTGATTTTCTAAAAAAAAAATCATTGATTAAAATCAAAATTTTTTTTTAATGTTTAAAATGTCAAAAAAAGTTTTTAAATCTAAGATGAAAATAATTTGAAAGTTTCTACAGGTATTTCGACTTTTATCCAATATAAAATAGTTTTATTTAAAAATGATATTTAAATCTAATATAATTTGCAACGACATAATTTCCTTTGGGTAATCAATTTATGCATTATTTTATGTAAAATAAATATAGCAAGTGTATTGAATTTCTGCTAATAAAAGAATAAATAGTGTCTTAGTTTCCCATTCTATTTTTATAATAATAAATTAATAGCAATCCCGAGTCAAAGAAGAATGGAAGAGTGACATCTGCTCAACAGCTAAATTGTAAATGAATGCATCTCTCTATTCTAAAAAAAAGTAACTCCCGCTGTCACCGCCGCCGCCGGTTTTGAATTTTTTGTGACCGGAGGTCTTTCTTCGTTAATATTAAGAAAAATAATGCATACAAAAATATGAAAATTGGTAGTATTATACAGAAATGTTTGATAAACACGCTGATGTAGACAGTTTTCAAATCCAAGAATTATTTTAAGAGATATTTAATGCTAAAGTTGGACAAAATCGTTCCATTAAAAAAGTTTTATAGGAGCAAAAACTATACATCGGAATTTAATACTTTTTAGATCATTTTACACATTATAATTTCCCGGTGTGCAGAATTAATTTATTTTTTTAATTTGACTCATTTTTCGAGGTTTCATTTCTATTTTAAATTCAAATTTTCAGCATTTCGAGAGATATTTTTTTACTTATTTCAGAAAATTGTACTAATTTAACCTGTTGCCAAACTGTATAAACAACGGAAACAATAATGTTTGCTTCAAATTAAAAATTTATTTACACGTGACTATTATAAACAGAAAAGAAAAACTTTCAAATTAGAATTAAATAATTACGTATAAAAAGCAGGAACTTATTGAAAATTACTTCATCTATAATTACACGTGAATTTTAACAGAGAAAGGATATTGTAAAGTAATAAATTCATTAACATGCGTTAGAAGTCTTAAATAGGAGAAATTACATCACATTTACGTCACATTACACTTATTACGTAAAATGAACAAAAAATAATATTGCAAAATAGTAGTTTAAATTTAAAAATAGCGCGAGACATTTACTTGATATTTTGAGATGAACTTTTCAACTATTTTTTTTTTGGACAGCGCAAATAATATTTCATTTCTAATAAAAGCATTTTCACGTGAATATTAAAAAGGGAAAGAAAAGTTTGGTGAAAATTACGTCAGATTAAAACGATATATTTAAAATGTTTTATTTAAAAGGACTTTCTTTTCGCTTTGTTAAAAAATACCGGGAGACAAAGACTCTGTTTACTTAATTCCTTTTATATTAGATGATTTTGAAATGCCATTGTATCTTTTAACAGCAGCTGATTTTTCCGTAAAATTCCCCAATCAAAGAGAAATTAATAGAAACCCGTTTATAGGGAGATCGCCTTTGTTTTTTTAATTATAATTCAATCTTCCAAAAAAATTCAATTAAAGCCGATCAAATTAGCGTGCTTTTAGAGACTGCAGTGTCTGATCGGGGGGTTGGCGAGCGTAGCTCGTAGGGGGCCGAGCCCCCTAGTAGGAGAAAAAGAACTAATTGGTATAAAAATGTTAAGCACAGCAAGATCTTCTTTGGTATAGTTTGAATAAATGTTTTTTTTTTTTTTTTTTACTTTGTAACTTATATATACTAAATAAAAAAATTAATTAGGAATTGAAAAGGCAGCAAAACTTTTCTTAAAAGAAAAGAAAATGAACCATTGAAAGCTAATAATCCCCACTGAGATATAATAATGCTGCTATATTAAATATTTTTAGGATTTCAGATATAACTGGCTATTCTTATATATATTCTGTATGTGTGTATGAATGAGTTTAACTCATTTTCATATATATATATATATATTTTGTCATCATACACATACAGGTGTGTAAGTTTAGATTTTGGTGATTAACAGTAATTTTTCTAAGTACAAATGCAAAACAAGCTGCAAATAATGTTTGTTAGTTTTGTTATTTATTTGTGCTACTAACTAATGAAATTACTTATTTGCAGTTTTTATTAATTCTGTAATTACTTTCTGTTTCTTCTAGGCCATTTTTAAGGGTGAAAAAAAAATGTTATATTCACCGGTAGATGTAGTCAGAGATTTCTTGTAAAAAACTTCCCATTCAACAGTATTTCTAAATTCATGTGCCCAAGATCTTGCAAAAATAATAGAACTTTATTTCTTAAAAAAAAAAAAAAAAAAAAAAAACAAAAAACTGGATATTAAAACATGTTATTTATTTGTATTTTTCAATTTGTGATTAATAAAATTATTAAAAATTAAGGACACTTTATTTATCATACTAAAAATTATCCTTTTTTTTTTCTTATATCATTACTAATATATTTCCTCATGAAATAGTGCCTTTTTTTCTTTCTAAAATGACCTACTACATTATTAATTATCATTTTAATAATTAAAGCTTAAAAATGTATAATATCTTCCTAATTAGAGAGATTGTTTAATAATTATTAATTTGAAGCAGTGTTAACTAAATATTAAATTCAATTGTTAATAATATGTTAAATATCACTAGTATTTAATAAAGTTTTACATAATTATTACAATATTAATGTATATAGCATTATTGTATATGATACTCACTAATGAAATTACTAATTTGCAGTCTTTATAATTTCTGTAATTACTAACTAATAATTTTATTAATTAAAGTGTTAAAACATAGATTATGTTAGCAATTAGTGGTTTAGTTGTTTTGGAAATCTGAAACTCTTGGTAGCTATTCGGTATTTGAATGCTGGGAAAAAAAATCATAAAAATCTGATTTAAATAAAAAAAATCCAATAAAAAAAAAAAAATCATGATTTTTTTACACCCCAATTTAAGTGTATTTGCATTAAATAACCGTTTTAATATTTTATAGTAAGTAATTTTAAATTATACTAAAATTCATGGCACAGTAGCTAATATTAGAGTTCATAAAATGAAGACCTCATAAGAATATAATTAAATAAATCGCAACTTTATATTCTACTCTAAAACATTCAAATGTATCATAACCTGAAATATCAATCTTTCGTAAACTTTCAAAGAAAGCATAACAGCAGCATCATTTTACCCTAAAATGGTTTTGACCCCACTCAGTATTTTTCAAAAGTAGGCACCACTGGATGTTGATGTCAACATCAACAAACTATCAAGTACAATAATTATCTTGTCTAAAAAAAGCAGAATTTGCTTCTAATTAAAGTTTGATATTTTAAAAAATAACTTACCAATTGTTATTGTTGGTGATTTAAACAAAATAATTTCTCAAACATTAAAGTTTTGTTTTAAAAAATCTAGACATGTTACGAGTTGGAACCCATCAAAATTTGACGAACTATAATGTTCAGAAAAGAATTATTAGATTGAATTTATAATAAATTTAGAAAAATAATCATAATAAAAAATTCATCTTACATTGAATGTCTAACTTTTAAAACTAATAATATTTTAAACCTAAAATTACCAAAATACTATTTCCACAAACTTCAACTGTTTAAATTATTGAAAAATTAATATGTATTAGAATATGTAATCGAGATGAGTAAATATGATGAAAATATTCAATTAGGCTCTTATGTTTGGTAATACAGAATGAAAAATCAGCAACAAGAATTTCGTTTTGTGTTTTGTCACATCATAGAATTTTTTCCCCATAACATTTAAGTTTTACATCATTTCCACATTCTCAAAATTTACATACACACCACTCAGATCTGTATTCACCATTTAATAACACATAATTATCAAAATTGGTTCAGTAGAAAGCCCAGGGCTGATGATTAAAAAAACAGCCAGGTCTTTTAAATATATAGATAATTACATAGTCTTCAACATTGGATGCCATTTTTATGGCACAATTTCATAAATTATCGATAGTAGCAATTTGCTCTTTAAATATGGAGATTTTTCATCTCTGACAGCAGGAAGCATATACAATGCTATTTAAAAGCCTACTAAAATTCACCAGTGAATGTATCCTGCAAGAGAAAAATATAAATATATATATATTTATATATAAAGCAACAACAAACAATTATTTGTACAGTACAACGTCTAAAGTTCGGACTTTCAAGCGGCAGTATTCAAGAAAGAAGTGAAAAAACAAAATTGTTGAAACAAAAAAAAAAAGGGTCTAGAACGAAGAAGCTTTATTACTGAATCTTAACTCATGTCTATGTACAGAATAAAAGAAAAACGTCTTAATGATATACTTAAGTTAATAAAGCAGCCCACATTAACTAAAATGTTCCAATAGTTCAGAAAGTTGCAATTTCATCTCAATTGTTTGTTTCCTTAAGGCTGTTCTCAAGTGCTCTGCTCTCAACAAGCACAAAACGTTTTGACACATTTACAAATTCATTTTTTAATGGAAAGTCATAAAATTGGAAAGCCTGACTATGGAAGCAATTTGGAATCGAACTGTTTTCCATTTTTTTGATAAATAAATTACTTATTGAGCTATAAGTGATTTTGATCACGTGACAAAGACGTTTTTCACCCTTTCTTGTGTGATTATTTTTCTTCTGCGCAGAAAATCAGTTCAAAACGTCCACTTTGACACTACTTTCTGAAAGATCTATTGCATTTGCAAAAAAAAAAAAAAACAGAAAACACAGTTCGATTACATAGTTTCTGAACAACACCTGCTAGTTTCATGCATCTCCGAACAAAAATAAATTAATATTTATGTCATAAAGTTGCCCTTTTGGATTTGAGAACAGCTTTAAATAAATGTTTTTGTTTTACTTTTTATTTTGTTATGATTTACTTAATGAAAATGTTTAATTTAGTATTGATAGTTGTTATATGCAATTTTTAATACATGAATATCATATTTTGCCTTTTCATGTAGTGAATTTTCTTTTCCTTATTGGAAAAGCAATATTTTTGATGACCAAAAGTTCGGGCTTGGTAATGTCCCGAGGATTCCGAACTTTAGACTTTGTACTGTACTTGCATATTATCTGTGCTATATCAGGTAAACATAGAACTGATAACTGTCTCCAGCAATACTAATTACAGAATTTTTTTTTTCTTTCTACATGGTAAACAAGGTAACATTTTTATTTTATGCCATGTTAAAGGCTACTACAGAAATATTCTTGCCAGGAAAAAAAAAAAAGTCAGAATAAATGCTTTTTTTTATCACCTAGTAATTATGTTAAAATTTCATACTAAATTACTGTTTCACATTATAGATTTGTATTACATTGATATACTTTACTGTTATAAGCTGCCAACCTAATACTATGTACTTAGTAAATTAGTATTAAATTAATGTTTTAGAATAAATTTTATATTATTTCCCATTTCTTATATTTATTATACTATCTTATTATTTAGCATTTGTTAACTTTATGTTATTTAGCATTGTTAACAATAATGTGTATTCAATAAACATGTGTCAAATTACTGTTTTGAACATATGTGGCTATAATAAATAAAATTGGCAATTGTCAACCATGTCTTAGCCTGGATAATACGTAAGTACTCAGTTATTTAAAAACTAAATTCTGAACAATTTGATGTCACAATATTTCTTATGTTTAGCTAAGTTTTAATTCTAATTTCTAAATCTGAATAATTGTTTATTATTCTTTATTAAGAATATTGAGATATAAGTAAATATTACATTTAAAAATAGTCTGTATAAGCTTTTCATTTAAGAATAACTTGTTAATATTCATTATCCTTAAAAACTAAAGTTCATAAATCATAATAAAAGGAAAGCATGCTTTTGACAACTAACACATAAGTATTATCAAAAAGTCACAAGACATATATATAGGGTAGATGTACCAGTTTTGGCCACATTTAGAGAAAATTTGAAATAGAAATTTTACATTTCTTGATCGATTGAAGCATATTAAATCATAATAACATCATTCTTTAGTAAATTTAATTGTCTTTCTGTTAACTATAATGACTTTCTACAGAATATTTTAGATTGTGAGTAATAACTCATCAAGTAATTTATTCCAATTTGTACCAGTTTTGGCCACCCCTACACCAGTTTTGGCCATCTCTATGCACCAGTTTTGGCCACTCCAATATCATGTAGTTTAACAAACATTTTAATTGATAATAAGTAAAAATAAAGCATTTTTATGCAACATCTATTTTACCACACATATATTTGTTTGCTGTATTAAGAGAATTTTGCAAATTTCTTTATGAATTGATAAAAACATCAAATAAAATATACTTATGTTGATTTTAACAGAAAATTTCAATTAAAAAACAAAAAATATATTTAAATTTGATTAATAAAAGGGACAACAGTGCCTATAGGACATAAAGATTAACTATTTAATCAGTTTTATAATTATTCATGGATTGTGGCTTGTTTAGAACACTTGAATCTTCATCAAAGAGTTATATTTCTCGAAAGCATTTTCTGATTTTTGTTTGATTTTCATCAAAAAGTTATGAAATCATCTTTTGATTTATGTTAGCTTATGCCTTAACCTTGCTTCTTTGCAAGTTATTTTAGGGTGTGATTTCAGAAGCAAATCATGCCATTTCATACCTAGTCTTCCATCTTGAAATGGAGTTTCTATCTTGCCAGCTACAATTTTCTAAGCAGAATCTTAAAAGCTATTCCATTTTTATAGGAAATAGTATTCTGACAATATCTAAAATCCACTTTTCTAATTGATTTTTAACTTCAATTCCTAGTGCTTAGATCTACTACTTGAGATTCAACATTATCAGAGAAAAGTAGTGTCCGTCCTGCAAAGGCAAGAACGGGTTACTCCAAAACTTTGCTAGCTTGTAGTGCTGGCATTACATTTTGAATGGCCTTAATTTTACTTCCTATCTTAGAGCAGTGTTCCCTCTAGGCCATTTTTTAATAGCACAGAATCTCTCTTAAACTTGGTAAAAGGAATCCTGTTTTTTTTTTTTTAAATAATGTGAAATACATTCTTACTTGTATTTAGATATCTCTAGTAAAGATTTTCACAATATTTAGTATTTCTAAATCCGTGTGCCTGAAATATTGCAAAAATTATGGAACTTCTTCATTTCTTTAGGAAAAATACAAGCAATTAAATCATGCTATAATTTTATTGAACTTTTTAATTTATAAGTTGTAAATTCTTTCAAAATTTATGTTTTAGTTTATTTATCATATCTAAACATTACATATCGCCTCCCCTTTTGTTTTATCAATACTAAACACAATACTCTATTTTCTTTAGCAATGTCATTCTTTAGTGACTAGCACAATGTCCTTCTTTCTAAAGTGAATTATCTATTGGACAGAGAATAACAAAATCTCTTTTATAAGAACTGCCATTAGCCTTGCTTTTATTATTATTATTATTGAAGCCATTACTATATAAAACAAAATTAAACTGATTTTTCCAGATGTTCTTAAATTTATTAAATGGCTAAAATTCCCTCTATAATGAATCATGTGGCCAAAAGTGGAACATAATGTTGTACCCTTTTTGGCCACCCCCATGGCCATAACTGGTACATATAGCAAATTTAATGCACCAGTTTTGGCCACCCCCCATTAAACTGTTAAAATAATTAAATTAAATGTAAAATTGCAGTAGAGAGAAAGCTTACCTGATAAAACCTAATAGCAATTTATTTCAGAACAAATAGAACTCAATAAGTGCCTAATGTTGAAAGATTCTGAAAACTTGTCAGCTAAGCAAAAATCTTAATACATGTAAGCACACACTACAGTTTCACACATTTATTTTTTTTGCAAGTCATATTTTATCAAAAAATAAACAAATGATATTGTAAATGATAAAAGAGAGCTTGCTTAAAATGTAAGAATGCCTATTATTTGTTAGCATTAATTCACAGGCTAAATATTAGACAAATTGATCCAATGTGGCCAAAACTGGTACAGTGGCCAAAACTGGTGCATCTACCCTATATATAAATTAGTTAATTAACAATATCACGAAACAAATAAAACTAAGCATTAATAAAACTTATCTTACTTAAATGTAATTTAATTTTAGCAAAGCAATATGATTTTTGAATTGAATTCAGGTATCCATCTACAGTTTCCTGAATGTCGAATTTTCGAATCATTATCTCGTGCAGCATAATCGAAGAAATATTGCTAGTGTGTATGGTGTGAATTATAACACACACATCACAAGCAATATTCATTCATTTAAAGAGGACTCATCATTTCTTTAAAATCTTCAATTTTTAGTTTGGTATATATTCCAAGAGCATTGGTACGTTTCCTTTGCTTGATCGTCAGCTCTTAAGAACGCATATATACAAATTGTTTTCCTCAAGTCTTTTGCATACATTTATATTTAAAAATGCTACCGAACAAACATTGAAATATATTGTCCATTTGTTACGATGTATATGGACGTCGGACGTGATTCATTAAAATGGTGTCGAAGCGTGATCACCATCAAAAGAAAGGTAAACAAATATAAAATGAGCGGGACGCCGGACCTCATTGCAGTTACCAGCTGGGCTTTCGCTTTTACAGCTTATCGCTCTTGGCGAACTCTTGTTTGGCTACGAAATGAAAACTGTTCTCTGATTGGTAGTCTACCGTTGCATTTTTATCACGTCGTTAAACAAACAAACACGTCTGTCCCTCCCTTCCCCAAACCTGCAAATATACGCATGCGCAAGCCAAGTTCTTATGCCGTAGTGTGAATGCAATTTTTTCGATTCTTGGACCTGAAAGACCCAAAAGACCTGACAGGCCACATAGTGTAAACGCAGCATTAGCCTCCAATAAAGTCCAGAGAAAAAAGTACACTAATAATTTTGATATTTTTTTATTAGGGAAAAATACCCTAGAAAGTACACCAGAAATGTTTTGCCTACGTTTTATTGAGTTGTCTAGCAAGCTGCCAGTTTGTTGACAAATATAATGTTATAATAATTGGCTAAATAGCGTAAGTCAAATAAGCCGACATGACGGTGAAATAACTAATTCTGAAAATTGTTTTTGTGTGGCTATTTAATTTTTTTCTACATTTCGAGGGTTGTTAGCTGGCCCGGTGAGTGTGTGTGGTGTTTTTGGCGGTAGCTTTAAGCCCACGTGCGCGTAGAGGGTTGTGCTTATAGTGTGGTGAGAGTAAGTTTTTTGTTTATCGTAATACAATAGTGTTAGTGTTTTCGCGTATTATTGAATTTGTGTGTAGTTAAATTTAAGTGTGTGTTGACAGTCTGAGCACTTTGGACTGGTCATCAGGCACGGTTTGGTATAATGTCGGGAACGGAGGTAAAGATAAAAGAAAGCATAGGTTTCAACAGTGAAGAATACAAGAAATATAATTGGAACGATGGGAGGACAGCCAAGCAGCAAATTAACATGATACCGAATTTAAAAGATTATGTCATCATTACGGAAGGTGAGGAGGGCGGACTCCACAAGTTAAACCCGATCCAGCTAAAGAAAGAAATAAAACAAAGCTTTGAACATTACAAGGAAATTGATACGGCTAGATACACCAGGAACAACAAGCTGCTAATCACAACGAAAAATTATGAATGTGCCAATGAGATTGTAAACAGAGAAAAAATATTTAACAATAAAGTGAAGCATATATTAATGAATGAAAATATAACCTCTAGATTTTTAATCTTCAGAATTGATACCGATATAACATTAAAAGAAATCCAAGAAGAGATTGAAGAAGAGAATCAAGTTACGATCCAAAATATTAGAAGATTTACAAAGAGATATGAAGGCCGCACAGTTCCCACGGGAACAGTGCTTATAACCATATATGGACATGTCCTACCAGAATACATTAAAATGTTTTATATGCGACAGAAAATAAGTTTATTTGTAGACAGGCCAAGAAAATGCAATATTTGCCAAAGCTTCAACCATGGAACGAATAAATGCACAAACGACAAAAGATGCAAAAGATGTGGGAAAAACCACCCTGAGTTGGTATGCAAAGAAGCTGAAGTCAAATGCGCAAATTGTGAGCAAAATCATGAAGCAGACGACGAGGATTGCGAAATCAAAAAACGAGAGGTGGAAATTCAAAAATTTAAAAGTGAAAACCATATCACGCTGGCTGAAGCTAGACGACAGTTCAATTTGAAAACAGCTAAAAGCTACGCGGCTAAAACAAAAACAAACATCGAAAAAGTGAACGATGAAGGCAATTATCACAAGTTAGCAGTACTTATGGAAGAGAAGTTTAACAAAATAATGGACATAGTTATGAATATGTGCGAAGTTATGGTGAGCTTACAACAAAAATCAGTAAATGAAATCGAAAACGGGGCGGAAGGAAATGAAAAAGAAACGACAGTTAAAAATAAAATTGGAAAAAGAGATATCATGGGGGAGTTCTATTCTCAGTTAAGAGAGAAAAAATTAAAATTATCGAATGAAGCCCAGGAAGGTGAAAGATTGCTGTTACAGGAATATCTTGCTCCAGAGATGGATAAAATGTTGGTTGATACAGAAAATGGATAAGGGTCATGGACTGTTCTGTGGTACTAGTGCTCGGTTCATTGTCAGCTGGTGGATCGGTATCTGGATTTACTGGTATGCTGGTTTTGGGGGTAAGTGTTGATAATTTTTGTGTTTCTTAGCGTTTCTGTGTTCTTTGTGAGTTTTTTGTTTTGTTATTGTTCATGGACACTTTTCTTTGTCAGTGGAACATTAGAGGTCTCAGGTCTAATTTACCCTGGCTGCGTACCGGGATGTTTCGCAACTGTATTGTTTGGGCGTTTCAGGAAACGCTTCTTAGCAACAATTTTAATTTATCCTTCAGGAATAGGAATTTATTTCGTGCTGATAGGCCTAGTAGTTCATCGAGGGCGGGAGGCGGCTTGCTGCTTGCGGTGTCGAAGCGGATACCTGTTAAGATGCTTCAGCTTCCTAGAATTGGCCGAGACCATGAGGCTCTTGGAATTAAAATTTGGCACAAAAAAAGGTGGATTGCTATCATAAATATTTACGCGCCGAAGGGGTTTGCGGATATTAGGTGGTTGGAGAGTATCAAAGAGGTGATCGGGCATGACTATATCATTGTTGGCGACTTCAACATTAACTTTCTGAATTGGCAAAATAACCCTAAAGCTAATAAAATGATAAATTTGATGAATTGGATCACGCACACGGATGCTATCTTAATGAATTTAGATCAGGCTACGAGGTGTAGGGGCGGAGGCATGGGCTCTTTATTGGACTTGACAATTGTGTCGGATAATTTAGCTCGGATCTTCCAGGTGGATGTTCTTCCTGACCCGTTGGGGTCGGATCACTATCCTATCAGGATTCTTGATAAGTCCAACGGAGGTAGCAGTAAGAAACGGTACTGGACTCAGGTCAGTTGGCAGCGTGTTTGCTCGGTGGTGGATGGTTTGGAAGATGATGTTTATGCTGAGGGGTTGGACAGGTGGTCATCGGATATCTCCCAGGCGTTGATTCAGTGCACGGAGAGGTTTCCAGTGAGTGGGGGCAATCTTCCGCCTGGGTGGGGGATTGTCACTCGTAGACTATTGGCTCTCAAAAGGTTTTACCACAGGAAGGCTGTTCGTTTAGGTCAGTTAGATTTATGGTGCAAATACAAGTTCTATAACGCCAAACTGAAGAAGCAGATTAAGAAAGACAATCAGAAGTTTTGGGATTCTGTTGCTAGGGAGGCTGGAAGGGGACCTCAGATTTACAAGATTATCCGGGGAATTAACAATTTGAAGGAGGAGGAGGCGAATATGGACTTCGATTTCCCAAACTGTCCACCTGATGCGGTTTCCCAAGCAAACTTGTTTGCTACTATATTCCAAAATTCTCCGATCCTTCATGACATACCTATTGACTTCTCGGGAGATGATGAGTTGGACACAAGGCTTAAGATGGACCATATGGAGAGGATAATCAGGAAAAGTAAATCTACTTCACCTGGTATAGACGGGATCAAAATGAATTTCTTTAAAAACCTAAAAACCAAGGTGTTATCTCAGGTGCTGGAGATGTATAATAAAATTCTCGAGACAAAAAAAATCCCTGAAATCTGGAAAGAAGTCATCATGCTACCCATTAGAAAACCAGGAAAGAAAAGAAACGACATAAGGGGATATAGGCCCATCGCTTTGACTGTGACCAGTAAAAAAATATTTGAAAAGATGATATTAGATATTCTGCTCAATTGGAGCATGAAAAATAAAATATTTCATAGAAACCACTATGGTTTTATTCCATTCAGGGACTGCGAGGCTGCCGTGTACAGAATTTACAGAGATATTCGAAGAGGACGTCAAGCCAAACAGAAGGGTTTTTTGGTGGCTTTGGACATTAAGGGTGCTTATGATAATGTTTGGTGGGATGGTCTTCTGCTTAAACTAAAAAAATTGGGGCTAGGTGCAGATCTGTGTATTCTGATCCGGAACCTCATGCAGGAGCTGAGGATTCGAGTTAAATGGAGGGGCGGGTTCTCGGAGCCATTCATGTATCTGAGGGGCTTATTACAGGGCAGCCCTCTTTCTCCTTTTCTTTTTGCCATTTACTTAGCTGATATTTTTGAGATTTTTGACTCTTGTATTCATTGTGTGATCTATGCTGACGATATTTTTCTTTATGGTGTTCATGACAATGTGGAGTGGTTGAGGGACATTTTACAGGAGAATCTGATTAGGACTATCCATTGGTTACGTGCATGGAACCTTGAGGTGAATCCAAATAAGTGCCAAATCATGAAGATAGGGCGGTGGAATGAGGACGTGGAGAAGTTTAAGATTAGTGGTCAGGAGGTAGACTTTTCAGAGAAGTTAAGAGTTTTAGGAGTGTTCTTAAATAGTCAGGGGAATCTTAAGAACCATATTGCCATGCTGAAAGAGAAATCAAGCAAGAGAATGAACATGCTTAAAGTTATTGCTGGCAGGAGTTGGGGCACTGAAACCAAATATCTTTTAAAAATTACAAATAGCATGATGGGATCTCTTCTTGATGGTAACCCAAGGATTATTGCGCACTCAAACAAAACTGAAAGTCGCCAACTTCAAGTGATTCAAAATGTGGGCCTTAGATGGGCGAGCGGCATGCCAAGGTGGTGCCCAATCCCAGTGCTATTACAAGAGTGCGGGGTCTGGAGCAGCCACTCAAGAAGAGAATTCTTGGCTGTAAAGAGGACTATTTCAGAAATCAAACATAAAGAGTATACTGATGTCCTGTCAGAGGATTTACTTTACAGGGAACTGAACATCCTTAGTCGGCATAACACGAATGTTAACGAAATGATAACTTACAAGTGGGGCACCAAGGTGAATGAAAATTGCAAAATTTATGTTAATGCCTGGCCATTCCAGAATAAAAATTTCCCTGAGGAGGTAATTAGGAATTCGTTTAGCTGGTTTTATCAGATGCACAGAGACAAGGCGATCATCATTGCTACAGATGCTTCAAAAGAGGGGAACAAGACTGCGATTGGAATAGTCAACCAACATACGGGCAACCGGATGGCGTTGAAAATTCCCAACATCAATTCGATTTTTACTGCGGAAGCAATTGCATTGTTGGTAGCTATTAAGTATTATATGGTGGAGGGTGGGAAATATATGTTTTTCACGGATGCCAAAAGTGTCTTGATGGCCCTTGAGAAGATCAATCGTAAGTCGGTGGCGGTTATCACCATGCTAAGGGATGAGATTAATAGGAAGAGGATGGATCAGTTTCAGATGGAGTTTATCTGGGTGCCTGGTCATAAAGGAATTGAAATCAACGAGTGTGCAGATGAGCTGGCCAGGAAGGGCCCGTATGGGAATATTTGTATTCCATGGTTTTCTCCCGAGGACTGGATGATGGTGGTGAGAAATAATAAACAGAGGGAGTCTATTTGGGATTGGAACCAATATAGGATTGATCATTCAGGTCGTGGTTGGGATTACGCCAACATAGGGCATCCGCATCAGTGTCTTAGGAGGGAGAGTGGCGTAATATTTGCTCGGTTTCTGACCAAGACGGTTCTCACTCTGGTTCGTCAAAAGAAGTTTCTGGGTAGTGGAGATGCTAAGTGTGATTTGTGTGGTGGCGAGGAGCAAACCGAGGATCATTTGGTTTTGAGGTGCAAGAAATTTTGTAGGATTCGGGATAAGATTTTTAGCAAGTTATCGATATCGAAGAGTATGTCGTACGAAGAGATTTTTTCAGCAATGGGGAGAAAGGGTAATGATGAGTTGGTTTTGTTCTCTCAGTTATTGAATGAGATTTATCGTCACTGTCGGAGTTGGATTGGCGCTGCTGTATAGGACTTAATGTTGACAGTGGTGGTACTTCATTGTGCCGGTTTATTTGGTTTCTGTCGTATCTGTCTCTTGTAGTTTATCTAGGTAGTGGATTATGACAGCTATACAGAAATAGAAAGCTGCTCACCGGGCCCGAGAGGGTCAATAAACAAACAAACAAAACAATTCTACATTTCGAAAATTTCAGGTGTTTCATATTTGAATTCTAATTAATATTTAAAAATTTAATCATAATGATGAGATATTGCTGTTATTACAGGTATTTTATTTGTTACCTGCTCTTTTGTTGATATTTCTCTTAATTCCTTTAAACATCTGTTACCTAATCAGTTTTTTTAAAAAATGAGGAAATAACTATGCTAATGTTTATGTTGTCTGATGCGTATTGCTGAATCATTATTATTTAAAATTTATCTAAGGCATTTGTTTATTTAGACTTTAATTCTCTAAATGAAGGCATGAATTTATTTTTAAGTAATTATGCTATTTTTAAATTAATACATAAATTATTAATCATACTTCAATTTAGTGACTGGTGTGTTAAAGTTTTAAAGTTAATTAAAATTAAAGGTTTATTTACAGTTTAAAATATATTTTTTGTGTTTGAAAAGCGTATATTTTTCAAAAATAGTGGTTCTGATTTTAAAAAGTATTATGGGATAGAAAAAGGCGCAAAATTTTGCACGCATAATTTTACATTTATTACAGTTAAATTCGATTTTTTCCAATGTAATTATTAATAATTTGATCAATAATTGGTTAATATTTAATTCACTTTCGTCATGAATTTAAATATTCTTTTGATTTGTTATTAGTTTTCTTATTTTGACAAACTTATCTTTTATTTTCAGATGCTGTTCTTATGTTTCTCGAAAATGATCTGATCTGTTGTTTGCATCGTTTCGACTTTAATTTATGAATAAGAGCCTAAATTTTAACTAATTTTGAAATTTTACAATGGATGCTGCCATTGAAGAAAATGTTCAACATATGGACATCAGTGAAGCAAATAAAGATCAGACCCAGGAACCAAAAAATGAAATTATTGGTGAGCCTGGACCATCAAATGCTGGTACACCAGAAGCTGAACTAGTCATTAATGAACCTGAGGTCCCAAAGAGTCCTGTAAAAGAAAAATGTAAAACACCTGATAAGAATGATTCTATTTATCATATAAAATGGATCTCTAGGGATGGATGTAAAAGTCCAGTCATTACTCAGGTAAATGGTCTTTCCATATACGGTATAAATTTGAACAGATGTTGTAGACATGTCATGTTGGCCTTTTTTTTTTTTATTCTGCATCATTTTGGCAAAAACTAGTTTTTCAAATAGGATAGATGTGCCAGTAATGGACACCCTTAAGGAATTTTTTTTTAAATTATTTTTTTATTAATAGTTATATGTAGGGTAGATGCACCAGTTTTGGCCACTGTACCAGTTTTGGCCACATTGGATTAATTTATCCAATATTTAGCCTGTGAATTGATGCTAGCAAATAATATGCATTTTTACACTTTAAGCAAACTCTCTTTTATCATTTACAGTATCATTTGTTTATTTTTTGATAAAATGTGACTTGCAAAAAAAATAAATGTGTGAAACTGTAGTGTGTGCTTACATGCATTAAGATTTTTGCTAAGCTGACAAGTTTTCAAAATCTTTCAACATTAGGCACTTATCGGGTTCTATTTGTTCTGAAACAAATTGCTATTAGGTTTTATGAGGTAAGCTTTCTCTCTACTGCAATTTTACATTTAAATTAATTATTTTAACAGTTTAATGGGGGGTGGCCAAAACTGGTGCATTAAATTTGCTATATGTACCAGTTATGGCCATGGGGGTGGCCAAAAAGGGTACAACATATGTTCCACTTTTGGCCACATGATTCATTATAGAGGGAATTTTAGCTGTTTAATAAATTTAAGAACTTAGCATAAATCAAAATCAATTTAGTTTTGTTTTATATAGTAATGGCTTCAATAATAATAATAAAAGCAAGGCTAATGTCAGTTCTATAAAAGAGATTTTGGTATTCCAATAGATAATTCACTTTAGAAAGAAGGACATTGTGTTAGTCACTAAAGAATGACATTGCTAAAGAAAATATAGTATTGTGTTTAGCATTGATAAAACAAAAGGGGAGGTGATATGTAATGTTTAGATATGATAAATAAACTAAAACATAAATTTTGAAAGATTTTACAACTTATAAATTAAAAAGTTCAATAAAATTATAGCATGATTTAATTTAGTGTTTTTCCTAGAGTAATGAAGAAGTTCCACAATTTTTGCAATATTTCAGGCACACGGATTTAGAAATACTAAATATTGTGAAAATCTTTACTAGAGATATCTAAATACAAGTAAGAATGTATTTCACATTATTTAAAAAGAACAGGATTCATTTTACCAAGTTTAAAAGAGATTCTGTGCTCTTAAAAAATGGCCTAGAGGGAACACTGCTCTAAGATAAGAAGTAAAATTAAGGCCATTCAAATTGTAACGCCAGCACTACAAGCTAGCAAAGTTTTGGAGTAACCCGTTCTTGCCTTACATCACAAGTTTGCAGGATGGACACCACTTTTCTCTAATAATGTTGAATCTCAAATAGTAGATCTAGGTACTAGGAATTGAATTTAAAAATCAATTAGAAAAGTGGATTTTAGATATTGTCAGAATACTATTTCCTATAAAAAGGGAACAATTTTTAAGATTTTGTCCAGAAAATTGTAGCCGGCAAGATAGAAACTCCATCTCAAGATGGAAGACCAGGTATGAAATGGTATGATTCGCTTCTGAAATCACATCCTAAAATAACTTGCAAAGAAGCAGGGTACATAAATAAGGCACAAGCTAATATAAATCAAAAGATGATTTCAAGAAGTATAACTTTTTGATGAAAATCAAACCAAAATCAGAAAATGCTTTCAAGAAACATAACTCTTTGATGAAGATTCAAGTGTTCTGAACAAGCCATAATCCATGAATAATTATAAAACTGATTAAATAGTTAATCTTTATGTCCTATAGGCACTGTTAAATAGTTAATCTTTATGTCCTATAGGCACTGTTGTCCCTTTTATGAATCAAATTTAAATATATTTTTTGTTTTTTAATTGAAATTTTCAGTTAAAATCAACGTAAGTATATTTTACTTGATGTTTTTATCAATTCATTAAGAAATTTGCAAAATTCTCTTAATACAGCAAACAAGTATATGTGTGGTAAAATAGATGTTGCATAAAAATGCTTTATTTTTACTTATTATCGATTAAAATGTTTGTTAAACTATATGATATTGGAGTGGCCAAAACTGGTGCATAGAGATGGCCAAAACTGGTGTAGGGGTGGCCAAAACTGGTACAAATTGGAATAAATTACTTGATGATTTATTACTCACAATCTAAAATATTCTGTAGAAAGTCATTATAGTTAACAGAAAGACAATTAAATTTACTAAAGAATGATGTTATTATGATTTAATATGCTTCAATCGGTTAAGAACTGAAAAATTCCTATTTCAAATTTTTTCTAAAAGTGGCCAAAACTGGTGCATCTACCCTATTATATTCCAGTTTTTTCAGTATTATATTAACCTATCAACAATATTTAACCATTCCTATAGTCTCATTTCCCAATATGAATCTAAATTTAATTTTAAATAACAAAAATATATCAAAAACTTAGTAATGGACACCCTCTGGCCCACTAATGGACACTGGACACCCCACAAAAAGTAATAAATATATGTTTTATGACTGTATTTAGAAACAGAATTTAATTTACATACCTACTAATAAAACAAAATAGTTATTTTCAAATAAATTTAACAATTAGGATACCAGTAATTAATAAAATATTTGTGATAATCATTTACTGTTTGCATAAATTATTGTAATTATCAGAAGATCAATGTTTTAATTACTTTAGATGGATAGTTTAAAATACTAAATATCAGGCAATTACAGCTATCAAATTATTGAAACAGTGAAGGATTTAAAAGGTAATTAAAAAAAAAAAAAGAAAGTTTTGGAATATATTAGTGTTCAGTTTTGTCTCACTATTTTTAACAATTAATTTTCCAGTGACTACTTGATATATCATTTATAATTATTAATATTACAAATATGAAGAAATGATATTGCGAGTTGAATATTTTAAATATTAAATGATATAATTTCAAAATAAAACTGTAGAACTGATGTTTGAGGCCACTGATCTGCAGATTTACTAGTTTCTTGAATATTACCTATAACATTCATCAATATAACTTTCTTTCTTTTTTTTTTTTTTTTTTTTTTTTTTCATCAGAGGTGAATAAGGAAACATTTAAGACAGAAAATAGATTTTTCATAGCTTCTGTAACTTGTTTTTATTTAAATGGAGATGGATTAAACCCTATGAGCCCCTCTTTGACTGTTTAACTCTTAACCTTGACTGTTTAACTCTTAAACGATATTTTCTGCTTCCTGGCTGGTTTGATTGCCAGATTATAAAATATGCAAGGTACTACATATACATAATAATTGGTCAAGTGCAAGTATTACTTGCGCTCAGAGGGTTCCGTACAATAAATGTATGAATTATTAACTGTAGTTTTAAAAAAAATGTTGCTAAAAGAATAAACAGACTTTGAAGAAAAAAACTAAACAATGTAAGGTTTGGGTATAGATGTATATAATAGAAAAGTGTAATGGGTTTACCATAAAAGTTCAAAGAGATATGAAGACTAAATAATACCAAATATTGTCGTTCTGTATAACTCTTTTTTTAACGATTTTTGTTGAAAATCAGTATCAACAATGCTTTTATACTTCTGCTGCGATAAGTGCCTCCAACGTTCCTCAACACCTTTGCTGAATGCCTGCAAATCGAAATTTGTGTGTAACGGAAAAATGCGCTTTTCTCAAAAACTATGTGACCTAGGGTAATCGCTATAATTTTCCTGCAAGGTTGACGTTAACGTCTACTATCTCTAATTTTTTCATAATTTTAGTTTCAGTAGATTCAGAATTAGATGGGGGAGGGGAGGGACATATTTTTGCACTACATTTTCGACAATATCTCTGAAAATATAATACTTAAAATTAAAAGAAATGTATTTTTGAGTTCAGTCTTACGAAAGCTTTCACTCGATATACAAAGAAAAGATTTTTTTCCCCTAATAACTTAATTAGTTTCTATACATTTTTTCTAAATATATTTGTCATTGTTTAATAATCAGAAAATATTTGGGTCACCAGTCTTTATTACTTCCCCCAATTTAAACTTTCCACGCTCCATAGTTTACGAGTAAAGTGGCTGTGACAGACAGACACAGGAGTGATCTTATAATGGTTCCGTTTTTACTTTTTAAGTACGGAACCCTAAAAAAAGAATAAAATATTGAAATTTTACTAATCTCATATAAAATAACTTAAAAGCAGTTATTTAGAAAAGTTTTGGTGTTATTATATTTTGGTAAGTATAATTTAAAAATTAAATTGATTATTTAGGTTTGCAATTAAGTCAAAATAGTTTATGTACTATAGCACAAAATTAGCACTCGCCAGGCATCGAGTAACACTTAAAACGTGCCAATTAACTTTATTGTCCTCACTCGCCAAACTCAATGGGCACTACTCGCCAAACGCGATGGTTGAAAGATCGATGCCAGGGAGGAAAGGGGTGAAATTCGTTCGGTATTTACGGCGTCCAAATCGGCGATACTCCCGAACGTAAGAAAAGAAAGTTGCAAGGTGATTCTGTCTCGAATTTTCCAAAAATTTAAGACATTCGGTTCCGAAAAGAAAAAAAAAAAGGCCATCAGTCCGAAAATTCGGACATAAAAATATCGCTAATTTCGATATGGTCGCCGAAAAAAATCAATTTCGTCAATCGTTCGCAGAAAAAAATCACCAATTCCGTCAAAGAATCGCGAAAATAATGTGAATTTCGTCCTAGAACCATGTAAAAAACGCAAATTACGCCAAAACATCGCGGAAAAAACGCAAATTTCATGAAAAGATCGTGGGAAAAACACAAATCTCGTGAAAAGATCGCAGAAAAACGCAAATTTCATGACAAGATCGTGAAAGAACGCAAATTTCGTAAAAAATCGCAGGAAAAACACAAATTACATGAAAAATCGCGGAAAAACGCAAATTTCGTGAAAATATCGCGAAAGATCACGGATAAAACGCAAAATTCATGAAAAGATTGCGGAAAAAACGCAAAATTCGTGAAAAGATCGCAGAAAAAACGCAAAATTCGTGAAAAGATCATGGAGAAAACGCAGCTTCCGTGACAAAATCGCGGAAAAAACGCAAATATCGTCAAAAGATTGCAGAAAAAACACAAATTTCGAGAAAAGATCGCAGAAAAAACACAAGTTTCGTCAAAAGATCATGGAAAAAACACAAATTTCGAGAAAAGATTGCAGAAAAAATACAAATTTCAAGAAAAGATCGTGGAAAAAACGCAAATTTCATCAAAAGATTGCGGAAAAAACACAAATTTCGAGAAAAGATCACGGAAAAATGCAAATTTTGTCAAAAGATTGTGGATAAAATGCAAATTTCGTGAAAAGATTGCGGGAAAAACGCAAATTTCGTGAAAAGATCATGGGAAAAAACGCAACTTTTGTCAAAAGATCGTGGGAAAAAAACGCAAATTTCACGAAAAGATTGCGGAAAAAACATAAACTTCATCAAAAGATCGCGGAAAAAATGCAAATTTCGTCAAAAGATCGCCTAAAAACTCAAATTTCGTCAAAAAATCTTTAAAAAAAATGCAAATATTTTCAAAAAATGGCAAAAAATCCTCACAAATTTCGTTAAAAGATTACAAAAAACGCAGATTTCGTCAAAAGATCGTGAAAAAACGCAGATTTTGCAAAAGGCCACGAAAAAACGTGAATTTCGTTAAAAGATCGCAATAAAAACACGAAATTCGTTAAATGGTCGCAGAAAAATGCATATTAGTTAGTGCCGAGGGGGGGGGGGGGGTTCCCCCGCTGCTGTAACCTTTCTGAAAATTTCCTGTGAATTTATTTCATTGTAATTAATAGTAAAAATAAAATTTTTCAGTTGAATGTAATCATATCGAATGGTAAGTAATATATATTAGTAAATTATAATGTTGATAGTTGGAAAAAACACAATTTTGTATGGAGCGTACATAACTTTGTTACTGGCCAGTGAAAAAAATCAGTGTACTGGCCAGTGGCCAGTGGGTAAAAATGGTAATTTTGACCTATATTATGCACTATAAACATTACTGAAATCGCATTTTTAGCAATGTCTACATGGGGGGGTGTCCATTACTGGAAAATGACTAATTAGCCATCCCAGTAATGGACACCCCCTCTTAAAACCTTAAAAATAAATTAAATTTTGTAAATGGACGTTAGTATATAAAATTCTAAGTTTTCTATTGCTACTCAAACAAAAACATTCAAAATTTGCAAGAAAATAAATAATATATAAATTAATTAAACTAAGCCAGCTCTTAGCCTCTTCATTAAGATTTTCACAGAAAAACAGCGAAACTTTGAAACATTATTCTCTGCTTCCTGATTGGTTTAATTAAAAGTGTCAACAATAACCCAGGTTTGTAAAACATGCCAGGGAGAATTATAAAAAAAAATAATTAAAGCTAAATATTTATTAGTTATTTTTTTATAAACCAAAAACGTCAAGGTATGTCCATTACTGGCACGTCTACCCTATCTGTTATAGGGTAGATGCACCAGTTTTGGCCACTTTTAGAGAAAATTCAAAATAGAAATTTTACAGTTCTTGACCGATTTAAGCATATTAAATCATAACAACATCATTCTTTAGTAAATTTAATTGTCTTTCTGTTAGCTATAATGACTTTCTACAGAATATTTTAGATTGTGAGTAATAACTCATCAAGTAATTTATTCCAATTTGTACCAGTTTTGGCCACCCCTACACCAGTTTTGGCCATCTCTATGCACCAGTTTTGGCCACTCCAATATCATGTAGTTTAACAAACGTTTTAATTGATAATAAGTAAAAATAAAGCATTTTTATGCAACATCTATTTTACCACACATATATTTGTTTGCTGTATTAAGAGAATTTTGCAAATTTCTTTATGAATTGATGAAAACATCAAGTAAAATATACTTATTTTGATTTTAACTGAAAGTTTCAATTAAAAAACAAAAAAATATATTTAAATTTGATTAATAAACAGGACAACAGTGCCTATAGGACATAAAGATTAACTATTTAATCAGTTTTATAATTATTCATGGATTGTGGCTTGTTTAGAACACTTGAATCTTCATCAAAGTGTTATATTTCTTGAAAGCATTTTCTGATTTTGGTTTGATTTTCATCAAAAAGTTATACTTCTTGAAATTATCTTTTGATTTATATTAGCTTATGCCTTATTTATGTACCCTGCTTCTTTGCAAGTTATTTTAGGGTGTGATTTCAGAAGCGAATCATACCATTTCATGCCTGGTCTTCCATCTTGAAATGGAGTTTCTATCTTACCGGCTACAATTTTCTGGACAGAATCTTAAAAGTTGTTCCATTTTTATAGGAAATAGTATTCTGACAATATCTAAGATCCACTTTTCTAATTGATTTTTAACTTCCAATTCCTAGTACCTAGATCTACTACTTGAGATTCAACATTATTAGTGGAAAATGGTGTCCGTCCTACAAACTTCTGATGTAAGGCAAGAACGGGTTACTCCAAAACTTTGCTAGCTTGTAGTGCTGGCATTACATTTTGAATGGCCTTAATTTTACTTCTTATCTTAGAGCAGTGTTCCTCTCTAGGCCATTTTTTAAGAGCACAAAATCGCTTTTAAACTTGTTAAAATGAATCCTCTTCTTTTTAAATAATGTGAAATACATTCTTAGTTGTATTTAGATTCTCTAGTAAAGATTTCCCCAATATTTAGTATTTCTAAATCCGTGTGCCTGAAATATTGCAAAAATTATGGAACCTCTTCATTTCTTTAGGAAAAATACAAGCAATTAAATCATGCTATAATTTTATTGAACGTTTTAATTTATAAGTTGTAAAATCTTTCAAAATTTATGTTTTAGTTTATTTATCATACATAAAAATTACATATCACCTTCCCTTTTGCTTTATCAAAAATAAACACAATACTATATTTTCTTTAGTGGCTAGCACAATGTCCTTTCTAAAGTGAATTATCTATTGGACAGAGAATAACAAATCCCTTTTTAGAACTGCTTGCTTTATTATTACTATTATTATTGAAGCCATTACTATATAAAACAAAACTAAATTGATTTTGATTTATCCAGATGTTCTTAAATTTATTAAATGGCTAAAATTCCCTCTATAATGATAATGAATCATGTGGCCAAAAGTGGAACATATGTTGTACCCTTTTTGGCCACCCCTATGGCCATAACTGGTACATATAGCAAATTTAATGCACCAGTTTTGGCCACCCCCCATTAAACTGTTAAAATAAGTAATTTAAATGTAAAATTGCAGTAGAGAGAAAGCTTACCTCATAAAACCTAATAGAAATTTGTTTCAGAACAAATAGAACCCTATAAGTGCCTAATGTTGAAAGATTCTGAAAACTTGTCAGCTAAGCAAAAATCTTAATACATGTAAGCACACACTGCAGCTTCACACATTTATTTTTTTTGCAAGTCACATTTTAGCAAAAAATAAACAAATGATATTGTAAATGATAAAAGAGAGTTTGCTTAAAGTGTAAGAATGCATATTATTTGTTAGCATGAATTCACAGGCTAAATATTGGACAAATTGATCCAATGTGGCCAAAACTGGTACAGTGGCCAAAACTGGTGCATCTACCCTACCCATGCTAGTTTTATTTTATTATATTAAAAACATACAATTTTATTATGACGGTCATAATTTATAAGCACACACATTTGTTTTAGGAACAGATTTGTTATAGGTCTGCAGATTAAACTTTGCAATTTTTTCCCCAAAAGGTGCCAAAATGCCATTTTTGTAAATGATTGCCAATCTGAAACTCCGAGATAAACAAACCAACATGGCGATTACTTTCAAAATTAAAGTGATTTTATCGGCATTTTAACAAAATATTAATTATAATATTAATTAGTTTTTTAAAATATTAAATAATTTCTATATTTAACATCTAAATATAGAAAATCAGATCATATAATTTAGTTAATAATAAACAATACATAAATATTACCTACATTATACACATAGATTTTTAAAGTAAGTTATGAGTACTACCAGATTTTTTAAGAAAAAGTAATAATTCTGATTTTAAAGAATAAAATGTAAAAATATTTGGTACTTTTCGGTTAGCCGGGCACCAGTGTCATATTTACATACATATATACATATATATACACATATATGTACATATATATATACATATGTATGTATATATTTATATATGTGTGTGTACATACATATATGTACATATATGTGCATACATATGTATGTAAATATAACACTGGCGCCGGCTAACCGAAAAGTACCAAGTATTTATATACTGGATGCGGAAAAAGAACAAGTACAAAACAAAATTAACATTGGACAAAAACAAACAGTACAAAACGAGATAGATGCCATAAATCTGAATTGCCGCAAATTAACGGTTTATCGCCAATAATTTTGCCTTGTTTTAGCCAAGTTCAATCTGTGGACCTGTAACACATCCAGGGTTAGAAATTAAGAACTGTAAGTAAGGTGTCAAATGATGCCTGCAATTTTTTTTCTAGTTGCCAAACTGCATTTCATGGTTGCAATTTTATGTTATAGCACATTTTCTCATTTCTTTTCGCAACCATGTTAACAAGAATATTATTTCTATTTTTACGTGGTACAGACAGTGGATGGGCTGTACTACATATTAAACATTTTATCTCTGTGTTAATCACTAACAGAAAAAAAAAAGGGCTTTCTATAAAAGTGTGAAACTTGATTAAACTACAATATTTGGGTTCAAGAATAATGTTTAGCTTATTCTTTTTGAAAAGCTAATATACAAAACAGATTATCAAGCAATTATGTCCATTGAAAGAAAATTTTAACTTTTAACTACAACCAGGAATAAGTCTAGTTAAAAAAAAATATCCTGCGACTGAAAGTATACATCAGAAAATAAAAAAATAGCAAATAAAAGAACCTTTGGATAAAAATTATTGTGTGGCATTTAAAAGTATTCATAAATCCTACATAAAAGTATATTTTTGAAGGAGGGTGTAACACTAAAATTTTAAAACGTTCTTGATACAGTATATTTTATTGAAAACGGGTGCTCTTGAAGTTCATGTGGGGAAACTTATGCTAAGGCACCAATGATATAGTTTGTAAACAAAAATTTAAATGAAAGAAATCTAGGCATCAAATTTGACGCCTAAGCAAAATTTCATGGTCATGAAATCCAATCATTTAGTTGCATTTGACGACTAATAACTGCTAATTTCTAACCTTGAACACATCTGTTCCTTATTTTATTATAAAACACACAGAATTTTTTTATAAACACATCACATGAATTATTTTATTATAAAACACATAATTTTTATTATAAACATGTCACATGAATTATTTATAAAGAAGACAATGTTTAATGTATCCTATAAAACACACACGATGTTTAATTTATTATAGTGTAACCCGGTGTAACTCTTTGTCAAAAATCAACAGCATCCAATTATAAAAACTATTAAAGGTATTGTTCCCAATATTGGTATGGAATAAGCATCCTCTGAAGGCTATGTAATAAAATGCTTATTTAAATATATATGCAATTATAATTGATAGGTACTACTTGATTATCCCGTCGATCAAAAAACTGTTGCCAAACTGTAAGATTTTAAAGTTCAATAAAGGGTGATCGTAAATGTCATTTTCACGTGACATTAAGCATGTTACACGCACTTGTTATGTTTTCAAGTCTTTTTTATTTGACATTTTATTTATATTTTTATTAATGTTTATTAATTTATTTGTTTCGTTATTTAAAATTACTGCAAATTTTGATTTTTTTTTTCCCTTCAAGCCTATATCTAATGTTTACATACATTTTATAGTTATATCCACCTATGTTTTTTGACTAAATAAAGAGCATCAGGTTCCTTACACTTTTCCATTATCATTGATATTTATTGTGCCCCTTAATAAATTCGATTATTACTTTTAAAATAACGGAATAGATGTCATAAATTCCCGAGGCCACCATCTTGGAATTTTTCTTGCCGTGAAAACCCCTTTTCCACCAAGTAGTAAATGTCGCCAAACACTGGTTTATATGCATGTTAGGCTTAACGAAAATAAAATGTAAATAATAAACAAAATTCGCTAAAGTGGCAATCAATGATCATTGTATGAGCGCTACGCGCTCATTAACCGAAGAGAAACATCACTGGATTCAGCAGTTCTCGCTGTGTAGCCATCACAAAATGTAAAATACTCGAAAGGCAAACAAATATATATAAAATTATCACCATACCTTAACAGATACTCGCTAAAGTGGCAATCAGTAATCGTTGTAAAAGCAGTCATTAACTGAAAAAAAAAATCACTGGATTCAGCAGTTCTCGCTGTGTAGCATTCTCAAAATTCAGCAGTTCTTGCTCTGTAGCCATCTCAAAATGTAAAAAATTCGAAAGGCAAACAAATATACATAATTATCAACATACCTTAACAGACATCTGCTTTTTTCAAAGCTCAAGCACGAAATACTGTCATAGCATCACCGTCATTTTCAAAAATAGGCTTATTCGCATTGACACACTGTAAATAAACCTCCTTTTTTTGCCAAAATTTCCTCAAATTTCTTAATTACTTCAGCAAGAGCGTTTAAACGGACTACAGAAACCATAGTCAATGTTAAATAAAAACAAAAAGAACAATACAACATGAAATAAAACCACATCCACAATATCCTAGCCGAAAATGACCTTCTCAGTGGTTGCCTGAATACGACATGCCAAACACACACGTCACACGGGGTTCCACATATCGATAAACATCGCCAACATAAAATCACCAAGAAATCTCAAAACGTCTAAGATGGCGGCCATCCAGGAATATAACGCATCTAAGCCAAAATAACTTACATTTTATTCACAAATACAATATCTTAAAAATATGTGTTTGCTTATGGTTTAATTTAATAATTCTGCATTTAAATATGTAAACTATTAGTATTCTTTTGTTCAAAATCATCTAAATAAAACAAATTTAATATTTGGTATGTCATCACTACACCATAAGTGGATGTCATTATTAAAGTAACCATATTCATTAGTAATTTTTTTAATTCAAATTCCTTAATTTCCCATCTTAAAATTCTAGAATGGCAACGTTCTTCCATTTGTATAATTTGGTGAAATTGGTCGACGGGATAACGAAGTAGTATACCGATAATCATAATTTTTAATTTACCAGGAATTACCCTGGAATGGAGGTAATTCTTGGTCACTTCTGTGGTAATTATCGGTCAGAATCCTTTTTGATGTAAATAAAGTAGAAAAGTTAATTTTTTTAGGACTGAGTATTAAAATAAGTAGAATCAATCTTGTAAAAGTTTTGTTCATCTTATAATTGTGGAAAAGTAGCACACACTATGACTTTGTTTTGGGTATAAATGCAAATTTATTTGATGTACAAAAGACTCTTTTACATTTTACAGAACATTAATTATCCAGAGAATTTTTGCAACATTTATTGAGCCTCAGTATTTATTAACTTCTTCACCCACTGTGAATGGATTAACCTTGCAAATTTATTGGGTCAAAAAACATTATATTGAATGTTTGTTTTCGATTCTATCTCACTTAGGCTAATAGAAATTTCTGGCTCTTTTTTTTAAGAAATTTTACACAAACTTCAATATGGATCTTTATCATGATAGCATAATAATTATGTTCCTCTATTGCATTATGTATATTTTGAAGTACCATTTTAGCATTTCTCTTGAGATAGTATTTCTACTTAATTGTTCAGTCTCATAGTGTGTTTTACTTTCAGAGCATTTACTGTTTCCTCCTTTACCATTAAGGAAGCTACTTCACACTTATTATGGTTAAAAAAAAAACAAGTTGTGAGACAATAGTTTTTAAGGTGCACACACAGCCAAGTAGCAGAAAGTTCGAGACGGGAGACGGGCGTTGCAGATTTTCTTTTCTCGTTTGCAGATTATTTTCCTATCGAACCTCTATTCCGCTTTATATTATGTTTAGTTCTTTATTACTTAATACAAAAACTTAAAATTATTATTAGTAGTAAAATTAATAAAATACATAATAACAAAGGTAAGTGATCGTTTGATTAATTAATGCTTCAATTCTAAAATATTTTACCTGCAGATTATTTTCTGCACCTGAAGTATCTGTTGCAGGCACTTGGCAAATTTTTTGCTGCTGGGACACACAGTTCAGTTATAATAGATAAAATACCAAGTATAAATATTGTACATTACATTATTAAGCACTGACCAGGAATTATCCCACAAACATAAGCTTAGTTTGGCTTGCTCATATAAAAGTATTTAATATAGTAAAAGAAAATTTTATCACTTTTAAAAAAAGCAATTTAACAAATTACAATGACCATTTGGAAAATGATTTTTTCAAAGACTAAAATTTAAGACACAAAAAATCACACAGAGTTGATCATACATTACGTACACCATGGATTACATTTTTCAATACTGTAAATTTTTAAACTTCTACGGAGCTGGTCATACATTACGTATGCCATGGATTAAACATTAATATTCCTGGACCAATTTTAAATGAAATTTCATTCTTAAACTTCTAAACATCCTACAATATTACTTTTTACACTGTCGTATACAAAAAAAAATGTACTTTTAAATGCAATTTGCTTGAAAGCTGTATCTCAATTTGTTTCTGAGTTATTAATTTTTTTTTTGTAGTTTTTATTACTTTTTTGTCATAGTGGCAACAGAAGTATCCATCTCTGTTGAAAGTAAAAGGAAAATACAGATTACTCTGTATAGACCAATCAGAAAACGAATAAAATGCAGATTCAACCAATAAAACGCTTCAGATATGTTTTTGATTTTCTACCCTGACGGAGGACAATAACCATTTTTCCAAATAGTTAATAAAAATTAAATAATTAAAACTTTAAGAATGACACAGATATTTGCAAAATGTGTAAAGATCAAGGTCAATGTTGTTTTGCAGAAATTTGAGTAACAGTTTTGAATACATATTTTTTTTTTCAATATTAAATTTCAACTAAATGAATAATTAAGGTATACATTGCAAAGCAAAGGGTTCAAAGTATCTTTCAAATTTTTTAGGGATGTTGTGACGAATAATGATTTGGCCGAATTGTCAAATACTACCTTATTTTTTCAATAAAGAAAATAACTTGGCCAGCTGAATATTCGGTATTCGGTCAAAATCATTATTCGGTGCATCCCTAACAGTTATAATAGATAAAATACCAAGTATAAGTATTGTACAATTACATTATTAAGCACTGACCCAGAATTACCCCACAAACATAAGCTTAGTTTGGCTTGCTCATACAAAAGCATTAGAAGAAAGCATAGAAGAAAATTTTATCACTTTTATCAACTATGATATGTCATAGTTGAAATAAAATAAAAATTAAAATTAAATAATTAAAACTTTAAGAATGACACAGATCTTTGTAAAATGTATAAAGATCAAGGTCAATGTTGTTTTGCAGAAATTTGAGTAGCAGTTTTGAATACATATATTTTTTCAATATTAAATTTCAACTAAATGAATAATTAAGGCATACATTGCAAAGCAAAGGGTTCAAAGTACCTTTCAAATTTTTTAGGGATGTGACGAATAATGATTTGGCCGATTTGCCAAATACTGAATATTCAGCCAGATTTTAGGCCAAATGCTTTTTTTTTTTTCCAATAAGTAAAATAACTTTTGATTATAAATACATATATAATTTAAATACAATTATATTATTATATGTTACATTACATGATTTAAAATTTAAAAATGGAAAAAAAAAGAATTAAGAAGAAACTTATGTTCTATTATTAATCTGTTTAAATTTTTTAATAACTTAATGTAGGGTGAAACCCCCAGCAACTGACACTTTAAATATTCTTTCTCGTTCATACCACTATTACAAAATTTTAAATCCATTTTATACTTATTTTTCTTTTTGAAAAGATAGTAGAGATATATTTAAAAATTAGTGTTGACAAAATTATCAGAAATTATGTATTGTATTATTAAAAATTAATTTTCTTCATAAATATGGTGAATAAATAACTCCAGTAATTGACACCAACACTATTTTGAAAGCCAATAACTGTCACAAAGGGAATGTCTGACACTTTACTTGCAAAGATAACCAAAAAAAAAAAATTTTTTTTTTTACATTTCATGAAATTTGTTTTAAAAATATTTTAATCTTTATTATAAAAACAAAGTACTTAAACTTCATTTGTATATGATGTCATGCTACAGATGCATGTGTCCCTTTTTCATGTTTAAATTATGAGTAATGCAGATATCGAATAACTGACATTTTTGAACCAATAACTGACAAATGTTGTTGGGTGCTGGTAGAACAACTTAAATTTTAGTGGTGTTGACTACAAAATAAATTTTAATTATTATTGTGGTTTTTAAAACAGTTCAAGTAATTGTAGTTTTCAACTTTCTTTAATATTACCAATAATTAACACCTCTGTCTGAGACTGGTGAAATTAATGTCAAGGGTCCAATAACTGGAACCCCCTCATTAAGCTAAATTAAATAACTGTAAATTATAAAGCATAATCCTAATGACACTTACATCTTTTAACTAATTTCTACAAGTATAACTTTAAAATTTTAGGGTGGTTCCATTACAAATAGATTTAAAAAAAATAACTATGTACCTTAATTTTCGAAATAAGATGGATGCCTCAAAATGGTACTTTTTGTGTTCTCAAAAGTTTCTTCCTCATTAAATAGGGTTTTGGTCTATTACTGGTAAATAAATTGATTCCAGAATAAAAATAAGCATCTAGGTTACCACTAGATGAATTTACTTTGCAGAATTTTAGAAGAAAATGCATTTTTGAGTTATGCAATTGAAAATGAAAATGACTTCATGAATGTGTCAGAAAGTAGCCCATGTGGATTAGAGAAAGATATTGCAAAAAATGAAAAAAAAATTCTTATCCTGAATTTATTTGGCAAGATATCTTGCAATATTCAGCATGAGTTTAGCAATATTCAGCGAGATATCTCGAAGTATTCGGCCAACTGAATATTCGGCAAAAGGGCCGAATACCGAATAGTGGTCAAATATTCGTCCCATCCCTAAAAATTTTTACAGTTTGATAAATTGTTATTTTGATAATGAAAATGACCAAGAATTACCCCAGAAAATCAGTGACCAGGAATTACTTCGAGTGACTATATATTATTTTTATTAAATGAATTTACTTAATGTCATCCTACCATTTTTGCGATTTAGATTTTAAAATTGAACCTTCATTTCAGTCTTTTTCACGCAGGCTGGATAGCACCGTGGTAGTGCATCTGCCTGCTAATCAGAAGGTCCCCGATTTGAAGTTTGGCGATGGAATTTGAAATTTTTTTCCCAAAGTAGATTTATTTATCTAATAGATTCAATTTTACAGAATTTTTGCATTTTTTTTTTTTTTTTTTTTTTTTTTTGCCATTTTAAGGCCAAAAGTTGTTTGCAATATTTTGTCAATTGGTTTTTTAATTCAAAAATTCTTTTTTTGAGAGATATTAAGTTGACTATATTTTATTGTCCGATGGATTTAATTAAAAGAGCTTTCATATTTTTTTGTAATTTTAAGAGTTTTGCTTTTTTTTAGATAAAATTAAATCATGTAACTAAATATGCTTTTCAGCTATACAAACATATGGCTGTTACAATTGTCTAAAAATCAGTTCTTGAATATTTTTAATTTGATTAAAAAGTATTTTCCAATTTTAATAATTTTAAAATTAAATTTAATGGTGCTGCCATTTATGATCGTATTGAAAAAGATTAAGGACTATAAATTAACAATTTGGATTTATTAATTAAAGGATAAAGTGTCTTGAAAGAAATATTAAACGAAACCCTCACAAAGAAAGCAAATTTTTACAACTGTTCGGTACTGGCCGAATGCTATAAGTGCAAATCTGGAAGGTGCCAGTGTCTCCTAAACCCAAAGAATCCAGTGGCTACATTGTGAAACAAATGCATAAAAACAATAGTGTTTTATATGGGGTAAAAAACTAAATAAAAAATTCAGGAATTCAAAACAAAAACAATTTTTTTAGTATGTACACATGTACAACAAAGCACAGACTAATTATGTCAAATCTGCACATAATTTTTGCAAGTTCATGGTCAAACTGATTTAGAAATACCTCGGTATAAGAAAAGAGATTGGTGCAAGAGATCTCCGAGTGTACCAGGGGTGTAGTTTGCCGATTTTTAAAACATCAGGGTGCTACACTTAAAAAAATAGGCTAGAGAAAACGCTATTCTTGTTCCTTCTTAATCTTTGTTTCGTTGTAATTAATTCAATAATTTAAAAAATTAGTTCTCATTTTTACAGAATCTGTATGTTTATTTAATTTATGAATAATATTTTATCATACAGAAAACCAGAGATTGGGAACATTGTTTCGATTTAATTAATTTTCAGTTACATGCCTGAAAACATTGGTATTTTGTATATGGCAGTTTCAAATTTGATTGATACTAATTTGTCACATCTGGATGGCATAATTAAAACAATCATCTGCCATACAGGACATGAACAAAAAAAAAAAAATTTGTTCAGCGAAAAAATTTATATTTAATTCTACTATTTTTAGCCCCCGGGACGGTATGCTATTTCTTTCTCCCAGCTTATTTTGTCTCCAAAAAATAACGTTAGCTTACAGAAGGCAGCAATAAACAAAGCAGATGTATCATTGTGCGATTAAATGTTCTATAGCATTTTTTTTAATTTCTAAGCATCGCACATTTTTAATTTTTATACCGCCGTATTGAGAAAAAAAACTACTTTTAAATGCTATTGTTTGAAAACTGTATCTCCATTTATTTTTGAAATATTAATTTTTTTGTAACTTTTAGCACCATTTGTTTAATTTTGGCAACTGAAGTACTCCATTTATATAGAAAGTAAAGGGAAAATAGTTGAAACATATCAATTATATCTTTTTGTTGCCATTTTCTCATAACAACCGAAAGAAAATGTAATTAAAATACATGCTATTTTGGAAAAATATAAGTGAATAATTTCGTTAAAATATGGAGCTATTATAAATTATATTTAATTTTAATTATCTGTAGACGCTTTCAGTGTGACCTCAGTCATGACGTTTTGGTTGGAAACTGGCTCCAAACAAACGGTTGCTATGCGTCATTTCTTTTTAAATATAAATTGTGGAAAATGTTACCAGTACATATCAAGTATTAAAACACTTAGATGTGAGATATAGATATAAGATATAGCTGCAACACACAAACAAAATAGAAAATACAACATAGCAACCATTTGCTTGGAGTCAGTTTCCAACCAACACGTCACGACTGAAATCGTCTATATTAATGTTACAAACCTATGAATCATTAGATAGCCATTTTTTTTTGTCGAGTTTCTTTAATGACGGCATATTTTTGCTGCATTTGTGTATTATTTTGCGATAGTCACATCCTTATGTATGCTTTACCGTAGATGTATAAGAGTGGATCGTAAATGTGGAATTCTTAAGCGGATGCAAATGACGTCATTTTAGATAAAATAAAAGTGTGTGCTTTAAGCCTTAAAATTGAAATAGGTTTTGTACTATTTACATATCCATATATTTTTTTTCATCGAGGCCGATACTAAATTCTGAAAAAGCAGAATTCCTGTTTTCTAGTTATCAAATTTCTTTTCTCGTCAAGGCTATTTTCTGTATTTCGCCAAGGCTACTATATCGGAAACGTACCGAATTGCAGTTATATTTTGTTAAATGTTTTATTGTTTTAATATCGTAAATATATCATAACTAGGGATTGATCGAATACCGAATAGTTGATTCGGTATTCGGTGGTTCGGCATGTAAACCGAATATTCGGCTTCGGCCGAATACTTAAAAGTATTTGGCTGAATAATTGCAGATAAGTATTTTCTTAGAAGTAGAAGAATTCTCTTTTACTTAGCAGTAGAATAGGCTAAACAATGAGTTTCAATTTTATGTGCATGAGTTCAGAGTTCAGTTGCACTACAAAAAACAAGTCAAAGGCCATTTTTAATTTAAAAAAAACTTTTTTCTTCCTAAAATAGTCTACATAAGAGTGAAATCAAAACAACTGTCTACAACAGAGAAAAAAAAGTAAGGAAGATGCGCATCTTTCCCTTATCATTTAATTTTATTTACTTCTACATTAGTTTTTTTTTTTAATTTAAATTTATTTAATGCGTATTTTCTTTAATATACACATCAAATAAGTATATCAGAGTTCATATCTGTATATCTAAGGCGTATATTAAAGAAAATACACACATCAGATAAGTATACCCCTATTATCCTATAGCTTTTATAACCATTATATCAAAATCGCTCAAATTTCTTTTCTTCATCACCACAATGTTAAAATATTAATCAAAATATAAATATTCTATCAATAATTTGACAGAAAATAGTTAAATGTACAAATTGATATACCTTTCGTATTTTGAGAACATTTCTATTCAATATGTTTATAATTAGACTTAGACAATCAGTAAATCAGCTTAATGACAGCATTGTATCTTTGTATTTGAATGAACTTTTGTTTTTCTGAAAATCCTTATCCTTAATAATACCCTGTATAGCTTAATACTTTCATAGGTTACTTTTGGGCATTGACTAGTGATAAAATAATACAAAATAAGTGATGGGTTAATGAATTTGTGAATGGAAAGAAGTCATTAAATTTTTTTTGTGTAATTAGATTTATTTTAAGAATAAAAATGTAACTGAATGAAGTTATTGATAGTTTAATTTCAATTAAAGCTTATTAAAAAAACCTACTATATGCAGAAATGCGTATTAAAAAGTTTCAAGTATTCGGTTGCCGAATACCGAAGCTTCGGTGTACACTTCGACCGAAGCTTCGGTATTCGGCAAAATTGCTGCTTCGGTCAATCCCTAATCATAACCTATACTGATTAAAATTTTTAGGTGTATTCAGTTTTTCTATTTAAAAAACGTCTTTGGAAAAGCATATATGTAAAATGTTATTCTGCTTGAAATCACGTGACCCCCTACAAAACTCTGTAATCGAGTGTTGGCGACCAACATTGGCACAATTGAATGTGTTAAGGAACTGTTTACGGCCAAATGAACACCCCCTGTTTGAAGGGTTTAGATGCAGATATTCTGTGTTTTCAGATTTTTCTGGTTAATTCAGACCTGCCAACTGCTACGAGAAAATCGTAGTTGCTACGAATTGGGATTATAAGCTACGATGCTACGAAAATCGGTCTGAAACTACGATTTTTTTCAAAAACACAAACGCATTTTTTGTTTCTATAGTTGTGATTTTTATCCTGCGCAGCATATTTTTCAGGAGTGATTCTGTTCCGAAATTTCCAAAATTTCAAAGCATTCATTTCCGAAAGTTTTACAAAAATTGGCCATTAGTCCGAAAATTCGCACATTAAACAATGCTCATGGGAAAAAAAAATCCAGGCTGCAAAACAAATTTCTTAACATAAAACACTATGTATATTAACCACGAGTGAATCGTGTTTACGTAAATACTTATACAGGAATTCACTTCCTTAGAAACAAAGGTGCCATTTTAAGAATTTCTGGAGGGAATGTGGGGGGGTTCTTTGAGAGGAAAGGTTTGAAATAGTGTGCAAAATCGCACGATTTGCGATAAACCTTCGCGAATTTCGACAAATGACCCTGTAAAAAAATCATTTTCGTCAATTGGTCGCAGGAGAAAATAAATTTCGCCAAAGAATCGTGGTAAAAACGTGAATTTTGACAAAATATCTCAGAAAGAAGCTCGAATTTTGTCAAAAGATCAGTAAGAAAATGCAAATTTCATCGAAAGATCAGTAAGAAAACGCAAATTTCACTGAAAGATTGCAGAACGAAAACACTAATTTCGACAAAGGATCGTAGTAAAAAAAGCCAAATTCGTCAAAGGACCGCTGTAAAAAATGCGAATTTCGTCAAAAGTTCATGGTAAAAGGTACGGATTTTAACAAAGAATCGTGATAGAAAAATTTTAATTACGATTGTAGGGAAAAAATTATGAATATCCTGAAATTATCGCTGGGACAAAATCGCGAATTTCGTCAAAATTTACTGCACTGGGCTAAAAGATTGGAAACAGGCTCCTTTTACAAATTAAAAAAAAAAAAAAAAAAAAAAAAAACTGCGAAACAAGAAGAAACTCTAAAAATCGTATGCAAATTTTCAGAGGAAAAATTTACTATATTGAGTTGAAAGACTGAAACCTTATTCCTTTTACGAATGTCAAAAGATGGCTGCAAAACACGAAAAAACAACCAACCAACCAACATCCAGATTAATTTTAATTTTGTGTGCTACGATTTCTCATTTTCAAAGGTTGGCAGGTCTGGGTTAATTATGCTACAAACCCGACTTACTTGTGAAATTTCATGATTCTACGACTTTTAGAAGTACCTTAGTTATTTGATGATGCGAAGTGAGTCAGTGACAAAAAAGCGCTTTTTCGGAATTTAATATTTCGAAAACTGCTAAATATAGAAACATGAAATCGTGGAACCTTAGTTCAGTTTGACCATACAAACATGTGTATAAAAGAAAAATTTCTATATCTCTCCCTAAAACGACGTTATGAGGGGGTGAAAAGTATGCCGAAATGATTCAGGAAAAGGTAGCTTACGGCTTGTGCGAACGTGGCGGACGCACTGCCATGCTCCCAGATTTGTAGAAATAAAATTTGGTGTCCGTCTGCATGTGTGTCGGTATGTGTGTCTGTAATCGCTCTATCTCCCAAACAAATTGAGATAGAGACTTGAAATTCGGTGTGTACTTAGGGAGTAATAATGGGAGGAAGCCTATTGAATATCAGTAACCTCGATTATCCAGAACTATTTTTTTTGGACTCCCGAAATATTCGTTCTGATAAAAGGTATACAAAAATTTTCAAAATTGTTTATCTTTTCTTTTTTTTCATCAAAACAATTTTTAAAAGTTAAATTTATGATCTTTAATTTCTTTTTTAGAAAGTTTTTTTGTTTATGTAATTTTTGTTTATGTATGCTTTATTTATGAAATTAGTGTTTTGAATTTTTCAGAATGAAAATGGACCATGCCCTTTGATTGCCATCATGAATCTGTTAATTATGAAAGGACGCGTTACCTTGCCATCCCTTGTGGATATTGTGACAACTGAGAAGTTAATGGAATATTTAGGTGATTGCATTTTAGACAGCATTCCTAAGGTAATATTTATAGTTTTATTTTAATAAACTGTAAATTGTTAAATTTACCTTTATATATGGGCCATGTTGAGATTAAGAAAAGACCTTGGAAAGAGAAAATAAAAAAAATCATTCATACTTTCTTGCAAGCTGTTCACTCTTTTATTCACACAAGCAATTTGTTCAATATTTACACAACTTACTTCATATGTACATTTATATATAGAAGCCATTTATCTAAATTATACACATACAGAAGTAATTTATCCGAGGGTGGCTTTAGTAGCCGTGGTGCCTTGGGCAAGATTTTTTTTCCAGCATCGTTATGAATGATACATTCTAAAGGAATTATTCAATTTTAACCAAGTATTCTGCATATTTTCCACTCCTTATCCTTTTAGCATTGTGGATAGTCAACTGAAGCTGTTTACTTTAGACTTGAATTCATTTAATACCTGTAATTACAGGGCTGCGATTTGTAACTAAAAGCGACTATTTTCAGCATCAGGCGACTATGGCTACTATTTTATCTCAAAACTCTTCAAAATCGACTGTTTTTGGGGTGAAAAAGGGAAACTATTTTTCAATCCCAGCTATTATATATATATATATATATATATATATGAAATGATAAAGCTGAGCCCCTTTTTAAAATTTAAATATCCCTTTTACCCCTTTTAAAATTCGAAATCCCCTTTTTAATAAATTTAAATTTAGAAATTAAAATTCAAACTTATTAAATGTTCTAGTAACTTTGTCTTGAATGATTAAAACTTCCTTTGCCCCTGATAAGTTTGTTTTCCCACGTAGCACTTTATAACTTTGAAAGATCATATCAGATGTAAATTTCCAACTGGGCGAAAAATGTCTGGACCAGGATTTGAACTAGGGATCTCTTGGCTGAAGCTGCCAATGCTCTACCATCTGAGCTATCGTGGACTAATCTGGTGGAACTTTTTCACCCAGCTAACCTTATTGATTATCGCATCTGGTCTGAAATCTGGTTCACTGAACCAGATTTCTGAAGACCATTGGTGGCTTCAGCCAAGAGATCCCTGGTTCGAATCCTGGTCTGGACATTTTTCGCCCAGTTGGAAATTTACATCTAATATGATTTATTTACCAATAAGAATAATTGTGTTCAAATTAATGTAGTTTGAAAGATCGGTTTGAGACACTCAATAAGAATATTTTTGCTGACGTTAGCGCAACGTTAAATTCAATCGACATCCTTTGGGTCGAATTTGAGCCAACACCTTGCCCCAGGCAATCAATCATGGGGCTATTGTCCAATTAAATTAAAAATATGCCCAATTTTGTAGCAAGGACCTCTTGCCGAAATAATGCCAACTGCTTCATTTATATACCACTGCTCGCCTCCGGGAGCAAAGATTTTTAATATCTAAATCATGCACTAATATCCACGCCACTCTGCTCTCCAATGGTCACTTTTGCAATAGGCTAACAGTAGGCACCTTTTTCTTGAAAAGGAAGATCCAATATTCCTATCAAAACTAAACCCACACAAAATTTTTCGTCTTCCTTTATTTCTTTTTTAATTCTGAAGTTGTGTTTCAAAAAGCATGTTTTTGGTTGTATTTGCACACTTTTCTCCCTCAATCCTTTGCAAACTTAAAAAGCTTTGGTTTAAATTCTTGCAAATTTCTTCTAAATATCTCCCAAATTCTTTGTGAGAATAAAAAATGTTTTCTTGTGTTATTTGTCTGTTGATTGATGACGATTATTAAATTAATCCTCGAAATTTACTGCTAGAATCATACATTTAAATATTTGCAGCAAACTGCTCAGTCATTCGGCTATTTTTATAGAAAGCAGTTACGTAACAGTCATTTAACTTTATTCTGTTCATAAAATGATTAAAATTATGGTAAGGTACGCTTCATACTATTGTTATGTAATCGTATTCATTGGAAAGTTGCTGCAGATATTTAACATTGCATAATATGTGTACAGCTCCCCTCCTGCCACCCGCCCCCCTCAAAGAATTCGGAATCGTTTAAAGTCCTGGTGAAGCATTTCCTGGTCCGGGCCGCAACGGCCTCCTGGCCGAATTATTTTTAAGACTTCTTATACAATGTGGATTATGGGTTTGCAGATTTGTGGTACTCTACTGTATTTTATTGTGTGATATTTATTTGTTCTTTTATTTTATGTATATATTCATATTATTATTATATAGTTCATAAAAATCTGTAATTTTGAAATGTTATATTCTTTAAAATGATCACTTTAGCACCAGGAATGTTATTTTTTTTTTCAAATGTATATATATATATATATATATATATATATATATATATGGTGATTCAAATTTGAGTGGTGTTAATAGAAAAGTATTTAAATGGGATGATATTTGGTCAAGTAGTTTAGGAATTATCCAGGTTGAAAGTCTGGAAATCCTAATGTTAAATTCATTCTTTAATCGTTGTAAAACCAATAAAAATACAGGCTAGTTTTTTAAGCACAGCTCAAAAACTACTTGGTAGAATTAATTGTAATTTTAGATTTGTATATTTCCAGAGTTGCCAAGTCTCCGGCTTTTTGCACACCACTATTATCTTAGAGAAAATGCCCTTCTTTTAAATCGCCCAAATGTTTCAATACCATAAAAGAGCATTTTCTGTATTAAAATACTGGTATCCAAAAAGCCAGAGACTCGGCATCTCTGTATTTCAAGCTTCTAGAAATTGATTTCTGTTAAAATATTTATAGGTTACTATTCATATATATTTTTTAAATATGAATTTTAAAATCTTATTTGAAATTAATATGTAAAAAAACTTATGAATATTATAAATTATGAAAAAATATGCATATAATGGAAGGTTAAGAATACTTAAAATTGTAGGACATAATTTTTAAAGCACAAATACATAGTCTTTGGCCCATTGTTTATTTTCCAGTGACATTTTAAAGTAAAGAATTTTTTTAATGATGCAGACTATAATTAACCCTATTTTGAATTGCCGCCATATAGTTAAAAAAAAAAATTTAAATCATGAAGGAAGTCAAAATCTTACAAAAATGTGTGAACACCCCTCTGTGTAGCATAAAAGTAATAATTATCAAATGTGTATAAAGAAAACCTAATTTAATTAACAAAAAAGATGAAATAAATTACACATATACATAAATAGAAATAACTAATATAGCATTTAAATGGAAAAACAATGTTAATAGCACCAGAAACTTTAAATTTTAAAGCGTACTATTTTCGGTAGCATTTCGCATACCGTCCTCTGTGCAAAGAATGATGGAAATTTTCTCAAATATATATATGAGATAGGCAGATTCAAGTGAAAGGGTTATTGACCAATTGGAAAACAATCGAATTGGTCTATAAATCTTTCATTTGAATCTGCTTCTTTCCTATATATTTGAGCAAATTACCGCCATTATTTGCACTGAGGACAGTATGCTAAATGCTACTGAAACTAGTATGCTTTAAAATTTAAAGTTTCTGGTGCTATTAACATTGTTTTTTTCTATTTATATTATATTGCGTCAAGTATCAGCTTAATAATCACACATCCATGGTCGCTGTATTCCAGGTCGCAGTGAGAGGCTCATAAGTAAGATCACTGTATATCTTATAAAGAGTAAGATACTATTTTTGAAAGCATTTATTTTATACTTTCCTTGTATTTTACTAAAAAGGAAGCCTTTTTTTTTGCCTAATTTAAGCATGCAAAGCCTTTTACTATTCTGTTTATATTTACTTTTAGTAGTGTCCATTCTGGACTATTATTTAAGGGCACAGCACTCTGCCCCTTTTTAAAATAGTGAAATGCACCCCCTAGTTATATTGAGAGATATTTTGTAAAAATCTTCACTGTACCAATGTTTTTCTAAATTTGTGTGACTGAGAGCTTGTGAAAATTATACAACTTCCCAATTTCTTTAGGAGAAACGCAGGCGATTATTAAATGCTGTTATAATTTAATTGTATTTATTTATTTATTTATAATTCAAAAAAGACATTTAAAATTAATGTTCTTTTTATCATATCTAAAAATTGCATACCTGTCTCTTATCGTTACCAAACCCAATAACATTTTTTTATCTTGAAATAAGGATCTTTTATACTAAACAAATGCCCTATATATATATATAAATTTTTTATCAGATTTCATTATCTTAATATGTAGCTTTTATATATTTTTGATCATACATAAATAAATAATATATGATCATACATACATACATACATAAATAAATAAATAACTGTTCACTAATATCTGGCATTCTTCTATTTCTATTTAGAATATTCCACCTGGAGCGCAATTGAATTATGAGCAAAATATTCATGATGCCATGGCAGTGTTACCTAAGTTACAGACAGGATTGGACGTCAATGTCAAGTTTACTGGGTAAGTATGTCTCACCGTTTTAAAGATTATTCATCGGTTTAACATCAGTCTGTTCATTTCAGAATTTATTCAGTGCCCTTTTTTGTTTGCTTGAAGTCCTCTATATCATTACTTGTTGGATCTTTTTTTGTCCTAATTTATCTTTAAAAAAGTCATTGAGAGGGGGAAAAAATCTATAAACGGGGGTACATTAAACCCAGATATCAAAATAGAAAAATTCACGCAGGGGTTGGTAAAACACCAGTTTTTTTTTGGTTTAAACCAGGTTTTTTTTGGTTTAAACCGGGTTTTTAAAAATGTTTTCCTATTACATATACATACATATTTATTGATAAAAATAAACATTGTTGAATATATAAGTAATATAACTTCCTTTAAAAATAATTAAATCATGGAAGACGGTAGTATTCCGAGTGACGCAGCCTTAAGCCTAAAATCGTATCGTATCGTAGAATTCGTAGATGGCGGAACTCATATATACAGCTAACTTGACATCAAAGAAAATGCGAAAAGCCGCCTGTTAATAACTCATCAAATATAGGTCCTATTGTTCTGATTTTTTTAAAACAGTCTTATATCTGCAGTCTAATCCTATTCTGAATTTTTTACAATTCTACGTGCAGTATATTTTCAGATCTGTAAACCCATTTTGAAAGCAATTTCGATGGTGTAAGTTTGTCTTTTTTTTTTCTCCGAAACGGTCTAGATTTTTTTAAAAACATTAATATATAAAATGAATCTGTTTTTGACGAAGTGGATAAGACTAACCTAGTATCTAGGAAAACTCTTAATTTTTATATAATCCGCATGAAAAAATGGACTTCTTAGGATCGCGGATTACATGCTATTCTATGGGCTAGCAGACAGAACGTTGCACATCGGTTTTGCGCGGTTTAGGTCACAGTTAAAAATCTGAATATTGGCAATAAATCTTTTTTTAAACTACAAAAACAGTTTATTATGTGCTTTAAAATACTTAGACTGATTTTTTAAAATGGAGCAGTATTTTGTAATTATAGGTATTTTATTTCATTGTTATTCATAGTAAGTAAACATTTTTTAAGGAGAAAATATTTCACACTTAAAAAAAAAATCTCGTATCGAAATTTGATATTTATCGAAAATTCTCGTATCGAAATGAAAATTCATCGCGTTCGCCATAAGACTTCGCCATGTATCACTACGCGATACGCGAAGTTGACTGAAGAAATGAGAAATATCAAAGATCTTGAAATGGTATTCCAAGGGGAGAAAGTGAGTACAATTTCTAATTATCCAGACAGCATTCTTTGCAACCGATCCTTTCTAATTAGTATAATGTTGTGAATTGTTTTTATTTTCAACAATACTTATAACTGTTTTCCTTACAAAATAACGTTCATGTGTGGCATAGGTATTTCTTGTGATATGTGAGTGTAATACAGATAGATTACTAATTTAATTTTGAGTTTTCTTTTAAAGAAATTAAACAAAATCTTTCATTTTTAAAGAACGCACAATTTAAATAAAAGGTATGACGAAATCAAAATTAAGATTTCCAATCCCGTTTATAAAATGATTCATTTGCGAATCGTTTCTAATAATATTATAAACGAAAATTGACTTAAAATGACATCTTTCGTTGATTTTTTTTTTTTTATAACTCTTTTCAGCTTCAAAAATTAAAGCATCGTAGTATTTTATTTTTATAAAATTTAACCTAAAGGGGAAGAAAATTCTTATTGCCGTTTATCTCTGTAACAAAAGAAAAACAGAAGAAAAAAAAACACCTGAAGCATTTCTTTTAGGCTAATTGATTACAGCCATGGGTGCAAGACCTTCAGTCTCAGGACTGATTTCAGTCTTGGACATATTTTTGACTGATAATAAATTCTACTTTATATACTTAAATTATCACTGTTGCCGCTAGAAGCGCCATCTATGTGGTTTGTTTTGAAACTAGTGAGTTGGGTTCGAGACGCCGATCAGAGGAGTAGTGTAAATATCGGCTCTCGATCAATTTATTGTTTGTGAATTAAAAATTTAATTAGTAATACAGTCCGCTAGTTTAATTTATTGTGAGCTGTGTGCAGTGATTATTTGAGAAAGAGCTATCGGCGGGAACACCTTTTTTTGGTCCCCCTCACCGGAGAAAAGAACAAGCATTTAATTACGTATTTAAAGTGTTTCGATTTTAGAGTCAACGAGATAAGTGTACCGTAACGAATTAAGTGTTTTCCTTTTATGAGAATTTGTGCATTTTAATACGTTATTATAATATTCTTTAATAGTGTGGTGTTAAAAATATACTTTATTACGAGGAGTTTATATCAAGCAGTTGTTTTGATTCAAGAACAAAAAGAATTATGTTCTTTCAGTGCACTGTTGCGCAATCATAGGTAATCATTTAACTCTGAGTATAAACGGAGTTATTTTGAAATGCTGATTTTGAGAAGACAAATGAAATAAATAAAAGAAATGAAATATTTTTTCTGCCGTAACTCAGCAGTTTGGTAAAAGTGATTCATCTTTATTTTTGGAGGTATGTGAGATTTATTTATTTATTTATTGTGAACTATATTTATTAAAATGTTCAAAAGCGAGAAAAAAGAAGATTACCAAAGGGTAGCTTTTGAATTAGGGATTGATATTTCTGACACAAAATTAACTAATTATGATTTAATGAATTTAATAAAGGAAAGTGATAAATATAAAGCAGATTCTAAATTGGTCGAAGAAATGGCCAATAATATTATAGAGGAGAGAAAAAATGAGGAAGCGAAGGTATTAGAACTTGAAAAATTAAAAATTGAACGTACAAAATTAGAGCTTGAGTTGGCGAAGGCCCGTGCAGAAACCAAAAGTGAAAAATTAAATGATTTCGAGAAGGTAGAAAGCATAGAATCTTTAGACTCTCTCATTAAAAGCATAAAAACGCTTACAATCAAAATACCGTCTAGACCGGAAGGTTGGGGGTATTTTTTCTCGTCTTTAGAAAGGGCCTTCATTTCAAAAAATGTCCCAGAAAAGTATAAATCGGAAATTCTTCTAAATCTGTTAGGGGAAAGGGCAACAAATGTTATTACGTACATTAAGGATGGGGAATTAGAAGATTATTCAAAAGTGAAAGCTATAGTACTTAGAGAATTTGAGCCAACCCCCCAAACTTGTTTAGAACATTTTAGAAAAGCACAACGTCAACCCAATGAAACGTATGTGCAATTTGCATCCCGATTAACAACGAGTTGGGATTATTATTTAAAATTGAGAAATGTGACCGATTTTGAAACTTTAAAAAAGTTAGTGATTTCTGATAAAATTTGTCAGACGCTTGATAAGGATGTTACTTGTTTTATAAATGTTAGACAAGGAGATTCTTGGTTTCACCCAATTGAGTTATCTAGGGAGATAGATTTATATTACACATCAAAGGGAAAACCTGTGGTTGATAATTCTAGGTCGAATAATAAAAATAATTATTCCAGGCCAGTTTCTAAAGTTTTTCTAACTGATGTAAAAAATTCTAAATGTATATTGTCATGTAATGAAAATCATCCTTTGCATAAATGTCCTGTTTATAAAAATATGTCAGTGAGTGATAGAGTTGAGCTGGTAAAGGCAAAAAATCTTTGTTTTAACTGTCTTATGAATCATAAAGTAGTTGATTGTAAATCTAAATTCTCGTGTATTATTTGTAGGAAAAGGCACAATGTAACTTTGCATTTTCCTCGCGAACAAAAAGTAAATAAAGTTGAAAACCAAGAGGTAATTTCACAGGAAATGAGTCATATAAATAAAGGAGATAATAAATCTAATTTGGATGTTTCGGCTCCAGTATTTCAGCCTTTCCCAGCTAATACTCAAAACAATTTATTTTCAACGACATGTAATTTGGCTAATGATTTAAAAGCTGTGTTACTTAGTACATTTGTTTGTTTAATAAAAGATGAATTAGGTAATTTTCATGAGGTTCGAGGTCTATTAGACGTTGGAGCAAACTCTAACTTTATGAGTAAAAGATTAGTAGATAAACTTAATTTGAAAAGGGAAAAGACTAACATTTCTATTTCAGGCATAAATAATTTATCGTTGAATGTTAGATCTAGGGTTAACACAACTGTTTCAAATAGAGATAAGGATTTTCATTTAAAATTAGACTTTTTAGTCGTTCCGAAAATTACAGAATTTACGCCGTCTAGGCCGCTTGAGACTTCTATCCCAGTGTTAAATAACATCAAATTAGCCGATGAAAAATTTAATGTCCCAGGCCCGATTGATTTGCTTTTAGGTGCAGAAAATTTCTATGAATTTTTAAGACCAGGTCAAATTTATCCGCAAACATTGAATACTAAAATTGTGTTACAAAACAGTGTATTCGGGTATATTGTCAGTGGAAGCCTTCCGGCTAGGGGTGAAAGTAGTATACATTGTGGGTTAATTACAGATAATTTGGAATTAGAAAAAATAATTAAAGAGTTTTGGGAAATAGAAAACATAGAGAGAGAGTCTGAGATTTCTAAAACTAAGGAAGCAGAAATTTGTGAAGAACATTTTCGGAAAAATTATTGTAGAACTGAAAATGGACAATATATGGTGAAAATGCCGCTAAATGAAGATCCATCTTGTCTTGGCGAATCAAAACAAAAGGCAATGAATATTTTAAATTCATTATGGAAGCGCTTAGTTAGAGAACCTAAAGTTAATGATCTTTATAAAGCATTTATGGAAGAATATCTAAGTATGGGTCACATGGAAGAAGTGATAGAATCTGAAGAGCCAGAAGTCACTTATTATATTCCACATCATTGCGTATTCCGTACAGAATCAAGTAGTACACCATTACGAGTCGTGTATAATGCCAGTTCCTTAACTTCTACAGGGAAATCATTAAACAGTTTGCAGTTTAACGGAGGAACAATCCAGGATGAGTTATTTTCTATAATGTTGCGATTTCGAAAGCATCAGTTTGTTTTTGTAGCTGATATTAAAAAAATGTATCGTATGATATTAATACATCCGAGTCAACGTGATTTATTACGAATAGTATTTAAACCTGGGGTGAATGAGCCAGTAAAAGTGTACAGGTTATGTACTGTTTCTTATGGCACAACTAGTGCCCCTTTTTTAGCTACAAGAACCTTAATGCAATTATCAAGAGACGAAGGAAATGAATTTCCTTTAGCTGTGAATGTGTTGTTGCAGGATGTGTACATGGATGACATCCTAACAGGAGCAGATGATTTAGGCACAGCGAAGGAGATTCAGCAACAACTGATATCTTTGTTAAATAGAGGAGGCATGGATCTCCATAAATGGGCAGTAAATAATTTTGCTCTTTTATGTAACACTTCAGAATCTGAATATTCTTTTTCTAACGAGACAAAAACTTTGGGAATATTGTGGAAGCCTCAACCAGATTGTTTTGGGTTTAACTTAATTATCGAGCAAAGTGAATTATACACTAAGCGATCAGTCTTATCACAAATTGCTAGAATATTTGACCCTTTGGGTTTGATAGGTCCAATAATTACAAGGGCCAAGGTGTTTCTGCAAAAATTATGGTTGCTGAAAATAGATTGGTGTGATTATCTCCCAGTGAAGGAGTGGAATGAATTTCTTACGTCCTTAAAATGTGTAAATCTGATCAGTATCCCTAGATGTATTCTTATTGATCAGTCTATTTGTGTAGAACTACATGGATTTTCTGATGCATCTGAGATTGCTTATGGAGCGGTCATTTACGTGAAATCTACTAATTTTTGTGGTGATTCTGCTGTTAAGCTACTCACTAGTAAGTCCAGAGTAGCTCCTCTAAAGCATGTCACTATTCCGCGTCTTGAACTTTCTGCTGCAGTCCTGCTATCCAAGTTAATGAAGAAGGTGTTAAGTGCCTTAAAACTAGAAGTTTCTAAAACTTATTTTTGGACAGACAGCACCATTGTACTTGCATGGTTAAAGAAAGAATCCAATGATCTTAAGACATTCGTAGCAAACAGGATATCAATTATACAAAGTTTAACTTCGGTTGAACAGTGGCATTACGTACCCTCTAAGCAAAATCCTGCTGACCTTATTTCTAGAGGTATAGATCCCATCAAGATTCAACAGTGTGAACTGTGGTGGTTCGGTCCAGCATTCCTACAACAGCCTGAGGTGGTCGAGTGTCCCGATAGCAATCCTGCTGAAACCAATGAGCTGTTTTTGCGTGAATTGAAATCACCATCAGTGACTCAAGTATGTGCCTTAGTTAACACTCTTGAACCTTTAGACATAATTAATAACTGTTCTTCGTTCATCAAACTACAAAGAGTAGTAGCATGGTGTAAACGATTCATATATAACTGTAGAAACCCTTTATATCCTACAGCTGGAACTTTATCTAGCAGTGAACTCTCTCAGTCCTTATTGTGCATTGTAAAGAACATTCAAAGGACTTCATTCGTGAAAGAAATCCAGTGTTTAGATATGGGTACTGCTATCCCTAAGAATAGCAAACTGATAAACTTGTGTCCATTTTTAGACAGTGATGGCTGCATTCGTGTTGGTGGTAGACTGAAAAACAGTAACTTATCCGATCACCAAAAATATCCTATGATTATCCCTGCAAAACATAATTTTACATTTTGTGTTATTAATTATTTTCATGTTTTATATTTTCATGCAGGTTCAGAAACCACAATGTCTCTCATCCGAACTCAATTTTGGATTTTAGCAGGCAGAAATGTAGTTAGAAAAATTATTTTTAATTGTATTATTTGTAAGAAAATTAATTCTAAAATTTCGCAGCAACAGATGGCTGATTTGCCAGCAGCAAGAGTAACGGTATCCAGAGTATTTATGCGCACTGGATTAGACTACTGCGGTCCTTTTGAGGTAAAAAAATCCACAGGTAGGAGTAAACAGGTAAAAAAGGTTTTTATTTGTATATTTGTATGTTTTACTACAAAGGCATTGCACTTTGAAATTGTCAGTGATTTAACAAGTGCAGCGTTTTTAGCAGCACTTAAACGCTTTATTGCGAGGCGAGGCAAACCTTCTGATATCTTTAGTGATAATGGTCGAAATTTTGTTGGTGCCAATAAAGAATTAAGAGCAATTCTCAGATCTTTATTTAAGGATAAAAGTGAGGAGGAAATTCAAAATTATTTAGCTAATGAAGGAATCAAGTGGCATTTTAATCCCCCTTCAACCCCTCACTTTGGAGGTTTATGGGAGGCAAGTGTTAAATCACTTAAATATCATTTAAAGCGTGTTGTAGGTAAAACTATTTTAAGTTATGAGGAACTCTTGACTCTCATTATTCGAATCGAAGCTGTTCTTAATTCTCGTCCCCTTTGCCCTCTTTCAAATGATCCAAATGATGTTGAAGCTTTGACACCTGCTCATTTTCTTATTGGCTCATCTTTAATGGCCTTACCTGAACCGAATTATACTGAAATCCCTATGAATAGGTTGAGCAGGTGGCAATTAGTTCAAAAATTGACACAACATCTTTGGAAAAAATGGTCATCAGACAAATGGCATAAAGGAAGAGTAGAGATAAAAGAAGGAGATTTAGTTTTAATAAAAAATTCTGATAATTATAGCCCTTTAAAATGGCATTTGGCAAGAATTGTTAAAATCCATCCAGGCCAAGATGGTATAGTTAGAGTTGTAACATTAAAGGATAAGAATGGCACATATAAAAGGCCACTAACAAAAATTGTTGTTTTGCCTCATGTGAATGAAACCACATTAACTACTTGAATTCATACATTTTATTTTAATTAAAAAAAAATTTTGTAGTGTAGTGTATTATTATATTTTTTGTTTATATTTGTAAATTTAACATTTCATTTAGTGTATATGCTGAAAAAAAAATTGTATTATTGAGATTGTAATTTAAATTGATGTTGTATTTATAGTATGTGATATATAGTATAGAATTATAGTATAGAATGTTTGAAACATTCAAGGCCCGGCGGTATGTTGCCGCTAGAAGCGCCATCTATGTGGTTTGTTTTGAAACTAGTGAGTTGGGTTCGAGACGCCGATCAGAGGAGTAGTGTAAATATCGGCTCTCGATCAATTTATTGTTTGTGAATTAAAAATTTAATTAGTAATACAGTCCGCTAGTTTAATTTATTGTGAGCTGTGTGCAGTGATTATTTGAGAAAGAGCTATCGGCGGGAACAATCACGATTAGCTCAAAATGAACCATTTTATCCTGACTGGTTGTTTTGAGCTCCTAAAAGTAAAAATTTTCATCATGATACTTTTCCTTATTTAGTAATTAAAGTTTATAGATAAATAAGATAAAACAGCTTTTTTGAAAAAGTAAGATACTTGTTTTTATTTAATTTTAAAGTTAATATGTTTAAAAGAAAGCTTTAAATAATTTACTTTTAAAAAATATAAAAGTAGCCAGCTCCCTTATATGGTATTTGTGGTAATGAAGTATTATTGTAAATAAGAACAATTCAGAACATGTTACTATTTAGAAAAGATTGGTTTCACAAAATTTCATTAGCAGCTGCATTGTAGTTTATTTGTCATGATAATTAGACTTTGTATAAGCTAATAAAGTGATTACTCAGTAACCATTTCAATTAAATATATTAATCTGATTCGCATCTTAAATTAAATATTAAGTTTTCATTCTGCTTTCATTAAACCATTCACTATTCTGTAACATTCCGCATATTCCGACTACAAAAACTCTTTTTATCAATTCCACCTGTACACTGGAGGGTTGCCGTGCCACTTACAGAGTAGCGCGTTTATCGCCTCGTTGTGCAATAGCATTTGAAAGATCACCACACTAACATAAAAAAGTAGCAATAAAAGAAAAACAAAATTAATCAGTTGATTGTAAAAAACCCGCTCCATTCTCGGTCGGGGGAGGAACATCACAAGAAAAAAAAGTCCTTCCGGCCAGTGCCGGGAGGAAGAGGTAGCTTTCATATTCCTTATTTTAAAAAAGCCAACTTATATTATTCAAATACACGAAGCTCAATTAAGTGGAAACCGAATGTAGGAGATTCAATACTAATTTTTATCAATACTAAATCATTATGAATGAGAATTTCGCGAAATTAGTCAGCTTTATCCAAGCTGCTTTTATTTAAAGTAACTTATATTTGGCTGCCAAATTCGGCGATTTCTTAAAGTGCCTGCCATTTTAAGACAACATGGTGGATGAGGCTAACCAGTGAACTTGGTCGAGACCTTAGTAATTGCTGTGCACATGCTCACTCACATCGGAATCGGTTGATATATACGAGTGCTGTCGCAGGCAAAAAATCAGATTTTTCAAAATGTCACCCACGTTAGAAATTGAAACTGCTATATCTGAGCCATTTTTTAAGATAAAGACAAACAAAAAAGCTCCTGAATCCTCATATCAAGGTCAAATACTTAAGAAAGAAACCTTTTTCAATTTCTAATTTTTTTGCACCTCATTTTAAATATATATATTTTTTTATTTAATGGCCGCCATTTTGAAACAAGATGGCTGATGAAGCTGGCCAGCGAACTTGGTCGAGATATTGATGTATACTATCCACATGCCTTCTTCCATCGAAATAGGCGAATACGTGTGGTATCGCGAGGCAAATACAAGATCGTTTCAAAGTGTTAGCCATGATAGAAATTCAAAGTGCTTTAATTCAACCACTTTTTAAGATATAAACAAAAGAACAAATTTTCAGAAACAAAAACTGCTCCACAATCTTTGTATCAAGGCCAAACACATAAAAAAAATCTTTTTCATTTTCCAATTTTTTAATACCTCATTTTAAATTTTAAATTACATTTTTTTTTAAAAATGGCAACCCTTTTGAAACAAGATGGCGAATGAAGCTGGCCGACGAACTCGGTCGAGACATTGGTATGTACTATGTACAGACCAAGTTACATTCAAATCGGTTCATAAATACGCCTGTTATCGCGTGACAAAAATCAGGTCGTTTTAAAATGTCAGCCACAATAGAAATTCAAAATGTTATAACTCAGCCAATTTTTTAGATATAGACAAAACAAAACCTGTTCCGGAATCTTTGTATTAAGGTCAAACACATACCAAAAAACTCTTTTTCATTTTCCAATTTTTTGGTATCTCATTTTAAATTTAATTTTTTTTTAAATTTTTTTAAATGGCCGCCATTTTGAAACAAGATGGCGGATGAAGCTGGCCAACGAACTCGGTTGAGTTATTTGTATGTACTATGTACACACCAAGGTCATCCAAATCGGTTCATAAATACGTCTGTTATCACGTGGCAAAAATCAGGGCGTTTCAAAATGTCAGCCACACTAGAAATTCAAAATGCTATAACTCAGCCATTTTTTAAGATATAGACGAAACAAAAACTGCTCCCGAATCTTTTTATCGAGGTCAAACACATAAGAAAAAATATTTCTCAATTTTTAATTTTTTGGTACCACATTTCAAATTTAAATTTTTCTTAAAATTTTAAATGGCCGCCATTTTTAAACAAAATGGCGGATGAAGCTGGCCAACGAACTCGGTCGAGACATTGGTCTGTACTATGTATAAACGAAGTTACATCCAAATCGGTTCATAAATACGCCTTTTATCGCGTGACAAAATTCAGGACGTTTCAAAATGTCAGCTTTGCTAGAAATTCAAAATGCTATAACTCAGCCATTTTTTAAGATATAGACGAAACAAAAACTGCTACGGAGTCTTTGTATAAAGGTCAAATACATAAGAAAAAAATATTTTTCCATTTTCAATTTTTTGGTACCACATTTCAAATTTTAATTTTTTTTTAAATTTTTAAATGGCCGCCATTTTGAAACAAAATGGCGGATGAAGCTGGCCAACGAACTCGGTCGAGACATTGGTATGTACTATGTACACACCGAATTACATCCAAATCGGTTCATAAATACGAGAGTTACAGTGTGACATAGGTCATATATATATATATATATATATTGATATATATATATATATATATATATATATATATATATATATATATCAATTTTGAACGGATGGTGGTTTCGGAGTCTGGGGGTCATGATCGATGAAAATATACCAAAATTTTTTGAAATCGCTTTCCTCCGAACGGCTGCAATAGGTAGCTTTTTGTAAAGAAAGCTACCTAATAACCGCGAAATTTGACAGTATGTCATGGAGGGGGGGAATCCAAAACTTCATGAAAATAGTTGTAACTTTTCTAATAAATATGTTACATATAACATATGGTAGTAATAATCAGTATATCTGATGAAAATACAAGTAATTTTTTAAAATAAACTATTTAATGATTTTTTTTTTTATCCCTATTACTGTATTTGATAAATAGTAGTTCAAGAGCCATAATTTTATATTGTAAAATCCTTAAAAGCACTCTGCAAGCAGTCCTTGTTCAATCACAAAACCTACCACTAAAAAATTTTAATGCAGAAGATGTAATGTATTTCTCAGATATAAACGATGAATTTTTCAGTTAAGAAGCACATGTATTTTACAAATATTGCTATTTCTTGGAACACTAAATGTGATACATTATCGCCTTTAACACATTATTTTGGAGTAATGAAAACATTGTTATTATATTAAAATTTTTTGTAAATGAGTGTTATAATCAGAGCAGCTCATGACAGGTTTTTCTTGCAGCACTAAAATGCATGCTTTCCAAAAGTTTTTTTAATTTTTGCTTTATTTAATGGAAGAAAATTCTGCTAAAAATAAGGCAAAGATTTCATTATTAAAAATAGTGAAAAAGAATAAATTGGCCAGCCATGCATTTAGTGTTCCCAAAACTGTCAATCATGAGTTACCACTGTTTATAATGATTTTGCCCAGGCATATTTGGTTGTTATATTTCAAGGTAATATCTTTAAGGTAATTTAATAATGTGTGATCTATACCTATTATATAAAATATCATAATTTGCACATTTTCTGGTTCCAAGGAATGTAATTTAAAGCATGTATACGAAGTAAATTTAATGATGTATGAAATATGATCTATATAATGCAAAATTCCTAGAATACGCACAACTTCTCATACCAAGGTGTGCATTATAAAGATCTTCTACTGTATTCATATGTAGTTCACACATCAAAAACCTTAAAGATTTAGTATCTGTAACAAGAGGACATTATTACAACTTTATATTTTTTTCATTCTGTAGCACAAATTACTCAGGTTAGAATTTGCCAATCAAAACATTGCCGTCTTTATTTTTTTCCACTGTCTTTATTTACCTCAGAAGTGATTAAGATTTTTTTATATTGTAAATCCTAAAGGTTATAATAGCAAACTAGTTGGATGTGCCAATCCCAAAACTTTCTTCTATCTTATACATCTTACTATTTCAAAACATAGTTACACATGTTAATACTTCAATATTATTAGTTCAATACTATACCAACTTTGATTTTCATCTTAAATTTCTGCTCAAGTCAATTAAACGGGCTAAAAACGAGTTAATCTATATCATGATATTTGTTAAAATTATTAATTTTTCTTTATTCTGTCGTTATCAGCTGTTTGCGAATAGCCGGCATAGCAGGAAGCGAGTTCCCGCCGCTGCATGAGCCGCCGATGCACAATAGAACTACGAAAAATCAAGAAAAGTATACAAAAATCGCTAGCACGGAGCCCCTTTACCGCGAAATATTTCCAAATTCAAGGAGAACCTGTTGGCCAAAGCCAAAAACAAGCACTAACATTTTGGTTCAATTGTATGCATAATTTTATACGCTGTTCGATGGTACAATAATGAAAATGGCACAGAGATCGGAATTATAGCGCCCCCCTTCTTTCGGAATTTTTTCAAGTTCAGGGAGGACTTGTTAAGGGAGGACCTCCTTGCCATAGCCAAGAACTTAAAATTTTTTTTGGTTCAATTCTATGCATAACTTTATACACTTTTCGATGGTGCAATATTCAAAATCGCACAAAAATCGCTATTACAGCGCCCCCTAACGGCGAATTTTTTGCAAATTCATGGAGGACCTGCTTGCCATATCCAAAAACTTAAAATAAAAATTTGGTTTAATTCTATGCATAACTTCATACACTTTTGGACGGTACAATATTCAAAATCGCACAAAAATCGCTATTACAGGCCCCTACCGGCGAATTTTTTCCAAATTCAGGGAGGATCTGCTTGCCATAGCCAAAAACTTATAATAAAATTTTGGTTTAATTCTATGCATAACTTCATACACTTTTCGATGGTACAATATTCAAAATCGCACAAAAAACGCATTTACAGCGCCCCCTACCGGCGAATTTTTTCCAAATTCAGGCAGGACCTGCTTGCTATAGCCAAAAACTTAAACTAAAAATTTGGTTCAATTCTATGCATAACTCCATACACTTTTGGATGGTACAATATTCAAAATCGCACAAAAATTGTTATATCAGCGCCCCCTACCGGCGAATTTTTTCCAAATTCCGGGAGGACCTGCTTGCCATAGCCAAAAACTTATAATAAAATTTTGGTTTAATTCTATACATAACTTCATACACTTTTTGATGGTACAATGGCGACAGACAGACGGACAGACGGACGGACGGACACACAGACAGACAGACATGTTTTTTGGAATCTCTATATTACATTACTCATTATAAACATGTTTTTTGGAATCTCTGACCCCTAAAACATGCAAATCCGTCGAAAACCGGAAGTCGAAAAAAATTTCGATTACAATACTTTCTTCTATTGAAGATAGAAGAAAGTAAAAAGCATCTTTAAGCCCTTGGGAATGAGCGACCGGTATACTTGGCCACTTAAGGTGTTCAGAATCCTTCATTATTCTCACCACTTATTTTTAATTGTAAAGTTTACCTTCTTTAATGGGAGCATTTCTGTGATTCAATTACAGAAAATTTTCTGTTTTTAAAAACCTGCAGTAAAAGGTTAAAAATTAACCAAAGGTCTCTTTACGCGAAGGGGTTAAACATCTTGAATTACAGTGAACTTTAATAACCCTTGGCTTTAATTGCCAGTACTCTTCCAATTGAGCTATCTGTACGACAGTCCAGCCAACACAATATTCGCTCAGAACAACAATTATCATGGCATCAATTGATTGTTTGAAAAATAATTAAAAGTGTACATGATTATATATTTTATTATTAAGCAACAGACTTTGCAGATCCGATTTTCTAAAAAGCTTTAAAGATTGAAATCTCTAGGCTGGAGTGGGAAAGTGGTAATTTTGAGGAATAGGAGGATAATTTATATAGAAGAATTTTCTGTATAAAAATAAAGATTTAATTTTTTTAATGTTGGGGAGTAGGGGAAGGAAGAAGAGGTGAAATGTACAGTCGTGGAAAAAAAAAAGTAAACACCCTCTACTAACTCCTTAACAAATTATTATCGTAGACAAAAGTTATTGGTACCGAACGATTGGAAATAAAGTCTATTTTTAAATGATGTATGTAAAATTTGCTTAGCGGGCCATCTACATATTAAAACAAATCCAAACTTCATTTTTTTTCAATGGCAATACCCAATTTTAACGAGATATTTCAAATCTTCGGTTCAAACTATGCCTAGGCACCAAATTTCAAGTAATTTGAATAATAAGTTTTTGAATTATAAACATTCAAAATGTAGTGCTTCTAATGTTAAATTATATTTTCATATTTTTATTCATATCTCCTGAAATTATGCTCCTAATGTGCTAATTTTTTGTGTAGCAGTAATACTAACATACCCAAACATAAATACGTTGAATTTGAAAGTTTTATAATTTTATGATATGAATTATGAAATTAATATTCGAAAAAATTATGAATTGTAACCTAACATTTTTTTGATGGATTTAGATTTATTAAGTCCTGCTTTATGGAAATCCAAAATTTCACATTTTTCTTCCAAATAGTTTTCAAATTATGCTTAAAAAACGGCAAAATCATGGTTTAAGGGGCCGTCTATGATAGAAGTGACTAGATATTTTGAAATGTCTTACGCTGTCCTGTAATCTAGCAGACTTCATTGACTGCTTGAGTGACGTTTAAGGTGCCTTGATCAAGAAGGGGGGCTCTCTCGATTAACAATCGAGTACCGAACTTCAATTTGGATACAGCCCTTAAAATAAGCTTGTTTTAAAATAATTAATTTCTCGGGAACTTATAGTACGAATTGCATAAAAATTTGTTTTTAGGCTAATTAAAGGGTGTAGAATTCATTTATGCTGTAAAAATTGTGTACTGCTATTGAAAAAAAACAAAGTTATGGTTCGTTTTAATATGTAGATAACCCCTTAAGCAAATTTTATATACATTTAAAAGTAGACTTTATTTCCAATCGCTCGGTACCAGTAACTTTCTTCTACGGTAATTTGTTGAGGAGTTAGTAGGGGGTGTTTACTTTTTTTTCCCATGACTGTACATTATGGAAGTTAGTGCTTATTTATTTATTTATGTTAGTGAGCAACAAATGTTGCAGATTTTTTTTTTTTTCAAACTAATTTTTGAACGATTTTATTATTTAGGTAAGCTGGAGAGGTGGGTGCAAAAGCAGAAGTGGAATCTTCGGAGCTCGGGGGATTATTTTATATGATTTATTATTATTGTTAATAAAGAATTTTAAATAGGGATGGTGAAAGATTATTTTATATAAAATTAAAGAATGTTTAATTTTTTTGCTCTAGGAATAAGAAAAGGGAGAAGCAGAAATTTGTAGTTTTGGATTTAATATAAATGTATGGAATTACTTTTATAAGTGAGCGATGATTGTTATATATATATATATAAAGGTTTAAAGAGTAATATTTCTTGCTATTTTTCTTAACAAAGTAATTTTTTTATATAGTAAAATTTAACATAGCTTTTTATATCTCTGAAGCAAACCAACAGAAATACCCTCTAAACATGCATGTTGTACATTACTTCCATATCTTACCAAAGAGTTCTTATAAAAATCTCATTGCACGGTGCTCTTTAAAATTGAAGTATGGTCATCCTTTTTTGCGGGGAGGGAGGGGGGAGAGATTGAAGGTGAATTGAAATCCTGACTATGAATTCTTTGTATTGGTCTTTAATTTTTTTTTTGTGTGTGTTTATTGTTTTATTTATTTTTTTCAATAACTTCAAAAAAGTAATGATATCAATACAAAAACCCTTAACGGGTTAAAAGTTTGTGACGCAGCACTTTATCTTATGCTCTAAGAATTTTAAATATGGAACTTAAAAATAATGATATCAAATTTTGAGTGACGCTATGCTATTAATTATAATCTCTCTATATATTATTTATTTCATCTTTTTATTTTTTTATAATCGCATGTGCAAAAATTATGTTCAATTTAAAAAAATGTATAAAAGTTTATTCATTGATGCTTTAACATTTACACCTCTCATAAATTCCAAGTATGAGTTTTAAAAGATATGATATCAAAATTTTAGTGACGCTTTGATGTGGCTTTAAACGATTTGTTTTAAAATTAAATTTAAATTATTTTTGTTTTGGCTAAGATATATTCACACATCTAAATAATAGTTTTAATTTTCCAATATACTTTAAATATGTCACTTTCACTGAATTTATATAATGCATTTAAATGTATTTATTTGAATAAATTGATTTATCCTTTGTCCAATGCTATTAAAAATTTAAAATAAGATTTGCGTAAATAATTTTTTTGCGTCATTGTATCCAAACTAAGGGAAATGTATTCAAATGGATACTATGAGGTAAAAAAATTATTTACGTAAATCTTATTTTAAATTTTTAATGGCATTGGACAAAGGATAAATCAATTTATTCAAATAAATACATTTAAATGCATTATATAAATTCAGTGAAAGTGACATATTTAAAGTATATTGGAAAATTAAAACTATTATTTAGATGTGTGAATATATCTTAGCCAAAACAAAAATAATTTAAATTTAATTTTAAAACAAATCGTTTAAAGCCACATCAAAGCGTCACTAAAATTTTGATATCATATCTTTTAAAACTCATACTTGGAATTTATGAGAGGTGTAAATGTTAAAGCATCAATGAATAAACTTTTACACATTTTTTTAAATTGAACATAATTTTTGCACATGCGATTATAAAAAAATAAAAAGATGAAATAAATAATATATAGAGAGATTATAATTAATAGCATAGCGTCACTCAAAATTTGATATCATTATTTTTAAGTTCCATATTTAAAATTCTTAGAGCATAAGATAAAGTGCTGCGTCACAAACTTTTAACCCGTTAAGGGTTTTTGTATTGATTAAATAATTACAATAATTATGTAGAAAATTGAAATAATTTAAACATTTTTAGTAAAAGCTATGTCTTATGTTCCATGAATAAAATGCTCTACATAGTGAAACATTGATACCTTGAAAATCTTAATAAACAATCTTTTGATTACTATAGTACTATAAATAAATATATGGTGCAGTTTAATAAATACGATATAATTTGCCATGGCTATTCAAACTCATTTCTTTGAAATATTTGCAATCTGAGATGCCTGATTTTTCTGTTAAAACACTACATGAACAATTATTATCTTTTATTGAAAGTAAAGCTTTTAAACTTTTTATAAAGAATTCCTGGAATGATTTGAATTTAGCAGTAGAGTCTTTACACATTTCAAGAAGTATTATATATTGTCATTTGACACTTTTCAGAAACTGCCAGGTAAAAAAAAAAAAAAGGCGACGGTAAAATAAACAGAAATACCTATTTACCAGCTTTTTAGACTACTGGAAACATTGATCTTAAAATGGAAAGTAGATTTATAAAAGTTGTCAATCTTAAAAAAATTCAGAAGGTATATGTCATATAACTGCGGTATACCCTCCACTACATCCCTGGTTAAAAGTAGAAATTATTTATATCCAATAATTTGAAACACTTAAATTACAAAAATGAGAAAATATTATATTAGATTTTTTCTAAAAAACCAGTTGGTTAACCAATTGATTTAAACCATGCTAACCCTGCTGGTAACAGAATAAAATAAATCATAATGCAAAACCCCAATCCCAATGTAGGAATGCAAGAAAAACAAAAGCTTACTAAACCCAATAGCCATGATACAACAAAGAAAACTCACAGCCAATCCTTCATTAGCAATACAGAACAAAGAGTAACCAATGGAGAGAATTACGTATGATTATGTCATCATTGAGGCATAATGTAATCCTTAGTAAATCTTAACTAATCAAGTAATCTAAGTAGTAAAAGTGTATTTTTAGCTAGAATCTGCTATTTTGGCTATTTTTTAAAATAAAAGGCTTGAAAAAGAAGAAGAAAGAAAACTACTTTTTTTTTTTTCCCAGCTAATTTTAGAAAAATTAGTCTGCCATGTATATTTAAAGCTTATAAGAAAAGTTTGATTGGCTAAAAATGTTCGTCACTTTACAAGTTTATTAATGCATCATTTTTCTAAAGCTTTGCTTATAGCTTCTGCATAACTTGGATTTTGCATTTTTCAATAATGTGTAAAATAAATGAAAACAATAGGGAAAAAGAGAAAAAAAAACAGCATGTTTTTTTTTTTTTTTTAAACCATTTGGTTTAAACCAAACAACCCTGCAAACCAGAATGCTATTTCGAAATTCTTGTTGATTATTATTTTTTTAAGCATAGACAAATTTATTTCAAACCATACAAAATGTTTAATATTCGATACAAACTAAAGTGCACTTTCATTAAACAGAAAAAAAAACTGTTTATTGCTATAGTAACAGCAACTAACTTCTTGCTTGCTGTTCATTCAGCTCAGAAAGTAACTGGTCGAAAAGAGTGCGGTCATAGTGCCTAGTGTTGACTCTAGAAAAAAAAGGGCCGCCGGGCGAGAATTTTTCAAAAAGGGAACAACACTATTCTAAAAAAAGGGTAAATTTTTCAAAAAGGGAACGCTCTTCTAAAAATGGGTAAATTTTTTCAAAAATGGTACACTATTTTAAAATAAGGGCACATTTTTATCAAAAAGGACACACTTGTACCCTGTTCACAAAACATATTTTGAATTGGTTTGTTTAGAGTCCCTAGAATTTTTGATATTTTCCCGGTATCAATTGAATTGCCACAGGGCGCATAGGAAGTGTTAAAAAGGGCAGTCGGGCACATCGAAAGGGTTTAAAAGAGCCGCCGGGCACAAAAAAAAAGAAATAAAAAGGGCCGCTGGGCGCTGCGCCCTGCTAAAGCGGATTAGAGTTAACACTAGTGCCTCATAGAAAATAATAATAATAATAATGAATTTCAGTTCCTAATGATTTTTTTATTACTTTAATTAGTATTATGTTTTACTTTATATGAATTTTTTTTTTCTAAATTGCAGAATCAGTGATTTTGAATACACTCCAGAGTGCATCATTTTTGACTTACTGAGGATACCTTTGTATCATGGTTGGCTGATTGACCCACAGATGACTGATGTTGTCCAAGCTGTTGGCAAGTGCAGTTACAATCAGTTGGTTGAGAAAATTATCAATCTAAAGTCATCTTTGGATTCTGAAAATGTTACAGAAGGTATTTAGAATTCTTAACCTTGTTTTTTTATGTAATTTCAAGTAATGTCAAGTGTTTTAAGTAATCTATTTGTGAGTTTTTTTTTCTTAAATCCCTACAAAATTCAGTATCTAAATAAATTCCTTGTTCTGTTAGGATGGAATTAACATAACTAAAACCAGATTTAATAATATATGAACTTGAACTTCAATGAAAAATGGGAGGACACTTTCAGATCGGATTGGGTAATTTTTTGTGCAATACCTACTTTCATGTAAATGCAATCTAAAATGGCTTTTTAAAAGAGCATTATACACAAATATTACTTTAATCTAATTATATGCCACAATGAAACATTTTATTTCACTGATTTTCAGTATTTTTCCCGTGTCCCTGATGCTGATTTTTTAAGTTTGGAGCTGTCTGTATAAAATTGTTTGAATAAAAATAATTTGATGTAGTAATTTTTTTCTGAAACTGGAACTATTGTTTTATATAAATATGTAGCAAAAAATTAACCTGCACACATTTTTAGGTTTGTTATTATTTTTTAAACTCTGTCCCTGGGTTTTAGATTCCTTACCATTCCTCTTATGAAATTATACAGAAAATCATTTCAAATGCAGCCACAGAATTTTTTTCAAGTTTTTTCTCATGCAGAAGTATGCTAGAGAAAGAATGTCTAAAATTCTTTGACAGGAAATTTACTGCAGAATTTAAATCAGCATTTAAATATCAGTTTCAATCATCGTGGCTTTATTGGTAGTCTTACCGTCCCCAAGGTTTATGCCTACACTTTTCGAGGTAAATTAATTATTATTATTATTTTTTTTTAATTTAATCCAATGTAAATAACTGTTTCTAAAAATCAATGAACATTGTGGTTACCACTTAGTCTTAACATGATTTGCCTAAAATAGGTGGTAATTTTCCTTACTGTTCCATCCTTACCGTCCCTTTTTTCCCCATTTCGTCTCTTTTTTCCTATACCGTCCCCCTTTATTACCTTATTTATTGTCCCTTCTTTAACACCCCTTTAAGACAATGTTATACCAAAAATTTGAACTAAAAATACTATATTGTTATTATTTCTTATTTGAATGTCCTGTGGTACTATATAAATTCATTATAAGTAAAAATTTAGAAGAAAATAAAAAGTTTTAATGGCAAAATGGTAAGGAAAATTAAACTCGCAAGTTTAACTTAAACCTCATTTAAATTTTAAAAAAATTTCGCTGCTGATAATTTTTTCTTTATTTTGAATCATTAAGGCATTCGTCTATCAGATTAAAATGTTATTTTAGCAAGTTTAACTTCACCAGATTTTTATTCCCAAAAGTCAAAAGATTGTGAGAATGCCCCATATATTCAATATTAACTATAGCATAACATCCTGATGTCAGATTGGATATCTAATAGATGATATTTCTGCTTCTTACTGTTTGTCATATGAAATGATTTTTAAGTATTTTTTTTTATCATTGATCCCTACTCAACCTGCAATGCTGAATTGACACCTTTTAATAATATCATATTGACTCCTGAGGCTCAATATTGACTACTTTTGCAACACCTGGTCAATTAGCCTTTGATAAACATAAATTTTATTTGATGCAGCTCACTTTATCTAGCTGGAGCTTTAGGATTTGATTTGAGTGTTATTTTCTCCTTTCTTTTGCTTTTTAATAAGGCTATACATTCCACTTGTATGTTTTAAAAAAATGTATATCAATGCACAACTTTTGAATGGATACTTCTGTTTAGATTATATATATAACCATTATATAATATTACAATTCATCATCTTTTTTTTTAGATATATTACAAAATTCCGTATATTATTAAAATTGTTCTGCAAAAAGATTCCCTTCTCAATTCATTCTACAACCCTAATTTACTAAATTTTTCCTATATTAAACAATATACCATTTATTTCTGTATCTAAATCTCTTTTTATTTTAAATTGCCTAAATTCCTAATTTATCCCCCTTCAAATTATGTCTAGAATCACTTACCATATTTATTTTTTCTTAAAAAAATCTTTTATTTCCCAAATCTTAAAGCTGAATTCATTCTATTAAAAGCATTTATCATTTTTATACCATTTCTTTTATTCCTCTTTTTTTTAATTCCATAAATCGATTTACTGCATAATATCGGCTTGGATGATTCATCTTATATCTATATCTATTTAATTTTGAAAGGTCTTGCAAACTTGTTTTGATGGTGATCCTGTATAAGTTTCAAAGGCTCCAAAAATGGTATGTTCAGTGATGGAACAGCTGCGCCAATTGCGCCAAATCGATAATGCTGCGCATTTCTGTGCCAAAACGATCATTTTTCAACAAAATTGCGCCCAACTGCGCCAATTCAATAATAATTCTTGAGCCAAATCGATCATTTTCCACCCGAATTTCGCTAAAATATTGCGAAAAACATGCGAATTTGGTCAATAGATCGCGAAAAACACGCATTTCAAATGATCACGAAAAAAAGTGAATTTTAACAAAGGACCGCTAATTTCGTCAAAAAACAATCAAAACGTGGTCAAAAGATCGCGAAAAAAGTGATTTCGTTAGAAGATTGCGAATAAAACGCAAATTTTGTCGAAAGATCAGGAAAAACACGCGAATTTTGTCAAAAAATCACGAAAAACACGAGAATTTCGTCAAAAAATCGCGAAAAACACGCGAATTTCGTGAAAGGATCGCGAGAAAAACGTGAATTTTGTCTAAAGATCGTTAATTTCGTCAAAACACGGTCAAAACATCGTTAAAAAATGCTAATTTATTTAAAAAATAGAGAAAAAAACCGCAAATTTCATCAAAAGGTGTCAAATTTCGACAAAAGATCGCGAAAAACATGAAATTTTTGTCAAAAGATCGCGAAAAACACGCGATTTTCGTCAAAAGATCGCGAAAAACACATGAATTTCGTCAAAAGATCGCGAAAAACATGTGAATTTCGTCAAAGCATCGCGAAAAAAACGTGAATTTTGTCAAAAGAGCACTAACTTCATCAAAACATGGTCAAAAGATCGCGAAAAGATGCTACTTTCATTAAAAGGTCGCAAAAAACACGCGAACTTCGTCAAAAGATCGCGAAAAACAAGTGAATTTTGTCAAAGGATCGTGAGAAAAACGTGAATTTTGTCAAACGATCGCTAATTTCGTCCAAAAACGAACAAAACGGGGTCAAAAGATCGTGGAAAAACGCTTTTTCGTTAAAATAACGCGGGAAAAAAATCCCGCAAATTTCCTCAAAAGAGCACGAATAAAACGCTAAGGATCATGAAAAAAAACACGTGAATTTTTCCAAAGGATAGCTAACTTCGTCAAAAAACGAACAAAACACTGTCAAGACATCGTGAAAAACACTACTTTCGTTAAAATATCGCTAAAAACCCCCGCAAATTTCATCAAAAGGTCGCAAAAAACACGCGAATTTCGTCAAAAGATCGCAAAAAACGTGCGAATTTTGTCAAAGGATCGCGAAAAAAACGTGAATTTTGTCAAAGGATCGCTAATCTCGTCAAAAAACGAAGAAAACGGGGTCAAAAGATTGTGAAAAAACACGAATTTCATTAAAAGATCGCAGGAAAAACCACAAATTTTCTCAAAAGGTTGCAAAAAACCACAAATTTCGTCAAAAGATTTCAAAAAACACACTAATTTCGTCAAAGGATAGTGAAAAACTGCAAATTTCGTAAAAAGATTTCGAAAAACACGCTGATTTCAACAAAGGGTCCGAAAAAAATGTGAATTTCTTTAAAGTATTGCGAATGAATGCGAATTTTGTGAAAGAGTTGTGAAAAAAATGCGGCTTTCGTCAAAGAATCGCAGAAAAAAACACGACTTTCGTCAAAGAATTGCAGAAAAAACTTGAATTTCGTCAAAGAATACCAAAATGATGTTTTGATGCTCCAAAATAGTTATTTTCTGCTCCAAAATGAGCGTTTTTGCTGCTCCAAAATAGCTTTTTTCTGCTCCCAAATGAGGTCCACGCTGTTCCATCACTGCATGTTTTTCTATCTGTCTATTTTTCTTATCTCTGTCTAGGATCTAACTTTCATAAAAACCAGCCAGAGGTTTCAAAAATTGAATGGATTGTATTGTTGTACATTTTAAAAACAATCATCATATCATGTATTTATTATTATTATTATTTTTTAATATATAATCATCTACTGTGTGTCAAACATGAGCCATGATGGCAACAATCTTATTCAAAAGAGTCTGCTAAAAAATACAGTAGTTACAATAAATACTTTAGTGTGCTAAACAACTTTTGCTAAAATACCTCAGCTTATGCATTTGAACCTGTTTTTTAATTACTTGTTTTTCACTTAAGTTCAGATTTCTCAATTGCCATTGTTGTAAAAGAAATTTCTCTGAAAAATCTGTGAAATGATAAATTTTTTATATGCTTTCTTTTAACTTAAAATTATGTTTGTATGTGGCAGTCAAATCTTGTTACTCATTTTTCATCCACTTCCTGTTGAAATAGAGCTTTGAAATTTGGAATATATATGTATTCCCGAGGGCAATACATGAATTGGACATTGATTTTTTAAAATTCAATCCCTAAGAGATGCGATGGGGGCAACTTTATTTAATGGTTACTCAATTATAGTTTGATTTCCTTCAGTGAAATGTGTATCAGCTTCAACAATGAGTATTTGTTGAAAAGTACTAATGACAGGGTTACCACAATAGTGCCAAGTCTTGGCCAACTTGGCGAAATATTGCCAAATTTGGTGACAAAAGCAAGTTGCCATATGAAGCCAACTTGACATTAGCTGGCTAATTTGAGGAAATTCTCATTTAAATCCATTAAACTTCCTTACTTGAGCTAACTGCAATTTAATTTAAACTCTGTGCATTTCCAAGACTTTTCTACTTTTTATTGCATAAAAAAAAAAAAAAAAAAAAAAAAAATCTAAATTTTTGTGAATTTTAATGAAGCATATTTAATTTTTTTTTTTAATACTTATTAATGTTATTTTTTGAGTATTAACTTTTTGCTATTTCCTTAAAATAATTTAACATTATTCTAGAACTTATCTTTTATGTATGTGTTATTTAAAGGACATTTCCCTTTTCAGCTCTTATAGCTGAAAGTTTTCTTCAGAAGACTGCCTCACAGTTAACATACCATGGGCTATATGAACTTACTTCACGCTTAAAAGAAGGCGAACTCTGTGTCTTATTTCGTAACAACCACTTCAGTTCACTTATAAAGCACAATGTATGTATAAACCTTGCCTCCTTATTTGAAACTTGAATAATGCTTTTCCTTAGACGATTATATTTTTATTAAAAGTAGTTTAACCCTTTATGTCTGTGATGGTAATTAAAGTAGATGTAGGGTTAAAGGATTAAGTACATTGCTGGATTCCTTTAATAAATTGGTGATCGTTAAAAATATAATAAGAATATTCTTACTTTAAAAGCTTGTGAACTGTTGAAGACAATGAAGAGGCATTTTTTGGAGAATAACCAGGACTTTATTCTCAGTTCGTTAGTAGAGTAAAATTAATAAAAAGTCTCTGTTTTTACTCACCACATAGATATTAAAAATTGGAATCTCTTATAAAGAGAGAAACATAAAAAGGTCATTGAACTATTCCATTGGATTTTTAAGAGAGAGCAGCACAGATTATTCACATTAATTTGGGCATGATAAAATATCTTACATCATGAATATACGACCCATAGTACGGTAAACTACCCTTTTAGCAAACTATTTTAGTGGTATTCGAATGGCAGGCAGCAAGCCCGCGTTCTGATAAAACTGCGTTGGAAAACTACATCTTTTCAAGACAACATCAAACCAAATTCTAATTCTAAAATTAACAGGTTTTAGTTTATAAATGACAAGTACGGAGACTCAAAAGTAATTAAATGGCAGATTTAAATTGATTAGCTAAATTAAAAGTTTCGACAGATTAATGAAAATCAAATGATAAGCTGTAGATTTAAAAAGGTTATTACTGATTCGCAAAAACGAAACTAACGCACGCCTCCTATAGATGTCAGCTATCGATGTAACGATAATGTGAGAGAAGAGAGGAAAAGTCCATCGATGACATGACCAGTGTTCTGAAAATCAAAGAGAGGCACAGAGTGGCATGCATGCGTAACATCACCGATTCGCTCCAAAATGCTGAGAGAAAAAGAGCGCTCGGTGCGATTGATAAAAGGTAAACATTGCGGTCGAGCGCTGAGTGAACACAGACTTTCATTAGGAACACAATGACTGAATTTAAATACATATCAATGCAAAAAAATAGCTGAAAAGGAACAAAAATAAATTAACTTTAGAACTGCAAGAAGTAATCTCACAATACCCTCACAGGACTTTTAAATCCCATTAAAGATAATGCAATATAAAACTTATTTAATTTGTCTACTAATAAAAGTATAGGGTACTTTTCATACAAAATACTTTGCTGGATCACATTCAGTAAGCAAAGTGAAACAGTCAAAGTTAAATATTTTTTAATGTGGTTACTTTCACAACCATTTACATGGATTTAGCTTTTATCCTATTAAAAAATGTTTTACGAAAAATTTGCAACTACAAAACACTTCTCGGTTACAGATAGGACCACAATACATTTATTTACATTGTTCTTATAAGAATTGGGAGTTTTCCATAACAGCATTTTTTGTTAATTAATCTAATTATTCTTGTAAATATATATATATATACAGTAAAACCTCTTTTATCCGAAACTCTTTTAACCGAAACTCTCGGTTAACCGAAATCCATTTCTAAAACTTTTTTTTTTATCACATTCCTTGTGTGCAAAATCCATTTTGAAAGCTTTTTTTAACTATCATATTCCTTGTGTGCAAGCGGACCTTTCCAAACTAAGAGTACCTATAAATATTTTCAATCCCCTTTCTTAGAGTTCCTTTGAATTTAACTTGAGCTCCTGTAAGCTGTGGAGTGGAACGAAGAAAAAGACCAAATTTGCAACTCTGAAGCTTTTGAATGTATTTAAAAGGGTATGGCATAGCTGGAGCAGCAGAAAGACTGTGATACTGGTGAACTAATAATATTAAAAAACTCCATGATAGAGCTTCAAAGCAAAGACAATTGAACGACGAACTGCGACGAACAAAACATTTTTTCAAAACTTTGATCTACTATGTAAAAGGTACTTAATTTCAAAATTAAAATTCAGGTAATTTATTCTTGTTTCTATTTTACAATTGTTTAATTTTAAGCACTTGTTACCATAATAAGAAATATTGCATATATTTCTCCTTAATCTTAAAATTGAAGCATTCTCGATCCTCTGAAAATTTCGATTTTCCGAAAGACGGTTGGTCCCAGTTACTTTGGATAATCGAGGTTCTACTGTATATATATATATATATATAAACTTTGACTACTTACTTATTAAATCAGTTTTATTTAAAAATCTGTCTAAAAATCAAATTGTTATTATATAAGTTGTTTTGGATATTTTTTAGTCATCAACCCTGAGCAAATTTTGATAATTATCTTTTTAAAAAAAGCTGCTCATTTGTAGATGTGCCTGTCCTAGCTATTTTTTTTTAATTTACTTCCATTTTTATTTAAGTATTGCGCTGTATTTATTTCCAGTGTCGCTTCTCAATGTTACTTTAACATAGAAAAGCCTATGGAGATCATAACTTTTTAATTTTTTCTTCCCACCTTTCTGTCCCTGATGCCACTCATTTTTTATTCTTTACCAATTCTAATGATATTATAAATTTAAAGTGTAAAAATGTTTGCCTGACGTCAGGGTCAAAACAAATGGTAAAATGCCTTTGCATATGGGTGAATTATAACCCAGAGAGAAACATGGGCCTTTTTTTTACATTATTCAAATATTTTTCTTAATTCCAAATTTCTCTTTTTTCATTGAGAATCAACGGACATTTTTCATAGAAAATGTAAAATTTTTTTCTTCATTGTTGCAAAAATTTCAAAAGCCGTAATAATAATGTATTTCTTTTTTAGTTGAAACGTTTCCACGTGAAACATTAAATTGAACAAGTTTATTTTTCAAGAATTAAAAAGGCATGAATATGATGAATATGGCGTCATAGTGGAAATAAAAAGGATATTTTCAGAATAAGTTTTTGTTTTGGTCAAGTTTATGCTTTAGTAAAAAGTTTAAAATGGATAGCTATTTTTATGCAGGTAGCGAACTTAGTGAGGAATTACATAGCTTAAATTTTACAATGTATTTTTTTTTCCGGGATGAGAACTATTTATTCCCCAAGTTAAACTTAGGAAATAATTTTCTGATGTGTTTACATCACCCCTTTAATTTTCTGATGTGTTTACATAACCCCTTGGGAGAGAATAAGGTAACAAAATTTAAATAAAACTTTTATTCATTATTTTTTACTGTATCACAGCTATAATATTGTTAAATATTAGCAGTAACGATTCAACATAATTTATTTTTGCATTCATAGCGTTCCTGAGTGGGAAATAGGGCACATAAATTTAAGTGAAGTTATTTTTTTATGTTTTGATTATAGATTTTTTACATTCAGATTGGAAGTTTTTGTCCAAACTACCACAACCTGCATTACTACAATGGTGAAATATTTGGTACTCTTCAGTTATACGGATACCATGCTAAAATGTATGCTAATGCGCCAATTACTACAACCCTGATCGTGAAAAGGATTTTTATTGTAAACAATGCGACGTAATGACATAGTTCGTAATATGCCATCATATACCATATACAGATCATATATCATGCACCATATACATATATTCGTATAGACATGCCATAGTTCGTAAAAGTCTGTAATTTTCAAATGTTATAATTTTTAAATGCTCACTTTACTATCGACAATGTGTTTTCTTTTATTTTTCAAATGTTTCAATTCACGTGATTTTCGTTTCACGCCAACTATTACGCTTGGCGACAGTGGTGTCCATATAACGAAAAAGTACCAAATATTTTGAATTATACATTGGTAAACTGCATCACACATTGTGATGCAATACCGCATACATCAAAGCCTGATGATGATGCCCTCTATTAATTTTGAAATGAGTTCGTCTGAATGCAGTAGTTATTAAAAAACTTGACATATTAGACAAAAACATAATTTGAAGAACAAATTAAAAAAAACAAAATTTATTTCCTACATTGTTTAAGCCCGAGAAGGGACAGATATTAAGATATTTCATTCAATTAGTTTTACATTTAATGTTAAATTTTGTAACAAATTAGTTAAGCCAATTGAAGATAAAAAAATAAAAATAAAACTCATACAATATGATACTTAAAACACCTTAAAAAATTAGATTCCGTTCAAATGAAATCGAAATAAATCTTAGACCTTTTTTTTTCAGTTTTGTATTTTGCATGCATCTTATCATTTTATGTACAATTGTCATAAACAAAATACAAAATCTGGAATACAAGAATTTTCAATTAAAAATGGAAGAAGTCTAAGATTTATTTCGATTTCATTTGAACGAAATCTAATTTTTTAGGGTGTTTTAAGTATCATATTGTATGAGTTTTATTTTTATTTTTTAATCTTCAATTGGCTTAACTAATTTGTTACAAAAATTTAACATTAAATGCAGAACTAATTGAAAGAAATATCTTAATATCTGCCCCTTCTCGGGCTTAAACAATGTAGGAAATAAATTTTGTTTTTTTTAATTTCTTCAAATTATGTTTTTGTTTAATATTTTATTTGTAATTTTTAAACCTTTTTATGATATTTCTTCAAAATGGTGGCAATGAATTGCTTCCATTGTTGCAGAGAAATGAGAAATATTCGGGTTTATTTATTTTTATTATTTATATCCTTATTGATGCCATTTTCTCATTACAAATAAAAATAACTTTTTAAAAATTTTTGAACAGAAAATGACATTAGTCTTAAAAAAAAACATGCATTTTCACTCATAAGTCTTTTACATTTAAACATTTTTTCATTATGCTGATACTTTGAGATGCTAGGCGAAATGATTCAGTGAATGAAAATGATGTCATATTTAAAACAAAATGATCCTTTTCTTTGACAAAACTAAATATTTGACCAAAAAAGGCATTAAAAAGACAAATTTCTGATTTTTTTATTCGCAGGTACTGAGATTAGAACCTCAAGTCAAGAGTGCGAATATTCTTATAAAAAGTTTTATCGGACAAACATGACTTTTAAGTTTGGAAATATATTCATTAATAATCTGTTGTGCATTAAACTACTTTTAAATGGTGAATACAAACTTGAGTGGTGCATATGTAAATTTTGAGAATGTGAAAATGACGTAAGACTTGGATCTTATGGGGAAAAAATTCTATGATGTGACAAAGTGAAATTCTTTTTGCTGATTTTTCATCACGTAATACCAAACATAAGAGTCTCAATTGATAACTTCATTATATTTACTCATCTTGATTACATGTTCTAATACACTTTAATTTTTTAATAATTTAAACAGTTGAAGTTTATGGAAATAGCATTTTGATAACTTAAGGGCAAAAATATTATTAGTTTTAAGAGTTAGACATTCAATGTAATATGAATTTTTTATTGTAATTATTTTTGTAAATTTATTATAAATTCGATCCAACAATTCTTTTGTAAACATTTTAGTTCATCAAGTTTTGATGGGTTCCAACTTGTTTTTAATTTATCTTTTCTTTGATCACTTAAAGGATTTCTCTTTTAGTTGACAAAGTATTTTTTAAATATATACTCTTTTTAAATCTCACCCACAGCTTGTCAGCTTTAAGATTTTGACTCATTAAATATTAAATTAAGCATATATTTTAGAAATATTTTGTGAACTTAAAAAAAAAAAAAAAAAAAAAAAAAAATGTTTTTTAAGATACACAGATAAAATGTTAAAAAAATACTTTTTTGAGGAAATATTTGAAAAACATGAATGCATTCTATGTTTATATGTTTAATATTGGAATGGGGAATTGGAGAACTGGCTGCCCAACACCCTTAAGGATGTTGGTAAGTGAGATCTCAAATTTCCCTCGCTATGGATGTGTAATGCATTTGTGTTCTTAAACCAACTCCTCAGTAAAATAATATTTTTGACCTTTTTTTTCTGTGCTTTTTTCTTAAAGGTTGTCTCTTTATTTTCATCATCAAAAATTTTTTTAAAATATACACTTAATTTTATTTTAAGTGTGAAAAAAAAAAAAAAAAGAGATCTTTTGAGAATAGTTCACAGAAAAATGAAGTTAAAAATATTAATTCCCTGAGAAGATATTGTAAAAATATGAATGCATTACACGCCCATAAATTTAACAATAACAAGGGAAATTTGAAGTCTAGAGGACCAACATTCTTAAGAAAAGAATGGTGCAAGTTATATTTTCTTAAATGCTCAATTAAGGAATTGTTATGGTATAAAATATCTCTGTGTGCTGTTTACTTTTAAATTTAGTTGAACTATCACTTATATCAATATCCTTATGTATAGAATATGATATCCCCCATGCACTTAAATCAATGTTTCAAAATTAGTAACTTAACACCACTCAGCATTTAAATGTTTCAGTTATGTATTTTCTCCTTACTCTATATTTTCATTGAATGGTATTTATTTTTGTATAAAAAAGTGTGTGTGAAAATAGTTTATCTGTAATTTTTAAATTAATTGTGGGTAACGCAGGGGGGGGGGGGGAGGGAATCTTAAAACCAAAAATGTGATATGTCATTTAGAGATGGTTGAAGAGATTAAGAAATTTCTTCAGTAAAAACTTTCTTCAGAAGCTTAAAAAGGAAGTGGGTAGATAGGAAGTGATTCCCCCCACCTCTAATAGAGTAATTTTTTTTTTTTCTTTTTTCTAACAAGGGAACCACTTTTGGTGAAGCTTGCACCTAGCATCGAAATTGATTTAACAGTAGCACTATTTTCTGAAAATGCAATTTTGAAGACCAGTTATCAAACTATTAACATAGAAGTTTTTTTTTTGTAAGAAAGTACTTTAAAATACAAATTAGTTAATGATAAGAATTAAATATTGAAAAAAGTTTAAAAATTACTTCGAGAACCTATGAATTTCAATTTGAAAAAATATAACATAATTGCATTTTTGGTGGCTTGAAATTGGCTTTATTTGTTACCGTAGAATTTTTCTTGGCAATCCTGGTCGAATGACATTTTCATGTATAAAATGGGAATTTCAAGTTTGGCATAAACTTCAAAACAAACTTTATTATCATTTGTTTACTTTACTAATTTATCTTCTTCTTAAGATTTTTGATATAGAAATAAAGCTATAATTGAAATCACAAAAATAAGAATTCTAAACATTCATGAAAAATTTATGCTACAAATTTGATTAAAATTCCAACTTACTTAGAGTAGTTCTATCAGCACTTCATGCTAATAAAAGAATAAATACACTAATAAAAGAGCATTAAAAAAAATAAATTTTAACTTTTATATGTTATAATAATTTTTTTATTGTAATTGAGTATTCAAAATTTTAGTTCTTTAAATTTCTTTTTAGAACTGCCTTTACCAGCTTGTAACAGATCAAGGATTTCTGAATGAGAACGTTGTGTGGGAAACTCTCAATAATATTGAAGGTGATGCAGAATTTGTAGATTCTGATTTCATATTGGTACCACCCAAAGCATCTGTTCCTCTACCTCCTAATGTTACTCCAGAGCAGCAAATAGACCAAGAGTAAGACTTTGATTTTCCTTTTTAATTAATTTTCTTTCCTCAGTTAACTAAAAATAATTTTTTTACCACTCCTATTTTTTGCATGAGTAATTCATTAATCTTTTCTACTTTCTTTTAAAGGTGTACTATATCATACATTTCCTAACATTACTTAAGTAAATTGTTCCTTTTTGAAGCAGTAAAGAGCCTTTGAAAAAATTACGAAATTATTTTAAGAAGTTCTGCATGCAATAATTTTATGCTTCATAAATTTGAACAATGCACTTTTCAGTGCAATGAGAATGAACTAAAGAACTCTTAATTAAATTTCTCAAAAGCTAATAAAATTATATTATAACCTACTGTGACAAAACAAACCTCATCTGACCATATGGTAGTCATTGTATTATTATAATTGTCATTTGCAAGAAACCTGTTGTAATTTTCTTGAAAGTAAATATTAAATTACTGTAAACATTTTTAAATAATAAAATTATGATGTGTTAATAATGTTTCTATTTTTTCTGTAGCTTTAACATCAAATTCATGAAACAAAATCACTTCTTTCTGAGTAAAGTTAAAATGGCTATTTTTTTATTTGCTGCTAAGGTTTTCTGTCATAAAATAAATAAATAAATAAATAAAATAGGGCTTCTTTCTGCCTACGAGCTACGCATGGCAACTGTTGTCCAGACCATGCATGCTCTAAAAACACGCTAATTTGCTCTATTTTAAAAAGATTACCTGATTACAGAAGATTGGAAGATATTATTACAGTAGTAGCATTCTTCTGTAATCATACCATTCATTTCTCTTTGACTGTGGGATTTTTTTCGCTTTCAAGGCCATATCTACCACACCTATTGGTTGCTGTTTTTGTGATTAAGAGTCTACACTAGTCACACGGAAAAACGCTAATTTTAATCCTATGGGAGCATTATTTTCTAATATCTCGCTTGCATTTTAATATTTTTGAAGGATTTTTTTGCGTAGGATAGCTGTGAACTATCTACAACTAAGCTAATTTTTGCTTTTATGATTTTGGTTCTCAGATTTAAAAAAAATACTCTCACTCTCAGAACTGGTTGAAACCGGTTCTGAAATTGAAACTATCTTAATATAAAAAAACACTATAAGCAAAATCAAAAAAGTAAAAATTAGCCCAGTTAGAGGTAGACCTCAGCTATCCTATGCAAAAAATCATTTAAAAATATTAAAATGCAAGTAAGATATTTAAAAATAACTTTCCCATAGACTTAACATTAGCGTTTTCATTTCTTTCTGGGACTAATATAGGCTCTTAATGTTGAGGCTACCTCAGTTATGCAAAGAAACAAGAACGTTAATATTAATCCTATGGGGGTTTTATTTTCAAATTTCTCGCTATGATTTTAATATTTTTGAATGATTTTTTTGCATAGGATAGCTGAAGACGATCTACAACCGGGTGAGTTTTTACTTTTTCGTTTTTGGTTTCAGATTTTAAAAAAATTTACTTTCACTTCCGAAATCGGTTGGAACTGGTTCTAAAATTAAAACTGTCCTATAATTATTAATAATAATAATAATCGGAAAAGTAAAAACTAGCCTGGTTGTAGATTGTCCTCAGCTGCCCTATGCAAAAAAAAATCATTAAAAAATATTGAAATCAAAGTGAGAAATTTTAAATTAACGCCCCCATCAGGGATGTAGTGGAGGGTATACGGTGGTATACGCCGTATACCTTCTGGATTTTTTTAACGAACACCGTATACCCTCTGTTTCTCAAAAAAAGCTATAGTTTATACACTGTAGGGTATACCACCTGCCTTGAGCGTATACCCTCTGCTTAGAGCGTATGCCCTCTGCTTTTTTTACGACTACACCACTGGCACCCATAGGTTTAACATAAGCATTTTCATTTCTTCCCATAACTAGTGTGGGTTCATAAGAGGCTGGAACTCCCTGGTCATAAAATTCCATGTTAACCTGTGGGAAAACTTAAAATCATGATCTCATTACGAAATATAATTATCAGTTTTCATCATCAGAAAGTTTACATAAGATACCAACAATGTGTGTTTTTAAAAATTGTCTCCTTAAATTTTAAGTATTTTAAAGAAGAAAAAGTTTCATCACCTGAAATTTCAAAGTTTCTAGGGATTGTTTAAGTACCTAAAATTTAAGAAGACAACTTTTTTAAATGCTCTTTTTCTACGTTGGATGTCTAGTTTCTTGTGCTGAAAACTATAGTTTAATAATTATATTAGGTATTAAGTAATCACACTTTTAAGTTTTCCCATAGGTTAACATGGGATTTCATGATTGAGGAGTTTCAGTGAAGCGGACCCTTAAGTAAGCTCACTTACACATTTCAAAATCAGCTTATATAAAATGATTAAGTAAAAAATGTTGCTGCCTCCTGCACTTTTATAATGACAGTATAAGAAAATCATTTTAATATGATGTTTTAAATATAAAAAAAAAAATGAAATTGAATGTAAATTAAATGATTATTTAAATTATTTTACCATTAAATGAGTTTCATTCTTTTTTAATATTCATGTGTAAATGCATTTTTCAGTTGAAAAATGATTGTATATATGAATATTTGAACTTTTTAAAATATATATCAATTATAGGTAAAAAACAGCTTATTTCAAGCTATGAAGTAAATCTGTATTCAAATAATTTTAAATAAATTTTGAAAAAAAAAAATTAGACACATTCAAAAATGATTGAACACTGCACTTCACAATCTAGTCAAGTATGTGCCTGCAAAAGATAGTTAAATTTCTTTGTATAGTTTTTGATCCTATAAAATATATGTATAAACTATCTTGATAGATATCAACATTAAATGGCATTTAAAATAATTGTTTGATTTAAAAACTGTCTGCTTCAGTGTGTTTATCATACATTTCTCTATAAAACTACAATTTTCATGTTTTTATATGCAATAGTCTTTGCAGTATATGCTAGGAAAGTCAAAAGGTAACAATAAATTCAATTATGGCTGCAGAAGCATTAGCTGCTTATTTTTTTTTTTTAGAACAGAGGTATAGCTTTATGTGTGTGCATACTTATAAATCAGTTAGACAAGAATTTAAAACAATATCAATATTTATATTAATAAAAAACATAAACCAAATTAAAATTAACTTTGTTTTAAACTTTTATATTCTTGAAAAATAACTTGTAGACCCTCAATTGGGCAGGGATGGAAGAAGCCTTGAATTAAGGTCGCTTTATTTTTCAGCCTGAATTTTGTTTATTATAAGTTATATACTTTTCACTGAAGTCTGTTTAACATTCATTTATTGGTCTTTAGGCGACAATGGCACTCAATGCTGTAACATAGTTCCCAGGTGCTTGGAAAATCAGGAGAAGTCAGGGAGAATGTTGAGTATTTAGAAGTGTGGAAAATCTACAAATATATTTTTATAAAAGACTGGGAAGTTATGAACAAGAAAAGAAATAAACAAAACTGACTCAGAACATTAGTCAAAAAAAAAAAAAAAAACCAAATAACAATTTGACAAATGCAACTAGTTTTATTTTAAGAATCTCTCTAATTTCAAAGTTTTTTCAAGGCCGGGTGAAGTTTGCCTTGACCAGGTTTTCAAAAAGCACAGCAAAGCTTTAGTTCTACATTTATATATATAAAGATATACTTTATTTAAATGTTTAAACATACACAGTCGTTTTATCCTTTCTTTTTTGCTTTATAAAATCACTAGCAAAGCCACGCCTCTTTAGCAGGTAAGTTTTTTCCAAACAAGTCTGCCATTGAGTATCCTCCTGCCTTCAGCAGCAAGTACCCCTTCCCCCCGTTTTTGTGGGAAATACATATTATTATTTTCTATTTTTGTCTTAAGAATATTATTTATTGACATTATGTTCTATATAAAATTTAAATGTTTGTACATATTTAGTTGTGTGATTGAACTCTTAATTTAAACAATGTTTTCCATGCACTTTTCAGTACCTTTTATAGTTTATTTTATCTTATTTTTTTGTTGGTTACCACTACTATTTACTTTTTAACTATACTAATTATATCTAATATCTGTTTGATTGTGTGTTAATATTTCAAAAGTTGTAGTGTGCTATCTTAATATCTTCATTTTAAATATAACGTTAATAATAGATTTTTTATGCAACAGTGAACTCCTAGAAAAGGTTTTTTTTTCTTTTTTTTTTTTTTAAGAAAAAAGAAACTAGAAGTAACCTTTAATTTGAAACAAAAAATAGTTAATTTTTGTAATTAATCTTTTACTGTTAAAAAAAGTTTAGTTTATATAATATTTTCTGTGTTAGTATAACTTTTATCAGAAAGCATTAATGAAGAATTCTATATTGTGGTTAATAAAAGACATCTATTTTAAAGATATTTAAATACTTGTCAATGTGGGTAACAATGTTTGGATTAATTAGAAAATGTTTTATGAGAGAAGATCAGCTAACTAAATAAGGATTTCAGATATTTTCAATTTTGTTGAAATATACAGGGTGTCCCAAGTAAATGTATGCGTAACTGCACTCTCTGGTCCGCATCATTTTCATTGAAAGCAAGGACTAATCTTGGAATGGAAATTTTCGAATGTAGACACCTTAAACTGCAATGAACACTCAATTTTGAAAGTTCTGTCTCACAAGCTGCTTACCAAACAGATTTCCTTGGGTTTTCCCATAGGTTTCTACCATGTCTTCAACCATGGTCTTTCCAAACGTTATTTATGGACATTTTAAACAGTTGCATCATCCTTCAACTTATCTCTGATTTTAACAGTTGTAATTCATGTAAGAGGATCTGTATGAATTTCTCTCCTAAACTTTACCTGCATTTGAACTATGTTTTCAAACTTACAGTAATACTATGATAAATCTTCTCTGCTCAAAGCCTATATGTAGTTTTAGCCAGTATTGCATGCTAGTTAAATCCAAACAGAAATGAAGAACATGCCAGTTAATGGCACGTAAATTGTGTATACATTTTTTTGAGATACCCTGTTTTTTTGTTGTTGTTGTTTTTTTATGAAAATTGTGATTACACAAATTACAAATATTTTTAGTCTATATATTTGAGGCTAAAAATGTATAATATAAAATTATACATGAAAGAATTGAAATGATGTATTTGTCAGAAACTAATTTTTTAAAGTTTTTATTTAAAATTTACGGAATAAGGAAATAAGATTGTTGATCGCCAAGATATATTTTTATGAATAGAATTTCTCTTCAGCTTATCATAATTAATGTTTGATTGCCTGATACTACTTTGATTGAAAATCTGTTACCTTTTCCTGTGTAAATAATCCAAAGCTTGCACATCCAAACTTCCTTGATTTTGTGTTTGTTTTCATAACATTTAGAATTTCTGCATTGTCTTGTATCATGTAGTGTTGATTTTGTGTTAAGGTGCATCTTTTAACATTGAAATCACATACAATAGACTCTGATTATCCAGCTTGTAACTATTTGACCTTTGTACCAAACGTTAAAAAAAGAAAAAAAATTATTTGTAATGAAATTAGGAATTACATTGCCAAGGTGTTGAATGCATCTGATAAGATCTATGATCCTCCTACATGTCATTTGCTGTCACAGAGGAGGGCTAAAAAAAGAATGTCTTCCACCAGAGACTTTTTCAAAAACTAAAAACTGTAAATTTTGGCTCTTTCATCTTGGACCTAACTTTTCACATTTGTGTGATCATTTATCGATGAATCGTAAAAAAGGTTAAACATAAAAAAAAGTTTGCATTTTATGCTAAAGTTTTAATCTTAAATTTTAAAACTGTGTGTACCATTACTGTACAGGGTGTATGATTTTATGTTTCCTTCAATTAAGTTGTACATTATCAGGGTTTGTAAATATCATGATCTTTTCAAAGATATCAAAAATATCTGATATTTTGATGTATATCTGATATTTTTAAACTAGTCAACTTACTTCTGATTATAAATATTTTCAGACTTAGCATAAATTAGAAGCTAAAACATACTGTACGTAACATGAAAAACTTAATAAAACACTTGTATAAATGTCTTTTTTTTTTTCATGTGCATAACAAAATTGAAGATCAACTAATTGAAAACAGAAATAATTTGCATTTTATGTTCATAAAAAAAAAAAAAAAAAAAAAAAACTATAGGTTTCATTATCAAGTATGAAAAAGAACCTATATTTTATACAACAAAATTTTGAATACAAAATATTTTTTTAATTAAAAAAATTAACATAAATGCAAACTTGTCTGTTTTTTCATTTCCTAACCTGTTGTACAGTTTAAACATAACAACCACCAGACCAGAAAAGGTTATTTTTAATGAAGGCATAAATAACTGTTTATTTAAAGTAGGCAGTTCACCTTTAAATGACTTTACTAAGTTATTAAATATCGCCCCACATGATTATTGGTTCTGGAATTAAAAATTCAGCTTTAAACACATAGCCTGGAAAAGATTTTTTTTTTTTTTTTTTTTGCTAAAAAATTGATTGCCAGAGGTACACTTATTTACATCTGTTTTGACTGAAATATCAAAAATATTATAATCAATGATATTTTTAGAATAAATATCAAATCTATGAAAATATAAAAAAGCATGATATTTTAAAAATATTATAATCAATGATATTTTTAGAATAAATATCAAATCTATGAAAATATAAAAAAACATGATATTTTGAAAATAAATATCAGATATATATCATGATATATATCACCGAACCCTGGACATTATAAAATTTATCTTAAAACATGTTCAATAATTTTATTTATGAACTGCTTTCTGCTGTAATAAATTTTTAAAGCACACAGCAGAGTACATACACACATTTATAAAGTACCAGCTTGTACTAAGAGGTAAAAAAAAATATTAATTAAAACCAGTTTTGGTATAAAAAGGATGTTTTTAATTATATGCATGTAGCAAGTTCTGGTTATTTACAGAACTGTGGCCTCTCCAGCTTTCTTTGTTATCTCGCCTACCATTCTTCCACGTTAGGCGAGATAGTTGGTAGTCTATTCTATTTGCCAACCTCGCATAAAACTGTTCAATTTTGCTCAAGTCAAACAGATTTAAACCAGAAAATTTGCTTAAATATTTCTTGTGTCTACATCGTATATATTTTTATCATTTATTAAGTAAAATTTCTTATTTAAAACATGTTTATTTTACTTCAGTTGAATAGAAACTTTTTACATGAGTTTGGCAAGAGTCAAATTATCACAACAGAATTCGACAAACCAATTTTGACATATGCATTCTAATAAAACATCACCATGTACTCAAAAATCTTTTCATATGCTTGTGTAGCGTTTCCTTTTTTTATAAAATAAACAAAATATGTCCAATCCAAATTTTCATTTTTAATTTAATAAAAATAAAAACAACTTGCATGCATGTTTTTTGTCAAAAAGTTGCTGGAAAAAGCTGCAAAATTCGTCAAACAGTCATGAGAACTGTAAATTTGTTGAATAATTGCAGGAAAAAATCATGAATTTCATCAAATGATCACAGAAAAAGAAGAAGAAAAAAAAGAGAATTTGTCAAACGATTGCAGAAAAAATTGTGAATTTTGATAATTTGTTATGCATCTACTCAAATCAACCAGGAAATTTTCAATTTTTTTCCTCTGTAGAACATTTTTATCTCTATGAAAATAACATCATTAATGATTTTCTGCCAACAAAAATTGCAATGAGACTTACAGGGCTTGAAATTTCTCCATTAACAATATGAATGTCAGAATTTGTTTTATTTTATTAAAATCTACCCCCCCGCCAAAAAAAAAAAAAAAAAAAAAAAAAAGCACATATATTTTTAATTTTGTAGCCATCTTTTTCGTCATGTTAATAGTAAAATTCATCACTGAGCTCATTGGATCTGTTGCTAGAATACCGCTATTGATTTTTAATGATGTAAACTGGAAAAAAAAAAAAAGTCATTTTACTAAATAGTGTAAGTTTTCAAACATGATGCATTAACAGTATTGAAAATACAAAGAATAATAAGTCTGAGAAAAAGTGTTCACAGTTTAAAAAAAAAATAGTCCTTGTTTTCTTTTATTTTCCAAACTAGTTGAAGAATTGGAATGATTTTCCTTTCTCTAGATATTAAATTTCTGCCCTCCAGTTTTTATACAATTTAAAAAATCTTTATGAATTTCTAAACTTTGTGAGAAGGTTTTTTTAAATGACTAGGGGAGAGTGGGGAGGAATGGGATATTTTGCCCTCCAGTTTTTATACAGTTTAAAAATCTTTATGAATTCCCAAACACTTTGTGAGAAAGGTTTTTTTTTTTTTTTTTTTTTTTTTTTTTTTTTTTTTTTTTTAATGAGTAGGAGAGAGAGTGGGGAGTAATGGGACACTTTTTGCAAAAATAAACAAAAATTTCAATTTATAGAATACAAAACAAAATGAAACGCTTTCTAATAACAATATAGAAATACAATTTGCAGAAACTATTTTATAATTAAAGAAATTGTAAGTTTCAAAATGTGTCCCACACCTCCCCACTAACAGAGAGGTATGGGGCAGCTATAAAATGAAGTATGATAAGGCACAAATAGCCTAGTTTTGGCTACATGTACAGTCTAACAAACATTGTAGGTTGTTAATGTCTGTGCCACATTATCAAATTCCAGTACAGTAATCTCTTAACATTCGCGACGGTTAGGTTAGCAGAAACCTCCGCAAATGTCAAAATTGCGAATTTTGAGACTACCTTTCCATGCATCTACCAGAAATTCCGAATAGTAACTTTTGCTTTATTTAATAACAAACATTCCGTAATTAATGAAGTGAAGGTAACTATTCAGAAATTTTGCAGGATATTTTGAAAACATTGGCAAGACAACGCAATCACCTTAATGCTCGCATGGCATATACAATGGCACACACATGATTATGCTTTTATTTAGGCTTTATAAATTAAAGTGAAATATTTTTTTTTAAATGCTTTTTTTTCTTTTATAGAATTTCATAATTATAACTTTATTATTCACCCTTTTTTCCCATTCTAAACTATTTAATTTTAGTGAGTTTTCATTTGAATGTATCATTAATAATGTAATTCCGTATACCATGCTTGCAGACATACAAACTGAAAAATTCTGTACTTTAAAAAGTTTACTTAAATATATGTATCCATTTTTTTTTTTTTTATTATTATTGTAGGATAATACTGGCTAACAAACATCGAAAGTTTTTGTAGAAGTTGAGTTGGGTCGGGACTAATTTTAATAATTTTTGCTCGGCTCAGACCGGGACCAAGCTTTTAGCTATTACACCGGGTCAAGATATTTATATCTGGCACCATTAACTTTTGAAGACTAAGACGAAGACTTTAATTTAGTCTTGGAGTCTGAGGGATGGGATTTTTAGCTACCTTGCCTCCTCATCGTTTTTTTTTTTAGCCCCTGATGTGCTATTTCTTTCGGGCAGCAATTAAAGTATCGTCCCTAAAATATAACGCTCCGCTACATAAGCCTGCCGTAAAACAAAGCAGATGTATCATTGTACAGTTAAATACAGATAATCTGTACTGCAATTTTTTTTTTAATTCTAAGCATCACACTTTTTCAATTTTTAGATCTTTGTATATGGGGGAAAAAGTACTTTTAAATGCATTTGTTTGAAAACTGCATTTCAATTTATTTTTGAGATATTAATTTTTTTGTAGTTTTTATCGCCATTTCTATAATGTTGGCAATTGAAGTACTCCATTTGTGAGAAAGTAAAGGAAAAATAGCTGGAAAATGGTTTTGTTGCTATTTTCCCTTAACAACTGAAAATAAAGTAATTAAAATAAGTGCTATTTTGAAAAAATATAAATGAATAATTTCTGATAAAACATGGAGATATTATGAACTACAGGGTGATTATGAAGGTGTTAAGAGGGTGAATATCCCAACTTTACAGAGCTATTAAAAGAAAACAAAAAAAGTACAACCTTGTTCATCGGAAATCAAGAATAACAGTTGAAAGTTTAAATTCAACACAGTTATAAGTGTTCAACGTGAGCCTCTCCAGAAACATGAACGATATCAAGGCAGTACGATAAATCACCCCACACTTTTTTCAACACGTCTAGTGTGACTCTTTAATGAATGGCTGCAGATATGCATGTCCTAAGTTTGTCAACGTCTGTTGGTAGTGGTGGGACAAAATCTGACCTTTGATGAGGCTGCCCACAAAAAAAAAAAAAAAAAAAAAAATCATGCTGAGAAAAGTATGGGATGAATTATCGAAACTGTCTCAATATCATTCGTGTTTATGGAGGAGCTCACATTGATCATTTATAACTGTGTTGAATTTAAACTTTCAACTGTTATTTTTCATTTCCAATTAACAACAGGGTTTTACCTTTTCTTGTTTTCTTTTAATAGCCTTGTAAAGTTTGGATATTCATTTATAATCACTCTGTATATTTAATTTTCAGTATCCATATTAATGTTATAAACAAATGGAGACATATTAATTATAAATGGGGAGTTTTCTTTCTTCAGGGGAAATTCTGCCTGTGCACGTTCCACAGTCAATCACGCAGAGGAAAGCAAAGCGTTCTGTTTTTCGTGTATATTGAAATTGCGATTGCCAGGTCCGCACATAGAGCTACACAAATGAAAAAATAATGCAATTAAAAAATATTTATATTTACCATTTAAAAAAAAAAAAAAAAATTGCTTGACCTCAAATCGTGCCAGTTTTGAGATCACGGCACTGGAGCCTCAATAATAGATTCGTTTGGAAAGATTTATAAAATCAAAATAGATCAGAGTGTACATGGCACGCCCATTGTACGCTTCCGAAGGCAGTGAAGCCCCCAACCCGAGGATAGTTTTAAAATATTTTCGTTTAAAAAATATAAAATCATACAAATTTGAGGGTGTACATTAACGAAGGCTGTGGAGCCTCCTACAATACGTTCGTTTGGAAAATGTTTCGTTTAAATTATTCAGTATTGATTTTGGTAATCTAAGGTTATTTTTAAGTTTAAGTTTTTAAAGATAAGCCAGTATTTCATTTAAAAATATAAAATCAAAACAGATCAGAGTGTATGTAACATGGCCTCTGTACACTGCCCAAGGCAGTGGGGCTACCAACTCTAAGTTTGTTTCATTAGATCTTCATTTAAAAGTATAAAATAATACACATTCGAGGGGTTACGCTGCCGAAGGCAGTGGAGTCTCCATCATTCGGTTCGTTTAGAAAGATTTTTGTTTGAAAATATAAAATCCTTCAACTCTGATTTTAGGTATTTTAAGCTTATTATAATGGGCCCGGACAACGCTGGGTGGGTCAGGAAGTTCGTATAATAAAAAAACAGAGCTTGATTATACAAGGAAGAAAGGAAATTTGTGTTGTTCCATAATAAATAACCATTAAAACTGGACAGTTTGTCAGAATCATCAAGAGCATCGGCCTCATGACATTTCACGTTCAGTTCATGTGCTTGTCTAGATTTGTTGTGCACCTGGTGCTTCAATCTATAGGCATAGTATGTAACAATGACTATAGGTTGAATATAAGCTATACAAACATTCTAATCTCTTCTTAGAATCTGAAACTTGCACCAAGTATTTTATTGATAAAATGTTTTACATTTTATAAATAAGGATGTTTACATTCATAAATTTTATTGTGAAATAAATAACTCGCATATCTAGTTATTTTGTAAAGTTTTATTTTTTAAGGTGCAAGGCCTTTCTAAGCGCGAGGCCTTGTGCAGCCGCACCTGTCGCACACCCCCTAAGGACGGCTCTGTTAAGATTTTGTTTTAATGTAAAAGAAAAAGTAATTGAAATGTAAAAATATATTTATTAAGTATTAGAAAATATATGCTGTAAATAAATTTGAATAATTATAAACATATTCTACAAAGTTTAGTTTGTTTCTAAGAACAGATCTTTTGTTTATGAATTTAAATACAAGGAAAAGCTGTGGTCTCGACTTTTGTTTTAAATTTGAGACTCCTCACCTGTTAAGGATTGTATTCTATTGCTTTCTCAATGAGTTGAAGTTTTAAAATTTTCCATATAATTTTCAGAAACATTTTCAGTTACGATCAAAATTTTGAATCTTAGAAAATTTGGGATTTTTTTAATTTTAGCATCAATTTATGTTTTGGGTTTCTTGGAATTACTGATCTATATTTTTCCTCAATACAAGGGTTGAAACTTGCGGAACTTAGGCTATACAATACAATGCAGCAGTTAGTGTCAAATAGTTTTATGGAATTGGTAAAACAAAGCGAGTTTATGTTGTAAAAAATATTCTTTATGAAACAAAATTCACAAATAACCATGATAAGTATTCGCGAATGTTGAAATGTTCTTCATTTTTTATTTCGCGAATAATCAGAACTCGTGAATGTTAAATCCGCGAATATTAAGGGATTACTGTATCTTCATCACTGGAAGGAAAATTCAGGATTGTCAGTCACAGGTGACATTATTAAATGTCATCAGTTCAATTTATTTACATTTTAAAGTAAATGAATATATTATCAGTGTTATAATTAATATATTATCCTCTAAAAATATTTCCATATTAGCAATTTACATTCATCTTATTAAAAAGATAAAATTGGATCTGCCTCATTCCTCCCTTTGCTAGCACATCCCATTCTTCCCTACTACCTTCTTTTATGTTAAACTTCTTGTATAAAAAAATGTTGCTTTTAGGTTTAGTTTAAATTAGGGATAACGTACAGCATAATGTTCCGTAAATAGGGAAACTATTAAATCTACACATAAACAAGTCATTAATATACAGAAAGCATAAAAAGTATATGAAGCAAATTTACTTTTGATTCTTGAAATAATCTTTATTTATACAATTGCAAGATTATGTAGATCAGCAACTTTTTTCAACTGAAGATTAGGCTACCATTGCCTTAGCTAGTGTGTGGTTGATGAAATGTTTAGAATGATACATAAAGAGAAAAACCTACTGTCCCATTCCACCCCACTCTCTTATAATTACAAATGTATGTGTTTTAAAATCACTCTGAAAATTTGATTACATCTTCCAGGAACTATCACGTAATTTTAAAATTGTCTTTGAATGGCAGTAAACATAGAAATAATAAGTGTCTTAATAAAGTGGAAGGCAAAGGAACTTGGCTATAAATGATGACACTTATTTTGGTGAAATCCATGTTTATTTATCCATTAACAGTTGAGATAGGAGAAAGGCTTGAAGATTAGGCCATCGTACATTAACAAAACATTCTATGGAGAGAATCTTCTTTTAAAATTTCATGACATTAAAATTATTGCTGGATAAATGTTGTTAGAGTAAGTCGTGATGATAAAAACCCAATTAAGTAGATGAGTATTCTGAAATTCTGGCAATTTAAATTTATTATGAGCAATGACATCACATATAAAAAATAGCTTCGAGAAACATCATTTCCTGCACTTTGAAGCAGTCACTCGGACCGGACTCAAAGCTAACTTTGTCAAAATATTAATGATTCTGCATTGTAATGATTCTTCATTCTGTTAGAAAAACCAAATGCATTAATGTAAATACTAATGAAACATGGGCCCACAAAGTGAGTCCAAAATAATTTTGAAACCATTAGCTAAATTGAAAATGACGAGGCAAAACAAAAGCAAATGAAAGCAAAGCAGGCTAAAAATGAAACTACATTTCATTTGTTCACAAGAACCACACCCACTGTTTGCATCTGCGCTGGAGCAAGCTAAAAATAGACTCACAATGAGGGCACAGGCACATTTCTGTTGCACATAAAATGCGATGTGAGCAAATTAGAAACATGGGGAGGAAAATTCTCTGACTGCCTTACAGTAAAATGAGAGATTGCCATGATTCGACAAAGGAAAGAAATGTCCAGAGTTTGTAAACAACAAGGCTGGCATCCAGAAACGGGAAAACAACACAGCAGGTGTGCTAAAATGAGAACACGGCACTGAAATAAAAAGAAATATGATAGTAATATCACAGGAATTATTTTCTAAATGCTGAATTTTAATGATAGTATGCTTTTCTAAATTCGTTGGAACTTTTAAAGTGATTTTCTTCATATAATAGTGTTTGATTGTGGATTCAGGAAAATCCAATATATTTACCACAGAAAATATAAAATGTTTTAACATAAGAAATTTGTCTATTTATTTTATATTCATTACTATTTTACAAAATACATGCATAAATGTTATGAAAAATGACGTAAAATCCATGAATAATTTCTTCTTTTTTGTTATTTTCTGAGTGCCATCCAGGGCTCGAAAAATCTATTGCCCGATATGCCTGGAGCATGTAAAATTTCCGATCGGGCATGTATTTTTGATGGCATTTGAGATGCAATAGATTGATATCTGTGATTAGTGAAAGTTTGAAAAGATATCTAATATAGCATATATCTGCAGCTATAACTCAAACAATATCTGACAGTAGGGACAAACAATAAGAATAGACAGAAGAGCGAAATTGATCAGTATCACACCATTCTTATAAGAGTTGTTTTGACAAATTTACATAAATATGTTGTCATTCTGTAAAATAAAAAATGTACTCAAGACTCCTGGCTGCCGGGATAATGTGACTGATATGAGCAACTGCCGTAATCGCTGTCTAACCAGTGATTCCTCATTCACAATTCTCAAAAGTTGTGGAGAAACATGTTTACACCACACTATCCCCAACGATTACATTCACTGATCGCTTTCCTCAGCGCAAAATTTAGAAGTGCAAAAAGTCAGTCATGTAAATTTTTTAGTCGGGCATCTATTTTTCTTTCTACTACATGCCCGACTGGGTATGTAAAATTTTTCAACTTTTTCTAGCCCTGGTGCCATCCCTGATCTTTTATATTGAGCTTTTACAAGGATGCTAAGTATTGAAAACTGCATGGAGTTTATCCAAAAATGATTACAGAAGTATGAGAGGGATATAAAACACAATTTGATTGCATAAACATAATAAAAGCAAGTGTTTGCATTTGTGCTTATGTACAGAATTGCATAAGAAACAGAGCTAAATTGAAATTCAACACAAGGATACTTCAGAACATCTATTTAAGTATGCCAAAGCCAGACATTTTTTGCTTTCTAATTGAAATTTTTGCATTTTTTATACTGACCTGACATTAACTCTTAGAATGTGTTAAGATAGCAGAGCAGAATCTTCACATGATGATAAGTTTCTGATCAAAATACAGTAGAAGATCTTTATAACGCAAACCTAAAAACACAAGGTTGTGTGTTATATAGAATTTTGCGTTATATGGATCACATCATTAAATTCACCTTGTAGACATGGCCAAATAAGTCTGAAACATATCAAAATACATTATAATATCTTTATACTGCATTCCTTGTTATCAAGAGTTATCCAAATTATAAATTTTTGCATAATATAGGTCAGACATTGTTAACTTTACTTTATAAACATGATCCAGATATAACTGACACAACCATCCCTTATATTAGACATTTAAAAAAATGTTTATTGTGATAATAGCATTTTTTCAGTAAAAAGGTCTTAAATTAGAAGAGAAAGTTGAACTAATGTATCAAATTTAGTCCTCTAGAGAGTAGCAATATTTTACAATGTGAAAATGTAGGTGCTTTTTAACTGCAAAATTAATTGTTTACATCTGAGAAGTTGTGCGTTATATGGAGAATTGCGTTATAAAGATCCTCTACTGTATATCACACATAGGATCATATATCCCATATAGGACACACAGGATCTGAGGAACGTAGGGAATCTTTATAATAAAAATGACATTTATGATTGTAATGAAAATAGTATGTTTAAAAATTTAGTAACGTTGTTTGGAAAATTCAGGTTTTGCTGGGTTTTTTTTTTTCAAACAATCCTTTGACATTAATCAAATCATATTAAAGCACACATAAATTAACGTCTGAATTCATTTTTATTAAGGTACATATTTTAAGACAAACTAGACTTGAACACAATTAAAAGAATAACCCAACAGGAGTGAAAAATTAGCCGTGCCCAGGATTCGAACCTGTGTCTACAGCGTACCATACTGTTATACTTTAACCACTAAGCTATCCTGGCTGATGTCTTAGCCTGACAATTTCTTACTAATAATGTGTGCTTTAACATGCATATTGTGGATCGATGGAATATTAATTTATTCATCGTATTTCCCATCACCAGGTGCAGACTAATAGTCAGCCAGTGACGTTCCCCAACATGGTTTATTTGTAAGAAATTGCCAGATTAGGACATCATCTAGGGTAGCTTTGTGGTTAAAGCAACACCATGGCATACTGTGGACCCAGGTTCGATCCCTGACTCCACCCAATCTTTTACCCCTGTGGTGTTATTGTATTGTGTTCCAAGTCTGTCTTAATATATCTGTACCTTTAGTTAATCAAATCTTTGATTATTCTGAAATATATTTATCTGCACAATTTGAAATTATGATTTAAACATTTTAAAGTTGTTACATTTTACTCATACAATTGTTTGTAAAGGTGATTATGATATGAATTTTTATGTAGTTTAATTCTTTATATAAAACATTTTTATAATTCAGAAAGTTTTGTTTGATTTAATAAATTGAAGATTAGAGGGAATTAATGTATATATATATATTTTAACTCCTTCTGGCACAAAATTTGTGGATCTAACGTAAGCTGGTTACATAGTGTAACCAAAATAAAAGCAAAAATTGATTGTAATAGCTTAAAATTACTAAAAAAATTTGCTAAAATTACTAAAGAGCACTAAGTGTAAAGTAATTTTAATGAAATTTTAAAAATAAGAAAATTTAATAAGTTAATAAAAAAAAAAAATGTTTTGAGCACCGAAAGTGTACTTTATAAATCTAATTTTATACCTAATCTTTGTAATTTTTAAAATATTTTGGAAATTAAGATACTTGATGCCATACAATATAGGTAGATAAAAGAATGTTTTAAGCAGCAAAAATTTTCTAGCTATTGCAGGCTAGTTTCGATACCATTCTGTGTATAGTTAGCAGTCGAGTCAAGTCAACGCAGGTGCTTGGGAGTACTTACAGTGGGCTGCAGCCCCTGTTTAACCTCCATCGAACATGGTCAGAACATAACACGGGAAAAATAAAAGAAAGAAAATTTAGAATTTGGAGACTCAGGTGGAGCGTTGAAAAAATTGAAGTCCCTTCTGCGTTCCTGAGTTGTATAGTTAGCACTGATGAAGATACACTGAATCAAGGCCGTAGTTCAATGGTGACATGACCAGGGTTTGGTATCCCTTTGAAATTTCTGTCAAAATGACTGTAAATATTCCACTATCAGTCAAGATGGTCAAAATTTGAAAATCAGCTACAATTAAGATTAAAAAATGAAGATTCTATGCTAGTAAATTTTTACTGTTTGTGTTAGTATGTTGAAAAAAAAAATCAATTTCTAAGAAATTTTTAAAGTTCATTTGAGTTTTCTGAAATGAGGTTCTGTAAAAGCAGGATGTTAATGCTGTCAAAATAAAATGACTACAATAACTTGATATAGATTTTCAGACTATTTTAGCCCAAATTCTTGAAGAATGCTAGAAAGTTATTTGAAATATTCACAAGTTTATCTTTCTGACGTGTGCTACTGGGAAGATATTTTTGGCAATAAAACATATGTAAATTTAAAAAAAAAAAAATGTAATTTAATAGATTGCAATGACCATTTAGAATTTCCAAATCACCAAATTCCATCTCATCCTCTTCAACAACAGATCACAAAGATGACAAAAACCTTCATCGATAAACTCTCCAAGTCCCGTTTCAAGAAGAAAAACAGTTTACAAATTGAAAGCAGTTCCACCAAATCATCCATAGATTGTAACAAATTACCTACGTTGAGCTCAAATTTTCCCGGTTAGAATTGACCGATTGTAAAACGTTGTGGCTAGTGGATTGGAGCCCCTCGAGACATGGCCTTTTACTATCAACCAATTAAACATTAGATTATTAACTTTTTCGCATTCGTCTTTTATTTTGTAATCAATTTTCATGGGCTACATAATCAGTTGAAGACCTCGATTTTCATGGGCTACATAATCAGTTGAAGACCTCGATTTTCATGGGCTACATAATCAGTTGAAGACCTCGATTTTCATGGCCTACGTAATGAGTTGAAGACCTCGATTTTTGCTTTGCAAGACAATTTTCATTTCGGCGTCGCTCTTTGGCTTTGGATTTTTCCATATCTGATAATTTGCGCCTGCCCATTTTGTAACTTTTTCAATTTTTAATGATTTTATGCCTTTCGATTACCTATTCAAACAATTTTTAACGATTTTATGCCTTTCATTTTCCTATTCAAATAAAAATTCTTCTAAAAGTAAAGACATCGTTGAATTTCGTTAAAAAAAAAAAAAATGTGAGCATCATTTGGCCCCATCCTCAACCGAAAACAACAACCATTTCCAAATGGTTAAAAATGTCAAATATTAATTTGGTTGATACTAAGATCAATATAACATTGAAGAAACTTCTAAATTAAATTATATATATACAGTCGGACCTCGATATCTCGAAACCCTTGATATCTCGAAAAAAGAAATTTCCCCTGCATTTCCATCAAAATTCTTATGTATTTTCCATAGTTATGTCGAAATATATTTCCCAAAACCCTTGATATGTCGAAATATTTTCAACAGAAATTAGTTTGACTTTTTACTTTCGGCTATTGTCAGCTGTAGAACTAGTTTGATCTGGATGCTGGTTTCACATTCTTTTATCCCTTTGTTGATACAAAGAACTTAAAGAGTAAGAATGGAAGGCTTTTGAAACCGAAAAAAGGGACAACATCATTTTTTGGAAACTTTGCAGTGAAAGTGCACCGAGTGATTCAGCTACCTGTGAGGAGTCGCTCTCAGAACTTCCTTCTCTTTTAAAAGACTATAAAGCAGATGATGTGTTTAAGGCAGATCCCACACCGAACAGACAAGCGTGCGACATGCGACAAGTTGTAGCGTTCAAACGGGTTTTAATAAAGAAGTAACCGGTTTGAACCCTACAACTTGTCGCATGTCGCACGCTTGTCTGTTCAGTGTGGGATATGCCTAACGCAGATGAAACTGTATTATTGTACCATAGTTTTCCCAACAAAACGTCTGCATTTAAAGGTGAAGAAATCCGACGTGGCAAACCAAGTAAACTTCGTGTAATTGTGCTTTTGGCAGCAAATCAAAGTGTTAAAGAAAAGCTTCCTCCTCTTATGATAAGACGATCTAAAAAGTTGAAGTGATTTGCTAAAATTAAGTCATTTCTAATGATGTACAGGTGAAATATAAAGACTTCGATCCAAATGCAATTTTTGCTGATTGGCTGATAGGAATCGGTAAAACAATGGCTAAAAGTAAAATACACGTTCTCCTCTTCATAGACAATTGTAAAGCCCACTCTAATCTTCTAACGCTAAAAAATATCGCTGTTAAATTTTTGCCGCCAAACACGACTTTGAAGTTTCGACCAGGACAACCATCGACAACCGGTCAACTAGGAGATAATCCATAGCTTCAAAATTGATGATTGGGCCCAAATTGTGAGAAACTTCTGAATAATATCCAATTCGTCATTTCTTAACCCCTTGGGGATGAGAGACCAGTATTCGTGCCGCGTAAGGTGCTCAGAATCGGGTATTATTCTCACCAGTAAATTTTTATTGTAAATTTTGCTTTATTTAATCCGAGCATTTTCCCGAATCAATTAGGCAAAAATTTCTATTTTATAAAGCTGCTGATTAAAGATTAAAAATTCTGTAAAAGACGCTCGTCCCGAAGGAGTTAATGACGAATTGGATATTATTTAATCAAAAAAAGTTTGTGTATAACACAATTTTGAAATTATTAAAAACTTTGAGAAGTGCAATTTGCTAATTATTAGTAGATTATCTGTAGTTTTTGACGAATCTCATTTTTGTACAGTAAAAGCAGATTAGATTTTTAAATTTTGTCAAAACCTTGATAACTCGAAACCTCTATATCTCGAATTTTTTTCTCTTCCCCACAGATTTGAGATATCGAGGTTGTACTGTATATATATTTTAATTAAAACGGCTTATTTTTTTTATCATTTACTTAAGTTGAATTATTTGAATTCACAATCACAATAAAGCTAACATTCACCCCTGTTTAATTAGTAAAGAAAAAAAAACTAAAATTTCTTGCCTCCAAATTATTTTTCTGGCTACAGCTGTGCACTGAATGTTATATAAAAACTGGCTTGCAGTAGTTAGAAAAGTTCTGGTGCTTAAAACTTTGTTTTATCTGACTTATATTAAGGCATTTTGAATTTGATTTATTTAATCATCATCACTAAGCAAATTACCATTGAAATAATAATGTCAATTGCCAAATTTTAATTTAACAAGATAAATTGCAAATTACTTGTTTAACATATTCTGCTCCTCATGGCAAAATTGTGGCAACGCCATGATGATGTTGCAGTATGGCAAAGGTTTCTTGAACAAAGACTTTTCATTTGGGGGGGGGGGGGGAAATGGGGAGGAAGAAAGAAAAAAATCCATCTAATAGTGCAATAATTATCTGCAGAACAGTGCGGATAAGGCATAATATTCTTTCTTGTTTTGGCAAATTTACGCTTTAATGGGATAAAACAACACAAAAAAAAGAGCAAAATTTCACCCGAAACTTCCTCCCCAGCTCCACAAAATTTAAATTCTTTAAAATTCATTATTGTTATTTATTTTATTTCTGCTGTATTTGTTACTTTACTGTAATAATAAATAATTCTCTAAATTCCTTCCTTCACACAAAGTATACAAATTTTTAAAATTACGTAATTTGCTGTTTTTCTTTGTGATTTCTTATGTAACAAACAGTAAGTAAATAATCAAATCATAACATGCTGCAAAATCTGAGGTGAAATAACACACATGAAAGCTCTATTTATACAACTATTAAAGCTAAAGAAAAAGTTTAATCTATGAATTTCCAATTGTGAAGATGACAGTCATCAGATTGAAAGTAATTTTTTTTTTTTTTTCATGAAGAGCTCTTTTCTGAACCCCTATGTATTCATTCATTCATATTTTTTATCTTCACAGACTATTCCTACAGAACATTTTGGTGTTAATAAAATTTTTCACTAAAAGAATAATAGTTTTCTGTTACAATGACTGTTATTTTACAGAAAGTCTAATGCTAATCTAAATAGCCCTTATTGCAAATAATATTGTTTATCTCAATATTTTGTCATTGTGTAATCCAATATTAAGCTGTCAACTTTCAATAATAATTTCAGGAACAGATATTTGATGTAAAATATCACTGTGCCAAAAAGAGTTAAACATTTTTTTTTTTTTTTTTTTTTTTTTTTTTTTAATTTTGAAACAGTAAAGTTTTGGTAAATGTTAGTAAACTGTTTAAATGTTCTCAAGAATAATCTTTATTACAGCTTTTTGGTTGCTCTTAGTTTACAAGAAGAGCAACAAAAACAACAAAGTTCTGAGCTTGAATGGGAAGACTATAAAAAAGAAAAACTTGGAATTTCTAATGGCCTTACTGAGTAGGTTTAATGATAATCTGTATTAATCATGTTGAAAACCATTGCCTGTGCATGTATGTTGATTAATAAATTAAAATTGCTTGCATTAAAATCATTTGTTTTCTTCCCAGTCTTTGTCCGATTTGTTTTGACCTGATTGTTTTTTGTGTGTTGTGTCTAATTCTGTAGTTGCTTTACATTTGCTATAATATTAAAAATATAGATTGTGTCTGTCCTTTATTAAGTGCATATACTTATTCTATCCTTTTATTATTATAAATTTTTAATATGTTTTTGTGCATATTTTTATTGTATCACTTTGTGTTCAAAAGAAATTTCAAATCTTATTTTATAATCAGCTTGGAATTTTCTTCACAGGGGACTTTCTTTTTATTATTTTCTATGCATGATATATTTTTAGAAATAAAAATTTATCTTATTTAGTTATTAATATAAATTGATTAATTTGTGATTCTTGTTTTTAGCAAAGCAATAAATTTTCATGTACTTTAGCTTCATATTGCATTACTAGCAAAAATATTCAAAAGTTTGAGAGTGATTATTGAAAATTGTGAATTTCTGGTCTGATGGTAGAGTGCACCATATAAAATTATTAAAATACATTTAAAAATGATTATTTAGAGTATGGAGAATAGAGCGTCTGGGTGAAAACATTCTCATATGATCACATTATTTATTACAACTAGCAAAAAATCAAAAAAGTGCTAACACTTTATTATTACTATTAACTTTGAAAATAGTTCTTAATGATGTTCATTTCTTAATGAGAACACCATCAATTCCATATTTGTGTAGCAACTTCAGAAAGATGCTAAGTATTTCATTACTTGCCTGAATTTTTTATTGTTGTTTACCCTTGAATAGGATTGTAAGGAATTGGTATCTTTTTCAGATGCATGTATAAATTTTGTGTGTAGTCAATTTAATATTTTTACTTACTTTAAAAAAAATAAGCATTAATGTGAAAATCAAGCCAAAAGCAGAAATGATTTTAGCAATTTTTTCAAATTTTACTACAGTATATAATACGATTTTGCCTACTTTTTTGAAAATTTTAGATGGATTTTCAAAAAAGAGAGAGAGGGGGGAAGAACAGTATATCATATTTTTAAATTTGAAGTATTTTTAAAAAATAGTGTGACCTATCACACTAAAGTGCACTTAGCAACAATATTTTCATCCCACTAATTAAGCATTCAGTGAGATTGGAAGGCAGTAATCTTGCATAAAAGCACATCTAAGTGTTTGTAAGGGTTGTTATCAAGGAGCTGCACTTCTTCCAATCACATCCCATGCTTGCTCTGTTGAGTTTAGGTCTGTTGAAGATGCCATAAACTTTAAGATTTTTACTTTTATCTGTTTGGCTTGTCATTGTCATTTATAAAAACTAATTCGAAATCTCTAGCACCCACATAAGGGTGAATATAAAGTACAGTCAATCCTTGTTATTCTGACACTCTAATGACCAGAAAGTGCCCTCATAAGCGGAGTGTCATGGTAACCAGAGTTGGAGAAAAATATGTTTATAAAAAGCTGTATTTAATTAATTTAAGGCTATTTTAAATTCATAACTGTTCTTGCAGTTTTAAGCAATAAAACATTATTATTAAACAAAAACAACACAAAAACAAAATTGAAAAGAATAAAAATCAGATTTATGAAGACTTGTTTTTTTTATTGTTACATGAAATATTGAAGAATTATGATTTGCTTATCCCTAAATGTGCTTCTTGCGATTCTTTTTTCAATATTACACAATGAAATGTAATCAATATTCGTTGCTTCAGAAATGGATGTTAGATAATTTTTGATCGTTTCAATGCAATGCAATGCTTCGGTTTTAATCGGATGGAAAACACCATGTAATCACAAGAAAACGCCGCCTAACCAGAACAAAAAGACCGTGAGTAAACTGATACGTCTATCTGGAGCTTAAGTGGATCATTCATAGCGTGTGGGCTTATTTATTCAGATAAAGGATTGAAGTAAAATTTCTCATTTATCTCAATGGGTATTTTAGACACTTTTCTGAAAAGTTTGGCTAAGACATTTTTTTACTGCTTAATTTCTGTGCTTATAAGATGGATTATAAAAAATGAACAATTTTTCTAAACCGTCGGGATATCTGGAGTTGAAAATTATTCAACAACGCAAAATCTGGAGTTTATTTACATTAAAATCATATACAGAAAATCGGGACTTTGATAAACTGACATGATAAGCGGAGTGACATGAAAACCGGGTGTCGGGATAATGAGGTCCAACTGTATTTCATTTTAATGGTATCATAGGTCAGTTGCAAATTAATGTGGAAGTGATAGATTATAATACATCTGCATAAATGAGTTTAATAGTCCATAAATTCTTTTTTGGACTTCTTCTGTTTGATATGCTTTCAGTTCCCTCTAATCCATATATTTTGGGTTCAAAATTTGTGTTGATTATAGAATTTTGAAAATTGCAGGTCATTGTTTATATATATTTTTTTCCAGATACAAAATGAGTTACTAACATATTAGTGAATTTTAAAACGAAAAGGTACTGATTTCAAATAGGTTTTGCAATTAAATATATCTTCATTAAAAAAGCTTATAAATTTCACAATCAGAAGAATAATCAAATAATACATAGTAATAAAATAAATATAAATATTGAAATATATAAATCCAAATGCACATTCATCACTGATTAGTTTTATTAATGTCTATTTTGTTCAGTTAATAATATTTTTTGAAATAAATAATTTAATTATTGTTTAATTTATGGTTTAGAGAGAAACAAGGATTAAACTGAAAATTTGATTCAATTAATGCAAAAATAAAGTAAAATTCTGTAAAAAAAATTAAAAAATTTGCTACCACCGTCTTTGAAAATTTTAACTGCAAATTTGACTGCATTTATGTCTAAATATGTATTGTGGATTAAAAGGAGTCGACTGTAGTTTGTTTTCATGTGTTTTTCCTTGTTTAATATAAATGACTTTTTGGTCTTGAGTTTGCTTCAATTAAAAAATAAAAATTTATGCTACTTAGTCTACGTAGATTTTCAGTTAGTCTTCCATATCTGAAAGTAAACCCTAATTTTGTAAATGTTTCAACATATATTTGTAAAATTTGTGGTTAAGTAAATTATTATAGCATATTATTTATTAAAGCACATAAATTAAAGTCTGAATTCCATTTTTAATTATTAAAGGTACACATATATTAAGACAGACTATAGATACAATTAATACCAACTGGAGTGAAAAATTAACCCAGGCCAGGACTTGAACCTGGGAAAATAGGATATTACTTTAACTGATATGTTTACATTAAATGTATTTGACTGTGTTTTAAAATGTAGAACTTTTCTAAATTTTCCGCACAATTCTTAATATTGTTTGATTAAAAATATTAAAATTTAATGTATATAACAATAAAAAGAATATGATAAATGTACTTTAATAATTGTTGTCAAAGTATTTTTATGTTTGTATAATTTTACAAATTGTTTTTTTAAATGATATTAAAATTTGTATTGGTTTATGCTTATAATGCAGAGCTTTGGTACGTATATACTTTTATTTATCACAGTGTTCTCTAAGTATTATTCATTAGTTAAATAAATAATTATGAAGCTCTATTTTCTTAAAAGAAACTAAAATTATCTTAAGATTGATGTACAATTATGCAATTTCATTATTGTTTTGAAAGTTTTTAGTTATAGTGGAATGATTTCTTGCTATGAGATTAATTTTTAGCACAATTCAATTGGTAAATAAATCATAACAGCTGTAAATTTCCAAGTGGGTGAAAAAGGTCTAGGCCAGGACTCGAACCAGGAATGTCTTGGCTCAAGCTGCCAATGCTCTACCAACTGAGCCACCATGAATGAATCTGGAGGGCTAATTCACCTAACTAACCTTTAACAATCACAGTATCTGGTGCAGCGTTTACTGCACTTCCAAAAATAACCTTCGATCAATTCTGTTGAGCTGATTCAGATAGATGGCACTGCAAGCAACAAGTGCTCAATCAAGGCCAAACCCAAAATCATTCAAGTGAAGGAAGGAGGTTAAATATATGGAGTGAGTCTCATTCTCCAATACAATTTTGTTCTTTGTGATCAACTCCATATATTTAACCTCCTTCCATGGGTTTGCTGAGTGATTTTGGTTTTGGCCTCAATTGAACATCTATTTCATATAGCATAATATATTGCTGCTATTTGGAACTCAAACCAGAAATCACATTAAAAAAACCCTTGACATCTTACATAACTCTACAGCAAGAATTTTTTAAATAGCTGTCACCACTTGCAAGTTATTGAGTTTTAAAAACAACCAGTCCATTTTACGACATCCGATTTATAAATTATATAATTTGTTAATCACCTCAACAAAGTCTGTTGAGGATACAAAGGAACTATGTATTTTTTTTTTTTTTAAGCATGGAGCATTTTGTCCATTAGAACAATGTTCCTGTGACAAATTTCCTTTCTTCCCTTTACTAATATAAGCAAGAAAAGATACAGTCTAGATTTTGTAAAGATTTGAGTATATAGCAGGTTTCTCCCAGATTATTGCCTAAAATGGTTGATGTTTGGAACATAGCAAAGTTTAGTTTAGTTTTGAAATTTTAACAAGTAGCTAGGTTTGTTTTATTGTAAAGTAAATAAGTCTTTAAAGAACATCTGAAAAATGCAATAAATATTTTTAGTAGGATTTTACACAATTTTATATATTGCTTTTCTCCTAGTCACAGTAAGGTAATTAAGTGTTACTATTTAAGTGACTTTTGTAAATTCCGTTTTTTGTGTTGAATTAGGGGCTACTTCTCTCACACGAAAACACCCGCTTGCTAATGTTAATTCTATGGGATATATTTTTTTAAATATCTCATTTGCATTTCAATATTTTTAATTTTTTTTTGCATTAGATAACTGAAGTCTATCTCTAGAAAGACCCCTTTTTACTTTTTCAATTTTGTTTGCAGATTTTTTTTTTTTTTTAATGAATATTTTTTCATTTTTGGAACTGGTTGTGAAAGTGTCCCCATAAAAAAAGCTTGCAAACAAAATTAAAAAAGTGAAAAACAGCAATTGCAGAGATTGACCTCAGCTATCCCATGCAAGAAAAAAATCATTTAAAAATATCGATATGCAAACAAAATATTTTTTAAAATATGTTCCATAGGATTAACATTATAGAGCGGGTGTTCCTGCATAAGTGAATTAGCCCCTTAAAGGAAATCATACCACATTCTGTTTTAATTTATTTAATATCTTTGGTCTATTTTCTTTGTTTTCACTTAAATGTATATTAAACTACATATATTTTTTTTGTTTGCCTCAACAAGGCTTTAATTTGATACCATCTGCTGGTATTCAAAGTATAAAGTTTTTTTTTGTTTATCATTTAGATGTCTAGTGTCAATCATGTAGAAATAAAGTCAGTTTTTGTTTGTTATTAACACTATAAAAAGAAATGCCCAACTATAACCCTCTATGAGGCCCTGAGGCAAAGAGCCAGTTGCCCCCTATAACATATCTTAACGATCCTAATGCAGTGAGTCCCACTGCTTTCATTAGTGTACACCCTCAATTCTGTATGATTTTTTAAATTGAAATGATAATCTATCCAAAAAATTAGGGAGCCCATTGTCTGGAGGATTTGGGAGCCTATTGTCTTCTGTAATGTACACTGAATGTGCTATGCACGCTCCAGTCTGTATTAATATCATATATTTAAACGAAAGACCAACATAGTCCAGGTTTTAAATGTACCTAAAATTAGTGTTGAATGAATTAATATAAAGTTTAAAATTTTCCAAACAAACCTAATAATAGAGGACCTTTGACAGCTAAAAAGTGTTTTCTTCTCACTTTTATTTCCCGCATCGGGTCATTTAATGTAAAAAAAAAAGTTCTTAATGCTTTGAAATTTTTGAGTAATAAATTTAATATTACCGAAGCCTCTGAATAATTTGCATGCTAAAATATTGATATTTAGTTGTAAAAAGTAGTGCCTCCTTCAAATCTTTTTTTTTTACATATGGAAATCCTATCGGATTTTTTTTTTTTTCAAACTGTGTATATTTTACATCTAAATGTTATTATATCTAAATCAAAATTTTACTGGAACAACAGCTAAAAGTTTAGTTTAGGGCATTAAAATTTTAAAGTAATAGTGAAAAAGTAAGTTTACAATTATAATTGTAAATAAGCATAATGAATATTAACCTTATGGGAAAATGTTTTATTTTCAAACAGATCATGTCTCCCCCCTACCCCCCCCTAAATCTCATTGTTTGGAAATAGGGGTGTTAAGCTTTTTTTTGTGTGTGATGAATGTTCAACCTTAATGTTAGAGAACAGCATTTAATTACGTTAAAAATAGACAAATATTTTAAATTCCTCAATAGAGCAACTTTTCTGATGTATTTCTTGTTGTAGAGGCACGTTAACAGTTACTTTTTTAATGTTGGTGAACTATCTGTCATAGAAACAGTCACAACAACATAATATAAATTATTCCTTTCATTTTTAGCGAGGAACTTGCTCTGAGATTACAAGAAGAAGAAAACCGGTCCCTTGACAATCAAAGGAATCAACCTAAATCTTCTCCTCCTGCTTCACGCAACAGATCCAGAGATGTATGTTTATTATAATTTTTTTTCTCCCCAAACAAAATATCACTAACATAATTATATATTTTTTAACATGAACAGTTCTGGGAAATGCATTTTTAGCTCTCAGGATAAAATTTAAACTTGATCTTTTTACATTCTGATAAAAGATATTAGAATGAAATATTTTATCCATAAAACACTTTAAAAAGGCTGAGAAGAAATCACATTCTTGTAACATATAATTATATTTTTCTTTAGTGAAATATTATTTGAAGTTTTATAAACTTCTGAATTTATTTTCAATACCCATATGTATAATTATAACACTTTATCAAATTTATATATTTATACACACTTATGGTATGTGTGTACTTTCCCTTTGACCACTTTTTTACATAAAATCTGCTGCTAAACATTATTTTTTATGATTTCTAAAATAATTTTCGCACATGATAATTTAAAAGTCTATCTGTATTGCTAGCAGCTCGATTATGAAAGATTAACCTGTTTGCACTTAAAACAATTCAAACGTTCAAAAACAATTTAACTGGCTAGCCTTTGTTTCAAGCTAATTTCCATGATGAAATTTAAACTTCATTAATAAATAAATAAAATAAAAATTACACAGACATGTAATTTAACTATGCACTTAAATAACTACGACTCACTCACATTTGATTGAACACTGTATGTGAAAATTGAATTACAATGTTGAAGATCATGATTTGGCAGAAAAGAAAATAAAGTTATGAAAGAAATGCTTCTTTCAATTGTATATACTTTTTTAAACATGTCTTAAATTTTATACCGTGGATGTAGATTTTTTTCTTCTTTAAAAGAAACAAATTGCTCGGCGATCTTGGGTAAAATTTAACAGAATCCAATGTGTATCACTAAAGGTAAACCATAGAAGTAAGTATTCGATGCTAAATAGGTGTAATTGATGCATTCTTAAGTTAAAATTGTGAAAATATTAGGATACTGCGAATGTATTAATTTGGTTACTTACGTTTAAGGGCCAAACTTGCTTTTTGTTGTGAAATACCAGAAAATTTCGTTTATGGTAAAAAAGAAAAAAAAAAACTTTTATTATATTATGAAGGAGACTTTATTTCATTAATTTGTGTTTTCTATTCATCTCTGATAAAATTGAATACTATCAATTTTTGAATCAACTTAATAAGTTTTTTTTCTTAATCAGAATTCTGGGAGATTTCTCATTAGTCACTATTACTTTCATATGTTGAAAAAGAGGTTATCACGATACATATTTATTATATGTATTGAAAGTTGCTGTATGTGTATTATAACATCAATTTATCATAGCTGCAAATCTGATTTTTTAAGTCAAATAATATTTTAAATGAAAAGTTAAGCTCAAGTAAGTAGCACATAGAAATAAGATATATTTTATTAAATATATTTTTTGTCTCCAAACATGACATGAAGTAAAATCCAGAAGACTGACAGCTATAATTTATGTATGTAAATTAAATATGAGCAGGGTTTAACCTTACGAGCAATTTTCTTTAGCATTTTAAAATACAAAAAAAGTATTTTAGCTTTCATCAATACCCTTCTTCCTCCTTTTTTTTAGGGGGGGTGGGGGGGAGGGGATTGGAAATTCGTACTCTTGAATACTTTGAGAAAATTTGAATCCAAAATTGCAAATTAAGGTTAATTTAATTTTGCCATATTATACATTTTAATATATTACAAACAGAAATAAAAAAAACTTTGTTTGAATCACCATAAAACAAAAGAAACTCACAGAACACGTTTCGGGCTGGAAATTTTAACAGCCCGTTATCAGCCAATGTAAACACATGTCCTGTGTGTTTCTTTTGTTTTACAATGATTTATACAAAGTTTTATTATTTATTTGTGATTTATCACCAGTTTTTCGGGGCTGTTTCATCTATATTACAAACAGGTTTTACGAAAGTAAAAATATTCTGCCAGCCAAAGAGATTGATTTTCTACCAGCCATAATTCAAAAGTGCAAAAATACTGTGTCTACTTGTATATTTTGCACATTTTTTTCACCATTTCTCTGGTTCTAAAAGTAAAAGGTGCGAAAACTTGTTTTTTTAGTAGGGTTACTAAGAATGAAAGAAGAAATAACCTTCTATAACACAAATGTAAATTTTAATACAGTTGAACTTGGATAATTCGAAGTGCAAGGGACTACTGCAAAACTTCGAATTATCCAAAAACATTTATTTTTATGTCGTAAAATAATGAATCGCAACACAAATTGCGAAAAAATATATGTTTATTAGTTTTAAATAAAAATAACTAGAGCTTTTTAAAATATTGAGATATTACAGATTGCTTTAAAGAGCTTACTTGATTTTTTTTAACAAAATCTTCAACGATATCTACAGTTCGAAACACAGCTTCACTCATGTTAGATTGTCCTTCTGCATAACGATGATATTCCGCTAGATGAAAGAGTGCCTCACTCGAAGTTGGGATCGGCCTCTGCTCTTCTACCTGATTTTCAATATCTTTGTCGTCTTCTGTTGCAATGTTCTTACTGTTTAGAACTTCGGATAGAATATTGGTTTCAGATAGCTCTCCACAAATGTCTATGTTTTTATCAATGTCGACGTAATCATCAAATGGTATGCCGTCTTCCCATGCAACTGAGGGAGGTAAATTTTCTTCATCTAAAAGCTCGCTAGGGACAGTGTTCCTGATGAATACTGCTTTCAGAAAACAATTTCCTATTCTGTTTTGGCTCACTTTGGACCATGCATTTAAACACATTCTTGATGCATCGAGGAGGGTAATGGGACGCTTTTGAGAAGATTCAGTAAGAAGTTGTTGAACGACTATGACTAGGCAGCTGCAGAATACTTCAGATTTTTAATGATGCCTTTATCCATTGGTTGCACCATGGAGGTCATGTTTGGGGGTAAAAACTTAACTGTGACATTTTCCATAGCAGGTATCGATTTATGAGCCATGCAGTTATCAATAAACAGGATGATTTTTCTGTTTTTTTTTTTTTTTTTTTTTTGTACGTGCGATTGAGATCTAGTAGTCATTCTTCAAAAAGATTCGTCGTCATCCATGCTTTCGTGTTAGAACTTTGTTCTATAGGATTTGTTTTGACATTATTAAAACGCCTTGGATTTCTTGATTTTCCAATCATCAGTAAAGGTAACTTCTCAGTGCCGTCCATGTTTGCTCCCACAAGTAGGGTTATTCGGTCTTTACTGCGTTTTCTTCCACTACATTTTTCACCTTTAAAATCCAAAATCTTTGCAGGAGTACATTTGAAAAAAAAGTCTAGTTTCATGGACATTAAAAATCTCTCTGTCCTGTGTATGCTCAATGATATGAACTATTTTTTCTTTCCATTCCTTTGCTGCATCTTGGTCCACACTTGAACTTTCGCCACACACAGACTTAAAGGAAATTTCTTTTATTTCCTTAAATCTGTCTAACCATCAGGAGCTTGCTTTGAAGTTGTTGTTTCCTAAGCTGACAGCGAATTCTTCCGCTTTTGCACGAGCAAGAGTTCCACGGATAGGGATGCTTTTGTCCCGCGCTTGCTTAAACCACTTCAAGACACACGCATCCACATCAGGTTTATAAGGGTTTCTAGCTCGTTTGTGATTCCGTTTAAATTTCAAGTTTTTTTCTTTATTTTTCAAAAAGGTCGAAAGAGTATTAGATGCTATTCTATACTCTTTTGCGATGATGCATTTCTTCTTTACACCCTTTTCTACCTCACGAATCACAGCAATTTTTTCATCGAAAGGTAAGATTTTATACGGAACACGGGGCTTACTCAACGATATGCTTGCACTGAACTCTCACTACAAAAACTAAAAGCACAATGAAGAAAACTCAAGCGATTACAGCCCTGATTTCGAAGGAATTGCAATGCGTGTCATCTATGATTTTGGCGAGATTAGCATGTGTCACAAGGGAAAGGGCTTACGTTCCTCCTCCCTTTATTCCTGCTCTGTTTGTTAGAACAGATAAGAATATTCTTCCACCTTCTTCTCTTCCCCAAAGAATTTTCCACAATAGCTGAAAATAACCCGTCCACTTTTCAAATAATTGCATTGAAACTAGATTTTGTCATTTTTGAAAGGGTAAAAACTTCGAATTAAAGAAGTTGGACTTCAAAATTTCGACAATAGTTGAAAATAACCCTGCCACTTTTCAAATAAACTGCATTGAAACTAGATTTTGTCATTTTTGTAAGGGTAAAAACTTCGAATTAAAGAAGTTGGACTTCGAAATAACCAAGATTTTTTAGCATTAACTGAGTACAAGTTTCAAGGGACTGACAAAAAACTTCGAATTATCCACAAATTCGAATTAAAGAAGTTCGAATTATCCAAGTTCGACTGTAAATGATTAAAATTTCACAAAATGTTTAACCATTTCTAAAGTTCATAGATAATTTTTAAACTGGTGTAGTATATTCTTTTTTTTTTTTAATTTTCTGGAGAGAAAAAAGTGCTTGGAAGCATGAAAACATTTCAGCACATTCCATGAGTTATATTTCTTATGTTCTCAGTCTCAAAATTCTCATTAACTTTTTATTATTTTCTTAGTGGATGTTATTGTTTCTACTAATATCAAATAAGTGTTTTATTCACTCCAAACGCTCCTTCATCTGCCTTTTTACCGATTTGCTCAATAAATTACTCTACTGTAAACATGATTTTTTTCAGTGTAAATAAATCAGCATTTATGTCTCATAGTATTGATGTTATCTTTTTATCAGTTAAAACACCACCTACACACAATGGTACTGCAGTTGTAAGAAAGAAATAAGGAGAAAAAAAAAAAATATTTTATGCTAAATAACCAAATTGAAATATTGAAAAATGAAAATTATGTGAATACATGTGGTCTTATTATCTCAAATTATCTTGTGATTAGAATTCAAAAATTATATGAATCTTTGCCTTATACCTGAATTTTCTTTCAAAAATAGTGAATTACATGAGTAGACATTTCAGGGAATTGTTTCATGATATACATGTTTTAAAAGAACTGAACAAAGCATTCTTATAAAGTAATACAATTAGTTTTGCAGTTGTTTGAGGTGAAATAATTTTTTATAAGTAGAGTGCCTGATTTTAGCATCACTATTTTTTCACCACCTTAATTTCATCACATTTGCTGGTTCAAACTGTAAATAGAGCCTCTTCTGCAGTTGATCATCACAAGATTACCTAATGCATCTCCCTTGAGCTAAGTGTGAAATGAAATTTGTGGATTCAGATCCATGTTCACATGGAGCTGTGTGCATAGAATTTGCAAATATCAACTCCATCAGTTTCATAATATTCAAGAAATAGTCTAAATCGTCTTTGGCATTTAACCTAGAAAATAATTATTCAAAAGTTCTTTTGTCTAAATGTACCATAAAATAATTCATGCATATTTTAATCTTGGTTATGTCCTGTTCCCCTTTCCTATTTTCAAAACTTTGTAAAAAGGAAAGGATGATAAATGTTTCTTGCTGCTGCTATACTCACTTGTAGAAATATCAGTTTGTGACAAACTGGTTATCTTTCTCTGTTCTAAAGTTTCTTTTACAATTCCAGGACATTTTAAGTTCATGACTAATTCATTTTTCATAGTGGCTGGTATGGATAAAGATTTACTGACCGTACCTAGATTTCTGCTTGCCATTTGGCGAGTGGGAAATGTCATTTGCTAAGCCCTATTACAAATGTTAGGACAGCTTGATTTTGCTGAACATCAGATTTTAAAAGCCTTTTCAAATTTTAACTCATTGCATGGAGGTCTTTCTACATTTATAGTCAATAATTTACTTAGATTTTCAGCTGATAAGCAATTTCTTACATCTGTTTTTATTAAGCTCATTTGAGAGAAAGCTCTTTCAGGGTCTGCAGTTTGTATATTAGAGCATTCCCCGTAATGTTATTTCAATGTTCCTCATAAAGTTAGCTCAATGCCAATAGAGCAAATAATATCATCCAATGTATTTACATTTAAATATTTTTGAATTTTGATTCACTTACAACAGAATATGTTAAATATGGCTATATTAAATAAAAAATTTCTGATAATTTCAGTGATTACGTAATTATTGACCCACGAATATTTCTCTAAAGATTAGAAAATTTTAACTTTTCTAATTTGTTTTCTCTTTTGAGCATAAATCTCACTGACATATTTTTGCAAAATGTGAAAAAAACTAACACAGTTTACACCCTGGTTGTAGCTATTGCCATTATATTTGTATGTAGAGATTATTATTAAATATACCATATTCATTGTGGAAATTATTTAACCTGTTGTCTTCCCACTTCGATTCACCACCCGCATACTCCATACTAGTTATTCTGTAGCTTCGACTGTGTATAACTTTGTCAGCAATATAACTACGAAATTGATTCCTCACATGTTTCCCTTACAAAACTTAATCTGGAATCAAAGTGTGTTATATTTTTTTATCAAAAATTTTATTTTGTTTGTAAAAAATGCAAATTAGTGAAAGCATGTTTTCAAAAAACACTGACATTTGAAGTTTTAGTTGTGTAACTAATTGTGTTTAGTTGCGAATTCACACTAGTATTGGAGTTCACAGGTTAAAAATTAAAAAGTGTTTTTTTATTTTAACCGTTCTGACATGCAAGTAAAATTTGCCAATTAGCTATTTTTTTTTTTAAATCCTCAGTCAGCATAATCAATAAATTTAAATAAAAAACAATGTTTAAAGCACCAAAATGCTTTATTTCTTGTTGCAAACTAGTTTCAGTAGCCATAGCATACCATCATCAGTGCAAAATATGATTGCTCAGAAAAGAAAATTGCTGAAAATATATGTAGAAGTGGATTAATCCGCTTCTCCACACTCCAGCGCATATTTTAGCAACTAGTCGCCCTTAGTGACCAGTTTGGTCTCCATTAAATGTATGCTAAGCATTGTATCATGTCACTTTTATTCATAATTTAATTTACTTGCTCAATACTATGTCAAATCTGAAGATTCTGATAGAGAAATCAAGAAATCTGTGTTTTTATGTTATCCGGGCGGAGATGATAAATCGCCAAATATTATCCCCATTGCATTTTTTCATATTTCATCAATTTCATTTAAAATATGATACTTTCATTCGTTTTATTTAAAATACATAACTTTAATTTAAAACTGAAATTTTAAATTCACGACTTTCATTTTAAGAAAAGAAAAGAAAAATAACAAATAATTCCATAAACCATGACATTTAATTTCAACATCAAGGCATTGCTTTAATTTACCATGCAAAAATAAAGGAAAATGCTAACTGGCTAGTTCAAAAATGCTATTGGCGAGATTTGCGCCCAGCTAACATAAACATACCAAGAATTCTTTGCAATCATGGCAACTTTTACGTACCTTTATTCGAAAAAATAATTTTTATTAAAAATGGCCGCCTTACATATGGAAAGTGAAGGGTTCAATCCATAACTGTTTATGAGAGTCACATGCTTTGTGCTTTTATTATATAGATGAAACGATGGCAATGGAACAGTTTGGTGATTTATCACCTGCGCCCGGCTAACATTAGTGCCTGGCGTATAAAAAGTGAAGCGGGCAGCTCGGAACTTTGAGGACAGTCACATGACTTAGGCTATTATTATAGAGATTTTCTTTTCTGACCAATCATATTTTGCACTGATGATGGTGTGCTATGGCTACTGAAACTAGTTTGCAACACGAAATAAAGTATTTTGGTACTTTAAACGTTGTTTTTTATTTATATTGTACTGCACCAAGTAATTTCTTATTGTAATCAATAAATTCTGTCCATGTTTATTTTTTGTCACATTTTGATTTTATTTTTTTATTAACTGAACTAATTCACTTTATTTCAGTGTATTATTTTATGATCGTGATAAGTGGTGCATCAAGTCTACCCTTGATTCTTCAGAAGTGCTTGCTGGTGGCCTTATACAAACTCATTTCTTATGTAAAAATTCTTGGAGAAGTTAAAAGAGATTTCTATTTTGTGGATACAGTGTTAATTGTTATTTGTGAAGAATATATGTATTTGACCCTCTTAGAATAATACAGTAGAACCCTGCTAATCCGAACTAATTCGGACCGGTGCCAGTTCGGATTACAAAAAATTTGGATTAGCCGAAATTGTGATAAAAATAGAAAAAAAAAAAAGATGCATGCAAAAAAAAAAAAAAAAAAAAAAAAATGCTAGTTATAAGTGCTCAGTAGCAACCTCTTCAGATCTGAAGGTAAAATAAAACTGAAAATACACATTTATTGATTTTTCACAAACAAAAAGACACCATAAATGACAGAAAACATTTATCTGAAATTGATACTTTAGGAGGCTGGTAATTTAGGTTCACAAATACGGATCTAAAATTACCAACACCCTTAAAATACAAATTTAATTACCAATAACCTAAATTATGCAGTAATATATCAAAGGCCTTTAATTAATTTGAATGATCTACAAATTCTCAAATTTTTTTTATTGTAAAGCATTTAAGTTAATTATGAAATTTTCTTACTTTCTTGTACACACTGTCTGGTATGCATTTCACAAACTCAGATGAAAATAACACTTATTTTATGAGGAAATAAGCATCAGTGCTGCCATTTATTGGTTTTGATCTAAAGCCAAAGACCTTCAGCTATACAGAAGTAAATCAAAAATGTAAAAAAATCAAATAGTTTAGTTTATATCCTCTTCAGTTTTGAAGTATCACATGCAATACTTCAGAACCGAGGAGGTTAAAGTAAACCATGTAATCCAGCATCCTAAGATCCGGCATGCTGGATAATCCGGCATGACTTTCGGGAAGAAAATAGTATTTCCGTTTAATCACTCCTGGTGTTTATAATAATCCAATCAAACTTCAGAATGAGGAATCATTTAACAACCCATTACAAACAGTTAAAAATCATGAATCTATAAATAGATCAATCAACACATTGACGAGGGGTGAAGAAAAAAAACCATTTTTCTAGATAACTTGCAAAATCAAACTGTTGGAAGGAAAAATAAATTTTTATCATCTGAATAATATACTTTTTGCAGTTTAGAAAATAATTTTATAGTGATTGGCAAGCAAACAGATAACTGAGTTTTTTTTAAAAGATGGCTTCTACGAGTAGGCCTACAGTGCACGTTTTCATTTTATAATCGTGTACATATGTTCTACTTTTGCATTACTGAGGTTTTTTTTTTTTTTAATACTGTTTTTTTAATCTGTTCAAGTATAATCTTTGAAAATAAAATTGGTTCAGATCAGCGGTGTTTGGATTAGCGGGGTTCTACTGTACTTTGTTTTATACTCTAAATGTTAAAATAAGAGCTAATTTGTTTTTTACTTTAAAGTATTTTTAAAGTTTTGTTGTTTTATCTGAGCTGATTATTACATATTTATTTATATGAATATTTTTGTGTAATTATATACAGAACAAATAATATATATATTGCATTTTGTGAATAAAATTTCATGTTGTTATTGTTTTTACCATTTTAATATACTTTATATCATAATGAATTATATAAAAATGCGAGAATTTGTGGTACTAATATTATATATAAAATATTACTATTAGTTTTTAATCGTTGAAATATAGAGTATAAAATTTGGAAGTTTAGATTTTTCTCTTAAATTGTATACTTTTAGAGTTAGGTAATATAAGAAAGTTTACTTGATTAGCTAGTCTATTTTTACTCAGGTTATTAGTAACATTTTTGTAATTTTATAAGAGTAATATACCCATTGATTTCTTTTATATAAATGAAAAATTTTCAAACATTATAGAAATGAGTGAAAAATAAAATTTTTATTTTTCCTTTTCTGGTGTTTTTTTTTTTTTTTTTTTTTTTTTTTTTTTTTTTTTCCAGGAAGTTTTACAGGGAATCTGTTGCTTATTTTTCTTATTTTAAAGATATGGTATAGTATTTTTTTAGAAAAGAAATTTGATTAACCCCTTAACTGCTGAAGAAATTTTACATAATTCATTTCCTGTGCCACTGTTTTTCACATACACATAGTGACAATGTGCATTCGGAAGGAAAAACTGTTTTTATTACAACGGAAAAAAAAAGACAATGTAATGAAAATACAAAATTTAAAATACAGAATAAAATAAAAAAATAAATGTTAATATGTAGCTATTGTGCGGTATATCATGAAACATAATTTAATATATGAATCTGCATCATATTCAGCACATTAATTGTGGAATAATAGAAGCTTTTTTTTTTCTTCTTTTGAGAAAAATCTGCATCAAATAAATAATACTAATACAGCAAGTTTGACTTAACAGCATTTAAGATGAGATGACACAACTGAGACTCCCCCTATACTCTTGCAGACACAAAATTTGTGTTTCACCCCTTTAGCACAAAATAATAATAAATAAAAGTGCTTATTTTTTTCTACACTGTTTATTACTTTATAAATCCACCAAAAGCTATGAAATTTCAACTTCACAGCTATGCAATAGCATAATACTGCAGCAAGAACAAAAGAAAAACTGCAGCAAAATTGACATTTAACAAACGAAAATAAACAATTTCATTCCTTGTATTTCTTAAAAGTAACGGAAATGTGCATCAAAGAAATGTTACTAGTATCATAAAAATTAATGAACTAAGCGAAAATTTATATTTCACCTCCTTAGTTGGTAACGATTTGTGTAAATCTGGTTTATGCAGGTTTTTTGCTTATTCGAAATGATTGCTCCATATCAACTCGGATAATCGGGACTTTACGGTATACCAAATTTATATTTAACCGTAGAAAAACCAATTTAAAAAAATGCATTCAAGATTCTAAATAATTATAAAAAACGTTACAGAGAGCATAGTAATCTGTATGTATGAAACTGTAATAATACTTTTTTAATAATTCTACAAACCGGAACAATATTTTCCATAGTTTCACAAACCAGAAAAATATTTGTCACAATTTCACAAACCGGAACATTGTTCCGGTTTGCTTTGGTACATTTCGAGCCCTGATTAGTTTGGAATAAAAGTTCTTGCACCCAGCCTCACTTTTGCTAGGCATGATTCTGCTTGTAAATGCCAATTTAAAGTCATTTTATTCCATTCCAAAGCAGTGGGCATAGTTATACCATTGTCGGCAAATCATAATGGAAAGTATTTTGTATAGTGTATAGTATAAATATACCTGGAGCAGTTAATATATGGCAGCACAGGGTGTATATTTATGCCTATGGCAGTTAAGGGGTTTGTATATCATTATATTAAAAGCACAAGTGACTAATTTTTTCTGTATTTAGAAATTAAACTGTAAGTGTTATATGAATATATCTCAATATTCTGTGTAGAAATCAATTTTTAATTGTAAAATTTTTTTTAAAAGTGTGGATTTAATTAAAATTTTATTTGAGATCATTATTCATTATCTGTAATGAAAAGATATCAATATTTGCATATGTACATATATCAGTGTATATTTTACATATTTTTTAAGTTTTTCTTTTTATGGATTTAGTGCTACTATTTTAATAATAAAAAAAGCCCTCCTATTATTTTATTTTGAAAAAGATGATTCTAAATCAGGAGTCGGCAACCTATGACCTGAAGTCACTAAGTGACCCATTTCATGATTTCAAATGACCCACTTGAATTTCGAAAAAAAGGTATAATATATAAAAAGAAATTATAAAATATGGATATGAAACAAACACTTGAAGAATACACAAGAAAAAAGAAAAATAAATTGAAAATTAATAACAAAAACATTTTTATTTCTTACAAAAGTTGCAGTAACAATCATGCATAATGAATTCAGCGATTGACCAAACGAAGGCCAATCGGAAGCTGTGTCCAATCGCTGCCTTCGGCACATTCGCCTTTTGTCCAATTAAAAGTCTGCTTAAGCTACTGCTACACTTTGGCCGTTAGGATCTTTAGTTCTCTCAGTTCACTCTCAGTTGTAGCTCTTGTTCAGCAGTTCAAGAATAGTGATAGAATTATAGTTATGCTTTGAAAAAATTATCAATATTAAAACAAATTGTTACCATGGAAGAAAGTAAAGTTCATTCATTTTTATTTTATAATAATTTTTATGTTTATGTTTAAAACTTAAAAAAAATTATGATAATTTTCGCAATAAAATTTGTCTTTATTATTAACCAAAAAAGATTGTTTTAAAATGAAAATACCACTGACCCTGAACGTCTTCTTAATGCACACATTTTGGTGATTGCGACCCGCAGCCAAAAAAGCTTGCCGACCCCGGTTATAAAGTACATAGAATTTTTTTTTTTTAAATCTAGAACTGAGAGCATTATCTGCTAAAACTACAGGATGGAAAAAAAGGTTTGTTTCCTATAAATGAAAATTGTTATATTTTCAAAAACTAACAGACATTGTTATCCTTTTTAAAATTATCTTATATGTACTCATAACTTTTTACTGATATATGTGCTCCTAAATATATTTTTTTTTTTTTTTTTTTTTTTTTTTTTTGCATTTTTTAGTCTTATTTAATAAATAAAAAATTAAGATTTAAAAGGATATTTTTTGGCGGAATACTAATTTTTTGCTGTAATGTGCTTTGTACAATGGTGATTTTTATTGAAATGCTGCAATGTGGAACTAATGAACATTAAAGCATTAATCATTTCTTACTTATTTTCAAAATGTATAACTAGATATATTTATGTAATTCAATTTAGTCCTTAAGTTGGTTTGATATATGAGTTTCACAGATTGCACCTGTAGATTGTAAGTTAATATACAACATTAATTATATATATATATATATATATCCTTGTATATATTTTCATAAATCCTAATTGTTTAAAAACTTCGCAAAACAAAATAAGCATTTGAAAAATAATCTAAGTATTTGAAAGATAATTTTATGTGTTTCTTTATGAGCATATTACATCTGAGTTTAATTTTCTGAATATTTTCTTTATAAATGATTTTCCTGTGTAATTTATAATTAGTTTGAATTATATTTTTGCTGTTCATGTCTTTTTTTTTTTTTTTTTTTTTTTTTTTTTTTTGTATTATTATGACTTCATATGTAAAAATAGTTGTTCTGTGATCCATTTCTGGCCCTATATTTTGTACATGTGTATTATGGTAATCTGTCAGATATTATGCTAAAAGTTTTTGTATTTACTGTTGAAAGCTTTAAATTTTTATTTTTGTATGTACCTTACATGTATATATATCATGTAAGCTAGTTTACTGTAGTGTTTCATGATGGGCGCCGGCAAAGGTAGGCAGGGGAGGGATCTCGAGTCTCTCTGGATTTTGGAATTCAATTAACTAACTTTATTTTTGATGGTTTTGCGAGAAAAAGAAAAAAATCTATATTCATCCTAAGTGAATTCATTAAGTTGAAAAGGAACTAATAATGTTTTGTTCGGCTGGGCAGGGGGGGGGGGGGGGAGGGGAGAGGTTGTCTCTGTTAATCCTCTGTGCAACACAAGTTTAAAAATTTTTTTTTTGTTCTTGTTCTTGTGTTTCAAAATTATCTTAAATAAGGAATTCGGTGGGGGGAGCTCTGTCAATTAACAGAGCTCGTCATATCAATATATATATATATGTATAAACAGAAATAATATTTAATTGTTAAATTTCTGTATTGCTTTCTAGGATCATCTGTTTCAAATTTGGGAAGCTCTGACAAAAAATTCTTAGTCTATTCTATTTCATTTTTATATTCTTAATTAAAAAAATACTCTACTTTAAGAACAGTTTTGAAGGTGTTCACCATTTTGATAGCTGTTATTACCCCAGACTTTCAACTTTGCAAGTAATTTCAGAAGCAACATTTTGGCATAGCTTTGAAAAAAAATCACAAGACAAGGTTATGAATCATTATGCATTTATTCCAAAATCCTGGTCCTCCTTGTATTTCATTTTGCAGGCGCCCATAGTGTATTTTATATGATTTGCTTTGGTAATTGATCTTGTATTGCCATAGAGTTTATTTCAAGTGTGTTATTGTCTATATATATATTTTGTTTTATTGTAGAACGCTTTTTAGCAATATATTTAGCTTCAAGTAATTGTTGAAATGTTGTATATAGTTTTAATAATGCATTATTTTAGCTATATATGATCATACTTGCCAACATATATAGTTTAGCTGTATGATGTCTCTATTTGTTCTGAATTGTACTGTTATACAAGATACAATTTAACAGTACAATTGTATGCTCTTGTGCAAAATTTAATTGTGAGTCTTAAGATATAATTTTATTATTTTTTTTTTCTTTTTAAGATAAAAGTTCCAGGTTTCTTGCAAGAGCACAGTATTGTGCAATATTTTAAAGAATTTCTTTTACAAAAACTCCACTTTTCAAACATCCCACTTAACATTTTCATTAGAATATTAAAACCCTGCCTTAAGTTTTTTTCTTAGCTTTAAATCTGCTGATATGTGTGTTATATTTATTGTTTTAGTTTGTTATTCTCAAATAGCAAACTTTTTTTTTTCCCCCTGCAAGTAAAATTTGCCCAGTATAGTAATTTCTAAGTCTCTTCTTATATTTTATACTTCAAAATGTTCTTTATAACACTGCAAAATATCAATTCAGATGTTACATCAGCATATCCTAGAATGTAAATAAATATATAAAAAAAATTTTAAGCAAATTGGATATTTTTATCAAGAGTTATCACGTTATGTACATACATACAGGGCCCGACTAATGCAGGGGCATGCGGGGCAGCTGCCCCGGACACCCCGATTTGAGGGGGGCCCTCAAGGGCTAGGATTTTTAGGAAAATTTAAGTTTCAGTTAAAGGAGAGCGGAATGATAAAAAATATCCAAAAGTGACCAGATTCTAATTTAGTGTTTTTCATTTTGTGATATTTAATTTCTTCCTTACTGATTTCATAATTTTTTTTAAATACATAATTTTAATTAAAATATTACAGTAATTTCACACATCTGTTATCTGTTGCTTTCTGCTTTCATATTATGAAACTTTATACCAAAGTAGTTTAAAGGCATCATGGGGTATGCAGTAACAACATAACAAGTATTGAATTTTGTTGCTACTATTATTAAATGCATGCCACCACTTGCCTTTCTATATATGATGGAATCACCCAAATGCATGTTGATTGAATACAAAGATTAAGTTAAATAGAAAAGTATTAACACAAACAGCCAATAATACCTGAGAGAACTGTATTTACATTTTAATGACTTACATTTATCCTTATATTCCTATAACAAAAAAAAAAAAAAAAAAAAAAAAATGTATGCTATAGTTTTTTGTTTCTTAAAGTTGTCTTTCTTGTACTGTACTGTATACAGATGTGAATAGTACTTGGTATGAAATTTAAGTCTACATACAATAGGTATGAAGTTTAGTTTTAGTCACATCAGCAAAATTCACGAAAATTTTCAAAAGATCGAAGGGGGCCCCCCGAATAAGGTTTGCCCCAGGGCCCCCCCACTGTCTAAGTCGGGCCCTGCATACATACGTACATACATATGTACGTACATCAAGGGTAGATCCAGATTAAATTTAGGACCTATTTAGGGCCCTTTCACAAAAATCTATGTAATAAAATAGGTCCCTTCACAAAAATAAATTTAATAAAATGAGCCCTTCGCAAAAATGAATTTAATAAATGGACCCCTTCACAAAATTCCTTTTAATAAAACTGGCCCCTTCATAAAATTCCTTTTCATTAAAACTGTTTTAAAATATGTAATTTGTCAATAAAACCAAGTCACGAAAAACAAAAACTTTAGTCAGAGGATTTAAAGAAGCTTTTGTTAATAAAATGCTTTGTTCGAATTTGAGAAAATAGATTTCAGCTTTCATTACAAAAATTTTTTTCTTCACAAAAATAACATTTTCTTTTCAGAAAATGGGCCCCAAGAATAAAAACCTGCATCGACCCCTGTACATACAGAATCTGCAGTCACATTAACCTAAGGAATTTCTATTTCATGTTACATTTATCCCTAGTGTCGATGACCTCTACTCCCCCTCATTCCTTTTAAGTAAGCATGTGAAATTTTTTAATTAGGTATTAAAAAATTCTCAAATTTATGAATTTTTCTGTTATAAGAGAAAAAAAGATTGAGAATTGTGTAAATATTCTTACAACTTCAGTTTTGGTTTACTTATTTCTTGAGAAAAGACCAAAAGTGTTCATCTTCATACATGCTTCTCTTAAACCTGTCTTGCTCTTTATAAATTTGAATTTGAATTAGCTTATTCAATTAAGTGAAGTATTTTCAATATGGATGTTATTTGTGTGATTTAATAATAACTTGTGTATAAGAAATTGTATGTTATTGTACATCTTTCATTATGTATGCATTTTCAATGCTTTGTGTTTAAGTATGTTGTTAAATTCTAAGGTTTAAAACATTTATGTTGGCAGGTATGCATGATTAACTGTGTATAAATTTCCTTAAAAATTATATCCTTGTGGTTGGTTTGAGTACAGGTAAATTGACAGGTTTTGAGAAAGTCATTTTGAAAAAATGTTTCAATTTTAAAATTTAAGAAACATTTTTTACAGCTTTATTGGTAATTATATTAAGATCTAAATATGTTTATTTCCACATTCTTGATTTTCATTTATTTTTATTCGATTTAATAGAGATAGATAAAACAGTTACAATTTTGAATCCAAGAATATTTATAATTTGAAATATATTCATATTTTGGACACACATGGTTAGAATTTTTTTTTTTTCTTTTACAGTAGACTCCCACAAATTTCTACAGCTTGGAACCAGAGGTTGTGGGGATTTTAGAATTTTGTGGATTTCTGGTCATTGCTTTGTTTACATTTTTTTAAACAGTCATTTGAATGTAATATTGCAATCAAGATTATAATGAATACTTACAATATAGTGAAATGTTAAAATAATTAAGTAAATTAATAAACTAAAATAATAAAAATTTAGATAATTTAAAAAATGATTAAATTATTAAAAGGAAGGCTTAAGTAAATAATTAATAATGTATAATTAAATATGCATAATAAAAATTAGATACATTTTCCTTGAATTATTCAATGAAACTTGCTTCATAAAGGTACCCTATCAATTCACATCAAAATCATAAAGTAAGGAAGTTTTATTTCAGGTTTAGCCAGTCTTAATAACCAAAAAAGCTTGATTAATACATATATATATTTGGTAAAAAGATTGTGATTATTAGTGATATCAGCAAATCTTGATTTTCTTTAGAAATAAATGTATGCTTCTTTCATGAAAAACCACGAGTTCAGTCATGTTATCCAGAATTACATGTTAAAGTACACATGGAATGATATAAATTAAAAAATTCTGTAATTTTGCCCCTACATCTGAACTGAAAGTTTCATTCTTTACATCTGCGATGATGTGTGGTTTTTAGGCATTTGTGGATTTTATGATTGAAGATTTGAGGGAGTCTACTGTGAACCCAGTTTTAAAGATATTATGATAGAAAAGTAAACAAGTAATATAAAAATTTTGTTTTTAAAGTCAATTCCTACTTAGGTCATCAAAAAAAATTTTAATATAATCCCTTAAGCTAATATTAGTTTTTGTTGCATTAAACTATCTCAATGTGTTGATTTTCTATAAGCAAGTGGGTTTACAATGGAAGTCTATGGGAATTTGACGAAATATTAGAGATATTGCCAAGTTGGCATCACTTTTGGCGACTCATTTTGGGCGCCAAATTTGGCGATATATTGCCAAGTTGACGACAAACGTGGCAGTATTGAGTGACAGAACAGGGTCCCCCCCCCCCTGTGGTAACCCCCCTTATAGATATGAAAATGCATTAAATGCTTCATTAACCAATGGCCGCCATTTTGTCTCCCATGTAAAACTAAAATTAATTAATTAAAATTTAATGAATGAATTAATATTTGAAAAATCTGTATTAACATAAATTGTCATCCAGTACAAGTTTAAAAAAATTTATTTCAACTTGATAGAATGAATAATAAGTATTTTATTAATGATTGAAAATTTGAACAAGATATATAAATATATAAATAAATAAATATATATATAAATATAGGGAGAGTGTGAACTAATAGTAAGAATTGAAAAAATGTGATTTTAATTGGTGTAGGAGATTATAGGTCAACATCTTTAACAACTTGTGAATGAGCGACACATATACATGCTACAGAAAGTGCTCAGAATCCTCAATTATTCCAACCAGTTATTTATTTATTTTTTTTTTTTTTGTAAATTTTGTGTTATTTAATCAGGGCATTTTCCCGATTAAATTAGGCAAAAATATCTGTTTTGAAAAACCGGTGATAAGAGATTAAAAATTCTGTAAAAGGCTCTCATTGCGAAAGGGTTAAGAAATCTTTTTATCAATTTAAATAAAAGACTAAACCAACTTCCTTATGTACTGACAAAATAGTAAATTTAAGCATTCAGTGAACCTCTAAAGAAAATTGAAAAGATATTAAAGTAATTGTTAAAAATATAATAATACTAAAATGTTAAATTCTGTTTCTTTAAACTAAAGACTATTTGTATGAAAAAGATATAAAAATATAAAATGCAATATTTTTTATGAAAAAAAAAAAACATAACTAAATAGTAAGTAAATTTTCTACATATATAATTAAAGTGGTCTGTCAGCCTCATGTTTTTTGGGGGGGATAATAATAATAATAATAATTATTATTATTATTATTTTACTTTATTTGTCAGGTATGCTTTTTATACTTAGGTAGTCTTAGTTTTAACCCACAGTTTAATGACAATCTTCTAAAATGCTTTCATAGAAATCGGGTAGAAAGGCAGCACATCTTAAGAAGATATCAGAGTTATGTCAATCATGCAATGTAAGTTTTAGTAAAGATGAGCATCATTATAGGTTTGTATTGCAGGATTTCATGTTTTACCAGCTTATTCCTCTATTCTCTTACAACTGTGAATAAAGCCATAACTCTTTTTATACAGTCATTGCAGGTGAAGTTTTAAATAAACAAAATTGTTCCTATCTGTAATGTATTAAATGTTTATCATCACCTATTTCTGGTGCATTTTTTCCCACTGCCTAAGAACTTACCATGCAACTTTTCATTGCTGAATTTTATGAATGTTATTATATATAGTTGTGTGGCCTTATATATGGTTTAGTGTTATTATAGCCTTTATTCTCGCAAGTCATGTTGCTCTTTTCAGTATATTTAGATATTTCCTTTTTTTATCTCATTCGCTCTCTTTTGTGTGCTTGTGTTCATTTTTTGTATTCCAAAGGAAAATACCTTTTATACTGTATTTATTTATATGCTTTCCTGTTATTCATTCTTAACCAGTTTTATAAAACTTTTAACTGCTTAATTTTAAATAAAAAATTATTTAAAAGGTAATATTAAATGTGTTTTACACTATTTATATTACACATGCATACTTATAATTGTGCTATATTTAAGTAGAGTACCCCTCCCCTTCTTCTCTTTAACCCTCTAAGTGTTTGGGGCGTATTATTCCGTTCACTAAGCTCCAGGTTTCACAGCAATACAAGCAATATTTAAGATAACATAATTCTATAGATTTATGGAATTTTAAATATATTGAAGAATTATTAATACTCTTAAGGATTACATTCATATTTTTAATTGAGTTTTTTTTTTTATAATGTTGAAAGAATCATATTTTATTAGCATTTAAAACAAAGTGCAAAGAAAACAACATCACAATCTTACCCTTTTGCAAGACGCTCGGAGGGTTAATAATTGTGAAAGCTATGCTTATGAGAGTAGGTAGAACATCCAGCTAATGTTATGCTTTAGATTTTCTATTCATGTAATATAGTGTTTGATTCTATTTTAAACGGTATGCTCTAAGTGGTTTGCTTGTATTTTTCTGTTCCCCCAAAACAACTTAAATCGACTGTTGACAAAAATATTTGTACAAGAATTGTCTTTTAAGATATGTGTAAAATAAAGAGATATGATGTGTATTGTAGAAACAAACAGGGAAAGAAAATTTAAATTAACGTTAGTTTTACGAACATGTTTTATGAAAGTGCAGAAAAACCTTCAGACGCTGAGAGGGTTACATAAAAATGAGGGATATAGCTAGTATTCCAAATAAAACTCACTGGCATACCTCAACAATCTATCAGCAATAAATCACATGAGTATAATCAGTGGCAGATTAAACCATCTAGAGGTCCCTTATGCAATTCTAGTCTCAAGGCACTCTTTCTCATAACAGATTGTATCTTCACATGAATTTAATTTTTATCTATCAAGATCTGTATTACTTATCATTTATAGTGTTTGAATATTCATAATTCTAGTAACGGGAGCTCCTTTCAGAAAATATAGTTAGAAAAAGTATGTACATCTATATATACACACACATATATATATGTATAATGTAAATTTACTACAGTAGAAGATCTTTATAACGCAAACCTAAAAACGCAAAGTTGTGCGTTATATAGAATTTTACGTTATATGGATCACATCATTAAATTCACCTTGTAAACATGGCCAAATATGCCTGAAACATATCAAAATACATTAGAATATCTTTATACTGCATTCCTTGTTAGCAAGAGTTATCCAAATTATAAATTTTTGCATAATATAGGTCAGACATTGTTAAATTTTACTTTATAAACAAGATCCAAATATAACTGACACAACCATTTCTTATATTAGACATTTTCAAAAATGTTTATTGTAATAATAGCATTTTTTTCAGTAAAAAGATCTTAAATTATAAAGATAAAGTTGAACTAATGTATCAAATTTAGTCATCTAGAGAGTAGCAATATTTTACAATGTGAAAGTGCAGGTGCTTTTTAACTGAAAAAATCATTGTTTACATCTGAGAAGTTGTGCGTTATATGGAGAATTGCGTTACATAGATCTTCTACTGTATTTCATCCTGCTTACACTGTATGTTTTTGCTCCATGGATTATACTCATGAATAATTAGATTGATATTTATGGTAGCATGTGTGGATCATTCATTCCTTGTATCATTTATGCTGCTTCATTTATGACATGCATGGATCTTCAGTTAGCGATATGCTTACTTTTTAATCCATTTTGATCCTTTGTAATTTTATTTAATTATTTTAATCTGGTGTTATTACTGCTTTTTTTCTGGATTTTTTGTGTATGGTAGCCCTAATTTCTCATTCTTTAGCTTGTTATGGCTAATGCGAAGATGAAACTGTACACATTATTTGTGGTAATCAAGGTAATTGAGGCCTGATGATTCTCCCTTTGTTCCACAAATTTCTATTTTTCCAATGTTTACTGTGGTTTCAATTCCATCCTACACCTGATATGGGGATTTGTTTCATAGACTTTTATGGTGGTTTATACGCCATTTTTAATTTCAATAAATTCCTTTATAATTTATAAATTCACGTTTGTTATTGATAATTTGTATTGATGTGTAATGATTTTATAATGGTTTATATATATAGATAGACACATCTCTGCCATCCATCTAAAAATATTCTGAAGACTATTCTTAGACTTCAAGGCATGACTGTTTGATTTTGATATTTCACCTGTAACTAAATTTCACTAATAGGGTGTTTTTCTTTATAAAATGCAACCCAAATGGGAAGTCAAACTTGTTTAATATGCAATTGCCAATCCTGTCTAGTAATCCAACACTGAGTATTACTATAACTGTATCTCTTAAACACATTTTGGATTGGCGGTATTGTAAAACAGCTTTTATTTAAAGATATAGATGTTTAATAATTTTTTTTTCGACTTTGGTTGCAGATTTTTTAAAATAAAGGTACTTTCATGGGTTTGAAAGTGGAAGTACACTTATTTAAAAAAATCTGTACCCAAATAAAAAAAAAATAAAAAATGGCCTTATTAGAGATCACACCCTATCCTATGTAAAAAAAAAAAAAAATCGTTTAAAAGTATTAAAACGAGAAATTTGAAAAGAATCCTCTCATAAGATTAAAATTACCTTGCGAGTGTCTTCGTGTAACTGAAAAGCATCCTTAATTGAAAAAATAATAAAAAAAATTATCAGCAGACATGAGTTCAAAAACCTTATTTTATATCTTGCATTATTTTATAATAAAGCATTAGAAATAGCTCTCAACTCTGCTTGTAGTTACAGCTATTCCAAAGCTTTACATGGTATAAAACCTTATTAAAAAATGTTTTTGTTAAATTATGCAGTTATTTGTGTCTGTACAAGATTTATCTATATGTAATCAGAATTTTTATTTAAAAATTACTGAACTTGACTTGGGCTAATAAAGGTTATTAAAGAGAAGTTTACCTTAAATGTGTATCATGAAATCAATTTATAATTGGAATTTTCCTAACTCTTAATTTTTTTCAAGAATATATAGTAGATTCTGGTTGTTTGGGACAAAATGTTAAGAAGAAAATAAAAAAAAATTCTATTTACTTCTGATAATTGGAAAAACTGCATTATCAAGACACATTATGCTAGAATGGATGTGTCTCATTTAAACAGAATCTACTGTATGTATATATATCAGTTGATGGTAATATTAGCATAATCACATATTAATTAAATGTAGAATTAACATTTTTGCTACCAAATGTTTTAAATCAGTTTTTTTTTTTTTTTTTTTTTTTTTTTTTTTTTTACTTATTTTTAAATTTTCCAATCTGGACTATAATCTCTAAAGAATATAAACAAGCTGGAAACAAAAAAGTATTAACAGCTAAATTCTAACAATTCTAAATAACAACTTTAAATTCATTAATAACATTATGCAACATGTTTCAGGAGTAAATAATATAAACAAAGATAGAAGCGGCTTGCTTTTATGTTTGTTGATTGTGCAAGCTGATCTCCATCTGATAGAGAAAGTCAGGGCCGAAACTAAGGGGGGGGGGGCAGAGGGAGCATGTGCCCCGGGTGCCAAATGAAAGATTATACCTTTGGAATCAATCATTTTCTTCTGATGGACTGATGGCTTTCCTTATTATGAAACAGCCATTATAAATGAAGTGTTAGGTGAAGATGAAAGAGCAGCCGTAAAAAGTTTGAACTCTGATTTTCTGGTCAGAATGGGAAAAAAAATGGCCATAATTTTTTTTGCAAAAAAAAATTATGGCCATTTTTTTAGGTAGATTTCGTAAGAAATACTACCTATTGCAGTCGTTACCATGGTGCGACTTTTGAAAAATTCCTTCATAACTTTTCATTATAGGACCCCAGGAACCCAAAACCACCCCCACCTAAAAGGTTTATATATATATATGTATGTATGTACTAAATTTTGTCCGCACGATAAAAGTCGAAATTATGCACGGATCGTCTTCAAACTCGCCAACAACTTTGAGATGGCTAAAATCTCGGCGGGGATTGAAAATGGGCAAAATCGGCCCAAGGGAATGGAAATGGGGAGGGTTCAAAATTTTGAATACCGTCTTAACATGATTCTGATAAAACCAGCTCTTACAATGATAATACACAACAATGACAGGAAAAAATAAATATTTTTGGATATAGCAGTTGCCAACAATTAAAAAAAAAAGCAATAAAATTCTCACCACAACAATTACTTTTTTATCGCAAGTTCACGTGAAAAATTAAATTAAATAAATAGTTTGACGAATTGAAAACAAATTGAATATTACGTCATAAGTTTTCTAGGGCAAAATTTCCGCATGAAAAGTCAAGATGAAATAAATAGTTTGACGAATAAAAAAAATATATATATTACGTCAGATTGGAAATAAAATGGACCTCAGCAGGTGAATATGAAACGTCATGTGAGTTTGAAAAAACGTATTAAAATATGATAAAAACCCGACTATGGAAATATTAACTTATTTTAACACTTTGAGGTTCTCTGAATTTGCTTTAGCTGTTTTTTAAACCTATTCCATATACATGCGTGTTTGTTTTCGTGTATATTAGAATTCTCACAAAATGTTTAGCTCCCTAGAGCTCATTCTTAGTGAAGGAACTGGGTTTATCTCTAATCTTGATTTAAGTTTTGTTGGTGAATTTAGTACTGAACTTCGAAATCTACCTCCGCCTGTAGGCCCGAGCTGGCAGGGATTTTTTCCATTCTGACCAGAAAATCAGAGTTCTAACTTTTTACGACTGCTCTTTCATCTTCACCTAACGCTTAATTTATGATGGCTGTTTCATAATAGAAGCCACCAGACCACCAGAAGAAAATGAAGTAATGGAAATGCTGAGGGCGACACTAAATTCTGAAAAAGCAGAATTGCTGTTCTCTAGTTGTTATGATTTTACTTGGTGAAATCTACCAACTTTTTAAATTTAATTTATAAAAGAAATCAGAAGAAACTAAAACTAATTTCAAAAGTCTCCTGTTTTCTGATAAGAAATAAACTATAACAAAAAATAGCTCAATTTAGAATTGCTTAAAAGTGAGCGGTTGTTTTTTGTTTAAATATAAATTTCAAATCATGGTGTTATTTTTATATCTGATCCCTATTCTCATGAGAATGAAAATAATTCATTTTAACATTATTGTAATAAAATCAAAATGCTTTAATATGTGCTTGTGTTCATTAAACATTTCAATATAATCTTTGTGCATTACTATTTTATATTGAATCATGTGCTGTAGTTTGTTTGTTTCCAGTTTTAACTTAGTTATAATACTCTCACTTATGGGTGTTTGCAAGTATTGGGGAGGTTAAGAAAAGGCAATTGTCCCTAACTGATTTTTAAAAATTAATATAATTTCCTTTTTCCGTATTGATTTTTAAAAATATAATAAAAATGTATTTTTCTTAAGTGTTTTAAATTAGTTAAACATTAAGTGGAAAAGTAATTTTGAACTTTTCATCTGAGGGCCCTACCACTCTTTTACACACCTGGACCCTTTGTTAAAGACAGATTTTTTTTTTAAATGATTCTTGCTGAAAAACTATTGTAAACAGGAAATTTAGAGGGAAGTGTGGGGGTGGGGACTAATAAAAAAAGTAATAATTTTTTTCAATTCTTCATTTTGATAAAAGTCAGTAGAAGTTTAGAATTTTAAGATTTCTTATTTGTTTCATTTTTGTATTGCTTTTTATGTTCATATGTTTAAATTTTTTTTTTACTTAGGATGTTCTAACAAAGAGTTCATAATTTAGTCTTTTTTTTTCCTTTGAAAAACATAGCCTCGGTATCATATTACAAACACATCTCTTCCAAAATATCACCTCTTCCTTGATTTTGTTCAGCAGACACCCATATTCTCGCTGTTTCAAAATCCTGCATTGCAAAGAAAGCACTATTTTTTTCCCCTTTTCTCTCTGAACTGGCACAAAGTAAAAATATATCTATTTTAAATAGGTTTCCGTGGAATGTTATATAAAAAAAAAGTGTTTCTAGATACAAAGCAGTTACTCATTTTGATAATTTCTATTTTCACAATGGTGCCTGTGTTTAATGTGCTTTCATGTATATTTGCTGATATATAAGTGGATGTGGCCTTTGTGGCTTATTAATCTGTACAAACTGGCCACAGATGTATTATAATTCAGTACTCTGATACATACTTTTTTGTGATTTGTTGAAAATTATTAATTATATGAATAAAATGATTTTGAAATTGTATTTTGACTGATGTGACTACATGTATATATATGTAATAAATCAGGTGTCATCATGGGGATTGGCAGAGGAAAGGGGGTGGGGGGGGGGGGAGGATTGCCCTTCCCTAAATTTTGAAATTATTTAAATCTTCGTTATCTGTGATTTTTTTTTTTGAGGGGGAGGGGGGAGAAATCATGATATTTAGGCTGTGTCACCACCATTCTCTCCTAAACTCCCATGTAACATAAGCTTTAATTTTGTTTTTGTGTTCATGTTATTAAAATAATCTTAAATGTGGGTGTCAGTGGGCAGATCCTCCTTGATGTGAAAAAAAAAAAAATGTATTATGAATGATTAATATGTAATTGTTAAAGTTCTATATTATTTTTATGTTGATATGTTTAAAAGTTTTATTCCATGGGAAATTCTGGCAAAAAATTCCTATTTCATGATTATATTTCCCATTTTGACAACTGAGATGTTCCCAGACTTAGTTCAGCCGTTTAAGAAATGATGCTTTAGTGTGGTTTTCAAAACAATGTCAATAATAGGCTGCAGACCACAGTCATATCTGTTAAAATATTGCTTCTTAGATTTTGTTCTACTGGCACCCATGGAGGCTATCAATCTTTTTATTCTCATGAGCACATTTGAATTTTTTAAACATTTTTGTGGGCATACCCTGCCAATTCCTCACTTGCATGTTTGTAGTTCATTCAAAATTAAGTGAAACACCAAGTAAAAACATAATGGTTGCCAATTTATGTCAGGAAGTTGCTAAAGGTACAAAAAATGAAATAATACCTGAAATCTTTTGTTTTGATTGCAAATGGTGTTTTATGTTCACTGTCTCCCTACACTCAACACCCCCACTTGCATATTCATTTAAATTAAGTGTTTGTTAATTCATAAATTAATAAACTATCATGTGCAGTGGTGTGAATAAAACTTTAGTAAGCATTGGTGGTGCAGCACAGGAAGTTCAACTATTGTACAGAATAAATTCCAAATGTATACTGGAAAAAAGAAAATGCACTGTACTACCATTTCTTGCAACAGTAAAGTTAGGAAGAATGTATGACCTTAGTCAAAGCAAAATTAATTAATGCCATGTGGCACAAAATAACTTGCAAATGCTTTATTGATTGCCTAGCATTTCCTAATGAGGATCCAAACTTTTATTTACAGAGAACCAAACAACAACCTAATTTTTTTGGTTGTTTTACAGCACGTCAAAATGAGTAAAAATTGGTAGATTTATTGTTAGTACACTCACATGCAATTTTTTAATGGTTTCTACAAATCACCAAAGATGAATCAATTGAGTTAAGTGAAGTCATACTGGTGTAAGTCACATTTTCTTAAATACTCAAAACAAAAGATTTACCAGAAATGCATTGCTGTAGTATATTTTCTGACATTATCTATGGGCAATTTTATAAAATCACACCCTTTTTAGATGTGTTTGTAATTATATAAATATGTAGCACCTATAGTCGTCGTTCGGTCTGTCCGTCTGTCTATCTGCATGTAACAGAGCAAAAACTACCCAACCGAATGGTATGAAATTTTAAATATATAATTGTTGCAACATTTTGTCGAATCATTTCAAATTTTATGAAAATCGGATGCATAGTTTAATGACAGGGACAGTCAAAAGTTTTCCGTAACATGACGGCCAATGGGAAAAAATTATTTTTAGTGCATTTGAATGATGCTACAGCCTTTCGAACAGAAGAAAATTGATATGCACTTATGAAATGCACTAAAATATACTTTTAGTACAATATGCGGTTCAAAAAATATTTATAAAACAAGTTATAGTACGAACTTACCTCATTTGCCACGTTTGACATGTAAATTCCAACTTGTTATTAATAGTTTGATATATTTAGATCAACCACACTCAACCTGCAGCCCGAGAACCTTTTATGTGTGGCCTGAGAATTATTTATATCATGAATTATTTATAAAATGAATCGGGATGGGCATAAAAAAACATTTAAGACCTTTGCTGTTGTTTGTTATATTTTCATGGGAAGACAAATCTGTCCTGCAACTTATAATTAATTTAAAATTGTGTTAAAACATCTTAGTCAAAAGTTCTTTTTACATGTTATACTATTTATGCTATGGTGTTGCATGCATTTCTTAAACTTCAATACTAATCAAACTTTATTCCAAATTAATTAAATTTGTGCTATATATTTCTACAATTAAAAGAAAATCGAGCAAAAACTGATTAATCAGACAAATTCTCCTGATTCTTTTCTTTAGAACTTGGAAATTCTTCTTTTTTATGTTGTAAGTTTTTATACTTATTATGCAACTATTATTGCTTTATTATATTGAACGTTTCTCGCAAAAAAAAAAAAAAAAAAAAAAAAAAATCTCCAAATTTTTTTGACTTAGATTGCAAACTCTGATGCCTATTTATACAACATTTGCAATAGAACTGTACCGCAAAGTTTATTGTTTGGAAATAGTGGTGTTAAAACTTTTTAGTAACATTTCTTCCGATACAAACATTGAACCATATTTATAATATTAACTTTTTTATCTTGCTTTGTTATACTACTTTTGCTATTTTACTATTATAATACCTTTTTTTAATGCGTATCGGCCCGCTTAATGTTGCAAACACATGTTTGCGGCACATAGAATATCTAGATTAGCCATACTCAATATTTTTTTCTCACGGGCCACAAACATGTGCTTACAACATTAAGCAGGTTTCACTTACACAAGTATAAATTTAACAGACTCTAATATCTGTGCTAAGTGGGATACTTCTCTTCTTGAGATGAAGCAAAATACACAAACACCAATGAAGTAGAAACAAATCATATTTTAAGAAGGTTGTTGTGCCGTATACCATTCAGTGCTATTGCTAGAAAAGTGTTTCAGGGGAGGGGACAATTTTCCATATTAATGTAGTAAATGTAGTATTAATTTAATGCATTATATTCATTATACTATAATAATTTTAGTACAGTGAAATACGTTTAACACGAAATTGAGGGGACCAAATTTTTTTTTCACTGTTAAAAGAATTTCGTGTTAAAAGATTCGTAAAAAAAAAGAACAAAACTCACAAATGTTTTTGACGTCGTCAAATTTTACTTCGATTTCCTGTTAAACTATTAACAGTTTGCATCCATTAGGATAAAAAGCAAGTTAAAAAAATATTGTTTTTTGGGGGAAAAATCTGATGTCTTTTTTTTTGTTTTGTTTTTTTTGTCTTTCCGAGTATTCTGAGATCTAGCTTGTTTGAACTAAATAAGCAGAGCTGTCTCTAAATCTTCGTGCTTAGCAGTTCTCTTACGTTTTCTCTCTGGTTTAAACATACTGTATTCAAACATTAACATAATGGTATCCTTATTTTTTATTATCATTGATAAAGTAGAATTGGCAATGCCAAACTCTTTGCAGATTTCTGTTTTCGTCCTCCTTTTTCATCAACTGCATTAAGCACTTCATCTTCATTTGAAGAGAAATAGCAATTTGTTTTCCCACCGATTTCTCAGTCATTGTGCTCATAAAACATAAGCTAATTTACAAAAAAAAAAAAAAACCCACAAAATTCACTGATTTTCATCCGAAATTCAGTGGTTTTAACACAAAATTGACCAATTTCACCTCAAACTAACTAGATCGAAAGCGAATGTTTTTCGTGTTAAACGATTTTTGTTTCGTGTTAAAAGAAAAAAAAAAATGTATTAAATTGCATAGTATACTGTCCAGACCGTTATATCATTTCGTGTTATCTGATTTTTCATGTTAAGGGTGTATTCCGATCTAAACTGCTTATTTTCTGATTCATTTTTAAATCCATTTTTGATCTCAAACGCATCAAACTGGGAAATTCTCTTATTTAGAAACTACATAATGTGCCGTGCTTCTCAATTTTTTGATAAATGCAGAAAATACTGTATTAAACGCTGTCAAAGTTGGCGTTTGAACCGAATTTTCCGAAGCGGGCGCTCTGGGAATGAAAAAAATGGTCATGCTGAGAAAATAATTGTTTAAAAAGGAAATTCTAATTAATTGAGCTGAAAATGAAATCACACGGCATGTTAAACAAGTCTTCAAAAATCACTCCCAGCAAGTTTCATGTTTTTACGTTTAAAAATGAGTTTGAAAATGTCTCAGAAAATTTCGAGCTGTTGAGGGCGGAAAAACATTTTTTCGAATACACCCTTAAGGGTCCTGTCCCTGCCGGCGAAGACACTCACGAGCTAATGCTAATCCTATGGGGAGGGATTTTTCTAATATCTCGTTTGCATTTCGACATTTTTAAATAATTTTTTTTTTTGCATTGGGTAGCCGAGGTCCGTCTCTACAGCGCACCTTGGTTACTTTTTTGATTTTGGTTGCAGATATTTTTTAGAATGACACTTTCATTTTCAGAACCGGTTTTGAAAATGAAAGTAACTTTACGTTTTCGTGTTATATGTATTTCACTGTATATTGTAATTCAAATTCCGTGTCTGTTTAGGGTGAACCCTATAAATCAGTTGGAGGCTTCTTATATACTGAGAAGCTCTTTCTTAGATTATGATGATATTCTTAAATTAAAAAAAAATTAAATTCTTATTTATAACTTAAAAGCACATCTTTATTAATGTTGGCTGTAAAATGCTGCCAAGTCCCCCCCCCCCCTCCCTCCAAAAAGAAAAATACAAATCTGGTGTACCAGCTGATCTGTCAATTTAGTTTCTGTATCATTTTATATATCATATATACAAAAATCTATGATGCTATAGTTGATTGCAATAATATGATGTTGCCTCCTGCACAATCAGTGGTGCTTAACCCTTTCCGCCGCGGAGTAATTCTGTTTATAAACTGATGAAATAATAAACTTACACCAGAATTTATAAACGAAGTTATTAGAAAATATGAACTTTCTTATTTTCACGTACATTATAAAAGGAAAATTTCAATTAAATATTCTTGGTGCCATTTGTCAGTTTTGGAATAAAAATTAGGTGTCCATTTTTAAGGACACCGCCCTCGAAAGGGTTAAATGAAAAAAGACCAATCAATTATTAAATAAAATCATGACATTTTTTTATTACACTCTAGTCTTTACAAGGAACATGTTGTATTCAAAATACATTACAATAGTCACAACATACAATGTAAATAGTTTTTATAAAATGAAGGAACAAAATTGATTCACTCACACTTTATATTTCATAAACACATGTGTTTATTTCATCCATGTTGAGTTGCCTTCAGAACTACATTGAAGAATTTTGTACATTAAATACAAAAATTGAATCAAACAAAGTGTCTGTATTTTAATTAATATTTAGCCATTTCTTACTACACTGTAAATTTAAACTTCAAATTTTACGTTAAATTCATAGTTTTACTAGTATTTCATAAAATAAGCAAATTTTATTTTGACATGCCAAATAATTACCAGTGCCTTGTGATGCCTTTTAAAATCTCTAGAAACTTGACATTTATTTATTTTTTTTTTTAAGGGGGCAGTTTATCTTTTCAACAATTTTATTTATTTTAAAAATATCGTTCAAATGGTGAACTCGCTGCATTTCAATGTTCATCTAAAAGTACATTTTGAAAAAAAAAATTTAACTGCATATTTAATTAAAATTTTTAATTAGTTTTAAAAAAATTGAATTTTTTAAAGCCACTACTACTTTTTTAAATATTGATATTTTTGCCCATTTTTTTTTTTTTTTTTTTAAGATTTTCAAATGTGTATTATACAAGAATGCTCATGGATTTTTAGATACATCTAATGTTACGTTTAATATAATTTTTTTACTGATATGTGTAGTGAATATGTCTAGTGAAATCTAAAACACTTCTTCATATACTTTTAGTTTTTAAAAAATATCAAAAAACCTGAAGGATAATGCCATGTGCAGATTTATCACATATATAATAAAGAACATGTACAAAAAATTTTAAATCTCTATCTCAAATAGAAAGAAAGGCTTAGCATTTTTAAAACATGAAAGTGAAGAAAATGTGAACATGGAGAAAAAGCCATTTGAAGTTTTAATTTGTGTGGGTAATTGCGCTGGATGTATTAAAAAAAAAATTTACAATATCTCGCGATACAATTGCCGTATGGTTAAAAATCAGGTGTCAAAATATTCGCAATTAAATAGGCTTTCATTTAATATTTAAAAACAAAAATCGATTTTTTGATCAATTTTGAGGTAAACTGATTTTTTTTAATCATTTATTTCTTGAATTAACAACTGTACTATTGACTATAACATAAGAGAATTAATTTATTATATTCTTGATATATATTTTTTAATATTTCTCTTAATTAATTTTGTTTGCTTTCTTTCTGAATGATAATCGGAGTAAATATGTAGTGTAAAAAATAGCCTTTTAACTAATATTTCTTTTCACTAAAACACTACACATTTTTTTTGTCCTTTCTGTTTTTTTTTTTTTTTTTTTTTTTAAGTTCTTTCTTTTGACTCATTATAAATGAATATTTATATACCACACTATTGCTAATGTATTTTCCAAAACTTTTTCTATCTTTTAACCCTTACACTACTTATTTGATTTAGCATACACTTTTCATTATTGATGCAGTGACTCTAAAAATCAATCCCGTCAGACTTATTTTGCAATCTATAACCATTCTTTAGTGTTAGATGTTGAAATATGAATAGATAAAAATGGACATAAAGTGCATTTAAAAAAAATAAAAATAAAAATTCAAGTAGCTCCCTTTGATACATACAGGGGAAAAAACCCTTATATGTAGCTGATTAGTTATAAATGCTTTGAAGTGTTAATCTTTCAGTACACTTTCATAAATTTTCTCAGAAATGTGGTATTTTATACATTTTATTTTCACATATGGTACTGAAATTAAAATATAATTTTTACTACTGATATGTACAATTGTTTTTTCTAATTCCCCTCTTATTATTAATCTGAGTATCTTTGCATTTTTAATAATCTAATTACTTTATATAAAAATTACAACACACGCAGTGATGTATAGCTGTAGAAAAAATCAGAATATATGCCAGACAGTATAAGCTATAACTTTATTTGAGAAACAGCGGGTATACAAAGTTTCTTAAAAAAATCTAGAAAATATATGGTGTATACCACCCATATACCCTCCACTACATTCTTGAACTCATGCAAAATTTTAGGCTCGTCCGCCAAAAGTTTACTCATCAAAACGTTGACATAAAAAAAAGGGTCAACCTTTTTTTTTTTTTTTTAATGAGAATTCCACACATAGTAGGGAAAAGTAGGGTAAAACCACATACAATATTTGTTGCTTACTGAAACCAGAATTTCCAAATAAATTTTATGGGATTTAGCATATAGACCGGTAGGCAGCTGCATAAATCATTACCTCCATCGAGTTGGCGGTTGAAATTTCAGGATTAGTTAAAACGTGATTCGCGTATTAAAATGCAACTGGTCTGCCAAGTCCTATCTTGGTGGAAAACACGTGCAAACCCAATTTTAGTGATTGACTGGTAGGCTAACCATTGTGCTTTCCTGCTCCCTGTCCTCCATGTTTTCATACTTATGGGTGACGCAATGATAAACCTATCGATCAACCACCAAAATCGGGTCAGCGGGCGGTTTCTGCCAAGATATAACTTGGCAGACCGGTTGCATTTTAATATGCTAATGGAGCTCTGTCTAAACCTGGAATTTCAGCCTTCAACTCAATGAGGTGACGGCCTGTGCAGTCACCTCCCGGTCTAATACATACTCTGCACTTATCCTTGTACCATAGTCTCATTTTAAATGTATGATTAGTTCATCACATTTTTCTGAATAAATTATTATTCGTAAAAAGTCATCATACAGTCTTACTCCACTGATGGAAATAAAGATACGAATTTTTACTTGCATATGAAGGCATAAAGGAAAAAAAGTAAGAGAGACGAGCTTTATGAATAAAAATTATAATATAATACACGTGTTTATATAACAAAAGTGAATTCCAATACTTGCTATTATCCAATATTCACTATTTCACTTTAAGGCTTTAAATAAAGCCTTAAACATTTATTTCGCTATTCATTTAGAAATTTATTGAAATATGTAGTTGTCTATAAAAAATCACCAGTACGATCTGATGACAAGACACTCGTCATTTGGATTATTAGTAAATTGGAGAAAGAGAAGAATTATCCCCAGATCACATTCAAAATTAATCAATATTGCCTGTCTCACAGAAAAATTGAACGAAAAATCTTTCGAAAGTAATAAATTGATTTACTTTCACTTTTTCAATTTAAAAGTAGGCTTTATTTCCAATCGTTTGGTACCAGTAAGTTTCTTCTACAGCTCATATTCAAAATATTAGAATAATTACTTTTTTTTACAAATTGAAAATATCGTTTGGTAATTTAATGTATTTTAATTCAAATATGCAAATGATATTATTTTTATTAAGAACTTATTGTTGATTAGACTTATTTATTATCTTAAAATTAATATCATTTTTTAAAAGTTTAATTGAAAAAAAATATTTTGAAAAGTCAAAATATTAGAATATATCACATTAATTCTCCTTTAATTATCACCAATTCATAACTGGTGGCATCATTTATTAAATTCAGACGATTTTATTTAAAATCAGTATTCTTTTTGCAGTTTGTTTGCTTTTTCGTCTTAAAATGGGTCGTGTGCGTGATATTCCTCAATCTATTAAATTTCGTATGATTGATTTGTATCGTCAGGTAAAAATCAATGTTATATAGCGAATTATTTACATTGTTCGCAATCAAGCGTTCGTAAAATGCTAACGCATTATTCAAAAAATGAAAAATTTCAAAATAATCGCTGAAATGGCGGCCGAAAACCAAAAACATCTGATAGAGATGAAAGGAAACTGAAGCGTATAGTTAAGAAAAACCGTTTCAAAAGTGTGCGATTCTTGCAGCGAAAATGGAAAGAAGGAGGAGTTGAAGTTTCTACATCGACAACATTAAGACGTCTCCATAAATTTAAGTTTGAATCTCGTGTACCGATAACAAAACCTCTCACGACTGCAAAACAAAAGCGTATAAGATTGAATTGGTGTAAATCAAGACGTTTATGGAATGAAGAAGATTGGAAAAATATATTATTTAGTGATGAAAGAAGGTTTTGTGTTTCAAATGGTAATCAAGGTATTCGAGTTTGGAGATTGAAGCAAGAAGCATTTGATAAAGAATGCCTTAAACGTTCCGTAAAGTTTGCTGCTAGTGTCATGGTTTAGGGTTGCATGAGTGCAGAAGGACTTGGAAAGTTATGCATCGTCTACGAAAAGGTTAACTCTCATATATATCAAGAAATTTTGGAATATTACATGATTCCATCATCAAAAGATTTATTTGAAGATGATTTCATCTTTCAAAAGATTTAGCGTCACCGCATACCTCGGTGTCAACTAACAAGGAAGGTCTCCATACGGGCATACTCAGAAAAATCTGAAAAAAAAATACAGAATGTTCTTCTTCCATAGGTATACATGTTTATAAAAAATTTCGGCGAACCTCGGTAGAACGTCCGTAAAAAATAATGAAAATTTCGTTTATTTGGCGACTTATCACCGTTTGGCGAAGAAATAAAATTTCAAAAAATACGCTTGTCAAATACTCTTTAAGGAAAAAACATTTTATACTGAATTTGTTTAAATAAGTTTAATTTAAATAACTTTAGATTTGTCATATTTACTTTGTTTTAACTATAGTTTTGTCATATATATTTATATGTACTTATAACGATTTTTAACTATCCTATTTTACGATTTAAAACAAAATCTAAATTGAATAAAATTGTTCCAAACTTAAAAATATGCCCCATTGAGCACTGTGGATTCAACTTTGTTGCTATGGAAACAACTTCTTCGGTATGGAAATGTGTTACGGCAGCATTATTCATCTGGCGTTAAAAGTTATTTTTATAACCGATAAAGCGGTTTAAATTAAAAAAATTGTGGATTGGAGAATAAAACAATGACAAAATTTCATTCAAATCGGCAACAAGCAACATGTATAATACAAAATGTAATAATAATAATAATTTCTTTGATGGTTTACGTTTAAATTCATAAAAAGCCGCATATTCTCAAAATCAATTAACAAACAATTTTCAGATTTATTCAAATCGTTTGCTTTTGGCAAGGAAAAGTGCTGCTCGCCAAATTGCGTGCCGCTTTCGTCTTTTCACGCCAATTATTCGAAAGTATTTTATTTTTTTACAGATTTTCTACTGTAATTCCGCCGGTAATTTTAACTGATCCTTTATTACATACATGAGTACTTTCACTAGCATTTTTTCCAACCTATTCTGAGTATGCCCAGTATGGAGACCTTCCTTGTAAGAATTGTTTCCGCCAACGCAACATTAAGGTACTTCCTTGGCCACCAAACTCACCAGACCTTAATCCCATCGAAAACTTATGGTGTATAATGAAGAAAAAACTCCAAGAAAATCCTCCTTCAAGTAAAACCGAGTTAGTGGCACGTATAAAGTCTGTTTGGACTAATATTGATAGAAATGTTTGTAAACACCTTGTATATAGTATGCAAGATCGATTGTACGCTGTTATGAAAGCTAAAGGGGATGCTACAAAATATTAACTACCATTTACTTCGTATTCATAAGGTAATATTATTGCGTAAAATAAAATATTCTCATATTTTGAACCAATCTAAATTTTATTTTAATGTTTTGATGGGTTTCAGAAAGCTGTATGCCTAATTTATTGTACTGTATTTTATATTTTGTAAATGTTAAAATCTTATCTAAACATTCCAGATTTAATTTATAAGAAATTTAATTGCATTTACTTAGTATCAAAAATAAATGAAAAATAATTTTTTCTCAACTATTCTAATGTTTTGAATATGAGCTGTATAATTAAATTGTCATAGCATTTAATATTCTGTATGCTCTTTCAGGGCTGCCACAGGCGACTATTTTTATATTCTATTCGCCACACTATTAAAAAAAGAAAAAAAAAGAAACATTTTGTAGTATATTTATTTCTCTTGCAAATGTTGACAAAGTGTATGTAAAAGATTTTTGTTTCAAAAAAGTGGTGCGAAATAGAATTAAAAAATAGTCGCCTGTGGCAGCCCAGCTCTTTCTATCGGTCATTATCAAATTTATGTAAAAAGTGCAATAAATATCTAATATTGAAGCTATTTACAAAGTTTTGGCAAAAATTTTATTTAAAAACAAATGAATGTTTGTTCTTATATGCAGGGTGTCCCAAAAAGGCTGAACATTTTTTTTTCTTTATCTGTTGGAGATACATATAGCCCAGTGGTAGGGGAGGAAAAAAAGGCCGAATTCGGAATTAATTAGGGGAAAGCTGGAAATTGTTTTAATCTATTTAGTTTAGGTCTAGAATGAATATGCTAAGTTTTCCCCCTCGTGGTAGGTGAGCGTTAGAAAATATGTACAGATTTATAGTAAAAAAACACGTTTTTTTTAAAAAAAATACCATAACAGTATCTCAAAACAGCTAACTCTTTCAAAAACATTGTCAATACAAATGTTGTAGAGCTTAAAATAGTAAAATGAGTACCTACACTTAATATTTTTGTTGAACATTAAGGTCACAATTCTACTTTAAAGTTTTAGACCCGTGGTCACGGTGTTGAGATCCGAATTAATTAGGAGAAAACTGGAAATTGTTTTAATCCCTTCAGTTTAGGTCTAAAATGAACGTACTATGTTTTCTTCCTCGTACTTGGGTGAATGTTAGAAAATATGTACATATTTATTTTCGAAAAACACGTTTTTCTTAATTACCTTAACAATATCTCAAAGCAGCTAACTCTATAAAAAACGTTGTCAATACAAATGTTGTAGAGCTTAAAATTCTGAATAAAATGAGTACCATCATTAATATTTTTGTTCAACATTAAGGTCGCAATTCTATTTCAATTTTTTTCAAATCAAGAGCTTAAAGCCAGGAGAGACCAAGTTAACTTAAAACTACCTCAAAATTGCGGTCTTAATATTGAACAAAAACAGTAAGTGTAGGTACTAATTTTATTCAGAATTCTAAGCTCTACAACTTTTTTATTGACAATGTTTTTGATAGAGTTAGCTATTTTGAGATATTGTTAAGTTAACTTGGTTTCTCCTGGCTTCAAGCTCTTGATTAGCGATTAAAGCAAAATTTTGAAATAGAATTTCGACCTTAATGTTAAACAAAAATATTAATGATGGTACTCATTTTATTCGGAATTTTAAGCTCTACAACATTTATATTGACAATGTTTTTTATAGAGTAGTTGTTTTGAGATATTGTTAAGGTAATTATAAAAAACGTGTTTTTCGAAAATAAATAAAAAAACGTGTTTTTCGAAAATAAATATGTACATATTTTCTAACATCCACCCAAGTACGAGGAAGAAAACATAGTACGTTCATTTTAGACCTAAACTGAAGGGATTAAAACAATTTCCAGTTTTCTCCAAATTAATTCTGTGTTCAACCCCCTGAGCACGGGTCTAAAACTTTAAAGTAGAATTGTGACCTTAATGTTCAACAAAAATATTAAGTGCAGGTATTCTTTTTTCTCAGAATTTTAAGCTCTACAACATTTGTATTGACAATGTTTTTGACAGAATTAGCTGTTTTGAGGTACTGTTATTGTATGTAAAAAATACGTGTTTTTTTACTATAAATCTATACATATTTCCTAACACTCACCTAGTACGAGGGGAAAAACATAGCATATTCATTCTAGACCTAAACAGAAGGGATTAAAACAATTTCCAGCTTTCCCCAAATTAATTCCGAATTCAATTCCCTTACCACTGGGCTAATAAGCAATGTTGGAAATATGTAAACAATGTAGATTTCAAACATGTTCAACATAAGATAGCTTATGATAATGATATTGTCCTGCCTTTCATTTTCAAAAAGTTACGTTTTAAATTTTTATACAGTTCTACGAGTTATATTTAGAAAATTTTCCTCTGTGTTCTAAAAAAGTAAAATACTCTTCTACTACCAAAACTCAATTTATGATACTTTGCATTTTACGAAATTCGGTTCCAGGCACGAAAAAGAGATGAACGGTTTTTTAGTGCCCAAAAGCTCCGAAATTGTACAGTCGTGGGAAAAAAAAATAAGCATCCTCTACTAACTCTGCAACTAATTATAATAGAAGAAACTTACTGGTACCAAACGATTGGAAATAAAGCCTACTTTTAAATGATGGAAGAAAATTTCATTAGGGGGCCATCTACAAATCAAAACTAGACCAAACTTTGTTTTTTATCAGTTGCAACACCCAAGTTTGATAATATATTTCAAATCTTCGGCCCAATAACTATGCCTAGAAAAGAAATTTCAAATCATTCGGATAATACGTTTTTGAATTATAAACATTCAAATTTAGAACTTCTAATGTTAAATTACATTTTCATATTTTTATTAATATCTCCTGAAATTATAATCCTAATGTGATAATTTTTTTGTACGATTATAATAAAAAACCCAAACATAAATACATTAAATTTGTAATTTAAAAAATTTCGTAATATGAATTAATGAATTATGAATGAATTAATGAAAATTAATATTCGAAAAAAATATGAATTGGAACCTTTTTTTTTTTTTTTTTTGATAGATTTATATTTATTGTGTCCTGCTTTATGCGAATCTAAAATTTAAAATCTTTCTTCCGAGTACTTTTTGAATTATGATTTAAAAACGTCAAAATGATGTGCAGAAAAGCATTATTTGAAAAAAAAAGAAAGTGTTTTACTCATTTTATTAAAACATTTGAGCTGGTAATGGTCGAAGCATATTAAGCGAGTGGAATGGTCATATTGGCAAGAAATAATATATTAATAGAAGTGACATAGACATTCTGTAGCATTTCAGCAATCGCGTACCGAACTTCAATTTACATACAGCCCCTAAAATAGGCTCGTTTTAAAGCAATTAATTTGTATGAAAGCAATCGTATGAATTTCATGAAAATTTGTTTTTAGGCTAATTGAAAGAATGTAGAGTTTATTTATGTCGTCGGACTTGGGTTGGACTATTGAAAAAAAAAATCAAAGTTTGGGTTTGTTTTGATAAATAGACCCCCACCCCCCTTAAGCAAATTTTATATACTCCATTTAAAAGTAGACTTTATTTCCAATCGTTTGGTACCAGTAACTTTCTTCTACGATAATTTTTTGCGGAGTTAGTAGGAGGTGTTTAATTTTCTTTTCCGCGACTGTACCATATTCAATGTACCATAACTTGGTGAGTTTTGATCCTAAAAGAATAGAATTTTTTACTGTTAACATGTCAGAACATGGAGGAAATTTTTGTAAATATATCTTATAAGATCCAAGGATTGTATAAAAATTGAAAAAGTGTAGCTTCTTGAAACGAACGGCTGGACTATTTCACTGTCATAACCTTAATTCTTAACTTATTTTGAACACTCTCAGTTTACTTTGTCTTCGTATCTCTAGCAGGTAAAAAATTTAAGCATGTTTCGTTGTTGTGGGGATACCGTATAATTAAAAATTCTGCAACATTTGAAATATCTCTCTCCCCACTCCAATGTTAAATTAAAGAATTTTTCATATTGATGATTACGTGTTTCAAGTAATCATTTGAATGCATCAAACCAAAATCAAAACTTTCGAAATTATATGCTGCACTCAATTTTAACTGTGCCTATACAGGGCATGACAAGAAAGTTAAAATGCACTTTAATTGGCTGCCTGTTGAAGATAAGTATGCAATGTAAATTGCAAAAATTCTCAAAAGGTTAGGGTAAGGCTTATTATCTTCTCATTAATTTCCATAGAGTTACACTTTTAAATTTATATATCGCCTCTCAAAACAGAAATGGTCAATTGAAAATAACTCATTTTCCTCCATCAACATCACTACGAAAAGCTGCATACACATATCTTTAACTGAATTATAATAAAAGAAAACAACTGACTTTTTCGTACCATTTAAAGTGCCATTTTATCGGTAAAAAATAAGGATAATTCACAAATTGGCGATGACTTTCTTTAGAACAGAAATGTGTTCACAAATATGAAAAAAAAAAAAATACATATTCTCTTCTTGCAATATCTAACAGATTTATTTTTGTAATTTGATATATGTGGTCCCCATTCACAATGATCAGTTTTCAATTAAGAGTAAGTAATCCATTCAATTTTAAAAGTGCAAATATGCAATTTTTTGTATTGATGTTGCAATGAAAAGAAAAATTTCCAACTGGTTAAATTTGTTTACAAAGGTTGTATAAAACTTTAAGTCTAATGTCTTGAAAGTTATAGTAGCGTCACGATTATCCGAGTTAATATGGATCGTGGACCAAGCTCACCTCGGATAACCTAAAAATTCGGATAAATCGGATTGATACAAATCGTCACCAACTAAGGACATAAAATATAAATTTTTACTTAATTCATTAATTTTTATGGTACTAGTAATATTTCTTTGATGTACATTTCCGTTACTTTTAACCCTTAAATGCCGGGTGTTGCCTTTTGGCAACATACCCCAATTAGGCTTCTAAAATATTATTAGAATAATATTGAAGCTATAATGCCTAATGTTGCCAATAAAATACATTCTGAAAATATTATTAAATAGATTTTCAACATTTAGATGGCAACACTTGTGCTGTTTAAGAATTCTGATAGATTTATTTTTTCAATTGTTGATACATGTTCTTTTTGTTTTGTTTGGAAGCTTGCGAAATACCCTATTTTGTTCTGCAGTGAGCAAGTAAAATTTATTTCGTATCATAGTTCTCAAAATTGTTGTATGTTTAATATTATAGAATTTTATCAAGGAAAATTGTTTTTCCAGTTAAACACCAGTATTACCGATAAGTAACAAATAGTTTTTTTTAGCCGTAAACCATACTTAAAACAAAATATGATTTTTTTAAAGTATTTTTTCCATGATTTATTTAAAAAAAGAAAGCCGAAAAACATTTTTAAATGATTTTTGAAAACTCAGGCATTTAAGGGTTAAGAAAAGCGGGGAATGAAATTGTTTATTTGAAAAAGCCCTCGATAGTTTTTGTTTGTTGAATGTCAATTTTGCTGCTGTATTACGCTACTGCATAGCTACCAATTTCTAAGATTTTTTTTCTTACCATTAAAACTTACCATAAATTAATTCAATCGCCGAAATCTTAGAATTGTCAACGATTAAATATGGTAAAAATTTGTATTAAAATTTAGAGGTAATAAAACCGTACAAATTGGCAGCTATGTGATTCTATTAATGCCATGAAAATTGCAGGTGTTGTAGCCTCTTCTTTCTGCCCAAAGTGTAAAATAGTTTTTTTCAATCGACCTTATACCTTTGAAATGGATCACTTTCTTCTGATGGACTGATGGCTTTCATTATTATGAAACAGCCATTATAAATGAAGTGTTAGGTGAAGGTGAAAGAGTAGTCGTAAAAAGTTAGAACTCTGATTTTCTGGTCCGAATGGGAAAAAAAAAATTATGGCCTTCCCTCCCCCCCCCCCCCCCCCCATTCTGACCAGAAAATCAGAGTTCTAACTTTTTATGACTACTCTTTCATCTTCACCTAACACTCCATTTATAATGACTGTTTCATAATAATGGAAGCCATCAGTCCATTAGAAGAAAATAACTCGGTTAAAGCGAAAATTCGGTTAAGCGGGACTCTACTGTAATGGCAAGACTATTTCATTAATATAACTTTATTTCCTTCTTTTTTTTAGAACAGTTATTTAACTTACATTTTCTACTACTCTCAAACAGATAAACACTTAACCCCTTGAAGAGCGGTGGTACATTTTATATCACTTAATTTTATTCCCCAAGTACCACAATGGTACCAATAATTTGTATTTTTTTTTTCCATTTATAACGTGCGTGAAGAAAAGCTTTTATTTATTTTCATGTTCATAAATTCCAATGTTATTCAATCATTTCAAAATTTTAGCAACAGAGGTACTTTACCCCTGAAAGGTTTAAAGCACGTTTCAACCTTTTTAAGACACCATGCATATTACCTTCTTTGATACTTTTAACTTTTATCATATTCATGATTTAAAAAAAAATTAGGACGTGGGATGTAAACATGAATTATTTTGACTACAGTCAATTGTATTTAGCCAAAATGTAGCCTTAACTTTGACCAGCAAAACTGAGTGTTAGTCATTGACTATTTTAACTTAGTACATGCGACTAATTACAAATTGACACTGATGATATTTTTACATTAATGGAAAGTCATCTGTTTTCATTGCTGTGCAGTTCTTTTGATGTACTTCTATCCCTGAGGAATCTTTTTTGAAGCGGTGTTATTATCAGCAACAAAGGATGGACGAATGCTAGTGCAAGGCAAATGCTGTCGAATATATTCACCTGCAATAAAGAAAAAAAAAATTTAATAAAATATAAAGTACGAGCGTTTACATCTTAAAAGTAACTACCATGCTAAATTCCATTCAAATTTATAGCCCAACAACAGAAATCGCAATTTAATTTTTTTTAGCCTCCGGTACGCTATGCTATTTCTTTCTCTCAGCTTATTTTGTGTCCAAAAAATAACGTTACCTTACAGAAGCTAGCCGTAAAACAAAGCATTACGATTAAATACTCTTTAGCAATTTTTTAAACTTCTAAGCATCGCACATTTTCATTTTTTATACCATCGTATTGGAAAAAAAAAGTTCTTTTAAATACATTTTGTTTGAAAACTGTATCTCCATTTATTTTTGAAATATTATTTTTTTTGTAGTTTTTGGAGCCATTTGTTTAATATTGGCAACGGAAGTACTCCATTTCTGTAGAAAGTAAAGGAAAAATAGTTTTAAAATAGTAATTATATATTTTTGTTGCCATTTTCTAGTAACAACAGAAAGAAAATGTAATTAAAATACGTGCCATTTTGAAAAAAATATAAACGAATGATTTCTGTTAAAACAATGGAGCTATTATATACTATATTTAATTGTAAGTACCTATGAATCATTAGATAGCCGGTTTTTTTTTTTTCGATTTTCTTGAATAACGGAATCTTTTTGCTGCATTTGTGCATTATTTCGCGATAGTGATGTGCTATGCATGCTTTACTGTATATGCTTAAGAGTAGATCGTCAATGTATAATTTTTAAGCGGATGCGAATGACGTCATTTTACATAAAATAAAATGTGTGCTTTAAGTCTTAAAATTGAAATATGTTTTGTATTGCAGCAGAGTCCCGATTAACAGAGTAATTTTCTTCTGATGGACTGGTGGCTTCTATTATTATAAAACAGCCATTATAAATGAAGTGTTAGGTGAAGATGAAAGAGCAGCCGTAAAAGAAATTATGGCCATTTTCCACCCCATTCTGACCAGAAAATCAGAGTTCTAACTTTTTACTGCTGCTCTTTCCCCTTCACCTAACACTTCATTTATAATGGCTGTTTCATAATAATAGAAGCCACCAGTCCATCAGAAGAAAATGAAGTAATGGAAATGCCGGGGGCGACACTAAATTCTGAAAAAAGCAGAATTCTTGTTCTCTAGGGGTTTTTTTTTTCTGCATTCTTTTAAATTTCGAATACTTTAGAAATAGTTATGTGAGAGCATTTACGCCCTCAAAGTAACAGCCATGTTAAATTTCAAGTTTCTAGCTATAATAATTCCAAGTAAATCGTAATAGACCTTGAGGCGGCAACACAGATAATCACCTCACCGAGTTCACGGCTGAAATTCCAGAATTATTTAAAACTCGATTCGCATATTAAAACGCAATCGGTCTGCCAAGTCATAACTGGGTGGAAAACCCGTTTTTAGCCGTTTACTCGTAGGTTTACCATTGTGTTTTCCTGCACTCAAAGGTATGAAAACATGGAGGTCTGAGAGCAGGAAAACACAATAGTAACCACTAAAATTGGGTTTCCTGGTGTTTTCCACCAAGATATGACTTGGCAGACTGATTGCGTTTTAATACGCGAATCGAGCAGTGATGGAACAGCGTAGCACCAGAGATTCAGTTGACACCGCTAAATTTTAGTAGTATTCTTCGTCGTATTTCAGGATGAAATTTCTGAGATTTTTCAAGGCGAAGAATACTAATAAAATTTAGTGGTGACAATCGACAAACTGCTGCGCCACTGTTCCATCACCGATTGAACTTTAAATAATTCTGGAATTTCATCCCTGAACTCGATGAGGTGATTGTCTGTGCTTCCGCCGCCTGGTCTATAATTTAGAACGCTTTTCGCTCATTTCACTCTTAAATTTAGATTTTTTTTTAGAAACTATTTTTAGCAAGCATTTACATCTTAAAAGTAACCACCATGTCAAATTTCAAGTTTCTAGCCCCACAGTATCACAAAAATTACAATTTTAGAACTTTTTGGATTCTGTACCCTCTGTGGTCTCAGAGTAAATAAATTAATAGAGATGAAACGCGCAATTTTTCCTTAAAGCCAAGAGTAACAGTCTAGCTAAGCCTTAAAACCGGTTTCAAATTGGCCCAAACATTTGCAGCTCACTTTTATTCACTGAATGATCTTTAAAGATCCCAAACATAAGAATTCAGCCCTCGTCCCTAGTGCTTGCCCTGTTTCGGGCCGAATGTGGACATTTAAATTTGTGCGATAACTGAACACGCATAGCAAATCGTTCAGACTGTATATGCTGTCTTATCTTTATTAACGTATTTACTCTGAGGGTATTTATACGAACATAAAATATTTATGTTTAGTTTTTTCATGGCGATAACAGTGTTCTGTCGCTCAGTGCGTTAATTTCATACTGAATCACACACTTTCACTTCTGAAGCAATTTCATTGTTACATAGTGTTATCTATTGGGCAACGATAAGAAGGGATATCTTGTATATAATATTGATTTGCATCACGGCCGACTTCAATATCGGTCGAGAAAGCTCTTGTTTGTTAGGGCGGTGACTTAGGACGGAGTTCATGACATCACATCATGTGGTCTCTGCCTGCTGAAAGCCGTCCTAAAGGCGGGGAAACAAACAAGAGCCTCAACCTCAGAGTAAAGATAAGAAGTAGAGGCCGAATCCCATTGTTCTTTCGGTCAGAACTTGAAGCTAACATGTTTCCGCTTTCATCGCCAAAAGGTTGTCTTTTTTGGCGGTGATCTCCTTATTAGCAACTGACGGACTTAATTCATGCGAGAGAAACGCCGACGCAAGAAAGTTTCAGTGGGAACCGGAGGAGAAAAACCGGTTTGGCGCTTTTTCTCTACCCACCATCACGTGACGGTGGGCAGTGGTACCGGCTTCAAGAAAGGGTTGCTATTTCTGAGTCCAGTTATATGAGAAGTCTATGGCCTCAACCGATTCGATCGACCGGAGATCACACGATCTGACGTCACGAGCTTCGTCTTGAAACAGTTGAAACAACAAAAGCTTTGTAGACCGGTACTGAAGTCGGCCGTGTTTAGAATGAATGAATTATGCAGAACTAAGACTTACATAAAGAACATTCTGGGAAGCCGATGATTCCCACAAGAAGAGAGGAAACTGTAAGAGACTGGCAATGGCAGAAAACGTACTCATTATTCCCAATAATTTGTTGAAATGTTCCGCTGGAAATCTGAAAAGAAATAAATAAGCGTTTTTTTACTATATCTATTTAACATCCACTAATAAAATCTTCCAAAGTTGTTTTGTTTAAAGTGGTCTTTTATTTAAAAATTTATGCGTGTATTAGTCCAGGTAATTATGGCACGTGTGCGAATAATTTTTGCACGATGTTTCTTGTGACTCTAAATCGAGATTCAACGAGATTACATGAGCTTAGAAGAATTGGTCTTGTACAAAATAGATTAATTGGACATTAGAGAATTTTAATTGTTACCTATTAAATTCCAATCTAATTCCGTATAGTCTCAAAAATTTATCAAACAAAGGCTCTTTTTGAAAACTAAAGAATATTAGACATTAGTAAATATGTCGATGGTAAAATTTTGGTACCATGGAATTTGATTTGAGGGCTGATTTAAAAAAGGTGGCGTTTATCATTTTAAGAGTTTTGCAGTCTGTCTATGCCTGAGAATTATTATTTTCATAAATTAAATAAGGTAAAATCCTCACTAATATAAAAACTCAATTGAAAGCACTAATCAGATAATTCCTATTCAGTTTGCATTGAGTTAAAATTGAGTATCAACCTGATACTAATTTTCCATTCAAGATGTAACGATACAAATTGCATTAATGTTTTTTTTTTTAATATATTTGTTTTTTAAGTGTTACAACATAATACCTACATATGTGTTACCCGTGTTTTAAATCTTAATAAATATTTTTCTAGTAATCTTGATGCATTACTTTTCAATAAACTAAATTTGTTTTGTAGTTGGCACGTTATGGTCAAATAAAATATTTCTGGATCAAAATAATTTTCAAATAAAATATCAAAATCAAATCTTGGTCAAATAAAATATTTCGGATAAAAGAGCCCCAGCACTGAGGTACTGCACTCATTAAAATCTGCAGACATCATAGTAATAATTTTTTAGTTTGAATACCGAAGGAGTATTTCGAATGTACTTTAAAAGAGGTTTAGAATAAAAGTAGAGAATAAAACAGCTGATAACCATTTGCAAAAGTTATCATAAAAGGTAAAACAAGGTAAATTTTGTAATTAGATGAAATTCGCATAAACAGGAAAGCATTCTGTGTCATTGATGAGATGCTTATATTTTATTTCATACGAAGATTAGAAGTTTTGGTCAGGTCAGAGGCGCAAAGAGTAAACTTCGGGATAAAGTTTCCAAATAGGGGCGCCATTTTAAAAACTTTCTTGGGGGAGAGGAGGGGGCAAAATTATTTTTAATGTAAGGGAAGATTTGTTTTGATCTTGTGTAATTCTGAGAAAAAATTGATATGTTTTTAAAATTATATTTCCTTGTATAAGCCGAGAAATTTTGGGCATTTTTTTTGGCTCAAAAGTGGGGGTGGGGGGCGGATTATACACGAGTCAAAGAAAATTACTAAAAATACTATTCTAAAATAAAAAAGTCCTTCCGGCCAGTGCCGGGAGGAAGAGGTAGCTTTCATATTCCCTATTTTAAAAAAGCCAACTTATTTTATTCAAACACACGAAGCTCAATTTAGTGGAAACCGAATATAGGAGATTCAATAATAATTTTTATCAATACTAAACCATTATGAATGAGAATTTCGCGAAATTAGTCAGCTTTATCCAAGCTGCTTTTATTTAAAGTAACTTATATTTGGCTGCCAAATTCGGCGATTTCTTAAAGTGCCTGCCATTTTAAGACAACGTGGTAAATGAGGCTAACCAGTGAACTTGGTTGAGACCTTAGTAATTACTGTGTACATGCTCACTCACATCGGAATAGGTTGATATATACAAGTGCTGTTGCAGGCAAAAAATCAGATTTTTCAAAATGTCACCCACATTAGAAATTGAAACTGCTATATCTGAGCCATTTTTTTAAGATAAAGACAAACAAAAAATGCTCCTGAATACTAATATCAAGGTCAAATACTTAAGAAAGAAACATTTTTCAATTTCTAATTTTTTTGCACCTCACTTCAAATATAATTTTTTCTTAATTTAATGTCCGCCATTTTGAAACAAGATGGCTGATGAAGCTGGCCAGCGAACTTGGTCGAGATATTGATGATTATTTATCGAGATATTTATCCACATGCCTTCTTACATCGAAATAGGCGAATACGTGTGTTATCGCGTGACAAATACAAGATCGTTTCAAAATGTTAGCCATGCTAGAAATTCAAAGTGCTATAAATCAACCATTTTTTAAGATATAAACAAAAGAACAAATTTTCAGAAACAAAAACTCCTCCGGAATCTTTGTATCAAGGCCAAACACACAAAAAAATCTTTTTCATTTTCCAATTTTTTAATACCTCATTTTAAATTTTAAATTAATTTTTTTTAATGGAAACCCTTTTGAAACAAGATAGCGAATGAAGCTGGCCAACGAACTCGGTCGAGACATTGGTATGTACCATGTACAGACGAAGTTACATCCAAATCGGTTCATAAATACGCCTGTTATCGCGTGACAAAAATCAGGTCGTTTTAAAATGTCAGCCACAATAGAAATTCAAAATGCTATAACTCAGCCATTTTTTTTAGATAGACGAAACAAAAACTGTTTCGGAATCTTTGTATTAAGGTCAAACACATACGAAAAAAACCTTTTTCATTTTCCAATTTTTTGGTATCTCATTTTAAATTTAAAATTTTTTTAAATGGCCGCCATTTGAAACAAGATGGCGGATGAAGCTGGCCAACGAACTCGGTCGAGATATTTGTATGTACTATGTACACACCAAGGTACATCCAAATCGGTTCATAAATAAGCCTGTTATCACGTGACAAAAATCAGGACGTTTCAAAATGTCAGCCACTAGAAATTCAAAATGCTTTAACTCAACCACTTTTTAAGATATAGACGAAACAAAAACTGCTCCCGAATCTTTTTATCAAGGTCAAACACATAAGAAAAAAATATTTCTTCAATTTTCAATTTTTTGGTACCACATTTCAAACTTAATTTTTTCTTAAAAATTTAAATGGCCGCCATTTTAAAACAAGATGGCGGATGAAGCTGGCCAACGAACTCGGTCGAGACATTGGTATGTACTATGTATAAACGAAGTTACATCCAAATAGGTTGATAAATACGCCTTTTATTGCGTTACAAAATTCAGGACGTTTTAAAATGTCAGCCACGCTAGAAATTCAAAATGCTATAACTCAGCCATTTTTTAAGATATAGACGAAATAAAACCGCTTCGGAATCTTTGTATAAAGGTCAAATATATAAGAAAAAAATATTTTTCCATTTTCAGTTTTTTGGTACCACTTTTCAAAATTTAAATTAAAAAAAAATTTAAATGGCCGCCATTTTTAAACAAAATGGCGGACGAAGCTGGCCAACGAACTCGGTCGAGACATTGGTATGTACTATGTACACACCGAATTACATCCAAATAGGTTCATAAATACGAGAGTTACAGTGTGACAAAGGTCAGATATATATATATATATATATATAACCAATAATTAAACATAACCTACCACCATCAAAAACCGTAATATTATGAATTAAAGCTGTAAGTATATAAAGATTAAATTAATTATAAGAATTATTATGGAAGAAAAATAAGAACGTGGACACCGACAAATAATGGAAATGCTTATATATTGAATTACGTTTTCAAGGGCACAGAATTCAATGATATAAGCAAAATAGTAGTTTTCTGTATGAAAAATAAGCTAAAGCTAAAAGTTATTTTCCCCTGTGCCCAAACAACCATTAAAATCAAGTTTATTAATTGATTAAAAATGAAAACAGAATAGAAACAAATAATATGAAATGGAAAAATCAATAAAACCTATTTAAATATTTATCTATACTCATCTATACTCCTATTATAAAGAGGAAAAAATTGTTTATTTGTAGGAGGTAAGCTCTGGAACTACCGAACCGATTTCAAAAGTAATGGTATCAAAATGATGGTGTTAGTACAACTTAGAACATAGGCTATATCTTATGTCGGTGCCACTACCCCAAAGGGGGTGTACGAACAAAAAACGTTCTAAAAATGCGATTTTAGCATTACTGAAGGGCCTAGAAATATGAAATTTTGAATATTAGTTACTTATTAGATATAAATGATGTCTAAGAACAGTTCTCAAACAATTCGAAATTTAAATGGGGTTAAAATGCACAAAAAAGCGCTCTAAAAACGTTCTAAATGGTAGTTTCTACGCAATCTCAGGAAATACCAAACCGATTTAAAAAATATTGGTGTCAAAATGATGGTGACAACCCTTGCTCCAACATAGGCTATGTTTTATGTCGGTGACACTACCCGAAAGGGGGTGCAGGAGCAAAAAACGTTCTAAAAATGCGATTTTTGCGTTACCGAAGGGCCTAGAAATATGAAATTTTTGAATATTAGCTACTTATTAGATATAAAGGATTTCTAAGAACAGTTCTTAAACAATTCGAAATTTAAAAGGGGTGAAAATGGGCGAAAAGCTTTCTAAAAAACGTTCTAATGGTGGTTTCTACAAAATCTCAGGAAATACCAAACCGATCTAAAAAATAATGGCGTCAAAATGATGGTGACAACCCTTGCTCCAACATAGGCGATGTTTTATGTCGGTGTCACTACTCCAAAGGGGATGCAGGAGAAAAACGTTCTAAATTGCGGCTTTTGCGTTACGGAAAGGCATAGAATCGTGAAATTTGGAATGGTAGTTAGTTATAAGATATCAATGATCTCTAAGGACATTTCCTAAAAAAATCGAAATTTAAAAGGGGGTCAAAATGCGCAAAAAGCGTTGTAAAAAAATTTCTAAATTGCATTCTCAGTAAGTATTGACCCGATTTCAAATATAATGGTGTAAAAATGATGGTGACAGATCTTGCTCCAAGATAGGCTATATTTTATATCTGTTTCCACTACCCCAGAGGAGATGCAGGAGCAAAATGCGCGAAAAGCGTTCTAAAAACGTTCTAAATGCCGATTTGTCGGCAATATCTCAGGAAGAATGAATCTGATTTCAAACGTAATGGTAGGAGATTGATGCTGACAGCCTCTGCTCTAACATAGACGCTATTTTATGTCGGTATCATTATCACGAAGACGTTGCAGGAGCAAAAAAGCGTTCTAAATTTCGATTTTTGTGATCGGTAGGGGCTAGCAACTTAAAATTAGGCAAGGTACATATTTATTAGATAGAAATGATCTTTAAGAACAGTTTCGATAAAATTGGAAATTTAAAAAGGGGTGAAAATGCGCGAAAAGCGTCCTAAAAACGCTCTAAATTGCGATTTCTACTCAATCTAAGGAAATACCAAAGCTATTTCAAAAGTAATGGTTGCAAGTCAATGGTGACAGTCCCTGCTATAACATAGGTTATATTTTAAGTTGCTGTCACTACCATCTGAGGGTTGCAAAAGCAAAACATGTTCTAATTTGCGTTTTTTGCACAACTGAGGGGTCTAACACTTTGAAGTATGGCATGGCATTTACTTACAAGATGCAACTGCTTTCTAAGAACAGTCGAAAGAAAATACCAAAATTAAAGAAAATGAAGTGAGAGAAAAGCGTTATAAATTACAATTTTTAAGCAAACTTATAAATTACCAAACCGATTAAAAAAATAATGACGACAAATTTTGGTGATAGAACCTGCTCAAACATAAGCTATATTTTATGTCTGTTCCACTACCACCAGAGGGTTGCAGGAGCTAAAAACTTTCTAAATTGCGATTTCTGTGATACTAAAAAGGCTAGAAACTTTAAATATGACATGGTAGTTACTTATAAAATATAAATGCCCTCAAAGGAACGTCGAAAATAAATTCGAATTAAAAAGGGGTGAAGCGAAAGGGAGGTGCGAAAAGCATTCTAAAAAAGTTCTAAATTACGATTCTAAGCAATTTCAGGGACTATAAACCGATTATAAAAGTAATAGTTGCGAATCAATGGTAACAGTCTCTGATCCTACACAGGCTATATTTTATGCCGGTGATTCTACCACCTGGGGTTCACAGGAACAACAAACGTTCTAAAAAAGGCCTTTAAAAGCTTTTTAAATTACGTTTCTGTGGAATATTAGGAAATAACAAACCGATTTCAAAATTAATGTTGGCAAATTAATGGTGAAAGTTCCTGTTTCAACATAGCCCTTTATGTTGAGAGAGGTGGTAGGACTTGAAATTCGACATGATGGTTAATTTTAAGATGTAAGAAGATGGTTTCTAAAAAATTCAAAACTTCAAATGAATACTGAAATGAGCGTATTAACTGAGCATAAAAGTTTCAAAATATTTTCTAAATTATCATTTATTTAGTTTTATTTCATTTTATTAATTTAAGTCTCATTTCTGCCTAATGCAGCGTAATAATGATGTTTAATCAAACTGAGTTTTAAATAGTAATTTTTGAATTATTCCTAAAAGTAATAAGTACCTTTTAATAAAAAAAACCCTTTTAATAAAATAAAATATTACCTTTTAATAAAATAAAAATTTAGTTGGTACCTTTTAATAAAAATTAGGCATATAAATATCACTTGGCATATTTCAAATATTACGCGAGCAAAGCCGCGGGGTTTGCTAGTCATCATATTATAAAGAGGAAAAAATTGTTTATTTGTCGGAGATAATCTCTGGAACTACCCAACCGATTCCAAAAGTAATGGTATCAAAATGATGGTGTTAGTCCAACTTAGAACATAGGCTATATCTTATGTCAGTGCCACTACCCCAAAGGGGGTGCAGGAGCAAAAAACGTTCTAAAAATGCGATTTTAGCGTTACTGGAGGGCCTAGAAATATGAAATTTTGAATATTAGTTACTTATAAGATATAAAGTATGTCTAAGAACAGTTCTTAAACAATTCGAAATTTAAAAGGGGTGAAAATGTACAAAAAGCGTTCTAAAAAACGTTCTAAATGGTAGTTTCTACATAATCTCAGGAAATACCAAACCGATTTAAAAAACATTGGTGTCAAAATGATAGTGACAACGTTTGCTCCAAGATAGGCTATGTTTTATGTCGGTGCCACTACACCAAAGGGGGTGTAGGAGCAAAAAACATTCTAAAAATGCGATTTATGTGTTACTGAAGAGCCTAGAAATATGAAATTTGAAGTATCAGCTACTTATTAGATATAAAGGATTTCTAAGAACAGTTCTTAAACAATTCGAAATTTAAAAGGGGTGAAAATGCGCGAAAAGCGTTCTAGAAAACGTTCTAAATGGTAGTTTCTACACAATCTCAGGAAATACCAAACCGATTTAAAAAATAATGGCGTCAAAATGATGGTGAAAATCCTTGCTCAATATAGGCTATGTTTTATGTCGGTGCCACTACTCCAAAGTGGGTGCAGGAGAAAAACGTTCTAAATTGCGGTTTTTGCGTGACGGAAGGGCCTTGAATCGTGAAATTTAGAATGGTAGTTAGTTATAAGATATCAATGATCTCTAAGGACATTTCCTAAAAAAATCGAAATTTAAAAGGAGGGTCAAAATGCGCAAAAAGCGTTGTAAAAAACGTTCTAAATTGCAATTTCTATGCAATCTCAGGAAATACTGAACCGATTTCAAATATAATGGTGTTAAAATGATGGTGACAGATCTTGCTCCAAGATAGGCTATATTTTATATATGTTTCCACTAACCCAGAGGAGATGCAGGAGCAAAATGAGCGAAAAGCGTTCTAAAAATGTTCTAAATGCCGATTTGTCACCAATATCTCAGGAAGAATCAAACTGATTTCAAAAGTAATGTTAAGAAATTGATGCTGACAGCCTCTGCTCTAACATAGACGCTATTTTAAGTCGGTATCACTATCACCTAGACGTTGAGGGAGCAAAAAAGCGTTCCAAATTTCGATTATGGGATCGGTAGGGTTTAGCAACTTAAAATTAGGCAAGGTACATATGTATTACATATAAATGATCTTTAAAAACAATTTCGATAAAATTGGAAATTTAAAAAGGGGTGAAAATGCGCGAAAAGCGTCCTAAAAACGCTCTAAATTGCGATTTCTACTCAATCTAAGGAAATACCAAAGCTATTTCAAAAGTAATGGTTGCAAGTCAATGGTGACAGTCCCTGCTATAACATAGGTTATATTTTAAGTTGCTGTCACTACCATCTGAGGGTTGCAAAAGCAAAACATGTTCTAATTTGCGTTTTTTGCACAACTGAGGGATCTAACACTTTGAAGTATGGCATGGCATTTACTTACAAGATGCAACTGCTTTCTAAGAACAGTCGAAAGAAAATACCAAAATTAAAGAAAATGAAGTGAGAGAAAAACGTTATAAATTACAATTTTTAAGCAAACTTATAAATTACCAAACCGATTAAAAAAATAATGACGACAAATTTTGGTGATAGAACCTGCTCAAACATAAGCTATATTTTATGTCTGTTCCACTACCACCAGAGGGTTGCAGGAGCTAAAAACTTTCTAAATTGCGATTTCTGTGATACTAAAAAGGCTAGAAACTTTAAATATGACATGGTAGTTACTTATAAAATATAAATGCCCTCAAAGGAACGTCGAAAATAAATTCGAATTAAAAAGGGGTGAAGCGAAAGGGAGGTGCGAAAAGCATTCTAAAAAAGTTCTAAATTACGATTCTAAGCAATTTCAGGGACTATAAACCGATTATAAAAGTAATAGTTGCGAATCAATGGTAACAGTCTCTGATCCTACACAGGCTATATTTTATGCCGGTGATTCTACCACCTGGGGTTCACAGGAACAACAAACGTTCTAAAAAAGGCCTTTAAAAGCTTTTTAAATTACGTTTCTGTGGAATATTAGGAAATAACAAACCGATTTCAAAATTAATGTTGGCAAATTAATGGTGAAAGTTCCTGTTTCAACATAGCCCTTTATGTTGAGAGAGGTGGTAGGACTTGAAATTTGACATGATGGTTAATTTTAAGATGTAAGAAGATGGTTTCTAAAAAATTCAAAACTTCAAATGAATACTGAAATGAGCGTATTAATTGAGCATAAAAGTTTCAAAATATTTTCTAAATTATCATTTATTTAGTTTTATTTCATTTTATTAATTTAAGTCTCATTTCTGCCTAATGCAGCGTAATAATGATGTTTAATCAAACTGAGTTTTAAATAGTAATTTTTGAATTATTCCTAAAAGTAATAAGTACCTTTTAATAAAAAAAAACCTTTTAATAAAATAAAATATTACCTTTTAATAAAATAAAAATTTAGTTGGTACCTTTTAATAAAAATTAGGCATATAAATATCACTTGGCATATTTCAAATATTACGCGAGCAAAGCCGCGGGGTTTGCTAGTCATATTATAAAGAGGAAAAAATTGTTTATTTGTCGGAGATAATCTCTGGAACTACCCAACCGATTCCAAAAGTAATGGTATCAAAATGATGGTGTTAGTCCAACTTAGAACATAGGCTATATCTTATGTCAGTGCCACTACCCCAAAGGGGGTGCAGGAGCAAAAAACGTTCTAAAAATGCGATTTTAGCGTTACTGGAGGGCCTAGAAATATGAAATTTTGAATATTAGTTACTTATAAGATATAAAGTATGTCTAAGAACAGTTCTTAAACAATTCGAAATTTAAAAGGGGTGAAAATGTACAAAAAGCGTTCTAAAAAACGTTCTAAATGGTAGTTTCTACATAATCTCAGGAAATACCAAACCGATTTAAAAAACATTGGTGTCAAAATGATAGTGACAACGTTTGCTCCAAGATAGGCTATGTTTTATGTCGGTGCCACTACACCAAAGGGGGTGTAGGAGCAAAAAACATTCTAAAAATGCGATTTATGTGTTACTGAAGAGCCTAGAAATATGAAATTTGAAGTATCAGCTACTTATTAGATATAAAGGATTTCTAAGAACAGTTCTTAAACAATTCGAAATTTAAAAGGGGTGAAAATGCGCGAAAAGCGTTCTAGAAAACGTTCTAAATGGTAGTTTCTACACAATCTCAGGAAATACCAAACCGATTTAAAAAATAATGGCGTCAAAATGATGGTGAAAATCCTTGCTCAATATAGGCTATGTTTTATGTCGGTGCCACTACTCCAAAGTGGGTGCAGGAGAAAAACGTTCTAAATTGCGGTTTTTGCGTGACGGAAGGGCCTTGAATCGTGAAATTTAGAATGGTAGTTAGTTATAAGATATCAATGATCTCTAAGGACATTTCCTAAAAAAATCGAAATTTAAAAGGAGGGTCAAAATGCGCAAAAAGCGTTGTAAAAAACGTTCTAAATTGCAATTTCTATGCAATCTCAGGAAATACTGAACCGATTTCAAATATAATGGTGTTAAAATGATGGTGACAGATCTTGCTCCAAGATAGGCTATATTTTATATATGTTTCCACTAACCCAGAGGAGATGCAGGAGCAAAATGAGCGAAAAGCGTTCTAAAAATGTTCTAAATGCCGATTTGTCACCAATATCTCAGGAAGAATCAAACTGATTTCAAAAGTAATGTTAAGAAATTGATGCTGACAGCCTCTGCTCTAACATAGACGCTATTTTAAGTCGGTATCACTATCACCTAGACGTTGAGGGAGCAAAAAAGCGTTCCAAATTTCGATTATGGGATCGGTAGGGTTTAGCAACTTAAAATTAGGCAAGGTACATATGTATTACATATAAATGATCTTTAAAAACAATTTCGAAAAAATTGGAAATTTAAAAAGGGGTGAAAATGCGCGAAAAGCGTTCTAAAAACGTTCTAAATTGCGATTTCTACTCCATCTCAGGAAATTCCAAAGCTATTTCAAAAGTAATGGTTGCAAATCAATGGTGACAGTCCCTGCTATAACATAGGTTATATTTTATGTTGCTGTCACTACCATCTGAGGGTTGTAAGAGCAAAACATGTTCTAATTTGCGTTTTTTGCATAACTGAAGGGTCTAACACTTTGAAGTATGGCATGTTATTTACTTACAAGATGCAACTGCTTTCTATGAACTGTCGAAAGAAAATTTCAAATTTAAAAAGATGAAGTGAGCGAAAAGCGTTATAAATTACAATTTTTATGCAATCTTTTCAAATACCAAACCGATTAAAAAAATAATGATAGCAAATTGTTGGTGATAGAACCTGCTCAAATATAAGCTATATTTTATGTCTGTGCCACTACCACCAGTTGCAGTAGCTAAAAACTTTCTAAATTGCGATTTCTGTGATACTGAAAAGGCTAGAAACTTTAAATATGGCATGGTAGTTACTTATAAAATATAAATGCCCTCGAAGGACTGTCGAAAATAAATTCGAATTAAAAAGGGGTGAAGTGAAGGGGAGGTACAAAAAGCATTCTAAAAAAGTCCTAAATTACGATTTTTACGCTATTTCAGGAAATATAAACCAAATATAAAAGTAATAGTTGCAAATCAATCGTAACAGTCTCTGATCCTTATATTTTATGCCGATGATTCTACCACCTGGGATTCACAGGAACAACAAACGCTCTAAAAAAGGCCTTTAAAAGCTTTCTAAATTACGTTTCTGTGGAATATTAGGAAATAACAAACCAATTTCAAAATTAATGTTGGCAAATTAATGGTGACAGTTCCTACTTCAACATAGCCCTTTATGTTGAGAGAGGTGGTAGGACTTGGAATTTGACATGATGTTTAATTTTAAGATGTAAGAAGATGGTTTCTAAAAAATTCAAAACTTCAAATGAATACTGAAATGAGCGTATTAATTGAGCATAAAAGTTTCAAAATATTTTCTAAATTATTATTTATTTAGTTTTATTTCGTTTTATTAATTGCAGTCTCATTTCTGCCTTATGCAGCGTAACAATGATGTTTAATCAAACTGTGTTTTAAATAGTAATTTTTTAAAATTATTCCTAAAAGTAATAGGTACCTTTTAATAAAATAAAATATTACCTTTTAATAAAATAAAAATTTAGTTAGTACCTTTTAATAAAAATTAGACATATAAATATCACTTGGCATATTTCAAATATTACGTGAGCAAAGCCGCGGGGTTTGCTAGTAGGATATAAAATGAAATAATAAACACCATACCGTTTAATATTTTAGAATAAATCCACGCGCACACGGCACCCATAATATCGTAAAGATTAAGGTGAATAAAACAGTTAAGAAATCACAGTAATTGATACCATAGGATGCAATTAATACATATTGAAATGAATGTTAAATAACTTTTAATATAATATAAAATAATATAAATAGAAAGTAATTACATAATTAAAATGCACTATTAAATTAATTAAAAACCGTTAAACAATATCGTCAAAATTTAGCTAAAAATTGCCCCTGGTGTAGTAAATTATAACTGAAATGTAGCTGGAAAAAGTAGATATAGAACTTATCGAAAAAAAAAAAAACACAAATTGTGGTGCTGCCATCTAGTATTACTTTTATGATTTAATTGTCAAAAGACAAACAGTTGTAAGCAATTGAATGTAACAATTGTTTTATTAACAGCAAAACCAAACATATCCTTATATATAGATAATTATAAACAGAATATAAACCACACAATGTATTTTTAAAAAACTATTGTTAATAAAATTTAAAAAGCATACAAATTATTCTATTAGCTAACTTATTTAAACTACACTAAGAATTTAAATAATTCTAGAACATCGATAATATATAGCATATAGCTATATGCTATAAAACAAAATAAATTCATTAATAATTAAAATAAATAATTATTAAAAATATAAAAATCTTTAATAAAAACTATTATATATAAGATAATTATAAAATGAACAGGAAATAAAAAACATATGGTAGTATAAAGAAGGTGAACAGATACTGAAATTCCGATTACCAAAAAGCACAAATATAGTGTGTGGATTATTTTATACATCCATAAAAATCCTAAAAGTATAAATGTGGGACATTCAAAAACATTAAACCGATAATAAATTTTATAACACTAAGTGAAAATAAATAAATATTATAATATTAATAAGAATAGAGGAATAATAATAAAATAATTACCCAATTTTAATACATACAGTATAACTTTATTTATATTAAATATACTTATATGTATATTAATCACTATAAAAATGGCATACTATTAGTAATTAATATGATATTGTCCTTATTAAATTAAAATTTATAACAAATGATGTAAATAAGATTAAACAATAATTAAGCTAATTATTAATGAAATTCACCAATGACATATAAAATATCAAATCAACATCCTTATAAAATACGTATCAAAAATATAGTAATGATACAAAAGCCCCCAATTTTTTTTTTATAAATTAACCATTGCGTATTATCCAGACAACACCACCCACCTCCGTACTCTAACATCTACCCACCCATCCAACCTATAATAATTTTTTTATGTTATTTTACAATTTTTATTTTTTTATAGAGATTTTTTTATTTTATAATTTTTTTGTAATTTTGTTTACGCATGTGTTAATTTGTTTTAAAAGATCATGTAAGAAAAATACTAATTGTATATTAATGAATATATGAATTTTTTTGGAAAACCATGATTTAATGCATCATAAATTAGTTTTTTAATATTATTGTTAATTAGAGGAGAAGAACATAAACATTTTATTCTATATAAATGATTAAGTATTATATTTCGAAATACAGAATGATGTAGACAAGATTTAAAATTTGTAAATGTATTAACTTTGAATTTAAATTCTTTACGTTTGTCATATAAATCTGTGATTGTTTTGTTGTCTTTTATTGTAATTTTAAGATCTAAGAAGTTAATTGTATTGTTAGATAAAAGGTTTTCCGTTAATTTCAAATTAGTGGGATAATCTACTGGAAATTGAGTAATTTCAGAATGATCAGTATCAATTAAAATTATGTCATCAATATAACGATATAAATGTAGATTATTATTAGTAAAATTACGTTCATAATGATATAAGTATAAGTCTGAGAGTAAACTGGATGTACAACCGCCTTGTGGTATACCGACATGCTGTAAATATAAAGTGTTATCTTGCAAGACATAATTATTATAGATAATGAAGTTAGTTAAAGATTTAAAATATGCAATATCAATATATATTGAACGGAGGGTGGTTTCGGGGTCTGGGAGTCATGTTCGATGAAAATATACCAAAATTTTTTGAAATCGCTTTCCTCCGAACGGCTGCAATAGGTAGCTTTTTGTAATGAAAGCTACCTAAAAGATGGTAAATATAAAAACATAAAAAATACTTAGAAATTTCTAAACAATACTTTAATACTCCATTCTTTCACAATGAAAAAAGTCACCAATCACCATTCACTATCAAAGTCATTATCATAACTTTCAAGCAACTCCTTAAAATCGTTTTCTTTTATTGGTACATCAGTATGAATATCGTCAGTGTCTAATACATAATCATTCCCATCTTCTTCAAAAATGGCATCATCCTCAATTCCATTCATCGCTGCAACATTTTTTGAAAGATCGGACGATCATTTCTTGTGGTAATTCAAGCCAAAAATAGTAGGTTTGGTTTTGATGAACGAGCGAGTTATAACCGGATGTGCGGGACCCAATTAAAGAGATTTGGCAGCGCGCCAAAACAGAATAGGAGAGATCAATAATTTCGGAAAGCTTATTTTTTTCTATTAGCTAAAGCTATTTCTTTCTATTCTATATAGCTATTCTATTAGCTAAAGCTATTTCTTTCTATTCTATATAGCTATTCTATTAGCTAAAGCTTTCTATTAGCCCGTCTTATATACGGGTTTCCGATTTTGGACGATTTTTCACTGAAACGTCGTATACTCAGCTTATACACGGAAATATACGGTAGTTAAAGTACTCACAATGTTGAATTGACAAATAAAATTGATAATTATTATTTTCTGGGCTAAGTGTTATTTAATGCTAATTATTTTCGTCAAATTTGACACGTTATTTTCACTTCTGTGCAGTTTTTTTTTTTGTCTGATGTACGATGACTAATATATTCCTAAATACAGTGAAACCTCCCTGTGCGACCACCTTCATTAAGCGACCACCTCCCTGAACGACCATTTTTTTCATGGAACGAAATTTATTCCCATAAACTCAATACTAATTTTACCTCCATTCAGAGACCATCCCAGTTGAGCTCCCTCCATGAGCGACCCATTTCTTTGAGAAAAATAAAACAAATTCCGTTTTTTCCTGGTCGCTTGAAGAAGGTTTTTATTATAAAAATAATTCTGGAGAGCGCATTATTCATCAAACTTCTAAACTAAGTTTAGAATTTTTTTTAAATGTCTTATTCCGGTAACTTTTAAGTGTTTAAATCCCTTTGTGCCTTTTTAGACAATGAATTTAACTCTGATGACAAATTAAGAATGACGGTCAATAACCTCTAAGGCCCTATTCTGTCAGGAAACTCTCAAAGAAATAGATAAATTAATGAAATCGTCATTATTTGTTCCCGTCCAAAAAAAAAAAAAAAAAAAAAAAAAAAAAAAAGAAAATTGCATTTATTTACTGAACTTTGAAAGGACTTGGAAATAAAAGTTATAAAAGATAAAACCGTAAAATCACAACAAACGGTAATGTAGTATTCGTTTTTAAACTCTGAAGTAATTAACTTATGTAATTAACTTTTGTTCTGATACTTAAACTTTCATATTTTTTCCTAATGTGAAAAACAAATTTTAGTAACATTAATTGTTACCTTCTTTCAAGAGTCAAAATCTAGATTTAAACATGACCCTCATTAAGAGACCTTCTCTCGGAGCGACCAGTTTTTATTGGAATGTGGTCGCTTTAGGGAGGTTTTACTGTATCACATTCCTTGAGGGGGCAACTGCCTCCCCAAACGACACTCCAAGATCCAAAGAGCCGCGCATACTATATATTCGCATAAAAGGTGGTTAAATGAAGAAGGTAATGATAATATTTCTTAAATTCATTATTGTTCAATTAAATTATTCTTTAATAATTTTATAGCAACTTATTTTTAAATGATTTCATTTTAAGTCAAATTAACATTTAAATTAATAATTATGTACTATTTATTTAATAGTTATGGGCTTACGCAAAATATTATTCAGTTAACCTACATATACGCATGCTGTATGTTAGTGACTTTAAATTTATTTTTAAGATAGTTTCGTTTTCGGCAGAAACTAGGAATATAACCGAAATTCGGATTCGGTCTTAATTTTTTTTTAAATTGCATTTTAATTGCATTTACTGCATTATTTGTGTCTTTTAATGACTTTCTTTCGCGTAAGCGTCCAGAAATCTTTCAAGGTCATCAGCCATATAGTCGGTAGACTATAAATAATGTAACTTTAAAATTCTTTTTAACGTTGAATGCCCTCTTTATAAGCTGGAACATACGAATTTTATTTGGAATCATATAGTTATAATACTTAATATGGGGAGGGGAAAGATGTTTTTAGTTTCCAATAAATTTGAAATCTAAAAGAATTTTATCGAGAGAAAACGAACATTTCAATAAATATCTGTTAAACTGTTTTTAGGGTTCCGCACTTAAAAAGTAAAAACGGAACCATTATAAGATCACTTCTGTGTCTGTCTGTCCGTCTGTCACAGCCATTTTACTCGTAAACTATGAAACGTGGAAAGTTCAAATTGGGGGAAGCAATAAAGATTATTGACCCACATATTTACAGATTATTAAACTTTCACAAGTATGTTTAGGAAAAATGTACAGGGGCTAATTAAGTTACTTGAAGAAGCAAATCTTTTCTTTGTATATCGTGTGAGGTATCGTGTGAAAGCTTTCGTAACGCCGAACTCAAAAATACATTTCTTTTAATTTTAGGTATTATATTTGCAGAGATATCGTCGTAAATGTAGTGCAAAAATAAGTTCCCTCCATCTATTTCCTAATCTACTGAAACTAAAATTATAAAAAAATTACAGTTAGTAGACGTTAACTTAAACCTTGCTGGAAATTATAGCGATTACTCTAGGTCACATAGTTTTTGAGAAAAGCGCCTTTTTCCGTTACACACAAATTTCGATTTGCGGGCATTCAGCAAAGGTGTTAAGGAGCGCTGTGGGTACCTATCGTAGCAGAAGTATAAAAGTATTGTTGATAATGATTTTCGAAAAAAAATCGTCGGTAATTAGCTGAGATATTAATCCTTAAAGGCGCGGATGTTATGGACATACATAATGACAGGGGCGGCGTACTCTATGTACCATCGACTTTTAAAGACCACATGACAACTTTTAATGATATATTTGTGTAATGCAATGCATAAAAGCAATGTATAAAAGCAGTATAAAAGCAACAAACGTCACATTGTTAAAAACAGACTAATTTAATTTGAATTAATCACGTGAATACTATGAATTCGCGATTAGTTTGCATTAAGTGAAGCCCTCAATACACCTCCCGTGCCTTTAGCAGTTAATTAAAAACCTATCTGGAAAAACGCGGCACGGATCTAGGCGGCGTTGCAACTTTGTGACCTCCTTTCGAAGCGTGCTTGCCGAGTTTAAACTTTGAACAAGGGTTTTGTTTTAGCTACACTGTAAAAACAAAAAACTATTACTGAGCTGAATTTAGTTTTATGAAATGCGAAATGAAGTTTAAATATACACTTCTTTTATTGTCAATATCGAATTGCGTCCATCATAAACAGATTAGGATAAGATTAAAAAAGAGTTATACAGAATAGCAATATTTGATATTATTTAGGCTTCATATCTCTTTGAACTTTTATGGTACATTCATACTTTTCTGGTATATATCAGGGTCATTCCATGTCAAATCAACGAGAAAAATGCAATTTTTGGACCTCGACATCTCAGATTTCTATAATTTTTGGTTTATAGTTTGTATCCATGGAGTATATGAAAAATCTAATTTTTAAATTTTTTTTTTCTTAGCGGTTTATTTTTTACGGAATTTTAAAAATGGTCAAAAGTACCAAATTTAAACAAATTCTCAACCACAAAATCTTCTATAATTCTTTAACAAATTGGGCTAGAGAGTTAAGTTATATCTCATTTGAAAGCTCTTTTTATGGGCTTTAATATGATATGCAACACTAACAATTTTGTGTATAATAAATTTTTTGACAAATTTTCAAAATTTTTGAATTTAAATTTTTCAAAAACACCATCTTTAATTTTTTTCAAAAAAATATATGTTAATCTTTGACTTTTTGGCTACAAGTATGCCAAATTTCAAGATGGAGAAATGATGGAGTTTTGAACTATTAATTTTTAAATATGAGTTATACATGAAAAATTTCAAGTCTCGGGGCAAAATTAACAATTGTACAATTTCTTTCCATATGTAATTCACACTTCTTTTTCATTAAAAATTTCAGAGTTTGATGCTAAGCAAATTTATTTCTAAGGCATGAAAATTTTCTAAAGCATATTTCTCAAAATATAATTATATAATTTGCCCGTAAGGGGACTCTTCATTCACTTGAAAGCACCTGATCGGTAAAGTTAATCCTATGGGCAGGTTGTTTTCGAATTTTCCGTTTAAATTTGAATATTTTTAAATGATTTTTTTTTTACATAGGGATAGTTGATGTCGATCTCTCATATGTCTATTTTTTACTTTTTCGATTTTGGTTGCAGATTTTTTAATAAAGATACTTTCACTTTCAGACCGGTTTCGAAAGTTACAGTACCTTTATTAAAAAAATCTGCAACCAAAATCGAAAAATTACAAAAATTCCCTATTAAAGATTGACCTCAGCTATCCTATGAAAAAAAAAATCGTTTAAAAATATTCAAATTTAAATGAGAAATTCGAAAGCAGCCTGCCCATAGGTTTAGCATTACCAAGCACATATTTCAAGTAAGTGAAGAGTGTTTTGACCTGGCACTTCTATCTTTTAATAGTTTAATTCTACAGCCATCACATATTTTCATGCCCTTTTGAATATTAAATCTTAAACTGCACTACCAAGTTGTTACATTCCTAAGTTTTCCTGATTTTGAATGAATTGTTTTTTTTATAGGGATTGATCTGGATGAGTTACCTCATTTATATAGCTTTTCTATTTCCATTTTAACTCATTTAATTATGTCTTTTTCTTAAACTCATTTTTGTTTTATTCTTTGTTTGGCACAGCATGTCCCTAAAGGGATTTTGTGCAATAAAACTCAATACAACCAACCTTTATAGGGATTGCAGCATTTAACAGAAAATAATGCCCAGTCTTTCTTATCTTCTGACATCATTAATAGTAGTAATTCAAGACTTCTTTGTTAAAGCATTTGATTAAAGTAAAATGAAGCTTGTTTATTAAATAGTTATCCTTCTATATGTAAAATATATATATATATATATATATATATATATATCGATTTGGGAATGTGCGAAACGATTTTGAAATGAACCAATGAAAATCTGCTTAGGTATCTCAAAATGCATCTGATTATTCAGAGCTTTCTGACTTTTCTTAGCAGGAATTGTGCTTGGTGAAAACCATGAAAGTAGAGAGGATGGGTGCGGAAAGGGAAGAATCTTCTGCATTTCGATAGACTTATTTAAGGCGTCGATGGCAAATTTACATGTGCTTGGTAATGCTAAACCTATGGGCAGGCTGTTTTCGAATTTCTCATTTAAATTTGAATATTTTTAAACAATTTTTATTTCACAGGATAGCTGAGGTCAATCTTTAATAGGGAATTTTTGTAATTTTTCGATTTTGGTTGCAGATTTTTTTAATAAAGGTACTGTAACTTTCGAAACCGGTCCGAAAGTGAAAGTACCTTTATTAAAAAATCTGCAACCAAAATCGAAAAAGTAAAAAATAGACATATGAGAGATCGACATCAACTATCCCTATGTAAAAAAAAATCATTTAAAAATATTCAAATTTAAACGGAAAATTCGAAAACAACCTGCCCATAGGATTAACTTTACCGATCAGGTGCTTTCAAGTGAATGAAGAGTCCCCTTACGGGCAAATTATATAATTATATTTTGAGAAATATGCTTTAGAAAATTTTCATGCCTTAGAAATAACTTTGCTTAGCATCAAACTCTGAAATTTTTAATGAAAAAGAAGTGTGAATTATATATGGAAAGAAATTGTACAATTGTTAATTTTGCCCTGATACTTGAAATTTTTCATGTATAACTCATATTTAAAAATTAATAGTTCAAAACCCCATCAATTCTCCATCTTGAAATTTGGCATACTTGTAGCCAAAAAGACAAAGATTAACATATATTTTTTTGAAAAAAATTAAAGATGGTGTTTTTGAAAAATTTAAATTCAAACATTTTGAAAATTTGTCAAAAAATTTATTATACACAAAATTGTTAGTGTTGCATATCATATTAAAGCCCATAAAAAGAGCTTTCAAATGAGATATAACTTAACTCTCTAGCCCAATTTGTTAAAGAATTGTAAAGGATTTTGTGATTGAGAGTTTGGTTAAATTTGGTACTTTTGGCAATTTTTAAAATTCCGTAAAAACAAATCCGCTAGGGAATAAAAATAAAAAAAATAAGATTTTTCATATACTTCATGGATACAAACTATAAACCAAAAATTATGGAAATCTGAGATGTTGAGGTCCAGACCCCACGTTGATTTGACATGGAATGACCCTACAGTTATATCCAACCCTACGTTGTATAGTTTTTTACAAAGTCTTATTATTCTTTTAGCAACGATTTTTTTAATAATACAGTTAATAATTCAGATATTTATTGTACAGAACCCTCTAAGCGCGAGTAATACTCGCACTTAACCGTTTATTTAAAGAATAGATTTTTCCAAGAAAACAAAAATCTATTTAAAATAAATGTCATTTGTGTGAAGAAAGTGCAAAATAGCAGCTCCTTGGCATAAAATTAATCGATTCATTTGTACATAATCTACTTTTTGTTTTTAATTAAATTTGTTTTGTTTTTTTAAATTGAATTGAATTTTTATTCAATTGTTTTACGAGCTGTAGTGATAATTTCGATAATCTTCGCTACCCAGTCGAGTGCCGTTACTACACTGCTTTTTTTTTTTTTTTTTTTTTTTTTTTTTTCAGTTGAGCTATTTCAGATAATAGGCCAGATGTTATTGCCAAAAGATTTTCTTCATTAATTATTTTGGCTGAATTGTCGCCCAGGTAACTCAAGTGTTACACCATTTTCGGGGGGCAATTTGACATTTTAGGGGGCAATTTCAAATTTGTAACTCACCCATTCGCTGTCATGTTTTTTGGAAAAGTAATCTTTTAGACCGAGAATAAAAGTAATAGTACTTGCAAAATTAAAATAATAATAATAAAAAAATCTTTATTGAATTAAAAAAAAATTCGCATCAAAAGCTTAAGATAGAATTAACACCATAATAATTATATAAACTTTAAAAAATATTTTAATACATTTTTTCAATTTAAAATTGATAATTTTCTGGTTATAATCTATTTTACAGTTTTTGTCAACCTTTTTTATTGTTTATTAACATTATTTCTATTGGCTTTGCTGTATGTAACACGAAAAATGGGTATATCTAAATTTTATTGTCTTGAACATATTTAACCTAAAATATATTTGGAATACCTGAACGTGATACTACCAACTTTATAAAATTTATAAATCTTAAGTAGCATTAGAAAAGGAAATGTGTAAATTGTAAATATTTATGCTAGATTTTTACGAATTTAGATATAAAAATAAGAGTTTACAAACTTCTCAATTTTATCACATTCAGATGGATTTTACTGTATTTGATTGTATTTATTGAATTCTGTTTTTCGTGTCAGGTCCCATTGGACCCGGCGGAGGGTTAAAATTGATAAAGCTCAGAATCTTCAAATAATTCTTGCTTATCCATAGAAAGAAAAAAAATAACCAACTTTTAGTTATTTACTAAGAATTATGTGTCAATGTTATCAATTTTAATGCTAAATTGTAATAGTCAACTTCAAGCATTCTGCGAAGATAAAAATGCGAACCATATAATATTTTTCTTAAATATTCAGGAAAGTTGGAATTGCACAACAAAACTCTTTTTGACATAAAAGTGAAGATGTATCGTCTCATCTATAGAATTACGACGCATATGTGATAGATAATTCATCTCTTTGATAAGTTAAAGAAATCTGAAATGAATAGCATACTATATAAAAACATGGAAACATTCAAATGCTTCATTTAAAACACATTACTAAATAGGTGTGATAAAATATATACAAATGTTTTTTAAAAATTAAAAACACTAGATGTTAAAATGATAAAAAGCTACTCCGAGCGCTTTCGGCTAACCTTAAGCCATTGTCAAGGAGAAGAGAATTGACTGATAAAAACACTCGACGCTCGATGTTTACTGCTACAGATTGACCGGAAACTCACTTTAGGAAGCCCGCAGGTGGTCGTATCCATTAAACTGAAGGAGGGGGAAGGTAGAGAAAGCTCAATCCTCCGAGAGACCGAACTTTCCAGTAATATTAAGTAAATTAAACCAGATACGAGGAATTTGGTATGATAATACGTCATTACAACAATTTTCTGCTTGGGTTAAAATTTCCAAAGACTCTAAATAAAAGTGTTTTTATCAGTCAATTCTCTTCTCCTTGACAATGGCTTAAGGTTAGCCGAAAGCGCTCGGAGTAGCTTTTTATCATTTTAACATCTAGTGTTTTTAATTTAAAAAAACATTTGTATATATTTTATCACACCTATTTAGTAATGTGTTTTAAATGAAGCATTTGAATGTTTCCATGTTTTTATATAATAAACAAAGGTGAATCTGGCGTTCAAGATTGGACTATTTTATTAAGTCAATTTATTAGAATAGCATACTTGCCAACATTCAACTAAACTTCCGTAAAATGCGAGTTAAATTGACCCAGGTTATACGGGTTACTAACCAGAAAATTTATTTCATATATCATGATACATTTAAAATCACGTTTCTGTATAAAATCTATTTGAATTAGTTTCTTTAGTAAATTTCTGCTTCGAAACGTGTTTAACCTGGGTCAATTTAACTCACATTTTAGAAAATTTAAGGAACAGTTGGCAAGTATGGAATAGTTATTCTCAACGCTGGTACAGGCTTCTTTCAGGTGACTAGAGTTCCCTTTTTAAATAATAAGAGATATGTGTTTCAGAGTCTGTGCGAGAAGAGGGGGTGGAGAATCGCGATTTTACCGATGCTGCGGTGAGGCGTGGCCAATAAAAGGTTGGGAACCACTGGCCTAGACACTTTTTGACATATTTGGAAAAATTACAACTCGTGCGATCAGTATTGCCAGAGGGGTCCTTTTTTAAAATTCAGATTTCTTGATTGGCACTACTTTTCTGAAACGGTAAAATTGCTCTTATTATCGCCTTAATTAATATGCTATTAAATAAGACAAATTAGACTATTTGAAAAAGTGGTGCCAATCAAGAAATCTGAATTTTAAAAAAAGTAGGCCACTGGCAACACTGCGTGCGATTTCTCTGCCAATCAGTATAATCGGGCTGAAAATAATAACGTACCTGATACGAAGATAAGCAGTTCCTATAGAGAGAAAAAAAGCTCTCAGTAGAGAAACTGCGACAATGGAGACGAAAATGGCAGTAGTATTGTTGAAAAATTTGCAGACTTGAGCGACCGCTTCTAGGAGTGTGGTGAGGAACATGGGCCAGAAGCAAGAACGGATGACTTTGAGCATTGTTTCTTGGGGATCTGTGTTATCTGCATCTAAATAGATATGTTCATGAAAAAAGTAAATAAATATACTTCCTTTATAATTATAAATCGTAAAAAGGCATGGACTATTACATCATATACATTCAAAGAACATGAAGAATGCGATAAAACACATTGCTAAATGATATTTTAACTTTAAAATATTAAAATTACAGAAAAATATACAAATGAACGGTTTCGACCCTCTTCTGAAGCCATGACCAGGATCTAAAAGTAAAAAAAAACAATTAAATTTAAATGTTTTTTGATTTCGCCACAAGTCAAAAAAACATTTAAATGGGATTGTTTTTCGACTTCACCACAAGTCAAAAAACATTTAAATGTGATTGTTTTTTACTTTTAGATCCTGATGATGACCCCAGAAGAGGGTCGAAACCGCTGATTTGTATATTTTTATTATAGTTTTAACGTAATTTTAATATTTTATATAAGTTAATACATGAGTAGAGCAATGTGTTTTATCGCATTCGTCAAGTTCTTATTAAAAAACAGTTTGTAATATGTTCATAATAAAACCAGAACGAAAAATCATACTTCAAGCATAGATTATGAAACACTTTTTAACACTTCCAGAATATTTTACCAACATTTCACTGTTTAATGGGGTGATTGATGATGTCTCAGTAACCATTTGCAAAACGCATGACACATTTGAAAACTTCATTTCAAGAATTCCTATCAATAGTCGGAAAAATATCCGAATGCTTTTATGAAGCCCTGTATATTATCTATAGATTTGCATATATATATGGGGCATTCTCACAATCTTTTGACCTTTGGGGAAAAAATCTGACAAAATTAAACTTGCTAAAATAACATTTTAATCTGATAGCCGAATGCATTAATGATTCAAAATAAAGAAAAAATGGTCAGCAGCGAAAATTTGTTTATTTAACTGAGGTTTATGTTAAACTTGCGAGTTTAATTTTCCTTACCAATTTACCCCTATAACTTTTTAATTTCTTCTAATTTTTTTACTTATAATGAGTTTGCATAGTACCCACAAGACATGAAAATAAGAAATAATAACAATGTAGTACTTTTAATACAGAACTTTTGTATAACATTGTCTTAAAGGGGTGTTAAAGAAGGGACGGTAAGGTAAAAAAAGGGGATGGTATTGGAAAAAAGGGACGAAATGGTAAAAAAAAGGGGACGGTAAGGATGGAACGGCAAGGAAATTTACCACCTATTTTTAGGAAAATCATGTTAAGACTGAGTGATAGCTACAATGCTCATTGATTTTTAGAAACAGCAGTTAACATTGCATTAAATTAATTTTTTTTTTAATTTATCCCGAAAAGTACAGGAATAAACCTTGGGGACGGTGAGACTACCAATAAAGCCATGATGCTTGAAATTGATATTTAAATGCTGATTTAAATTCTACAGTAAATTTCCTGCCAAAGAATTTTAGACATTATTTCTCTAGCATACTTCTGCATGAGAAAAAAACTTGAAAAAAATTCTGTGGCTGCATCTGAAATGATTTTCTGTATAATTTTAGAAGAGGGATGGTAAGGAATCTAAAACCCAGGGACAGAGTTTAAAAAATAATAACAACCCTAAAAATGTGTGCAAGTTAATTTTTAGCTACATATTTATATAAAACAATAGTTCCAGTTTCAGAAAAAAATCACATCGAGTTATTTTTATTGAAACAATTTTATTCAGACAGCTCCAAACTTAAAAATCAGCATCAGGGACACGGGACGGTATAGGAGTTTTCTAGGTGTTTGCACCCCCAACATCGTCCAAAACTTATTTATCTCGTTGATATTGTTGTGCAATCATGCAATGGGATGTTCCCCAGTAGATGAAAAAAAAAAAAAAAAAAAAAAAAAAAACACAAAAAAGTGTATTAAAATTAAAATTATTATTCAGGGACATGAAAGTCAAAAGATTGTAAGAATGCCCCATATATACTACATAGTATGTTAAAATTTACTTCAGTTAAGGAACGCATAAAATAGTTGAAAATTCCTCTTCAGCAATTTCCGTCAATAAAAGAAAATGTACTCGATATATTTGTTCTGTCCTGTATATGATCTATCATAGAATTTATACATGTCAAGCAATAGGCAAAAGAAAAGAAAAAAAAACTGTTAAAATTTAAAAAAAAACGTATCACAACTGAAAACGCGTTTCCAGCAATCATTGTTAATAACAGAGCTCCTTTTATGAATCTAAAATAATTGTCGCGGAAGGCGACTAAAACGCTAAAAGCCGCATTGAAAATCACATTAAAAATCGCTAAAAATACAAAAATGGCAGGGGACAAAACTTACTATGTTAGGCTAAAAATTTTAAACATAATTCGTTTTACGAATATAAAAAAATCGCAGCGGAACCCACCCCAAAAATTAAAAATCGTATTGAAAACCGCATTAAAAATCGCGTAGGACAACATACATACGTGAATTAAAACGTTGAAATAATAATTCTTACTCAAACGTAAAAGCGCGGAAAATTTATAAAAATTGTTAAAAAATTGCATTAAAAATCCCTAAAAATTAAAAAATCGAGGTGGCCAAAATTTACTATATTAGACTAATGTTTGAAATCGAATTCTTTTTACCAGTGTCAAAATATCGCCGGAAAACGCGAAAAACTCTAAAAATCGCTTAAAAAATCGAAACAAATTGAAAAATCGCGGTAAGAATTCCTAGTAAACTGTAATGAAAAGAGGATAAATTTTACTGTAATCGGTTAAAATATTGAAACCGAATTCTTTTTACAATTTTGAAAAATCTCCGTAAAATGTGAAAAACCGCTAAAAATCACGTAAAAAATCTAATAATAATAAAAAAAAAAAATCCCTGCCGGCACGGCCTACAGGCGGAGGTAGATTTCGAAGTTAAGTATACTAATTTCACAAACAAAAACCAAATCATGATTAGAGATAAAACCACTTTAACAATTTTATCTGGCCGCTTTTGACGAGTTTTTATTTCATTTTTATATTAACTGATTTTATCAGAATCATGTTAGGGCGGTATTCCAAAAAATACTTTTCCATGCTCAACAACTCGAAATTTTCTGGCATAACTCCACATTCATTTTTAATAGGAAAAATATGAAACTTGTTGATGTGATTTTTGAAGAGATTTATAAGCGACCTGTGTTTTTAATTTTCGTTCAATTAATTAAAACTTGATATATAAACAATTATTTTCTCAGTAAGACAATATTTTTCGTTTCTAACACAATCGCTTCGGGAAATTCCGTTCAAAATGCCCACTTTGACATCATTTTTTGAAATATATCCTGCCTCTGTCAAAAACTCGATCATTACGGTACATTATACAGTTTCTGAATAAGCGAATCTACCAATTGGATGCGTTTGAGAGCAAAAATGAATTTAAAAATGAGTCAGAAAATAAGCAGTTTGGATTTGAATACTCCCTTAACACGATGATTTTTCCAACACAATCCTCTTCGGGAAATTCGGTTCAAAAGGCCCACTTTGACAGCATGTTTTAAAATATATTCTGCCTCTATCAAAAAATTGACCATTACAGTACATTATATAGTTTCTGAGTAAAAAAAGGTACCAATTGGAAGCCTTTGAGAGTAAAAATGGATTGTAAAATGAGTCAGAAAATAAGCAGTTTGGATTTGAATACACCCTTACTAAGATGATTTTCTTTTTCAACCGCTATGTATTTTTAATTTGCTTTTGCTGTAAGAATTGGTCCTATCCAAAACTTGTCTATATAGATGTTGTAGACAATATTAAGAAGACATATGATAAATTCATGGGGATTTTATATCTTTTGAATTGAGATAGTTATGTATTTTTTTCTTCTTCAAACGCCCTTTTTGTTTTCGTTTTTAATTTTTTTTTTTTGCGGTACGAATTGGTCCTATCAAAAACTTGTGAATATAAAAGTTGTAGATAATGTTAAGGAGATTCATGATAAAATTAATTGGATTTGATATCTTGAGAATTGACGAAGTTATGAATTTTTTTCTCCCAAAAACCCTATTTTTTGCGCCCCTTGAGCCCATTTTTAACTTTATCAAAAATCTGTGATACATAAATTTTTGGCCCTATTTTTAGAAGTAATAAAAACTTCAAACTGATTTGATATGTACAAAAATTAAGAAGTTATGGGGAGTTTTCGATTTTCACAAAACCCCTCCCTATTTCCATCCCCTTGGTCCAATTTTGCCCATTAACGAACTTGACCGAGATTTTATGCCCCTTGATTTTATGTATCAGTTTGGAAGAGATTGGTGCAGAATTGTGAAAGTTATCGTGTCCAGAAGAAAGTGATATATATACATAGATAAAGAGATACACTATGACGCAAAAGTTTAGACAATGACGTCATTCAGCTTTAAAATGTAGAATTATGACGTCAGAATTACAAAAACCTGTAAATATATTCAAAAACTGATTTAAAATGCTATGTACAAAAGACAGTCGTTTTATTTGCTATAATACTAATTTTTTTCATAAAAATTCAAATGTGCTTGTCGCAAAAGTTTAGACACTATTCTAAATTTCTTTGAATATTCGCTGGCATATGCAAATTTAGAATCGATGATGTCACAAATTTGGAGTACTTAAGTTCTGCAAACGATTGCGCTTCATAGTCGACATGCCGAGAGCTAAAGAAATTCAAGTGAATGAGGTTTCAAGGATTTGGCAGTTGAAAGGTGAAGGGAAGAGCGTTTCTGAAATTTCTGCTATTATTAATAGGTCAAAAAAATATATTTATCGAGTTTTATCGAGTGGTTCCGAATATAAAGCAAAATGTCGGTCTGGGAGGCCACGTGTGACAAATGTACGAGAGGATCGCCTGATACAAAGACTAGCGAGTACTGAACAAATGAGCGTACGTGGAGTTGAAAGCTCATCGGGACTCTCTGTATCAAAGGATATGATTCGTAGACGAATTTTGGAAAAAGGAACAATCGTTTATAGCAAAATGCAGAAGAAACCAGCTCTGAAACCATATCATAAGTTACAAAGACTTATGTGGGCTCGAAAGCATATGTCATATGGAGAGAAATGGCAGTCAGTCATATTTAGCGATGAAAAAAAGTGGAATCTGGATGGTCCAGATGGTTGTTTATCGTTTTGGCATGACTTGCGGAAGGAACCTCGACGTTTTTTTAGTTGCAGACAAGGAGGGGGCTCGGTGATGGTTTGGGCAGCCTTTTGCTATAATGGACAAGTATCTCTGACCTTCACCAGTGGTCGTCAAACTTCACAGCATTATAGACAGACATTAGAAGAAAACCTACTGCCATTTGCTGAGCTTCTAGGGGGTCCTCAGTGGGAATTTCAGCAAGACAATACTTCAATTCACACTGCAAAACATTCAAAATCTTGGTTTAATTCCCATAATATAAGAGTTCTCGACTGGCCAGCATGTAGCCCAGATCTTAACCCTATAGAAAACCTTTGGAGCATCATGTGTCGCAAAGTTTATAGCAACGCTAGACAATACTCTTCTGAAAAGGAACTTAAGACATCTATTGAGAATGCATGGTACGATATCGATCCACAAACTATGCAAGATTTAGTTTCTTCCATGCAATCTCGTGTATATGACGTAATACATAAGCATGGATGCGCAACCAGGTTTTAAAAATTGTTTATTTCGATTTTATTTAATTTGTGTCTAAACTTTTGAGACAGCAGTTTATTTTTGTTACCATTTAATTTATTGCAATATGCACAATTCCACTTTTCTTTGTTATAAATATTGTTTATATGTACAGCACATTAATTTCAAGCAGTGATTTGAAAATTGAATAAATATTTTTCAAAGTATGTAAGAATTTCTTCATTGTCTAAACTTTTGCGTCATAGTGTAGATAGATAGATAAATAGATAGATAGATAGATAGATAGATAAAGTTTTTTACTGAGGGTGGTTTTGGGCTCTAGGGGTCATGATCGGTGTAGATCTGCAAAATTTTTTCAGAAATTCCAACATAGGAACGACGCCAATAGGTAGTATTTCATACGAAATCTACCTAAAATCCGGAACCGGGCTTCGAGGTACGTAACTACAGGTATAAAGATGCCTTCCTGACAAATTTCATAACTCTGTCCAGCGATCTCTTCGGAGCACAGCATACGTACACTCATACGCACGTACAAACTTCTTTCCTTATTATTATAGATTTTACATATATAAATTTTAGATTGCCAACGTTACCTTTGGAAACTCTTCTAATGCTCCAATCCATAAACATGCCTCCAATGGGTGCAAGAAATAGTCCAGAGACTTGAAACAGCCCGTAGATTTCAGAAAACAGGGAATCTAAAAAGGAGGAATTATCAGTTTAACCCTTTATTCCGAGACGGTACTTTAACTCTTTGTATCCCCATGTTGCAAATCTGCAACCAATAAGTCAATATTATTTAAACAATGGTCTTTTTTTTTTAAAAAAAAAAAACGATTTTATTTATTACTGTTATCTCCAGTTGATGTAAATTGTTCATAAAATTATCAACAGACGGCGATACTGAGTTAATTTTTCATGTCAAAGTTTTATTTATTATTTGAGCAATTTTGAATCCTTATTGCTAAAATGAACTTTGTAAATTTTGTAAAATTAAAATGACGGAAGAAGTCTTAAAAAAAGGTTTATTTACAAAGGTAAGTTCGTGTGCTTTGTGTTGGAATACTGACAATATTTCTAAGAATTATGAATTTTTTTGTTTATTTCATATGTGAAAAGAGTACCTTTTAGTCAATATTTTTATGTTCATTTTTTTTTTTTTTTTTTTTTTTTACATGCTTAAAATGATGCATTCTAACATCTGTGGAAACTTTTTTCAAATCGGAGTTGTTGAGTCCTTTATATCCTGAATTTTGAATAAAAAAATTGCTTCATCTGAATAATTATTTACGTTAATGTCTAAGATATCCAGAACAACATATATAACTAGAATGTTGTGGCCATCACAAAACTTTCTTCTATATAAATCACACAAACAGCACTAATTGATATCAAGGTGTACCTGAATCGTAAGTTTGTTGAAAATCCAAGTACAGTAAAACCTGTGTAAGTTGACCACTTGCGGTGCCACACTTCAGTGGTCAATTTATAGAAGTTGTCAACTTTTAAAGGGCGATGATAAATTTACCTTTTTTTAAATGTAATATTCATACCATATCATTTTTTTCCACAAATATTTTATTTATTGACAGGATTTTAAAAGAATGTGTATTACCATGCATATTTCTAATACGTAAAATAAAAGATTAACTATAAGAATGAATTAATAGTTTTGTATCAATTTTAAAATCAATTAGTATTACTATTATTTATTTAAAAAAAACAGTCAATCAATATACAGCCAATTAGTGATTCTTCAAACTATACTAGTTATTACACATAATTTATAAAAACAATTAAAAGAAACACTTGTTTTTTTTCACATGTTAAGACACATACACATTCTAAAATTTTAAAATTAAGTTTGTCAGTTACCTATTTGTCCAAGAAAAACTCTGTTATTGTAGTTTGATGCTGGTTTTTGGACTTTATATCAGTCCAACGTTTTTCAATGTAAACATACAGATCCATTATCTTTTCAGAAATATCAGGCTGCTTATCAGAAGCATAGATTATATTAACAGCTATGTCCTCTTCACCTTCTTCATGCACAACGATGTCATTGCCAAATGAGAGAAACGATTTTTCATAGACCAGCTCTTGCTGAATATTTATTGGCAAAGTTAGCCAAATCCACAAGACCAACAATGTAAGAATAGATAAGCCTTGAATTATTTACCTACACCTATCACGACTAAAAGCATTTCCCAGGTTAAAAACTATTTCACCCTTTTGGAATTTGTAGTTAAAAGAAAAAAAAATGGAAAATTTCATGGACAGTTACTTTTTTTTTTTTTTTTTTTAAATTCATGATTTGTTAGCTTTTTGGATGGTCAAGTTATAAAGGGTTTTGATAAGCATTTTATAATAGTTCTAGTCAAATGTGAATAATTTCAGGGGTCAAGATAGGATAAATTTGGTTCGTGACAACAGAGGTCAACGTAGACAGGTGGTCTACTTACAAGGGTGGTCAACTTGACAGGTTTTACTGTATTAGTTTTTGAGATAGAGCTATTGCGGAAATCGTGAAAAATGCTGCATAGCAGCGCCATCTGTTGAGCGATTTACACCAAAAACTAATCATCACCAACTTATATCAGGGACTAACTGAATATTAATTTTTATTAAATTCCGTGAATTTGTTCTTGAGACAGAGCGCACACAAAATTTGTGTCACTTACAGACAGACGGACAGACAGACTCACAGACAAACATTCTCTAAAAACATGTTTTTTGGAATCTCTGACCCCTAAAACGTGTAAATCCATTGAAAACCGAAAGTTTAAAAATTTCACGAATTCAATACTTTATTCTTGTAAAGATAGAAGAAAGTAATAATAATTTGATTTTTAGATAATTATTTTAATTAAAACTGATTTAATAAATCGGTAGTGAGAGCTCTTTTTGCAAACTATTTACAAGAATAATGAGATTCATTAACAAAACATACTGTTATGGAAATTTTACAATTCTTATAAGGACAATGCAAATAAATGCTTTGTGATCTTATCTGTTACAGAGAAGTATTTTGTAGTTGCAAATTTTTCGTATAACATTTTTTAATAAGATACAAGCTACACCGAGGAAAATGGTTGAGAAAAAAACTACATTAACAAATTTTTAGCTTCGACTGTTTCTCTGTGCTTTCGAAATATGACTGAGCAAATTATTTTATATGAAAAGTGTAATATACTTTTATTAGTGGACGAATTAAATAAACTTTACATTGAATTTTCTTTAATGGTACTTAAAAGTACCGTCAGGATATAAACGGTTAAAGCAGCGTTTCCCAAACTCATTTTCCTGCGGCCCGGTTTACTATTATAATTAAGGATCGACCGATTCAAATTTTAAAATTCTTATACCAGTTTTGACACCTCTGGATCATTACGGATAATTGGTGTTAATTTCTGCGTAATTTTAGCAGAAATAGCTGTGAAACTTAATCAGTTGTTTAATCAGTCCTTTCATAAAATCGTTTCATAAATTCGTTTCTCTAACTCGTTTCATTAGAATTTAAAGATATAGGGTAGATAAGTTTATTTCATTACGATTTTATATATATAGAGTAGATAAAGATAGATATATATGTGTATTACCTTTTCCTGGGTCAGATGTTGTCCTGTCCAACCACAGGTGAAGAGTACCGACATAAATGATAGTATATAGAAGCAACCAGCAAAACCAGTACTGGTGTAGTAAATAAGATACAGATAGTAATGAATCGCGGAGAGGTTTCTCTTCTTTGGATTCGCCTTCAGCCCCTATCAAAAAAAAAAAAAACACTTGTAAGAAAGATAATAAATTCTAAAAAACAAACTATTTTACGAAATAAGGTCCATAGCCCGATTGAATATAAAATACATGCTTTTGCATCTATTTCGAGGTTTTTATTGACTAGATGTATTTTATTACTGTGTTTTATTTACTAAATGTTGCTTTATAGAGAACAATAATGTACAGTAGGCAAAAAAAAAGAGAGGCCACCATACGTTTTAATCACCAAATTGTCTCAGAGAAAAACAAAAATAACCATACGATTGGAAATTATGTCTTCTTTCTAGTTATGTTAAAAAAAAAAAGCTTAGGGAGTCGTCTTCTTGCTGAAATTGTATCATACCATGAAATTTTTAATACGAACTCTCAATTTGACATGATATCTGAATTTTTTGGTAATTTTTACCTACTAACCAGGAAGTCATTTAGTCAAGTACTTTAGGAATTATGAAGATTTAACGTTTGAAACTCCTAATGTTAATATAATTTTTTATCACTGCAAAACAGATTTCAAATGCGGGTAGTTTTTTAAGCGCAACTCGAAAACTACTAAGCAGAATGATAATTTTGGATGTGTATAGTTGAAGCTTCTCCAAAGCAATGGCTGTTTAAAAGGAACATACGTTAAAATTAATATTTTTCTTGAACTACTCTTAAAGAACTAAATTAGATGTTTGTCAAAATTAGTTATTCATATTGAAAATTTCAGAGTTTGGTATAATTTAAGTATGAAGACAAAACCTAAGCTGTTTTTTAAATATATAAATTGAAAGAACTCACAATTTAGAACTGTATGGTTATTTCCGTTTTTGTCTGTGACAGTTTGGAAATTAAAATGCATGAGGCGTGCTCTATTTTTATTTTATTTTTTTTGCTTATTTTTATTGCTTTGGCCGATTGTACCTCCAAATAGTCCAGGCAAATTAAAGTAAATACACCTTCAACCCGAGCAAAATTGCAATAGAAGCTCTGTTAACTGATTTTTAATCCGTAACCATTACTGAGAAATATAACCAAAATCAGACAAAATCCGATCACGGGAACACCCTTAAAAACGGATTTCAAAACGGACTGAATCATATGCCGTTTTGCGTTGTTGTGCTGTTGTATAGCTTTTAGTTGAGACGGAAGACGACAGAGGGCAGCACTAAACAATTTGGACTGCAAATATTCATTTTTTATCGAACAACTGACAACCAATAATTCTTTTGGAACAAGATAAAGTAAAGTATCTATAACTCATTCTAAACTGTATTACTACTAGACCGATCTCCTAACAGTCCTCCGGTATGCAGTGAGTTTTTCAAGCTCCGGCGATGGGGAGATATATCTCCGGCCTCAGGCAAGCCCTATACTATATTTTCTTTCTACATATTAAGTCTTCCTGAACATTTTAAGCCCTACCGCATCAAAATCGGTCCAGTGGTTCGCGAGATATAGTTCTTTTAAATTTCTCTACTTTCTGTTAATCCCGTTCCTATATCTCATGTATCCGCAATTGCAACTGGCTCCGAATCGATTCCAGTGCTTATAAATGCTAGTTGTGCATAACTTTCCCAGGCATCGGAACATTTTTAATAATATGCTTTAGGGAATTTTTCAGGGCAAATATCAGTATTTTTTAATAGAAGAATAAATCTAGCTTAAACGCGCGAAATTTCGCCTTATTTAAGAAGTAATTTTCTATAAGAAAATACTGGTACCGAAAAATTTCCTGGCTATAAAATTTCAGGACACGCACGACCCCTGCATTTATGGACATTTCATCACCAATTTACTTTGTTAAAGAGACTTTAAGCAAAGATATCGATATTTTTTATACATGCTGTGCTGTGATTGTGATCTGACCAGAGTAGTTTGTCATGTCAGTGTTTTTCAAGATTATATTTATGGTGTTAAATGATTATTTAACAGCGGATTACTACATTATTTGTGTAATTTGAAGCTTATACAACACTAGTGAGTGAGTTTTAGATTATTTTTATAAATTTTAGTATTTTAATGAGCCTCTGAAAAGTACATGCTTTACCATTGGCGGCCATTTAATAATGCATCTCTGTGGAGATTATTGTAATGTTAACCTTTTTTAATTAATCTCTAACCTCTAACGTACATAATAAATGCTATAAACAGTTTCATACTGTGCTTTTTATTAACGTAAGTGTATATACTTTGCTCTGTTGCCAGTTTCAATTCAAAATATCAATTTTAAGTGTACTAAATGATGTTTTGAAAATAGTTAAAAATTGTGTTCTATGCTAACTTTTAGCTTCAAACTCCCATAGGAATTACATTGGGAGTGTGTAACTTTTGTAAAATTATCAAAAATACCTATAAGAGACAGCAGACAGAAGAGGAGCAGCAATGACATTTAAAAAGTGGCCGATGTACTGGAACACATATCGCCATTTCATTCTGATTCTACTCTACGCAAAATTGTTACAAGCGTAACAGCTAAAAAAGAAGTTGATGTTGATGAGTTGCACTTATTTGGTATGATCATCTCCAAAATGATAGGGAAGGATATATTTAGGTATTCGGCTAAAAGGTCAAAGAAAGTGAAAACTCTAGGATCTGCTGCCGCCATTTGTAGTTATAAAGATGACTTAGATATACAAATAGATCCAGCGCTCCTCTTCCAAAGAATGATGATTACTGGCACTTGTGGTGAAATGAATCTCGGAGATGTCATGCGTTATGAACCGTGTGCTTACCCTGCAGCATTATTTGAATCACCAAGTATGATGAGGAATTCAGACAAATCTCAGTTAGCTCAAGCACTAGTCAAACACATTAAAAATTTACACAATGAAAAATATGACAACGTGGAAAGTACAGAAAGGTACATATTGGATGGAGGATCTTTCTTGCGTCGCATTTCCTGGTGTAAAAAATGATACATATGAAAACATTGCTATGTCTTACGCTGATTTTATTGTCAAACAATATGGAAAGCCTATCATGGTTTTTGATAATTACATTGGGTATCCAACAATCAATGATGTGGCTCACAGATGACGCTACAAAAAAAAAAAAAAAAAAAAAAAAAAAAAACAACTTAGAGATATTAATTTCAGCCCATACGTGAAATTTATTGGAAAAAAGGAAGAGTTTCTGGACAATGGAAAAACAAGCAAGCAATGACTTCCCTCATAGGCAAATTGCTTAAGAAGCAAGGCTGTACTGTTCCCAACACAGATGGGGATGCCAATATAGACATTGTTCGTGCTCCAGTCTCATCTTCAGAACATGCACATGCCACTGTAATAGGTGAAGATACCGACTTGCTGATTCTCCTTCTTTAACAGGCAAAGGATAATGGCTTCAAGCTATACTATCGCAGTGACATAAGATGAGGATCATGTTCCAAACCAGTCTATCATATCCTCAACATGCAATCTCTGTTAGATCGTGAAAATTACAACTTCCTTCTGTTTCTGCATGCTATCACGGGCTGCGATACAACAACCAGAATTTTTTCGATTGGGAAATCCTCATCATATCTCAAACAGATGAACAAGACAGAGCTCCGTTCTATTGCAAAAATATTTTTTTCAAATTCAAGCCTACATTCAGATATGGCTGAGGCTGGAAGAAAAGCAATGCTTCTGTTTTATGACTGCAAGGCACTGGATTCTATAGACAAACTACGTCACCAAATGTTGGTAAGGAAAGTAACTACAGTAAAATCATTTATTACACCTGAACGTTTGCCTCTGACCGATTCTTCTACAAAATATCATAGCTATCACACTTACTTACAAATAAATATCGGAAGAAAGAACCAAGCCAGCAGAATGGGGCTGGTATGTAAAAAAAACACTCGTGCTACCCAATACTCTGCGAGTGACTACCAGCTACAGATTATTTACTTAATATGATTCCATGTTCTTGAAAGACAAACTGTGCTACTTTACGATGCTGATGCAAGCGTAATTGATTGCCCTGTTCTACAGCTTATGGGGTGTGCCAAGTCAATGGATGTAACAAGAACTACCTAACTTCTAACTATAAATATGATGAAAACTATTGATACTTTTTTTCTTCACTGGAACATTTCTGTAAAAATGAACTTAAGCAGTAATTTGTCAGATATAGTAGACTTTTGTGTACTGTTTATCGTTTTTGACTATACTTCAAAGTTAAATTGTGAAAATAAAGCGATATATTTCCGTAAGCGATATATTCTCTGCCTTAGTTCCAGAAAATCCCCTCCGCCATTTTGAAATCCGTATATAGGGGTGTTCCCGTGCTCAGATTTTGTCTGATTTTTAGTATGCTATTAAGCAGTAGTTCCTGATTAAAAAATTCTGTAAAAAGCTTCTATTGCAATTTTGCCCATGTTCAATCACAAAATGCCTGGACTAAAATAGCAAATTCTAAATATTATTTGAAAAAATTTAAAATTTTTCTTGATTTGAAGTTTGTTTCTTTTCTCAAAATTAACCGCCATCCTGAATGACATGAAATTAAATCATATTGTAGGACTAAGAACTTATAAATGGTAAATAGAAAAACTGCAGAAAGCAATAATACAGATAATGGTATAATAGTTATTTTTTTAAAGAATTAAAATGTTATCTTATACAGTAAAATTCGGGCAAACGAACTCGGATAAATCGAAATAATCGGAATAATCGAAATCGGCTAAATCGTTTGTTTTCGACCATAGGGGAGACTGGGAAGGGTTGACCATAGGGGAGGCTTGAACCACCCACCACCCTTCAGTTTTCATATTTAAAAGGATTTCAGAGTTTTGCCAAAAAGTGGCAACCAAAGCTAATAAAATGCTCAAACAATAGTCTTTGTTTCATGCAGATAATTGAAACAGGTGTGGAAAATCTATTGTGAAGTATTTTCATCTAAAAAGTGTATTTTTTATAAACATTTTGTAAGATTTTCTCAGATAAAATGCAGTGAAGTACGTTTAACACGAAACTAAGGGGACCGAAAAAATTTTTCGTGTTAAAAGAATTTCGCGTTAAGAGATCCGTAAAAAAAGAACAAAACGTACAAATATTTTCGACGTCGTCAAATTTTATTTCGATTTCCTGTTAAGCTACTAGTAAGTCGCATCCATTAGGATAAAAAGCAAGTAAAAAAATATTGTTTTTTGGGAAAAAGTCAGATATCTTTTTTTAAGTGTCTTTTTCAGCATTCTGAGATCTAGCTCATTTGAACCAAATAAGCAAAGCTGTCTGTAAATCTTCGTGCTTAGCAGTAATCATACGTTTTCTCTCTGGCTTTAACATACTGCTTTAAAACCTTAACGTAATGGGATCCTTGTTTTTCATTATGGTGTATAAAGTAGAATTGGCAATGCCAAACTCTTTGCAGATTTCTGTTTTCGTCCTTCTTTCTCATCAACTGCATTAAGCAGCTTTATCTTCATTTGAAGCGAAATAGCAGTTTGTTTTCGCACCGATTTCTCAGCCATTGAGCTAATAAAAGATAAGCTAATTTACAAAAAAACACGAATTCACTGATTTTCACCTAAAATTCAGTTGTTTTAACACAAAATTCACCAATTTCAACTCAAACTAACTTGCTCGAAAGTGCATTTTTTTCGTGTTAAACGATTTTTGTTTCGTGTTTAAAGAAGAAAAATGCATTAAATTGCATAGTATACTGTCCGGACCGCTATATCATTTCGTGTTAACCGATTTTTCATGTTAAGCGTTTTCGTGTTAAACGTATTTCACTGTATACTATAGAAATTTAAGTAAGTAGGTTTTAAGTAATGCAGAAATATTCAGCTTTCATTCCAGGCGTAATGATTGCACAGTAAATTAGGTTAAACAAAACTGTTTCTATACTTTAAAAAATGGCTATGTGGGGAGGCTTGATCCAATCAATGTGAGGGAGGGTTAAGTGTTTTTGGAAATCTTTTTAATATACACTGTACATAATGAAGGGTTAATGGTTATATTTCTAAAATAATGTAAATTTATTCTATAAAGCTACAGTAAAAAGGGGTTATAGAAAGGAAAATGTTTAAAATTGACTAAAGGAAGATGTGAAAAATTGCTATAGAAGCAAGAAAAAATTTAATGAAATGTAAAAGTTGATGGGAATTTTTATTTAATTTAAATAGTACCCATAGTAGGTAAATAGAAAGAATAAAAAAGTCTAGAAAGGATGAAAACAGCAGCCTTAAGAAATGTTAAGTGTTCATGCCTCTGCAAAAGAACATAACATTGATCAAAACTCTTTAGGAAGGTATGTAGACAAATTTCACCAAGATGAACACAATGAGATGAAGTCAAACTAGTATGTGGCAACTAGTGTTGCCAGGTCGAGTGCCACAAAAATTTGGTGTTTAACCCCTTAACGGTCGCATTACATTATGGTTTAAAAATTCAAATTGCTTATTAGCACCACTTTTTTGAGAAAGAAATATTCACCTTATTTAATGACAGGTAAAATGATACCATAATAAAGCCAATTACACTATTTTATGAAATTGGTGGGAATCAAACAATCTGAATAAAAGGCGCAGCCCATGAATATCACGGGAGCGCGAATTGAGGGGTTAAATTCAATTCCGTCTAAGCAGGTTTATTTACACGTCACATTTTCTCAAATAATTTTTTATAATAATTAACTGATTTTATTTCCCTTAACAAATATTTCAATATAAAATAAAGTGAGGGGAGTCTTGACCCATTATTTTCTCATGATTAATATCAATCATTTTTCAAGTTTCTTATATATTACACTTATGTGTCCAAATTTTATTTTGATAACTAATTGTATAACGAATAAAATGATATATAAAACTTTATTCTAGGCTCAATACCTAAAAAATAAAAAAATGGATCAACCCTCCCCAGTCTCCCCTATATCGAATAGAATAAATAGAAAGAAAGAGATATGGATACATAAAGTTTTGAACGGAGGTAGTTTGGGGCTCTAGGGATCATGATCGGCGTAGATCTGCAAGAAGTTTTCAGAAATTCCAACATAGGGGAGAATGTAAGAGGTAGTATTTCTTACGAAATCGTTCTACTAGCGTTCTAAATTAGGATTTCTACGGAATTGTTAAGGGTGGATCTTTACATTTAAAATGTTCGCTATTTTTAAGACGCAACTGCACGCACAGAAAAGTTTAAACAACGATCGAAACTTAAAAGGATGCAGGGTAAAAAAAGTTCTAAACTTACGTTTTTTGTAATACTGGAGAGACTAGAAACTTGAAATTAGGCATGACGGTTACTTTTAAGATAGAAATTCTCGCTAACAATGGTTTCTAAAAAAAAATTCAAAATTTAAAAGGTTGAAATGAGAGGAAAGCGTTCTAAAAACATTGTAAATTACGATTTCTGTGGAATTGTCAGGAATAGAAACTTGGAATTTGACATGGCTGTTACTTTTAAGACATAAATCGTTGCACAGAACAATTAAAATAATAAAAAGAAAAGTGACCAGTTAAACTGATGGCATTGAGCTCACAGGCTATTCACACTAATTGTATATTATACTCTTATTCAAAGAATAATGCCCCTCGAAAACTACATTAAGTGAGGAAGTTTCCCCTATTTATATTTAATCAATGAGCCTTCAAATGTCATCAGGAAGCGCCTTATCGAAATAAAACGATATACCAAATTTGAAGCAAATTGGATAGAAAAACCCATTTATCTAAATTAAGGGAGTATTAGCCCCCCTTCCCCTCTTTATATTTAACCAGTGAACTTCCAAATATAATCAGGGAAGCCCCTTACCAGAATAAAATGGTATACCAAATTTGAAGCAAATCGGATAAAAAAACCCATTGATCTAAATTAAGGGGTTATTAATCCCCCGTTCCCTCCCTTTATACTTAAACAATGCACCTTCAAATCTAATCAGGGAAGCGCCTTATCAGAATTTACCGGTATAACAAATTTGAAGAAAATCTGATAATTCTACATGAAAAACCTATCTAAGTTAAGGATGGATTAGCCCCCCCCGTACCCCACTTTATATTTAACCAGTGAACTTCCAAATATAATCAGGGAAGCACCTTATCAGAATAAAATGGTATACCAAATTTGAAGCAAATCGGATAGAAAAACCCATTGATCTAAATTAAGGGGGGTATGAGCCCCCCGTTCCCCCTTTATACTTAAACAATGAACCTTCAAATCTAATCAGAGGAGCGCTTATCAGAATTTACCGGTATACCAACTTTGAAGAAAATCTGGTAATTCTGCACGAAAAACCTATTTATCTAAGTTAAGGATGGATTAACCCCCCGTTCCCCCTTTATACTTAACCAATGAACCCCCAAAAGTAATCAGGGAAGCGCCTTATCAGAATGAACCTAGAAAAAAAATTGAAGCAAATCGGATATTTCTATCAAGATTTATCGCGTTACGTACATTCATACATACATACAGAACCTGCGGGCACTTTAACTCTCAGGCTTTGATAGCCTGTGAGCTAAAAAAAGAATCGAAATTTAAAAGGGTGCACGAAAATGCACGAAAAGCGTTTTAAAAACGTTCTAAATTACGATTTCTGTGGAACTGTTAACCCTCTGAGCGGTTTGGACGTACTTTTCCGTTTCCCAAAATCAATTTTAATTTGTTGTAAACAAAAATATTTTCAACAGAATTGTATTTAAAGATGTCTATCAAATAAAATATTTGAATACCATGAAGTGTATTTTAGAAACAAACAGGGAAATTTTTTGTAACTAAGATTATTTTTATAAGCATTCTTATGAAAATGCAGGATAGCCCTCAAGACGCTCGGAGGGAAGGATAGAAACTTAAAATTTCACTTGACGGTTGCTTCGTGGCAAAACTAGTTCTGAAAAATTAATTTTAACGTACAATTTTGAAATACTTTTTATTGTTTTCTTTTCTTTTCTTTTTATAATTTAGCAACATTTTTTATTTATTTATAGGAAATATAAATGAATAAAGGGAATTAATTACGGATTCCTAATGCACAACCAAACTTCAGTTAATTTTCGCCATTTCAAACATCTTTAGTCCCTTTAACCCCTTAGCATCGCCCAATATCACAAGCCTGCAAAATTTGGGTTGTGCTATATTGCTTAGCTTCTGATAATTAATTCTTATGTATTTTGTAGAGCTGAATCCGAAAATTGTCTTCATTTTTTACCATCACGTCAGGATATTTTGCAAACTTCTTACTTTTTAGCTTTGAAATTTACGATTTGAGAAAAATTGTGACGTGATGGTTATAAATGTGAAAATTACTTTCAGATTTAGTGCTACAAAATACATACAAATCATTTATCAAAACTTAAAAAACACAACCATCACATGTATTTTATAGTATCAGAAATTTGCTATTTTTTGACTTTGAAATTTATGATTTGCAAAAAATCCTGACTTCATGATTAAGAATGAATGTAATTTTCGAATTCAGCGCTAAAAAATATATAAAAATAGGTTATCAAAAGTTAAGAAACACAACCATTTCCTGTATCTTTCAGTATCAAATGTTCTCTATTTTTTAACTTTTTACCATTGAAATTTACGATTTGCAAAAAATCCTGACTTGATGGTTAAAAATGAAGGTAATTTTCGAATTCAGTACTAAAAAATATATAAAAATCGGTTATCAAAAGTTAAGAAACACAACCATTTCCTGTATCTTTCTGTATCAAATGTTCTCTATTTTTTAACTTTTTACCATTGAAATTTACGATTTGCAAAAAATCCTGACTTGATGGTTAAAAATGAAGGTAATTTTCGATTTCAGCACTAAAAAATACATAAAAATCGGTTATCAAAAGTAAAGAAACACAACCATTTCCTGTATCTTTCAGTATCAGATATTCTCTATTTTTTAACTTTTTACCATTGAAATTTACGATTTGTAAAAAATCCTGACGTGATGGTTAAAAATAAAGGTAATTTTCGGATTCAGCGCTAAAAAATACATAAAAATCAATTATCAAAAGTTAAACAATAAAACCATCGCAGGCTTGTGTATTTATAAAAACCATTAAAAAAGTACATATTTTTTTATTGCAGAAATTGAGTAATTATAAGATTTCTAAATAAAATATGCAATTAGTTGCATGTTTGAGGGAAAAAAAGATGTTATAGAACAAATTCACATTTGCCGAAAAGCTATCCTGCGTGAATTTTGCACCTTAATGTTTGTTTTACACCATACAAATTAATACGAATAAGATCCTTATTTTTAAAAATTTTACTACTTTAGAAATGTTTACCAATAATATTTAAATTAAGACATGTACATCAAATTATCATCAGAAATGCTTGATTCAGCAGGATCCATAATTTCCGCAACAATAAATTATACAAACCGAACTCGAACGCACCTTTTCAAAGAATTCATATTGAAATGCCAGTTAAATTTTTCTGGTTTCAAAAGTTTTTTCCGATTTTAAATCTTCAGCCCGGCAATACCACGGGCGCGAGAAATAGACAATAACACCTCAGCCCGTCATATTGACGGGAGCGAGAAATAAGGGGTTAACCCTTTAAAGCCCATGGTATCATTTATGATACCATCAGTGTTCCCGTTTCAGTGGATTATTTTATTCACATATTCCGTATACACACCAGAAATTTAAAATGGAAATTTTTGATTTATTTAATAACAGATTCCGTTATTAAAATAACCGAAATTTACTATTTTGATTTTTTGGTATTAATTGCGTTTCTCTGAATTAAGCAATTTCTGGAACACATTCTACCCGGAACATTAACCCTTTCAGGGGCAATGTATTTATATTCGTAAAATGTTGAAATCGTTGACTGACACTAGAATTTATAAACGAATTTATCTCAAAATAAGGAAAAGCTTTTCTTCACATACTTAATAAAATTAAATTTTTCATTTCAAAATTCTGTAGTCAACGTGGCACTTTCCAATTAAAAGTCAGTGGGATATATTATATCCCACCGCCCTTCAAAGGGTTAAAGGGTTAACTACTCTATCAGTTCCACCATTTTAACCCTGAATAAAGATGGAAGTTTTTTTTTCGGTAAAGTCGATTGACAATGCCTTAAATATCATTTTATATCTAAATATACATAAATAGCAACACTGAGCGAAAGTATAGAAAAGAAGTGATAATACCCGATCATTATCGCTGTCATGTGCGATAATAACAGGTATGTATGCAATTGTAAGTAATTTTGATGAAATTTTCGCAAGTCTTACTATTGACAAGTAAAACAATGTGATTTGTTAATAAGTCTTTTTCTGTAACTTCTTACTTTAACAATAAAACACCTACAAACATCGCACAATGGAACAAACACCATAAAAATCTAATTTTGAATAAATTTTAATTTTTAATTTTTATTTGCATTACCATTGAAGGTTGTTCTTAACCCATTTATGCATGAATTTTGGTTTTATCAAAATTGTTGCTAAAATCACTTTAAAATGTTACAAAATACACTTGAAAAATACAAAAAAAATTACGCTAAAATATTTTTGTATTTATTTGATAAAATGTAAACGTACTAAATGTATTGATATGCATAATATTTATAATAGTATAATATGCATAATTATACGTTTTGTCTAAATTTATATAAAGTAAGCTTTTAAATTGCATATTACACTGTAAATCGAAATGTCTTAAATTCAGACACTTAAGTGTCTGAAACGGAGTGTTCAATTTTCAGACATTTTAAAATGTCTGAATTTTTTCAGACACTTTTTGCGTCTGAATTTTAGACACTTCAAACGTCTGAATCGCAGCCATTTTTTAAAGCATTATACGTAGCCATGTTTGACCACGTTGATCCTGGAAAAATATATGGCCATTATTCTGCCCCCCCCCCCCCCCACACACACACAGCCTGATTTTAGGGGCTCCAAAATATGGTATGCAATTTTCGTAAAGCTGATAATTGAAATCTTTTTCGACATTGTACTGATTATAATCAATATTTTGAATTTATAGAGTAGAATAAGATTAAAAATTTAAATATTTGTCGCAATACAGTAAAACCTCTCAATAGTAGGCACCTTAGAACCGTGGAATTTGTTCGCCATTCGGAGATGTCTGTTTTTCTGAGGTAAAAAATTATAAAATATGTGCATGTTGTTAATGAAAAATGTGTTTCTTAAATAGTTGTGTCCTCTATATAAGAGTGTCCGTTATGGAGATTTTACAACAAAACTTTCATAGGACGATTTTCTTCAGCGAACACTGGCCTTTTTAAAGATAAATACATTTTTTTTTTTACTTCATAAAAGCGAACACAATAGAATAGCAGTCAAATTCAACGTTCCAAAACGCGTTCAATTCGCGAGGTGGCCGCGATTGAGAGTTTTTACTGTATTTATTTTTTTATTTAGTTTTTAATCTAATACTACTTTTAAAGTTCAAAATGATGATTATAATCAAAACAATGTCGAAACACATTTAAAATATAAGCTTAAAAAAATTCCATATCGAATTTGGAGCACTTAAAGTCGTAGGGGGGGGGGGCTGCCCAGTTTCCCCATGCTTTAATCAGGCCCTCCTTCTGGAAAAAGTCCAACCCTGTATTATGATTCGATAAATTTACGTGTGAATTTTAAGTGCAAAATCTAGCTATATGAAGTAAATATTTTATAAAATTCTACTTCTTTACTTTGTATTCATTTTTAATTTCAAATTACTTTACTAAAAATAATCAAAAAATCAATTTTATATAATTATTTCAAATGAAAAATATCTGTATATTTTTATCGCATTCTTACAGTTACGTTAACGGTACATAATTACATGAATTTAAGAATCTAAAAATAATCATTAAAGTTTTAACAAAGTGAACTAGAGATAAGGCGAGATCCTTTTTCTAATTCATTAAATAAGATTTGTTGACATCAACAAATTTTTTTCTGCTTCAACGTCTACATAATGACGTCAATTTCCGTTCAAACAATCAAATCGTGAAGCTGTGGTTTTGAGTTTTGAGTCATTGATGTTGAAAATTTAAAAAGATTATATGCTGACTATTTTCAGTATAGCAAATGGGATATTTCTAAAATACTCGGAAACACTAAAATTATAGAAAAGGATAAAACAGAGAATCCTTTAATTAGAATGACCAGATTTAATGAGTTTTATCAGTCAAAACAATTTAAAATAAATAAATGAACACAAATAATTCGCTGTATTATGTATCAATGATATGGATGAATGGAAGGATGTTCGAACTATATTCTTTTTTTAAATTTATGATGTACACACCATGAGGCAGAAGAAAACTTCATTAGACCAGAAAAGCATATATAATAAATAAAAGCAGCTATTAATAGGAATGTTTACTATAAATGCTTTTGAATTCCAGTACATAACACATAATAAATCTATCGGAAATGTAAAAATCGTTGTAAACATTACAAATGCTGCCGCATTAAAGGCTTATAAAAGTATTATATACATAAATAAATAATTAAAAAGGGTACTTCAGAGTAATAATTACACCAAAAAAATACTATTAAGGTAGTCTTGATGGTAATTAAGAAGTATGAGCCAATCAACAGGCGATGTCACTGCGATTTTTAAAGTAATGACTACATAAGAAAATGCTTAGGAAGGTGTAAAATTAATAAATTCAGTAACCGCTAATATACACCATGCAGACACACCAAAATTTATTTTAAAGATAACACTGGATAGAAAATAATACAGAAATATGATTGCAGATGATATGAAGAGTAGAAATTTAAATATTAGCAAAATAAAATTTTAACATGGAAGTACCATAGGCAAAATGCTTTGAACATATTTTGACATAACTCAGGAACTAATAAAGCTATAGACTCGTGTGAAGAGCTCCATTTAAAGAGAAAACATTCACAGAGAGTTTTAAATACATAGTTAAGACCCCACTTACCTGGGAAAAGGTCTGATTATTCCAAAAGCACATTCGCCCAGAGTACGTCCGGATTGGAGGCTACGTTAGTATCCGTTAGTTAGGCAGACTTTGATATTTAAAAAATAAAATCCCCTTGCACATCCGGCTAGCTCTGTTAAAAGAATGGAAAATTTCCATCCTGAAAACATAGCCCGCCAGACAACAGTTCTCTTTACAAATTTGACGAGATGAAGAACACTATATTAGTGTTATAGATAAATATTAATACGGAGTACCACTATGTCGATAGAAATTAAATCCCGGAACTTCACATTCCACAAAAAACAATCAAGTCAAAATAAATTATTAGTTAAAATGTACGCGCACATAAAAACAAACATTCAGTTTGAATTACAAACAAACATCGAGTTCGAAAGGAAGACGCATGCGCAACTGAGAGTGCCCCCTGGTGAATGCGGAGCGGAGTTACAAAGTGTCTTAAAATTAGACACTTGCAGATTTTTTAGACACTTTTATCAGTTCGTGTACACTATGATCATAGTAAGACACTTAGGTGTTTTAAATTAAGACATCTATTGTGACTGAATTTTTAGATTCAGACACATTAGACACATTATTTAGATTCAGACATTTCGTCTGAAATTCTTTTTCAGTCACATATGTGCCTTAATTTAAGACGCCTCTATTTGCAGTGTATATACTATGATTAATATTTTTATGGACTACTAAAAAATATATTTATTTCTGTCGGAAATAGTTCAAAATGTGTTTCGACTTTTCGTTTTGTGAAATATGCGGCAGGTGGCGACACTTCACGGACAAACTTGAAACAATTCTTATAGACCGGACAATTACGCATAAAAATCCAGTCTTCATTTACGTCAGCTGCCTGTGATAATGCAACTGCTTAATATTCCTGTAGATGGCAGCACCACAAATAAACTTTGACAGACTATGAAAGCAGAACTGTTTTGCTAGACTTTGATACACTCCATTTCAGCAATGATCAGCAGATTTCCATTGTGAAATGAGTGTTCGACCAAGAGCCCTTGCTTCTACTAAAGAAACCCTTTCATCTTAGTCTAGGGCGTATCTCTTGAGCGACAAGGACATATGTTTCTGTCTGTCACTTCATGCATTCGCTTTTGGGGAAGCTAACTTTGGCTCTCAAGAATGCAGTACATATTTAATCAAAACAAGTTAAAATTGTATATCTTAACCAAGTACATATTAACCTATTAATCAAGAAATGTAGAGTGCATTAATAATTGTATTCAATTAAAATTAATAATCTCGTTTAAAGTCAAAAGCCTGGATTACTGTGATTACATAAACACACTCACTAACGTTTAAATAAAATACCTTTTTCAGAGTTAAAATAGGATAAAGTGGATGCAGAAACTTCCGTGATACTCTGAAGATCCAGCGCTCTCACGTATACAGGTAAGAAGAATTATTTTCTCTTACAAACATTCTGCATTTCAAATTAACTTTCAATTAAAATAATTTAGAAAAATATTAAATGAAAGAACAGCCTTTATTGTAATATGAATTCACACCTTCGAAAACTTATAGATTATGACACTGGAAAAGTGAGAAAAGAAAAGGCTGTAAAGTAATTGATTGTTATTGTTGAAAATAATACTATTGAAATGCATATTGATTATATTGAATATAATAAATAATATTGATCAATATTGAAAATTTGAAAATATATAAAAACGAAAAAAAAAATTCTTGAATATATTATATATATATAAAGTGATACAATATTGAGTATATATATACGGAAAAAATTTTTCTTGAATATACTATATAAATATAAATGACCTGTTGATAATAAATACTTCAAGTATATAAAGAACCATTATATAGACAGTAATATTACATTGTGTATGATAGTGTGGCATTAATAAGAAAATACATATATATGCAATACGCATAAAATATAAACATCGATATTTTACTAATATTATGTGTGATAGTGTAACATTGGTGAACAAATATACATAAACAATACGCACAAAAATATAAATAATTAAAAAAAAAAAAAAAAAAACAGGGTAGAATCTAACGATAAGCCATGGCAATTTCTGCAGCAAAGGAAATATCCCTGGTAGAGAAACTCTCGAATAGCAATTATGATCTTTGGGCCTTTCGCCTAGAAATGTTGCTAACCAGAGAGGATCTCTTTAGTTACGTCATCGACACGCCCCCACTCACTCCAGACGATACTTGGCGAAAAAAAGACGCCAAAACCCGTGCAACAATAAATTTATTCATAGATGACTCTCAGATTGTCCACATTCGGCATTTAAAAACTGCCAAGGAAATCTGGGATACCCTTAAGCGAGTCCACCAGAGATCCACCTTATCCTCTAAGTTGTTTCTGTTGAGGAGACTCTATTCAAAAAAGTTATGCGACGGTGGAAATATGAACCAACATATCAACGATATATTAACTTTACGCGACAAATTATACGCCATTGGGGAAGAAATACCCGAGACTCACATTGTTGCACTTTTATTGTGCAGTCTACCTAAATCCTATGACCCCTTAATTATAGGTCTTGAAGCTCGAAACGAAAGTGATTTAACTTTAGAATTCGTAAAGAATAAATTATCTGACGAATACAGACACAGGAGTGAGAATCAAGGAACAAATTATCACGCGCGTGAAACCGCATATAAAGTAACAAACAAAAACAAAACTAAAAAATACTGCGGCTACTGCAAAAAGCAGGGGCATGCAATAAATGAGTGTTATCACCTGAAAAATAAAAACCAGCATAATAATTACGCAAGAAATGACTGGAACAGGAGCAAAGCATTCAACAATCCGAACAACTATAGAAATAACACGAATAGTTACAAAAATACCCAAAATAACCCCAAGGAAACCTCGAATTTTTGCTTTGGAAGCAAAGCTGAAGATAGTGATAATGAAAAAAATTTGATTCCCCCCAATGATAACAAATCCTCAGAAGAAAAAATTCCTGAAAACGAACAAGTGACCGCGAACAGAGCACAAACCTCGGTGGAAGATACTTTTATAATTGACTCTGGATGCACAAGGCATGTTGTAGCTACGAAACACAACTTACAAAACTTTATGCCAGGAAACTTTGGCGATATAACCATAGCGAACGGAAAGCGGCTATGTTCACAGGGTCTGGGAGACGTGAATATAAATACAGACTCACAAAATTCCATAACTCTTAAAAATGTATTATATTGTCCCGAATTGCAAAGTAACCTATTATCTGTCAAAAGAGCCACAGAGAATGATATTAAGGTAATATTTGAAAAACAGAAATGCTCATTTGTAAAGGATAGCCAAACAATTTTAACGGCAAAATTAAATGATAATTTATATGAGTTAGAACCCAAAAATGACTACGGATATAACGCGCAGACACAAACATCTTGTGACAATAAAAATTGCATATCCATTTGGCACAAAAGGCTAGGACATAAAAATTTCGAAGCGATAAAACATCTCACAAAACACAAACTAGCCGAGGGTATAGAAATACACAATTGTAAACATGAAACTGTTTGTAAAGAATGCATTGAGGGCAAACTATCAATCGCACCCTACCCCAAATCCGCCACTAACAGATCAAAGGAAACATTAAATCTAATTCATTCAGATTTATGCGGGCCGATGCGATCGCCAACATTCAGTGGGAAAAGATATTTCATAACCTTTACCGATGACTATAGCCGATTTACAATGATATATTTAATTTCGCATAAGTCAGAAGCCATAACAAAACTTAAAGAATTTGTAGCCCTGACGAAGAACAAATTCGGAAAAACTATAAAAGCGATCAGATCCGATAACGCGAAGGAGTATCTGGGAGATAGTTTTGAAAGTTACCTGACAGAAAACGGCATAGAACATCAGTTAAGCGTACCATATTGTAGCCAGCAGAACGGCGTTGCCGAACGTAAAAACAGAACTATAGTCGAAATGGCGCGCACCATGTTATCTGACGCGAATTTACAAAACCACTTTTGGGGCGAAGCCGTACTTACAGCGACATACCTCATAAATCGGTTGCCCACCAAGGCAAACGAAAACAATAGAACTCCTTACGAGCTGTGGAATAACAGAAAACCTAATTTATCGAATATACGGACCTTCGGATGTAAGGCATATGCCTATGTCGAGGAAGCGAAGAGATCCAAATTTGACAAAAAGGCCGTTCAAGGTATTCTATTAGGATACGATAACCGAAGCAAAGGGTACAGAATACACACAGGGGGAAACAACGTAATAATATCGCGAACGGTAAAATTCTTTGAGAACGGAGTAAATGAAGATGACGAAAACGAAAATGACGCGAAGACACCTACTGAAATAGTAGAGATTGAGCTAGATAATGACGAACAAAATCAAAACAATACTCCGCAGCAAAACACCGCTGAACCGCGGAGATCACTGAGAAATAACAGAGGTGTCCCCCCTAACCGCTACGGGATAAGTGCGAATGTCTGTAAAGTACAAGACCCGAAAAACTGGGAAGACGTAAACAAAATCAGAGACGCTAAAATTAAAAACAAATGGATTGAGGCCGCGAATGAGGAAATAAAGTCATTAAAGAAAAATAATACTTGGGAACTGGTGAACCCCACACCAGGAAAACGCACCATAGGGTGCAAATGGACATTTAAGACAAAATATAATGCACGCGGAGAAGTAGAGAGGTACAAGGCGCGACTCGTCGCGAAGGGTTACTCTCAAAAGTACGGAAGCGACTACGATGAAACATACGCACCAGTGGTAGCGCACACCACAATCAGAAGCTTCCTAAATGCCGCCGTGTATAAAAATTTAAAAGTTACTCACCTGGATGTAAAGACAGCGTTCTTACACGGAGATTTAGACGAGGAAGTCCTAATGATGCAACCCGAGGGATATGTAGTCAAGGGGGAGGAAGAGAAAGTATGCAAACTGAGAAAAGCAATATATGGCCTCAAACAAGCCGCAAGGGCTTGGTACATAAAAATCAATAAGTCGTTAAGAAATTTAAATTTTAGAGAGTGTGATTCAGATCAGTGCTTGTATAAAAGGAATGAAAATGGGGACATTTCCTATATAATCGTATATGTAGACGACATTTTAGTCGCCGCAAGCGAAGAAAACACACGCAAAATACACGCAGAGTTATCTAAGGAATACGAAATAAAAAATCTTGGGGAGGTATCACAATTTCTTGGGATAAATATTAAAAGGCTAGACAACGGAAACCTTGAGCTAGACCAAGAAAATAAAATCGATGAAATAGCGGAAAAATTTAAATTGTCAAACTCTAAACCAACATACACACCCATGAGCACGGATTATTTCAATACAGACGCACACAGCGAACCGCTAAATGATAACAAACAGTATAGGCAGGCAGTGGGAGCACTCCTGTACGTAGCCACGTTGACCAGACCAGACATTGCTGCTACGGTGAACATTCTGGGAAGGAAAAACGAAACTCCCAGAAAGGCTGACTGGGACGCTGTGGAAAAAGTAATAAGATATCTGCGAACCACAAAGTACTTACGACTAGTTATAGACAAAGAAAAGCCACCCATACTAACAGTCTATTGTGACTCTGACTGGGCAGGAGATCGAGAAGACAGGAAGTCCACAACCGGGAACGTATTAAAATTAGGAAACAATCTCCTGTCCTGGACATCACGAAAACAAAACTGCGTGGCTTTGTCCACCGCAGAGGCAGAATACATATCCGTTTCAAACGCGACTCAAGAAATTCAATGGATAATCAATCTACTAAAGGATTTGGAACTACACCAGACTTTACCGATTACCATCTACGAGGACAATACCGCCTGTATAAAGCTGAGCGATAATGAAAAACATCAATCTAGGGTGAAACATGTGTCTATCAAATACCATAATGTGAGGCACTTGAAAGAAAACGGTGTCATTACACTAGTATACTGTCCTTCAAAGAGAATGATCGCCGATGCCCTTACCAAACCAATCCCCAAACCTCACTTCGAACACCTAAGGAATCAACTCCAACTTCTCCCACCGCAAGACTCAGTCGAAAAGGGGGAATGTCGGAAATAGTTCAAAATGTGTTTCGACTTTTCGTTTTGTGAAATATGCGGCAGGTGGCGACACTTCACGGACAAACTTGAAACAATTCTTATAGACCGGACAATTACGCATAAAAATCCAGTCTTCATTTACGTCAGCTGCCTGTGATAATGCAACTGCTTAATATTCCTGTAGATGGCAGCACCACAAATAAACTTTGACAGACTATGAAAGCAGAACTGTTTTGCTAGACTTTGATACACTCCATTTCAGCAATGATCAGCAGATTTCCATTGTGAAATGAGTGTTCGACCAAGAGCCCTTGCTTCTACTAAAGAAACCCTTTCATCTTAGTCTAGGGCGTATCTCTTGAGCGACAAGGACATATGTTTCTGTCTGTCACTTCATGCATTCGCTTTTGGGGAAGCTAACTTTGGCTCTCAAGAATGCAGTACATATTTAATCAAAACAAGTTAAAATTGTATATCTTAACCAAGTACATATTAACCTATTAATCAAGAAATGTAGAGTGCATTAATAATTGTATTCAATTAAAATTAATAATCTCGTTTAAAGTCAAAAGCCTGGATTACTGTGATTACATAAACACACTCACTAACGTTTAAATAAAATACCTTTTTCAGAGTTAAAATAGGATAAAGTGGATGCAGAAACTTCCGTGATACTCTGAAGATCCAGCGCTCTCACGTATACAGGTAAGAAGAATTATTTTCTCTTACAAACATTCTGCATTTCAAATTAACTTTCAATTAAAATAATTTAGAAAAATATTAAATGAAAGAACAGCCTTTATTGTAATATGAATTCACACCTTCGAAAACTTATAATTTCTTTACAGGGACTAATAACATTATAAGTATTAGTAATAATAAACTAAGAATAATCGTATTAAAAACAATTTGTTTCCTAATCATCATGAAAAGGACTTTGCATAAATAGTTGTTCCCTAACTGGTTATAGAAATATGTACCCATTCTTGCCTAGTGCCCTATATTTTGTACGTTACAGACATGCATAAAAAAATAAGGCTTGATCATATAATTTCGAATTTAAAAAATGCGTATTTCAAAGAAGTCTACAAGCTAAGATTATGACTCATTTGTTTGCATCCTTGATAGAAAAAATACAAATAAACTTCCTTTTTACATTTCGCCATTTTAAAAAATAAAAACCTATAAACACCAAAAAAAAAAAAAAAAAAAAAAAAAAAAAAGGCTTTCATTTAAGCAAATAGGGTAATTCTAAGATAGATGGCCATAGAGGAGAGATGGCCAGTCTAAATATCTCCAAAACTTGATCATAGATTGCAATATAAACAGTGTTCGTACGAATAGTTCAACGAGTTTATTTATTGCGACGTGCAGTTGCAAACACCGAAAAAAGCCTTCATTTAAACAAATAAATATTCATCTTAAACTGTCCTCTCTCGGTAACAGATAACGACATTTATAAATAATCATTTCATACAATTTTCATGTTATAAAGAAGAAGAAAATTATACGAATTCATTAAAATTCGAAACGTCCCCAAAATGGGGCGCTAGGCACAAGTGGGTTAAGCACATAAGTCGCACAATGTACATTATTGGTTTATCAGAAATATCTTCCGCGAATTTTCAGCCTAATGTAATGATAGTAAATCTTGGTTTTAATGCCTTACATGTTAAATTTTTAAAAACTACGGAATGACTTTGAAGAGGATATTTAATAAATTTTGGTTAAAAAAAGAAACAGATTGCATGTTGAACGTTTTAATTGAAACTTTCCTCCACTATTGATGTTTTCTCGCACTCGAATGCAATTAGATTAAAGTACCAAAGGGGAAAATTTGTGATAATTTCAGCAGTTTAAGTAAATGACAAAAGCTTAGTCGTCTTAGCTGAAGTAGTCAAGAAAATTACTTCAAATTTACCTTATCAAGATAAGCACAAATATCTGATTTAATTCTTTTTCTTTCTTTCTTTCTTTTTTTTAAACCAAAATGTTATTAAATATCTTCCTCAATGTGATTACGGGATTGAAAACTAATAAAAATATAAAAAGTAGTTTTTAACGATTTAACATGTATGACATTAAAACCAGAATCTACCATCGTTCCATTAGGCTAAAATTTCGACAGGAAAATTTCTGACAAGTCCATAGTGTTTTGGGGTACATTATATGATTAAGAAAAACTTTCAGTGGTAATATAACTTAAGAAAAAAAAATCTCGTTCCACTGTGCGTCGCAAAAAAGATTATGATTGCCAGATAACATTGTACTCATCTATGGAGCTACTAACTTTCATATAGTCTTTTTAACCTTTAAGGCTGTTCTTAACTGCTCTGTTCAACGAGCGCAAAACGTTCTGACACATTTACAAATTCATTTTTCAACGGAAAGATATAAAATTGGAAAGCCTGGCCATGGAAGCGATTTGGAATTGAACTGTTTTTTCCATTTTTTGATCAATCCATTACCCATTGAGTTATAAGTAATTTCGATCACGTGACAAACCTGTTTTTCGCCCGCTCTTGAGTGATTTTTCTGCTTTCGCTCGGAAATTCGGTTCAAAACGTCCATTTTGACACTATTTTCTGAAAGATCTATTGGGTTTGCAAAAAAAAAAAAAATGGAAAAAACAGCTCGATGACATAGTTTCTGAACAACAACACCAGCTAGTTTCATGCATTTTCGAACAAAAATAAATAAAAACTTATGTCAGGAAGTTGCCCTTTTTGATTTGAGAACAGTCTTAAATGCGCGATTTTTTATTTTGTTTCGAAAAAATTATATATGATCCTCTGAAAGGTTTATTACACAGGGAAAAAAAAAAAAAAAAATCAGAGATATATTTTTCATATAATGCGTCAATCTTTTCTTCTGTTGCACATTTGCAACATAAGTAAAAACTACCTTCGTGTGGCTGTTTTACGCTAAAATAATGCAAATTAGTAAATACTTTAACCCCTTAACCCTCTCGCTGCGTAATTGTTTTATCAAAATAGCTTCAAAAATTGAGTGTTTAACACCTTCGCGACGAGCGCCTTTTAAGAATTTTTATTCTTTCGTCACTGGTTTTTCAAAACAAAATTTTTTTGTCTAATTTAATCGGGAAAATTCTCCTATTAAATAAGGCAAAATTTAAAATAAAAAAAATAACTGGTGGGAATATTCAAGGAGGGTTAATTAGACGGAAAAAATGCATCCCCGAGGAAATCTCGGGTTGCGCAAATTTTGTTACTTTTACGTTGCCCGAGGAAATCTCGGGTTGCGCAGCGAGAGGGTTAACGGTCGCATTAAATTACGGTTTAAAAATTCAAATTGCTTATTGGCACCACTTTTCTGAAAAAGAAATAGTCACCTTATTTAATGACAGGTAAAATAATACCATAATAAAGCCAATTATACTATTTTATAAAACTGGTGCATGGGAATCAAACAAAAAAGAATAACATGAATAAAAGACACAGCCCGTGAATATCACGGGAGCGAGAATTAAGGGGTTAATAAGTATGTCTCCAAATACCTTATTTTGTATAATTATTTATTTTATAAAACTTAACCTTTAACCCTTTAATTCCCATAATAGAATATGTTCTCATAGCTGCCAACTTGTACGGATTTTTGCTACCACTAAAATTTAATAGAAAATTTTGCCTAATTCAATCGCCGAATATCAGTGAATATTGGTAATTAAATAAGGCAGGAATTTCTGTTAAATTTTAGTGGGAAAAAAATCCGTACAAGTTGGCAGCTATGCGTTCTAGAAATTACGTGGTTCAGAGAATCTGACTTCTACACCAGAAAGTTTCAATAGTTAATTTCGCTTTATTTAAACACAGGAACAATGGAACAATGTGAGCAGCTGTATGGATTAGCTAGTTGCGTTGCAACTTTACATCCAGTGGAAAGGTGATTGTGTTGCAAGGGCATTAGGGAGCCTTAAAAAAATATGTTTAGACGTGGCTGGTAGCCACAAAAATAAAAAATACTTGAAAAAAGCAAAAGAATAACAGAAAAATAAAAAAGGTACATTAGTACTAGTATAACATGATTTAAAAAGAGAAAAACAAAAAGACTTTAAACACAGGATGCCTGTTTTATAATGAAAGCAAATATTGCTATTTTAATTTTCTGGTGTGAATTAGGTATATGCGAATAAAAAAAATATCTATTAAATTTAAAACAGTGTTCTTTGCATATATGTAAAGCTGCGCACTAATGGATTAATCAATTAATATCAGAAAGTATGTATGTATGTATATATATATATAAAAGTCTCCAGGGATATGGAACATAGGTTCTCTCTCTATATATATGTGTATGCAGGGTGTTTCAAAAGTTCGATGCGAAAGTAAAAGGCGATAAAAAAAGGCCTATGGGTCGGAGAGACATGCAGTTTGCAGATAAATATTCAGCGTATAGTACGGGATTTTGTATGACACCAATAAAAATTACCTCATAATCTCGACAATAGAGGGCGCTACTGCAGACAATTCCATGGAATAATTCGAGGAATAATTCCATATTGCTCACACAACGCAAGATTTGGATACAAAAAACATTAGAGGATACTGCATATGCACTTTTTTTGTATCCAAATCTTACGTTGTGTGAGCAATATAAAATTATTCCATGGCATTACCTGCAGTAGCGCCCTCTATTGGCTTATAACGCCCTCTATTGCTCTAAACTTCTTATCGATATCTTTAAAAATAGCAGCATTATTACAAAGAGAAAAAATGATTTATATCGCATTTTTGTATCATTTAAAATGTTATTATGACTTTACTCAATACAGCGTAACAGTCTACACAGAGAGATAGACGCATAAACTCTTTCTTTATTAATATAGAATATACATTATCATTATTATTATTATGCACTATATAAGCTTTCCTGACCTCCTTTATATTTCCAAGCTTGGAAACTTTTGAATACGTTAATTTTATTTTAAATGATTGTCCAAATGAATCTCTTATTATGATTAGGCATTGTATTGTAAATATTTTCAAGATATGACTATTAAATGTAGTACTCCTTAATATTTGTCATTGCAGAGTTGCCAAGTCTCCGGCTTTTTGCACATCAGTATTATCTTAGAGAAAATGTTTTTCTTTTAAATCCGAAGAATATTCCAAATAAATAAAACAACATTTTCTGTATTAAAATACCGGTATCCAAAAAGTCGGAGAGCTTGGCAGCTCTGTCATTGTAAATTACATTGTAAATTTTTTTTGTACAAGAAATGAGTGAAAATACATGAGCGTGGGCGCTATTTACAAAATTTATTGTCGTTAATAACTGTTTCAAGTAGGGTGACCGAGCCACTAGTTGATCACATATGGTCGGTGCTACGGAGTTTTTATTATATTTCCTTCTTTTTAAGTTTTAGAAGTAAACTAACATTACAACCCTTACTGAATGTCCTATAATGGGCAAAAATGAAATCTGCTGAAATTAAATAGCAACAAAATTATAATCAAATAGTTTCTTTAACCCCTGACAAGCACACTGGGTACAAAGTACCCACCCCAAAATTTTATTGTGTAATTATTCTCTGTAGGTATTTAACAAAGGGCTTTCCCGTCTACCGATATTTTGTTGAGACCTTGATTGAGCGTGTTCAGTAGCCTTTGTTAAGATTCAGTTGTTACGACGCAGTGAGCGCGGAGCGTTGTGGGTACTTTTAACCCAGTTTGCAGGTTAAGTGTAGTCAGTCAAGTGTTCAAGATTTTTTTCTTGTATCACATGAGTGTTTTTTCTTTTATTTGAAGTAAGTAATAAATTATAATTACAATCAACACAAAGGTGGAACAGATTCATTCGACCAAGCTTGCAAATTGTATACAGTTGCATGTCGGACAAAAAGGTGGGCATTAAAAGTTTTTTATGGAATGTTAAACACGGCTAATGTTAATTCAACAATTTTATACAATTTAAATCATGTAGAGGAAAAGAAGACCAGATTGACTTTCACGAAAGATTTGTCATTTGAACTAATAAAGCCTTTACTAACTAGGTGGTATCGGTATGGAATTCCACAGCTACGAAGAAATATTAAAAGCGCAATAGCTCAACGTCTTAACTACGATGCACCTGCTGTTAATTATTCTCAAGTCATACAAATACCCAAAACAAGATTTCTTATTGTCATTATTCATTAGGAATTAAAACTACGATAATGTGTCCGCAGTGTGAAAAACCAATGTGCAAAAGACATCGATGCCCTATGTGCTTAGAGTGCTGTAATAAAAAATCTACTTAAAATATGTGTTGTGTTTATTTGCATTTTTTGAGCTGAAAAATAAAAATTACAATTAATAGTAGATCTCTGATTTCTTTAAGAACCTGTCCTTTACCTACTTATTAGAATTCGCGACTTCAATGCATTTAAGTTGTAAAATAACTATACTTTTTAAAGTGGATCAAAAAACGGATTTCACCATCATTTAGAGCTCTTTTTAAGCTTTCCAAAACACTATATTTTTTTATATTTTAGCCGATTACAATCATAGGTACGGCATGAAAACAAAAAAAATCTCAAAAATGCACTTTTTTCAACTTCGATGACATTTTTACCTATTTCAGTTAGCATCAATTAATTTAACATTGTATCTATTTTACGCATAATTGTTTAAGCTTTAATATTTAACAAAAATATATTCTTTTACTTTATCTGGAACGAATATATTTAAAATGAATTGTGGTGGGTACTTTTCACCCTCAATGCCTAAAGAGGTATACCGTTTAGATGTGTGCTTGTCAGGGGTTAATTGCCATTTTCCCAGTAGTTGATCAATTAAAGAAATCAGTCGAAAAATCAAAAATTAATCTTTAAAATATCATTCTTAAGATGTGATTAACAATAATTCATATAAAACTATTATTTGAAATAAGGAAGATGGAAGTGGATTATTTTAACTTACCGTAATTGTTTACAATTAATCAAAAACTAAATTTTTACATTTTCTACTAAAAAAATTCATAAAATGGTTTCTCTTGCAGCAGGCAGCTGACAGTAGCTGACAACAATGTGACAACAGGTGCTCCAACATTCAAACAAAAATATGATGTCTAGTGCCACGTGTAAAACTCATCTCCGCCTGAAATGGTGCAACACTTCAAAAATTTGATCAACTACTGGAGGGGTACCACTGGCGCGGTCACCCTATTTTACAAAAGCTAAAAGCATTACTGTCCTACTAAAGTACTTGTTCTGAGTTTTCTGATATTTTAACGCGGATCTTTTTCATGTATAATAAAACCTATAATAGCAGCTGACTAAATACATTGTTTCCTTTTCTGTTCTGACTTTAATTATATATTTTACTGTCATTGCATCTTTCAATGTCCCATCTCCAACCAACTATGAATGTTATGGAACAATCAATAATAATAAGGAAAACACACGCCGCGGTCTTTTATTAATGAAGAGGTGTTAAAGGAAAAATAAAACTTTTAGAAGACTGTGAAGGACAGGGAAGCGACTCTCATGATCAAATGTATCTGTTGTTATACTGTTGTGTCGAAATGAGTGACAAGCATTTAAAAATAGGGCAAAATAAAGCAGTTATATTACACAGACACTGCTTGTGGAAGTTTTTGAATGTTCATAGTAGTAGAATCAAATATGAAGAAAAAATGCAAATTTAGGGAAGTAGTTAAATATGTATCTTTCTGTTCTAAAAAAAAAAAAGTAACTAACGCTGTCACCGCCGGCCGCTACAAATGAATTTTTTGTGACCTGAAATCTTTCTTCGCTAATATTACGCAAAAGGCTGCATACAAAAATGTGGAAATTGGTGATATTATAGAGAAATGTTTGATAAACAAGCTAAAGCATACAGTTTTCAAATCGAAGACTCAATTTTATGAGAAAATTAGTCAAAATCCTTCCATTAAAAAAGTTTTATAGGAGCAAAAACTATACACAGGAATTGAATCATTTTTTTTTTTAAGGAATTGAATCATTCATTATAAACTCGTGGTGTGCAGACTGCATTTATTTTTTTAATTTGACTCATTTTTTGAGGGTTTATTTCAATTTTAAATTAAAATTTTCAGCATTTTCAGACACATTTTTTACATATTTTAGAAAAGTTTATTATTTTAAATTGTTGCAAACAGTAAAAATTTCGCAAATAGTAATATTTCCATTAAATTAAAAAAATACTTACATGTGACTATTATAAAAAGAAAAAAAATCCTTTGAAATTATAATTAAATGATTGCGTGTTAAAAGCAGGAAAATATTGAAAATTACGCCATAAAAATTGTTTTTACACGCGAATATTTAAAAAGAAAAAAAAACTATAAAATAATGAATTATTTAATATGCGTTAAAAGCAGTAAATGCGGGTGAAATTACGCCCTTTTCAAATGGCCAAATAATAACATTGCCAAACACTTTAAATAAAAAAAATATATTTACAGGTACGCGAGAGATTTATTTCATATTTCGAGATGACCTTTTTAACTATTGTTGCCAATTCTAAGACAGCGCAAATAATAATATTTCTTTTCTAACAATAAAAATATTTTCAGATGAATATTACAAAGAGAAAGAAAGGTTTGTGAAAATTATCTCAGATTTAAAAAGTTACATTTAAAATCTTTTATTTAAAATCATTTTCTTATAGCGTTGTTAAAAATACCGGGAAGCGAAGAGTGTTGATTTAGTTCATTTTATATTAACTGATTTTCAGATGTTTAACTCATCTTATTTAACCCTTACCGGCGCGGACTAATTCTGTTTATGAACTGATGAAATAATGGACTGGCACCGGAATTTATAAATGAATTTATTAGAAAATACGAACTTGCTTATTTTCACGTATATTATAATAGGACATTTTTAATTAAATATTCTTGGTGCCGTTTGTCAGTTTTGGAATTAAAATTAGGTGTCTTTTTTTAAGGACACCGCCCTCGAAAGGGTTAATAAAACACGAAAACAGCAATTAACATCAACTGACTTGGACTTAAAATCCCTCAGTAAAAGGGAAACGAATGGAAACCCGTTTACAGGGAGATCGCCACTGTTTTTTAAATTATAATTCAATTTTCCGCAATCTTTTTAAAGTGCCTCAGGACTCTTAAAATTGAAAAAAAAAATGAAAACAAAAGACTATTTTCAATATTTAATATCTTAAAATGTATTTGATTTTCAGACTTGTTAGACTGATTTGTCATCTGCAGCAAGCTAACAAAGAAAAAAATCCTTAAAACTAATCTATTAATTTATAATTAAGTTGTAAACATCTTAAGATGTTGTATTGTCAACGGAATCACCTCTGTGAACGTAATTTTTAGGTAGATTTCGTAAGAAATTCTTCCTATTACATTGTCTCTTATGTTGGAATTTCTGAAATTTTTTTGCAGATCTACGCCGATCATAATGCCTAGAACCCAAACCAACCTCAGTTTGTGTTATTTTTGCAGTCGACAACTCCAGTCAACTACGCGAATTTGTAGGTAATAGCTGAGATCGGCTAAGTCCAATTGAAACACAAGTATTCGTTTTGCAGTCGTGTTATTAATCCGATGGTGAGGGCATAAGTGTAGTAAGGCAATGGATTTAGCAATCCGGTAGTTTCTCCAGAAAAAAAACAGAGCTAATTGTCATTCTAAAACGTTTATTCATCAAAACATGAAAACGTAAAACAAGTCCCATAATATCAGAAAATTCGTAGAGCTCTCATAGTAGATCGCCTAGAATATATAAGGACCCCAGACGCCAAGGGGTATAAGTGACAAAATTGAAAAAATGGAAATAAGTGCACAGACGACTTGGAAATATGCTTTTTTCTTTTCAGGTAAAGAAATATTAAACAAAAACATAATTTGAAGAACAAATTAAAAAAACAAAATTTATTTCCTACATTTTTTTAAGCCCGAGAAGGGACAGATATTAAGTTATTTCATTCAATTTGTTCTACATTAAATGTTAAATTTTTGTAACAAATTAGTTAAGCCAATTGAAGATTAAAAAACAAAAATAAAATCCATACAATATGATACTTAAAACACCCTAAAAAATTAGATTCCGTTCAAATGAAATCGAAATAAATCTTAGACTTCTTCCATTTTTAATTGAAAATATTTGTATTGCAGATTTTGTATTATGTTTATGACAATTGTGCATAAAATGATAAGTTGCATGCAAAATACAAAACTTAAAAAGAGTCTAAGATTTATTTCTTATTCATTTGAACGGAATCTAATTTTTTAGGGTGTTTTAAGTATCATATTGTATGAATTTTATTTTTATTTTTTAATCTTCAATTGACTTAACTAATTTGTTACAAAAATTTAACATTAAATGTAGAACTAATTGAATGAAATAACTTAATATCTGTTCCTTCTCGGGCTTAAACAATGTAGGAAATAAATTTTGTTTTTTTAATTTGTTCTGCAAATTATGTTTTTGTTTAATATATCAAGTTTTTTAATAACTACTGCACTCAGACAAACGCATTTCAAAATTAATAGAGAGTATCATAATCAGGCTTTGATTTGATGTATGCGGTATTGCATCACTATGTGGGATGCAGTTTACCAATGTGTAATTCAAAATGTTTCACCACTGTAGTAATGCAGGTTGCGGTAGTTTGGACAAAAACTTCTGAAATCTGAACGTAAAAAATCTATAATCAAAACATAAAAAATTAACTTCACTTAAATTTAGATACCCTATTTCCCACTCAGAAACGCTATGAATGTAAATGTAAATTGTGTTGAATCCTTACTGCTAATATTTAACAATATTATAGTTGTGATACAGTAAAAAATAAAAAATAAAAGTTTTACTTAATTTTTTAGACCTTATTCTATCCCAAGGGATGATGTAAACACATCAGGAAATTATTACCTAAGTTTAACTTGGGGTATAAATAGTTCTCATCTCGGAAAAAAAAAATACATTTTAAAATTTAAGTTATGTAATTCCCCACTAAGTTACCTGCGTAAGTTACCTAGCTCCCTGCGAAAAAATAGCTATCCATTAGAAACTTTTTTACTAAAATACAAACTTGACCAAAGCAAAAACTTATTCTGAAAATATCCTTACTAAGTTCGCTACCTGCGTAAAAATAGCTATCCATTAGAAACTTTTTACTAAAATATAAAACTTCACCAAAGCAAAAACTTATTCTGAAAATATCCTTTTTATTTCCACTATGACGCCATATTCACCTTTTTAATTTTTGAAAAAAAAAAAAAAAAAAACTAGCTCAATTTAATATTTCACGTGAAAATCTTTCAACTAAAAAGAAATAAATTATTATTACGGCTTTTGAAATTTTTGCAACAATGAAGTAAAAATGTTACATTTTCTATGAAAAATGTCCGTTGATTTTCAGTGAAAAAAGCGAAAATTGGAATTATTAAGAAAAATATTTGAATAATGTAAAAACAAATTGGCCCATGTTTCTCTCTGGGTTATAATTCACCCATATGCAAAGGCATTTCGCCATTCGTTTTGATCCTGACGTTAGGCAAACGTTTTTACACTTTAAATTTATAATATCATTAGAATTAGTAAAGAATAAAAAATGAGTAACATCAGAGACAAAAAGGTGGGAAGAAAATTTAAAAAGTTATGATCTGCATAGGCTTTTCCACGTTAAATTAACATTGAGAAGTGACACTGGAAATAAATAGGTATTGCGCTGCCGCGCAATACTTAAATAAGTGATTTTCTAATTATGTGTTGTGTTTTAGAGATCAACCACTTTTGCCGAATAATGATCAATATTGATTAATTATAAATTTAAAGAAAATTGCACTCTACCTTTTTCCACATTTATTGAAATAAGAGTTCAAAGACCACTGTGAAACAAGCAGCAGTTTTCTATTTGAATTCAGTCAATTATTATTGATGTTCAACTTAACGTCAATTATCTTTGAACTCAATTTACTCCAAATCGAAATTTTGTCACTTGTACCCCTTGGCTTCTGATGTCCTCATATAGTGTGGAAATTGGCTATCCCTGTAATACTTAAAAAGGTGCTAAAATACTGTATCCCTTAAATGTGCAACGATGCTTCAAAAATATACAGATCGCAGCGACATCTGCAGGACATTTTCTACAACTGCAAAATATTTCTAGTCTATACAATGTAATACGAAAATCCCGCGGATGTCGCTGCGATCGACACTTGGGATTTTAGCAGTATCGTCGCACATTTAAGGGATACAAATTTTTAGTGTTGTTCGGATAGCATATTTCCACACTAGGTATTCGAGACGCTGTACTCATAGTCTGGATCATGAATCGCAACATCATCCTAAAGAATCGTATAAAGCAAATTTAGAATTCTACTAGACTGTTAGACACCGGTTAACATAGTTGGAAACACTGGAACGAGAAAGAAATCTGAGTTTCGAAGTCATCGCATCTGCTTTTTGTTAGAAGTCCCGGAGAGTACAGATGCTTCCGTAGTACCGAAACGAACCAATCGGTGAAAGGCGCACTTCGAGCAGCGGCAGCTAAACTAATGGCGCGAGAGAGGGAGTGGTTTAGGAGAATGAATCCCATCTCTGGTAAAGTAGGGTTTTTCGGCAAACCTTGAACGAAAGCAGTCGGCGCGAGTAGTACTTAAAAGTTTTTAAGTTTTTAAAAACTATATTATGTAATAACATCTTTTACATTTGTGAAAATCTTTTAAAATAGTAAATGCACCTTTTAACCCTTTCAGGGGCAAAGTACTTATGTTAATAAAATACAGAAATCATTGAATCACACCGGTATTAAACAAATAATTTATTCGAAAATAAGTAAAAGATTTTCTTCACGTATAATTAACCCCTTCGGGACGGGAGCCTTTTACGAAATTTTTAATCTTTTGTCACCGTTTTTTAAAAACAGAAATTTATGCCTTCTTGAATCAAGAAAATGCGCTGATTAAATAAGGCAAATTTTACAGTAAAATTTTACTGGTGAGGAAAAACAAGGATTCTGAGCGCACCATGCGGCACGTATACGTGTCGCTCGTCCCCAAGGGATTAAAAAAGCAAAATTTCATTCCAAAATTCCGGTGCCATTGTGGCGTTTCGAATTAAAATTAGGTTGGATATATTATATCCCACCGCCCTTCAAGGGGTTAAGCAAATTTTTCTTTAATTTTATTTCCTTATAGTTTGAGGTGAATGTGACATTCCAATGGTATATGTAAGCATAACACATGATTCCTATACGAAAGTTAATGAGGAATTGAACTGTGATATTTACTGTTAAAAATTTTTTTTTTGTTAATGAAAAGTGCTAGGACTGCCGTCTGGGCCTGCTTCACTCAACCTTTCAACCCTTTGGGGTTCGATAAAATGAGTACCAAGCTAGCTTGGGAATTAAATACGGAGGGTCCCACGTTAGGTGGACTACCTGACCAAGACATATGCTTTATAGCACCTCGGCGCACAGGGTCCTTGAAAACAGGGTTAAGAACTGTAGTCCCTAACCTTTCATCAAGGTTGCCACTATTTTTATATTCTATATCGCACCATTATTATTTGAAAATAAATTTCTTAGTATATTGATATTGCCGATGTTTTCAGAGTGGATGTGAAAAAAAATTTTTTTTTTTTTTAGAAAGTGGTGCGGAGTAGCGTTAAAAAATAATCACCAGTGGCAGCCCTGTTTTATGGATCGTATAGCCGCAGGTTTAGTTTAGTTTTACGTTTTCAAAAAATGCCGACGATTTGAAGCGTTGGTATCGCATTAGTGTGGAATTAACAGGTTAAAACTACATTTGTCATTGTAAATGATCTTTGCCTGTGTAGTTTCAAACGTAAATTACTAATGGTCGTATCAGAAGCTGAACCACAAACAACATTTAATTTTTCTTTAGTCTTTCTTTTAGTTTAATGATGCAGTATTTTGCAACTGGCTTATATCCAAGTAAATAATAAGGCAAAGTGTTATAATTTCCGTCATAAAATGCAATTAAAAAAAATCTAATTGCTCTATGTGTTCCTTGTTTCTTAATTTAGTTTTCTCTGCATAATAATTTACATAGATAGTTACTTATGAAGGTCAAAAACAAAAAATAAAGAATAATTTAACTCCTAGTTATAAAACAAGTACAACAAAAATTTAACCTTGCAAATGTAAATAAAGGTCGTCTATAACGCGTAGAAGCTTGCGGTAAGAAATAATTTAGAAATTGACGTTAAAGAAAGCATAAAAATAAAGGATCAGAATGAATTAATAATTGATAGTCTAGAATTAATCGGCCAGGAAACACATTTATAATTGCAAATTTTGAATTTACAAAAAGGTATCATACAAAGATAAGAGAGGACAAACTGTCATTTGGTACAGTTGTACCTGGATTATAGCAAAAAAAGGCTCCTTACGAGGAACCCCTTACAAAGATTTAACACACAGTTACGGAAAGTAGGCAAGTATTCCATTATACATGCCAACTTTTAGGTAGATTTCATAAGAAATACTACCTATTGCAGTTGTTAGTATGGTGCGACTTCTGAAAAATTTCTTCATAGCTTTTCATTATATGACACCAGGAACCCAAAACCACGCCACCTAAAAAGTTATATATATATATATATATATATATATATATATATATATATATATATATATATATATAGAAAATCGGCCCAAGGGGGTGGAAATGGGAAGGGTGAACATAAGGTTTTAGGGAGAAAAAAAAATCACAACTTCGTCAGTTCTCAAGATACCAAATCCAATTAAATTTATTATAAATCTTCTTGATGTTATCTACAATTTTTATATTGACAAGTTTTTGATAGGACCAAGAATACATATAGCGGTTGAAGATAAAATGGTCGTATTAACATGTTTCTGATAAAACCAGCTCTTACAGAAAAATGGAATTAAAATCTCATCAAAAGCAACCTGATAAAATTGTTAAACTGAGTTTGTCTCTAATCTAGATTTAGTTTTTGTTGGCGAAATTAGTACTTAACTTCGAAATCTACCAGCACCTGTAGGCCGAGCCGGCAGGGATTTTTTTTTTAAATGATCACTTTCAGGACTACCACCCGGTGCTTTTTTGAATACCAGTAATTTTAAACAGAAAATTCGTGGTATCTTTTTGCAACAATACCAACAAAAACGCCTTCCGAGTTAAGTTTCCACGAAAACTATAAATAAGATTTTTCTATGAAAAAAAGTGGTGTTCAAAAATGGACCGCGTGGGAACCCTGCACTTTGTAGAATAAACGTTACTTCTCATTACATGGTAAAGTGTAGAAATTTCTGCGCTATTACAACTGCTAACGTTTATGTTCAAAAATATACGCCGCTACATGGTAGTAAATGAGCTATGATCGACATATTGTATACCAGAGATGTTCTACCCCAGTAATTCGTGCAGTAATCCCTTTAACCCTTTATGTACAGAATTATGAATTCATGAAAATTTTATCTTCTGAAGCATTTATCGTAAATTTTTGAAACTACGTTAGAAGATTTACATAATCATTTAATAAATTTTAGAAGGATTTTAGAAGGATTGAAGGATTTAGAAGGATTCATTAAATCTGAATTTATAGGGATTTTGTGCAATATTTATAACTCTACTCAAAATCTTTTATTTTAAATATTTTTCTTAGTATTTTGTAGAATTAGGAAATGTACAAATATAATGTTCTTACAATAGAAATATAGAAATATTTCCAAATTGAAAAATCCCTCCCCCCCCCTCCCCGAACGCCAAGAAAGCTGAAAAGATGCAAAGGCAAAAGAAATCACCCCTTTAAAAAATATTTGTGTTTTGTGTAATCAATAGTGCTTTTGGAACAAGATAAAGTAATGCATCTATAACTCATTCTAAACTGTATTACTACTAATCTATGTATTTAATGAATTTTATAACAAGTTATTATAATGGTATTTAAAAGTACTGTCAGCATATAAAGGGTTAAGAGGCTACTTCAGTCCCACGAAAAGACCCGCTCGCTAATGCTAATCCTATGGAAGAAATGTATAAAGATATCTCGTTTGTATTTCAATATTTTAAATGATTTTTCTTACATTGGATAGCTGAGGTCAACATGTACAAAGGTCGTTTTTTACTTATTCGATTTTAATTGCAGATATTTTTATGAGGATGCTTTCACTTTTGAAATAGGTTCCGAAAATGAAAGTATTTTCATTAAAAATACCTGTAAGCAAAATCGTAAAGTAAAAAACGGCCTTTATACAGATCGATCTTAGCTATCGAATCAAAAAGATCGATATAAAAAAGAAATCATTTAAAAATATTGAAATTCAAACGATATATCTTTATTAATTTCTTCCATAGGATTAGCATTACGAGCGAGTTTTTTCGTTTGACAAGTAGACTTTTAATCCGAGATTCGAGCTATAAGATCACATGAAAATGAATAACTCGAAGGCGTTTTATCATATTTTTTACATTCCCGTGACGAAGAACAGCAACAGATACTACTTCCATCAGGCGTTACCTGCGAAAGTGAAAGCGGTTGTTCAGGTAATTTACTCCATCGTTATGACGTCGGCGTTTCTAACACACATGTTTTTCCTTTATAATATAGATAGATATCACCATTTCTTGTCCACCTGTTAATTGTCGATTAATTGCAATATATGTGATAATAAATAAAATAGTTTTTAAACACGAAGTTTTGAAATAAATAGACGATTTGTATATGTTGTATGTTGCCATACAGTGATATAAAAGCTTAATATTTGTGTCAAACTACAAAAACAAATTTGTATGAAACATATAATTCCTACAAGCCCTTTTTAACAAAAGAATGGTTAGTCATTTATCATCTCTGTAAAGCATTAAAGCTCAAAATAATAATGCAGAATAATTCTTCAGGATATTTCTGCTGAACTACAAAAACAAACTTGTACAAAACATACGATTCCTGCAAGCACCTAGCTTTTAAGAAAAGAATGGTTAGTCATTTATCATCTCTGTAAAGCATTAAACCTCAAAATAATAATGCAGAATAATTCTCCAGAATATTTCTGTTAAACTACAAAAACAAACTTGTATGAAACATACGATTCCAACAAGCACTTAGTTTTTAACAAATGAATGGTCAGTCATTTATCATCTCTCTAAAGCATTAAAGCTCAAAATAATAATGCAAAATAATTCATCAGAATCATCATCATCTGTTAAACTACAAAAACAAACTTGTACGAAACATACAATTCCTGCAAGCACTTAGTTTAAAAAAAATGAATAGTTAATCATTTATAATTATTCTATAAAATATTAAAGCACAAAATAATAATGCAGAATAATTCTGTTAAACTACAAAAACAAACTTGTATGAAACATACGATTCCAACAAGCACTTAGTTTTTAACAAAAGAATGATCAATCATTTATCATCTGTGCAAAGCGTTAAAGCTCAAAATAATAATGTAGAATAATTATGTTAAACTACAAAAACAAACTTGTGTGAAACATACGATTCCAACAAGCATTTAAACAAAAGATTGGTCGGTCATTTGTCCTTTCTGTAAAGCATTAAAGCACAAAATAATAATGCTGAATAATTCTCCAGAATATTTCTGTTGAACTACCGAAACAAACTTGTATGAAACATACGATTCCAACAAGCACTTAGTTTTTAACAAAAGAATGGTCAGTCATTTATCGTCTCTGTAAAGCATTAATGCATAAAATAATAATGAGGAACAATTCTGTTAAACTACAGAAACAAACTTGTATGAAACATACCGGGTGTCCCAAAAAGGACTGACTGATTTTAAAATTCAATAACTTCCAAACGGTGACAGATATTAAAAAAATTCTTGCAGGAGGGTTATGCATAAAGTCAAAAGTTATATTACAGTGATTTTCGATTTTAGTTCGAATTACAAACAATAGATGGCGCTGTAAGCAATAGTCGCTAAATACAGGCTCGATTTTTGATCCTTTCTGTTATTCCATGCAGAAAAAGGAGATGGAAATGTATTATCCGGGCCACGAAGTACCAAAAATCGAGCCTGAATTTAGCCTCTATTGATCGCAGCGCCATCTATTGTTTGTAATTCGAACTAAAATCGAAAATCACTGTAAAAAAACTTTTGACCTCATGCATAACCCCCCTACAAGAATATTTTTAATATCTGTCACCATTTGGAAGTTATTGAATTTTAAAATCAGTCAGTCCTTTTTGGGACACCCGGTACGATTCCAACAAGCACTTAGTTTTTAACAAAAGAATGGTCAGTCATTTATCATCTCTGTAAAGCATTAAAGCTCAAACAGAATAATTCTCCAGACTATTTCTGCTAAACTGCTAAAACAGACTTGTACGAAACATACGATTCCTGCAAGCACTTAGTTTTTAAGAAAAGAATGGTTAGTCATTTATCAACTCTGTAAAGCATTAAGGCACAAAATAATAAAGCAGAATAATTATGTTGAACTACAAAAACAAACTTGTATGAAACGTACGATTCCAACAAGTACTTAATTTTTAACAAAAAAAATGGTTAGTAATTTATCATCTCCGTAAAGCATTAAATCTCAGAATAATAATGGAGAATAATTCTCCAGAATATTTCTGTTATACCACAAAAACGATCTTGTATGAAACATACGATTTCAACAAGCACTTTTCTTTTTTATCATCTCTGTAAAGCATTAAAGCACAAAATAAATAACTGCTTACCAATGGATTTTTCAATAGTCTTCATATTTTCAGGTTTTTCTTTTATAGCAAGGGCTCCTATAATGCAAAGAAAAAAAATAATTATAAATAACACTTTATAGCTGTTATGCTGCGTTTATTCGCGATTTCCATGATAGATATGATGATTCTCACACAGGGGCGAAGCTACTGGGGGGGGGGGGGCGTCTCGCCCCCCCAATGTCGGCAACTTTGATTACAGTCGGCAAATTCTAGGTAGTCAGTGTCGATCAATACAAGTCTGAAACAAACGATTTTTTTCCAATTTTCTACGTTTTTTCTTAAAACATACACTAAAAAAAACACCAATTTGTCTTAATTTCTTCCAAAAATCCGAAGTTTTCCTTTCCTTTCTTCGACTTTGGGTGACTGCTGAAAATAAATTGAGAAAGAACTAAGAGAGACTAGTTTTTCAATATTTAAAGGGGTCTTTCTGAGAGTCCGCACCGGATTAGTAGGTTTCTAAACATTTCGATGATAGACTAGCACTGAAGATGATGAAGACTTCGATGAAGGCATTCATATTACTCATGGTGTATTGAAATGTGCTCGACAATTGAATCATTTAGTCGATTGTTTAAATAATTGCAAGCCAATTATTGAAAAATAGACCCCATCTGATGAATTACGTGTTTTCTTGTTCCTTAAGGACACCATAGATATAATTGACAGGGAAAAATAAAATTGTTCGTCTGTGTCAAATATTTATAGTAAGATCGTGGAAGAAATCGAGAAGAACCGTGGACAGTTTAGCATTACGGAAAGTGGGAACGATTCCATCATTGAACATGACCCGGGGAAAAGGTCTAAAATTAAGTCAGACAATCAGAGGCATATTTGATCAGTTTAGGTCCGTATCAGACAAAACTCAGCGTATATACGATAACCGATTCCATCACGCAAGATAGACAGCGACATTTCAACAGCGCTTGGTACAAAAAAGCATACGTTTTTGGACAAATACGTTATAGTACAGAACTCAATGCTAATTTTTTGCGTGATTCATGATGGACCGGGGAGAGAAAAAAATATAAAATGCTTCATTTGAGAGTGGTGTAAGCAAAGGACACAAAATGAAAAGCTTAAGGAAAAGAAAAGAACAGAAAGTTCGCACAACATTTCTCTTCCAACTTCCACCAAATTTACTGTTTCCTATTTTGTCAGTTCATGATGATGGTAATCACTTACTCAACGAGAGTAAGCGCAAACAGATTGTTCTGGAAGAGTAATAGCAACATCTTGCGCTCAGCACAGAAATTGTAGCAATCTTAATGGACATTATGTGAATGCTGAGTAAATGGAAACTTTTGAAAAACTGTGAAATTAATTTCCAGACATAACCCACAATTGAAGAAATGTTTGAGGACATACGTTTCAGCCCTTATCATACAGGGGCGGACTGGCATAGTTTGGCCCACCCCGCTAGACTCATTCATTGGCCCATCAATCGACAACTTCATTTTTAAAATGTTTGAATACTGACTATCAATACGGCCCCTTGCTCTAACTCTATGAAGATGACTTAACTCCAATTCGAGACATATTAGCATATTTGCAATTGTTTATTTTCAATTGGTAGTAATTTCATTGTGAAAAAAATGTTGTGTGTAGGGGTTAATTTGTTTAATTTTTATCTATTTTTTTTTTAATATGTAACATTTAAACAATGGCGGGTCAATTTCACTGTCAACATATGCCAACGATATCGTTAGATTAGATTATGACTACTTGTGAAGGGGCTCCCAATGGGATTAGGGCATTGCGGACCATAACCTATGCACATTGACAACACCTAGGAACATCTTTGCCTCACCCGAAATTTAGACCTATGCTCCTTTGTGTGGAAGGCTAACATGCTAACCACTATGTCGTCCAAAAAACCTTAGGCTTGTCTGTACACTACATTGTAAATTTTACAGTGGAAAGTGTTAGTATTGACCTTGATTTGTCATTTTAAATATCATTATATTCATTTTATCTTGTTATTTGAAATTATCAACATATATACAGTACCTGGCAAAAGTTTTGAGACGATATGTTTTTCTGTCAACTTTTTCTGTAAGCAAAATTTCTTAATGATGTAAATCAGTAATTTGTAGCTGTAATCATCCTACATGGTGCGCAATTAATTACAGGTGAAAATAGTTAATTTAAAAAATACCAAACGTAAATTTGAAAAGTTGAAAGCAGACGTTTTGAGACGATCTGATAAAATTCAAGTTCTTAATACTTGACTTAAATACATGTAATATTGTCGCACACACAAGGGATCTACTAGCTGAATGGCTAGAGCAGAGGAATTCTACGGAGAAGATGCGGGTTAAAATTCCCTCCCTGGCTTTTAAGTTACATTTTCGTTATTTCCTTTCTATACTAGCTGATGCAAATGACTGTATAATTTCGATAAATTTGCGCACATATGCAAATTAGTAGCTTTACGTAGTCATGTTCCCAGAATGTTCTAAAATATGCTATGCTTCATATACACTATATGGCCAAAGGGGACCGGCCACTTGCGATTTTTCACATTTTCTTAAATATCTAGAAAAATACATGAGGAATTATCCTGAAACTCCAGGTTTGTAAACAGAATAGTACAGGTCATATTTCCGTGAAGATTTTTCCCGAAACACCATAGAGGACCGTCAACAAATTGAAAAAGAACGAATATCTTTTGGACAACCCTGAAAAAACTAATGTAGCAAAAGTGTTCAAACTGTAGATTATGATTAAGTGATTTTCAAATGAAAAACTATAGATTTGACTATTAATGGTAGACCATAGTAATAACCCACGTGTTCATTTCTGTACATAAGGGATAAAATTATAGACTACTATGTTATAAACGTGTTAAAATATGAAGCAATTTTCTTTTATTTTGAGATTTGGTGGAAGTCTGTCGGTTTTTGGGTTGAAGAAATTGTTTTGTCGGGTGCGCGCAAGCTCCATTCCTAGGCGTTGAAGAATTTTCAGAGTGTACCATATATAATATGATTTAATAAAGCAAATAATTAAATAATTTGATAACATTGCAATGATTGCAACAAATATAACGTGACACTAATAATCCAAAAAAGTCAGATAATTAAGAACTTGAATTATACTCGCCCCTTCATCACCCTCCCCCCTCCCCCCGCAAATAAAAAAACTATCTTAAAAAACTCTATTCCTGAATGTCTAGCCATAAGGGGACTAGTTTGCCTAGGATCAAGTTGTACACAGCTGAGAAGCAATTGATAAAAGAAAATGTCTCTCATGTATTTTTGAAATTAGCCAAAGTACGATATATGTCTCACCCTAAGAAAGTTTGAATAGGAAATTTTTTGTATAATTATTAATTTTTATGCATAAAGCATTTATTTAATGCATATGTTTTTATTGCAATCAAATCAGATAAATTATTTTAGCGTTTGAGCAATTTTTAATTTTTTTTTGAGTCAGACAATTGATGGTTGATAAATTTTCTGAAAAATCAAATTCCTTGGGGCTATAGCCCCCCCCCCAGCCCTCCTCAAATGGCGCCCCTGCACTGATCATATGTGCTCTTTACATTATTCCCTATCTCTCAGTTTCTATACAAAATGAGTAATTTACACAGATCTGCCAAAGATTTCTGATGAGAGAGGGAAAGGAGAAATTAGAACTTATCCGATCAAAAAAAGAAAAAAGAAAATAAAAGAAAAAAAGGCTTCACGAAAAAAAGGAAAAGAAAATTAAATTTCATAATTTTTTTCTTTTTTTTTTTAGTTTTATAGAAAAGAAAAAAACAAATAAAATATTTATTGCTATTTTGGCCCAACTACATCCGTTTGGCCCACTACATCCGTTTGGCCCACTCCGCGATCGCGGGGTAGCGGGTTGGGCCAGTCCGCCCCTGTTACCATATAACTTACCTTTCTGCTTCATCCCAAAACGAGATGATTGAATTTTTTGCTACATCAGTGCGCAAAATGATAGTAAGGGATTTCAAGAAGCATAATTTTATGGAATTATGGCAGATACGACACCAGATGCTTCGCACCAGGATCCATCAGCTGCTGGGTTGAAATTTGCCGACAAAGATGGAAAAACTCCGATCGGCTTTTGGAAGTTTTAAAAGAAGTCGTCAAAACCATTGTCGATCTTGCATGCTAGATATCACACATCTTTACAAAGAATGAGCTCGAAATAGAACAGGTAGTTTCCAGTCATACGATTTTACAAGCAGCATGTCTGGATAATCCAACGGCACTTAAGTGATGTTTTCAAAAATCGTGGGTCAAATTGTGCCCTATATTCCTTGTCAATGTCACAGACTCAATGTCACTATATGCAATGCCAGCAAAATTATAGGTGATGTGTTCGACGTGCTGGAAGATGTTTGTGTTTTTCACAGCAAGTACTAAATCAAAGAAGCCATTAGTAGACAAGCTCCAAGAAATAGAAAATGCTCTTCTGCTGCGGAATATTTATAAGGCGACATGGACTGCACGAGCGGAATCATTGCAAGCGATTTGGATCTCATATGAATGTATCCTACAAATTTCGAAAAAGTTTATTCCTCTACTCCTGTTAGCAAAAGGAGTTTCAGAACGAACTAGATACTCTTACAGTGGTGATAGCTGAAAGTCTTAATTCTTGTATCAGCATAATCTCATTACTGGATAAAATATGTATCCTCTCATTACAAGAAAGAAATAAACACTAAATCTGGTTAAGAAAGCGGTAAATAAATGTCTTTCGTGAAACAGTGACAATTTCTGATATGGAAGCATTACACACAGAGCTGAAAGTTTTGTCAGACTTCTGCTCAGAGGTTGAAAGAAGGGACGATATTTACATGAAAACAATCTTTGAGATACATTCTGCCACTTTCAAACCATGCCAGTAGCCTGGCTCTAACTTCTCTAGTCACAGTTGCCTCGAATGAAAGGACACTGTAAATTAAAAATTGTGAAAAAATATCTAAGAACAACAATGACCGATCCACGTTTCAATACACTCATGATGTTAGAAGGATATTTCGAAATACTTAGATTTGGGCACTGTCGTGAATAGATGGGCTCGTCTAAAAACATGGTGAGTTAAAATGCATGTTATGCAATGGATGAACAAAAATGTAATTAAAATAAGTTTTGATTTCATCCTTTTTAATGTAAATATAAATAAGATGATTCTGTATAAGTTCCACGTAGCATCTTACTAAAAACTCCAACTTGTGTAATTAATCTGAATTGCAGATTTTCATCTGCACATTCAGCAAAAAATATCAAATACTTTACTGGAACATTTGCAACAATGTAACGTAAGTGAAGGGGTGGTGTATCCATCTTTAAATCTACCTTATATTCTCCTCAATAATCTAAAGTGTAAAGTATTCGATATTCTAAAGTGAAAAATTTTATCTCGATGGGTTAATAATGTTCAATTTTATATAGAACATACCGGGTGTCCTAAAATGGATTGATTGATTTAAAATTCAATAACTTGCAAACGGTGGCAGCTATATAAAAAAATTCTTACAGGAGGCTTATGTAAGATGCCAGGAGTTTTTTACAGCTATTCTCGATTTTAGTTTAAAATCATACATGCAATCAGCGATACATGGCGCTGCTAGCAATAGGTGCTAAATCGGGGCCTGATGTTTTGTTTCTCTTCTCTTTCAGTATTGATGCGAAAGAAGGAGATTAAATATATGCAGTGGGACCCTAAGAACAAAATTGCATTGGCGACTGAGAACCATTTCATATATTTAATCTCCTTCTTCCACATCAATATTGAGAAAAGAGAGAGGCCAAAATCTGGCCTCGATTTAGCGCCTATTTCAAGCAGCGCCATCTACCGCCACTACTTTAAACTAAAAACGACAATCGCAGTAAAAAAATTCCTAACATCTTACATAACACTCCTGCAAGAATATAATTTTAAAGCTGCCACCATTTCCAAGTTAATGAATTTTAAAATCAGTCAATCCATTTTAGGACTCCGGGTAGATACATATATACAGACACAGAAACGTACTTTTAAAGATATATATATATATTTAAGTCAGTCGGCAAAATCGTCATATACGCCCCCCTAATGAATTCTGCTTAAATACGCCCCTGTTCTCACATCTCATCATGCATTAGTTCAAATTTCCCCAAATCTCACATGTAGTTAAGACTTTGACATAAATTGGTACTGATTAGGGCTGGGTGTATACTGATCAAAGAGTGACACTACTGATCCTTGTTTTCAGGATTTTTGTGATAGTTATATCTCGATATATGTGGAATGGAATTTCACCATATTTAATTTATTAAAAATTTTATACACTTTCGCTGTTCGCACAACAGAGGTGTTGCTCTGCTATTTTTTTTGCGATGAACATTATAAGCTCTATCTCAGTTTTTATTGCATAGAAGCGTACCAAATTTTATACGAAATTTTTAGTTAATAATATATGTTCATCATGTCACATCTCACATGTTCATCATGTCACATCTCACATGTTCAATATACAATCCAATTTTTCATTTGAATATATAAAAGGGAGCGGTTTTGAACTGTGCCTTTTTCATTTACTGATAGCTGTAATTTCGAGTTAAATTCAAATAAATGCATGATACTTCGTAATTGTTGGTATGCAACAGCACTTTTTAATTTAATATACTAATAATTAGGAAAACGTTTTGTGATGGCTGTTACTTAAAGCGTTCAAAGAGATGTTATTATAACACCCCAGCTTTCAAAATATAATGCGGACACTAATTATCAACTTAAAGCGTACAAAAAGAAGTCAATTAAGGGAAGATAAGGCTGGGCGTAATCCTGTGGGAAATAAGCGAGCTTTAAGACCCGCTTCTTCGGAACCTACCCTACCGATTTTGATGAAATTTAGAATCCCTATTAACTGGATTACGCTCAAGACTTATAACAGACAGTTTTTTTTTTTGCAACTAAATCTTTATATTTTAGAGCAATGACAATTTTCAGAAATCTTCTATTTTCAGAATTTTTTTTTTCTGAAACTAATTAATTAATTTTTTTAAACTGTCTGCCATATATGATCTTATATTTATACTCTACCACAAAAAAAAGTTTTATCGAAATCGCTCGAGTACTTAAGGAGAAGGTTTTAGTTGAAAAGTACAATTTTTTCGGAGAGCTAAAAAACTTAGAGAATTCTAACTTATGTGGCCCCACCAGTGGCCGAGAGGTTCTGCTCTCGAAGCTGGTAGACGGGAGGTGCTGGGCTCGATCCCAATAGCGCCGGCACTGGCCTAATCGTTCGGAGTTTTCGTGGTTTTCTTCGAACCTTGGTTTTCCAAGCGTAAATACGGACTAGGATTCCCTTAGAAAGACCCCCACGGAGGGCACTTCACCCCTTAGGGCCTATATACCTCATGATTATAGTTGGCCGTCATAAACACAGCCAATTAACTTGTGTGAAGTTCTTGGACAGTTTTATCAAACACGTGCATTAAAGTATATATAAACGCTTGGATACAATTTAGTTACATATAATAAATGAGTATAAAATGTTGGAGTAAAATTAATGCGAGTGAGCGTGACGTTCCAGTCGTGTCTTCTCTTAATTTCTTAAGCTTTTCAGAACAAAATTATTTATTTAACGGTAAAGTTTTCTACCTTTTTTTTTTATAAAAAATATTATTCAAACATTAAATAACGATTTATTATTTACGTTTAGCGTTGCCACGTGTCCCGCTTAAATCGCGGCTCCAAATACTCTAGACACCAGTGTTTTAAAGTAATTTTCTTCGCCTAGTCTAATGGCAGAATTATCTGCTATCAATGATGGCAAAATAAACTGAAAGAAATTAGTGGTGTCCAGAACATTTTGAGCCTTGATTTACGCGGGATACCTAGCAACACTATTCACCTTACATAGATTAACATACAAGATGGGACATTTACATAGAGCGTAATGGTAATGCGATTGCGATCGTAGCGCATTTAGAGACAATGGGGAAGAAACTCCCCATCCTTGTAAATTTTTTATCATGGAGCATCTATCTTATTGTAATCTTTCTTTTTTTTAATGTTTCATGTTTACGTTTTCAATAGAATCTTACACCGATACACGAACATAGAATAGATATTCTATTTTATATATCTAATATATATTCTATGTTCATGCACGGATATATGCCTTTTTTTTTTACATGATGAGTGAGCGATATAAGTGCAACGAAAAACAGGGTGAAAATTTCGTCTTGAATACTATACATGAATTAAATATGATATAATTGGATTTAAAGCTACATAAAGTAATGGTGTAATATAAAAATATGCGAAGTATTGCACTCTACAAATCCCAGAAAATTTCATAAATATTCCCATTCGGTAGGAAAATTCTTATAGCCGATGTTTTATTAATTTATGAAGTTTAACGTATTAAACAATCGTTACAATAATCTTTTAAAATTTACGCATTTTCACTTTCTTACAGATAAAATAAAAATATTGTTTTTTATTGTAAATAACGTACAATCAATTCAATAATATTTATAATATTAACATATAACAAGTAATAATAAAATTACAGATGGGGAAAAATTCATTTCGACAAATTTTTAGAATTATATAAATCTAACAGTTAAAAATAAATAGAGGTACTGACATGACACTCAATAAAGTTTTGTTCGATATGAATAAATTAACACAATACCTGAATTTGATTTTTTACAATTTAATCTTATAAACTTACATATTACGTTATTAACAGAATTTTCTAGGGTTTTTCTTTTATATTATTACTCTAATTATCATTTTATAAGTTAAAGGTGGCAAATACAAGTACGGTTAAAAAGAAAAAAACAGCTAAATAAATAAAGCAAGCATGAATAGAATATCGTCTGGCACCTGCTTCGTTTTAGGAAAGCATAGGTATTCAAAGCATAGAGGGTAAACATATTTCTTCAACATAGGTAAATTTCGGAGGCTTTTTAATTATTCCCCCTTGTCGGTAGTGACGCTAGTACTGTTGCCATTACAGATTTTGCCGTAAATGTTCCATCTTGGTCCTTAATCTATGTTAAACTTACATCTTATAGAAAAGTTGTGATGGGCAGAATCAGGGGTCGCATTCTATAGGGAAATTTTTATTGTTCCTAATACTGTTTTGAAAATAATATCTTCATCATACCTTTCTATTAGACCGGGAGCCGGCAGCACAGACAATCACCTCATCGAGTTCACGGATGAAATTCTAAAATTAGTTAAATCTTGATTCGCATATTAAAACACAGTCGGTCTGCCAAGACATATCTTGGTAGGAAACACCTGAAAACCCGATTTTAGTGGTTGACTCGAAGGTTTACCATTGTGTTTTCCTGCTCCCAGTCCTCCATGTTTACATAATTTTTTGGTGCAGGAAAATACAATCGTAAACCTACGAGTCAGCCGCTAAAATTGGGTTTTCAGGTGTTTTCCACCAAGATATGACTTAGCAGACCGATTGCGTTTTAATATGCGAATCGAGATATGACTAATATTAGAATTTCATCCGTGAACTCGTTGGGGTTATTGTCTACACTCCTGACTCCCGGTCTATATAGCATATCCTAAATAAAATGATCATGAAGATTACTGACTAAGGTTTTTGGTAGGAACAATAAAATTTTACCTATATAATGCGACCCCTGCAGAATGAGTGATTTTACTATTCGAATCATTTGGGCATGCGCAAAAGTATAGCTACCAACCTTTGTTTTTTATTTAATTCAATTTCTACCAGAAATTTTGTATTGAAAAAACATTTCTTATTTTAATTAGAATTAATTGAAGCGTAATTAATAAAGTGTAATTAAGAGTAATTAATAAAAATATAAAAATTCTCTTTATCTTCAAAATTTCTGAAGGTAATTGATTAAAAATATATACAAAGCTAGGAAACTATGTTTTTGCGCATACCCGAATAATTTATTTGACAGTGAAATCATTCATTCCAACCATCACTAACAAAAAGCAACTCGAGAATTAAAGATTAGAGGATAACAATAAAACTAGCATTTTGTATCGGAGATAAAAGGGAAAAATAAAATTGGAATTCAAACGTTAATTTATGTGCTTTTAAATATCTAAGATTAGCCCAATATCTTTTAAAATATTACCTAACAGAGGGGATAATATGAAGAAATAACGAATTACTAGAAAACAGGAATTCTGCTTTTTCAGAATTTAGTGCCTCCCCGATGAAGAAAAAATGTACCTATAAATAGTGCAAAACATATTTCAGTTTTAAGACTTACAGAACACCCTTTTATTTTATGTAAAATGACATCATTCGTATCCGCTTAAGGATTCCACATTTACGATCCTTTCTTAAACATCTACACTAAAGTATGCATAGGACGTCATTATCGCGAAATAATACACAAATGCAGCAAAAAGCTGCCGTCAGCTGCAGCAGAAATTATTCGTTTATATTTCTTCAAAATAGCACGTATTTTAATTACATTTTCTTTCGGTTGCTATGAAAAAAATGGCAACAAAAAATATAATTAATATTTTACAACTATTTTTCCTTTACTTTCTACAGAAATGGAGAACTTCTGTTGCCAACATTAAGCAAATGGCTCCAAAAACTACAAAAAATTAATATTTCAAAAATAAATGGAGATGCAGTTTTCAAACAAATTGCTTTTAAAAGTACATTTTTTTCCCAATACGACGGTATAAAAATTGAAAATGTACGATGCATAGAAGTTAAAAAATTTGCTATAGAGTATTTAATCGTACTGCTTTTTTTTAAGGCTGGCTTCCGTAAGGTAACGTTATTTTTTGGAGGCGATACAAAGTAAGATGGGACAAAGAAATAGCATACCGTACCGGGGGCTAATATTTTTGCTTGGGAAACAACAACATTCTTCGATATCGAAATTAATTTATACCTGATATGTTGCCAAGTTTGGGTAGTAATAGACAATTTTTTATTCCAGAAATATACTACTCGTAATTTTTGCTTTATTTAATGGCAGATTTCTGTGGCTATTTAATTCGAAGATAAATATTAGGGAAAATTGGTATTTAAATTGAGTAAAAAATAAGCAATTTAACAAATTACAACGACCATTTGGAAAATGATTTTTTCAAAGACTAAAATTTAAGACGTAAAAAATCGCACGGAGTTGATCATACATTAAGTACGCCATGGATTAAACATTAACATTCCTGGACCCATCATGAATAAATTTTAAAAGAAATTTCAGTTTTACAATTTTCGGTACTGTAAATTTTTAAACTTCTAAACATCCCACAATATTACTTTTTGTATCGTCGTATAGAGAAAAAAATGCATTTTTAATTGCAATTTGTTTGAAAGCTGTATCTCAATTTGTTTCTGAGTTATTATTATTTTTTTTTGTAGTTTTTATTACATTTTTGTCATAGTGGCAACAGAAATATCCATCTCTGTTGAAAGTAAAGGGAAAATACAGATTACTGTATAGACCAATCAGAAGACGAATAAAATGCGGGATTCAACTAATAAAACGCTTAAGATATGATATGTTTTTTATTTCCTGTCCTGACCGAGGACAATAACCATTTTTCCAAATGTTTAATAACTAAAACATGAACAGTACATTTAACAGTGGCCACAGCAAACTATTTCATATTATTTTTACGTGCTCAGGAGCACACTTCTCATACTCAAATGAATTATTTTTCAAATTAGAATTACTGCAATAAATAGCTGTTAAATTAACCGCATTAATTCCATCTTATTACAAAGTTTTATATCTATGAAAATATAATGAAAGTTACATTTTTTATACGTTTATAAATAAAAGCATTGTTTTACAAAGTTCTTTTTATTTAAACTTCATTTAACAGCTCTGTCATTATTTTTTCATTATTTCTTACAATCTTTTGTTGTCTCTCAACCTGAACTCATAAAAGAAAAAAAAAATGATGATGAATCAAGGCCAATGGGAAAAATCTTCCTCCCATTTTCTTTTAAAACGTGGTATTTTCAAGGTTTGCAAAAACATTTAAGCATTTTATTTTTTAACAAGCGAAACAAAGTATATCATTAGTATTTTTTTCTCCATGCCTAGTGGTTATAAATGAAGCGTATTCTTTAAATTACTTGTTATTTTTTTAATAGATGTAGGAAGGAAAAAATGATTTCTCAATTCGACAATACAGGGTCTATCCTAAGACCGTTTACATTAAAAAAAAAATATTTTTGAAAAAAATCAGAACAATTGCAAGTAGGACCCGTACCCTGAGGTTTCCGTACTGTTATGTTATATAAAAAAAATTAAATAAAATCCGTTACAATTTGTTAATTTGGCATTAGTACCGATTATAGAAATTCATGCGTTTGTCACGTACTAAATCGACCACAGTCCGCCCTGTAACTGAATTCTTTTGAGCCTCTCTGTAAGTGAAGATAAACGCTACGCATTCCTAAATCCATAGGAAACATTTTGTCATGCACCTCAGATATCCTTTTTAATTCCATTAAATTTGGAGTATCCTAGCATCATTAAAATGCATAGAAACGATATTTATTTGATAAATCACGGAATGGAATTTCTCTTGTGCGTCCCTGTAAACGAACTATACATGCTGCTTATTATACACTCCCGAGAAAGTATGCTGTAGTCCATTCCAGTGATACATATCAATTTCATCACGATTGAAGTATTGTAACATCATTAAAATGCATCGGAAACAGTTTTTTCCGCATAGACCATAATGTAACGGATTTCTTTCGCGTGTCTCTGTAAACGAGCTATAAATGCCACACGCTCCGATTTCAATACCGAACATTCTATAGTAAACTCCAATAATATACAAAATTTTTTGATAGCGATCCGAATATATTTACGAGAGTTAGGCTAGCCGCATACTAAGGCGACTCATGCAACATGCCTGCGTCTCGGGAGAAGAAACAGGTTAAAACAATGAAGAAACCTATTTAACCCGTCAGCACACGCGCCCGTTTCTATTACGTTACTACACGCGTGGGATAAATTTCACCCCAATTTGTCACCCATTATATTTTTGGCTAAATGCGTTTAAAAAAATCTACTACTCTATATTGTAAAATGCATCAGTACTACTTCTTTTAGACAAAAAAAATCATGCTTTTCATATTTATTTTCAGATTTTGTAGCAGTTTCTGTGAAAATCACGTTTTTTTTTTAGAAAATATGCGAACGATTTGTCTTACACCTTAAAAGATGAATTATTTTACAAAATTGATATTAATTACATTTAATACCCTTTCATCAATATATACAAGTAGCTTTTATGTTAGTCTTTCATTAAATTTATTTTAGTATGTGTTATCCCATAAGAAATGAACGTATCGAAATTAAAGGTTTCTACACGCGCGGAATTTTTTAGTCCCAAAAGGTATATTTCTCCCCTCCTAGCAAACAAAGAAAAGACATTGCTTCACCCACCCCTTCTCGACCTTGACCTTGAATGGTACAAGGCAGATAAGACACTTCCTCAAAAAATGTATCTTAAAAGAAATGTGATTGGGGTAGATTTAATCCCAACGCGTGTGCTGACGGGTTAAAATCTATTTTTTTTCTCCTAAGAAGAACTTCATGTTGCTTGAGTTGCCTCAATGCGCGGCCTGCCTTAGAGCACGAACAGATGGCAAGACAGAAAAACCGAATTCATGAATACTTTACAACTATGTTGAAAGTGTTAAAAAAGTATATCCTAAACAGTTTAATATCTGTACCTTGGAACAAAAAGGGCCAATGTCCATTTTACTCAAATGGCAGGAAACCCAATTTAAGTTTGAGGAATTTTAAGAATCTTGCTACGATTTCTGTACTATTATTTTTCAAAGTTGTACCTTTCAATTTAGTAATGTTTTTCTCACTACAGTCTAATGTTACATTGATTTAGTTTTTTTTACATTTTAAATTGGTCATTTTTACATTAACAATAAGTAACATTGGCCTTGATAAAGTATTTTGTTTTCAATGATCTAATATTGGGAGGACTTTGGCTTTTTTGGACAATTACTTTATATCGCATCCTGAATTCATTCGTGCATTTAACTCGAATTTCTCAATTTTGGACATTGGCCCTTTTTGTTCCAAGGTACAGATATAATGAACAGTTTGAGTTTTATTCTTACTTTGGAATGGCTGGTCATCGAGAATATAAGTGAAGGTTCCCCACACGCAAGGAGCCACGGTGGTGAGTTCCTTGTCGCCGACGGAGAAAAGTCCCCCTTTCTCTTCTTGTATCCTGTCCGCTGGTAGGAGGAATAGAGTGACTGGGAGCATGAGGACGCTGAGAACGACCAGCAAGAAACAGGCCCATTCCCAAGGAAGGCCGAAGTCAAAGAAGTACTAGAAAACAGAAACACAGTATTTTAAAACATTTGTTGCAATCTCAGCATATTTCAGTTCATCACATAATAAAGAGCATGGGCGCCGTCAGAAAAAAAAACCTAGCCAGGGGCAGGGTTTTGGAATGTATAAGACTTTAGCAAACAACTTAGGCAACTTTTATTTTCTGATTTTTTAACAATAGAAAATATAAACTAACTAAACTAATTTTTTTTTTCAGTTTTGCAGAACACTTTGGGCAAGACAATTTTTAAATATATCAACAGAAACACAACAATACAGAACAGCATTTTTCCAAATGGAGAATTTGAAATACGTATATGATTTTTTCATATGAAAAATTCTTAGTTTTTTTTTTTTTTTTTTTTTTTTTTTTTTTTTTTTTTTTTAGTGTTTAATTATTTTATGTCCCTTGCGAAGTATAAATTTTACTATCTTTTTTTATTTCAAAATCCACAGAGGTAAAGAAAATTTAGTTAATTAAATTTCAGAATCCACGGAGAGTTAATAGTTCTCCCCTAGCCGGCAACCCTGATTAAAGGTCATACTGGATTGAATGAGGCTGGATGGGAAAATTAAAGAATTGCTCGACGTCTGGTTCGAAGTGATGCGGCGATTAGACAATGCTGGCAAGAGTGGGTCAACAACGGCAGATTTAAGTATCAGGACAGCAGCTAAGACAGCAATACAAGGCGATTGCCAGATCAGCAGTTTACCGGATTCGTCGAGGTCAACCATCCAACGTGTGACTCTACACACAAGTGTCCAACACAACCACTAATAGACGACTGAGAGAGCTAAATCTACGCTCGTACCGACCAATCCACCGCTCAATCCTCACGCCTGTAAACCACCAAGTCCGATTAGAGTGGTGTTTGGCTAGATCAACTTGGAACTGCACTGAAGACGCGTAGTCTTCAGTGACGATGGCCAGCATTTCCTACTGTGTCCTAACGAACACCGAAGACTTATATGGAGACACCCAAAGCAACGTAAGGATCTTTCGCACGTTTCACAGGTCTACAACATGACGTCTGGGCTGCCTTTTTCTTTGATAGTGATTTCTTTGGTAGTCATTATTGCCGCACTTACAGCACAGCAATACTTAGGCGACATTTTGCGACTTGTTTTGTTGCCGTTCCTCTTGCGCCACCCCGAACTTACTTTTCAACAAGATCATGGTCTGGCCTGCGCGTGTTGTTATGAATTGTCTTGATGCTTGCCGAACATTTCCTTTACCAGCTAGGTCGCCTGATCTCTTCCTCATAGAGAAGAAGATTTGAGACGCGATGGGAATGCGACAGCAACTATTTCGGAATGTTGCCGATTTAGCCCAACAGTTGGAGACAATTTGGTAAGAAATCCTACATATGAGCATCTGGGAACTTTACCAGCCTATGCCACGCCGGCTGTCAACTTGCATCCGGGCCAGAGGTGAACCAACGCCTTATTGACATTCTGACTTTGTAACGATCAAACTCTGGAATAAATCGTTCAATAGCTCTGAAATTTCAACTGAATTGTCGCAGTAGGACAAGTCCTCGCTGCGTTGATTATTTTTTGTTATAGGGTGTAGTGGGTTCTTTTAGGTGAGTTTGCACAATACTGGAGATCATAAACTTTTTTTCACGATTGTGATGACAGTTGGAAGAACTTTAAGATTAACATTTCCCTTCTTTGAGGGCGAATCATTAGTGAAGACTCTTTCCTGCTGTCCCTTTGCCATGTAGTATCCTAGTGCTAAAAGTAACTTTGTTTAAAAGTTTTTAATCATAAAGTTATTGATCAAAAGCTATGAAATTCCGTAAACTGATAGAAGCTAGTTATATTAAGTTTTCAGACAAACCCATAATTTTGCACACTTAATACAATTTTTTTAATTTCCCCCTTTAATCACTTCATGTTAAATGTAAATAATTTTTTTTATTTGAATTTTAGGCATATAACACAAACTAAACAGTATGTATTGATAAGGAAACTGTTAGCAACTTGTTACGCTATTTCCTGGTTAATTTTTTGGTATTGCTACTATCGATTTTAGCACAAATGTATTTCTTTTTAAACGATTTCACATGCAGGATATGAATACAGGTATCTTTTTAAAATTTTTCATTGATGTATTTAATAGACATTTCTGAATAAATCTATTTGAGGCAAAATATATAAGGACTAATCGCTTTTTTTTTTATCAGAACTAACTTTTCCAGAAAGTAACTTTGTTTAAAAGCGTTACACCGGGAAAGGGGGAGGAGAACAAGAGAGTAAGTATCATTGCACCGCCTTAGATTTTTACATGTTTTGTTTAATTCAAATTTTGGATAACTCGAAATTTTTTTAATTTAAATTCCCTTTGAAATTCAAATTAAAAAGAGGACATTAATGCTTTAAAACTTCCCTGCCGAAATGGGCGTACTCAGCAATTTTGTTAGGGAGAGGGACAGTAATATCTAGGTATACATTCTCTTAGCATAGACATCGGAAAAGGGAGGGGGGGGGGGTAGCAAAAGAGTACCATAACACCGCCTTAGATTTTGAAATTTAATTAGCTAAGTTTATTCTTTTGAAGTCATTTTTAAACAAATAAACACTAAGGGAAAGAGAACCTAACAATTTTTCGAAAAATACATTTCCTTCTAAAATCGGGGCTAGGCGGTATGTAAGGGAAAAAGAAAAAATGGTTCACCATGCCATGAGACTTATAAAAAACTCTATATAGTTGACAAACCTCAAGGAAAGATATACAATTTTCTCTTATGTCGTAGGAATTCGTCGTTTCGGCAGACTGTGCGACGTTCTCCATTAAATTTTCTTTGAAATCAAGGCTATAATCAGACGGGTCACAATTGTATGACCCCTCCCCATTCAGAACCTTCTTGAGCCTCTCTAAATTTCATAATCTTTCAATACATTTAATAATTTTAAAATATTGCAATCAAAAGTTTTATGACAGGGGGAGATATGCCTATACGTCTGTCTATATTTATATGTTAAAGTAAATTGAAAAAGACAAGCTGTAAGTTAGTCCTGCCAAAACATTTCAAAGTCCCCTGCCCCCTGACTTTGCCGACTGGTTGCGGCACTGTTTGAAATTCGAATTAGAAAGAGATGACGAATGCTTTCGTTTTGTAAAACTTCCTTGACGTTCCCGATTGGTTAGCATCCCAATGAATATATTGTCTTGTTCTCCTTTAGCTCGAAAGAAAAAATCGTACTATATCTAACTAATATAATATCCCAGTGTTTAGCATTCAAAGCGGAACAAGCGATAGTGAAAGTGAAAAAAGGTCTAGTTTGCATTTAACACTTTAGAATTCTGCACATGCATCAAGACGAAGCAGAAGTCAAATGCAAAATAAGTGCAACGAACTCATAAGTTGAAAGCAGGGGGAAAAATTGAGAAGAACAAAAAGGAACAAATCATACATTTAAGCGACCGCATGAACTTGTTTCACTTCGTATCTATTGCAGAAAATATAATAATAAAAGAGTTCTCAGAAGATACTGGTCCACTAATGTTTTCGTTCTGTGAAACTTCCTTGAGGTTCCCGATTGGTTTCCACGGCAGTGAATATATTATCTTGCTCTTCCTAGCTTGACACTTCACAACAAAGAAAAGAAAGAAAGAAGAAATGGTAACTCAAGATAAAATGGAGTATTCCAGCGTTTAATATTTAGCGCAGAACGAGCAATAGGGAAAATGAAAATGGATTTGATGGCAGCAGTGTCATATAAGAATTCGCTTGGATTCTTTCAATGGACACAGTAATTCCAGATTTTCTGTCTACCAGTAATGAAAGTCTTTAGTTTCATTACAAAATTTTTCTTGCGTTAATTTTTCTTAGTTATTTTCATAAGAATATTTTTGCTATTTTAATTTAGCTGCATACTGTTATTACTAAGGTAAATGCAACTATAGTGGGCCAGGTACCAGTAATACAGAGTATTCCAGCTTTTGATATTTGCGCAGAACAATCAATTGGGGAAAATTCTTTCAACGGATATACTAATTCCAGATTTTCTGTCCACCAGTAATGAAAGTCTTCAGTTTCATTACAAAATTTTTCTTGCGTTAATTTTTCTTAGTTATTTTCATAGAAATATTTTTGCTATTTTAATTTAGCTGCATACTGTTATTACTAAGGTAAATGCAACTATAGTGGGCCAGGTACCAGTAATACAGAGTATTCCAGCTTTTGATATTTGCGCAGAACAATCAATTGGGGAAAATTCTTTCAACGGATATACTAATTCCAGATTTTCTGTCCACCAGTAATGAAAGTCTTCAGTTTCATTACAAAATTTTTCTTGCGTTAATTTTTCTTAGTTATTTTCATAGAAATATTTTTGCTATTTTAATTTAGCTGCATACTGTTATTACTAAGGTAAATGCAACTATAGTGGGCCAGGTACCAGTAATACAGAGTATTCCAACTTTTGATATTTACGCAGAACAATCGACTGGGGAAAATTCTTTCAATGGACACAGTAATTCCAGATTTTCTGTCCACCAGTAATGCGATTCTTTATACAGGGTGTCATTAAAGAATGTCCCAGTTTCGATGATACACTCTATGGCCAAAGGTGACCGGTCACTTGCGATTTTTGACGTTTTATTAAATATCTAGAAAATACATGCGGAATCAATCTGAAACTGCAGGTGTGTAAACAGTATAGTATAGGTCCAGTGGCGTGGCGTCCGGTCATCGCTGGATGCGGCGATGACCAAGCAATATTTTAAAACTCTTAATAAGCTTTTAAAACTCTACGATCCAGTTTTAGCAGAACATTTGGAGTTCGTGTATAAGTGAAGGTAAGATTTAAAGTTTCTTTTTTGAACATTCAACCATTGAATTTTAGAGTTAATAATTTTTCACCACAAACTTAAATAATTGCGATGACCACCGAAAATTTTCACGCCACGCCACTGTATAGGTCATATATTTCTGCGAAGATTTTTTCGCGAAACCTCATAGGGAACCGTGAACAAATTGAAAAAGAACGAATATCTTTTCGATAACCCTGTTTGTGTATGCTAATGTACTAATGTTGTACTAATGCAGCAAAAGCGTTCAAACTCGAGATTATTAATAAGTGTCTTATTGTAATATAGGGGAGGTAGAGGAGGTTTGATACATTGACAATTTTTCTCAACAAATGGCATTAACAGCCATTCTGACACATGTGAAGTCTTCTTTTATTTGCTGAAGCCATCTTTAGCTGGACCAATCAGTGAAGAACTGTCAACTTTTCTTTTCTTTTAATTTTGAAAGTTTTTGGAATGTCAATGTAAATTTTTTCATTGACTGATTTTCTTTCATAACTCTTATTATTGTGAAGATAATATCGTGTAATTTTTTTTATTTATAAAGCACATTGTTAGGATTAGTTTTACTAGAAAGTAGATTACCATTTTGAAACTGCATTTGTACAAAGTGATTGAAAATCCAATAAGGCATAATAGGGAGAAATGATACACTTGTATATTTGAAATTGAATAGTTTGCAAACTAATATAGGACTGTGATATTCATTATTGTTTTACAGCAAGAGCTACTGAAATTGGTAAGGAAGAAAAAAGAGACTATTCATAGACATTATGTAGGTTACATAGGAAAGCAGTGCGATGATAGAGGGTTAGTTCGCTTTGCTCGTCATGTAGAAGGGAAAAAGTTTAAATGGCCTGAAAGGGAAAATCTTTCTATAATTTACGAAGGGCAAATTGAAAAAACGTTAAATCTACCCGATTTTACTTATCAAAATGATAGAGTTATTAGTTTTTCTTTTAACCATTTCAGGGTTGGTGGTATGTTTATGAAACCACTTAATTTTAATTCCCAAACGCCACATTGGCACCAGCATTTTGGTAAAATATTTTCCATTTAGTATGAAAGTGAAATATATCCTTTTTCCTATTTCTAATTAAATTTGTTGGTAAATTCCGATGCCATTCATTTATTCAACACTTTAGCATTGAAAATGCTTTGCCCCTGAAAGGGTTAAAGGAATCTTAAATGTGCTAAATTTATGTTAAATCGTTTGCAAATCAGCAATGTTCACTTCATTTTTCCTTGCAGCTAGATATCTAGGGTTTTTTTTTTCATTATTTATTTTCTAAAAAGTGTGTTAATAGGATTGTTTAAATAATAGCATTAGTTTAAATATTTTTTGTAAAACATTTCTGAAACAAAAATATGTCAATGTCATTTCGTTTCAAATTTTACTTAAACATTTCAAGATTTATCATAAAAAAATGTATGACGCATAATTTTTTTTTTTTAATTTACATAACAATGTATCAAACCTCCCTTGCTAGTGTATCAATCCTCCCCAGTAATGGGGAGATTTGATACAGTAGTAACCGTTCAAAACAATTGGGATATATTTTTATAATGGTTATTTTTTAAATTCACAATATTTTTAATAAATGAATAAAAGGTCAATTTATAAGAAAACAGGAAAAATTTGTTTATAAATAGCTTTCTAAGGGTTGTAAAAAATTTGTAAAAAAAAAAAAATTATCATGCCTCCCCTACCTCCCCTACTGTGTTCATTTTTATGAGGATGGCATGTATAGTAGTAGAGAAATTAAGGTTTTTATAAAAGTAGTCCCAAATTTCTCCAGGTTTTTTGCTTATAATTTGCAGAATTCTTAACATAAAAAAAGTTCTTTTCAGAAAATATGACAAACAGCATTGTACACAATACTCTGTACTCAAAATTAAAAAATAATAAAAATTGGATGAAGAATGAGCAGGTTTACTAAAAAACGTTTCACGGCGCATGCGCGAATGCAATCAAATATAATATGCATAATGTATTAGCTAAGTATAAAGAGCAACTTTTGTGAAAGTCTCAAAATCGTAGCTTGAAAATTCTGAAAATTATCGTCGATAGAATAAGCTCGAAATCCATTGTTCCCAAAAAGAAGCAAAAAGATGAAGGGTTGTATCCGAATATAGTAGTGCATGCAATATTGTATACGCTATCTTAGCACATAATCAACAGATATTTGATCGGTGACTTTTGACCATATATTGTACATTAAAACAGTTTAATTTAGACTATTTACAACAAATCATACATCAAATTGAAAGTAAATTAACCTAGTTTTTCTTAAAAATGTTCAATAGGTGCACCTTTAGTTATACGGCACACATCCAACCTAAAGCCCAATTCTTTCCACACTAGGACTTTTAAAGCTTAAAAATTTTCGAAATTTTAATTTTTTTAGATGTTAAACTCCTATTTTTTTCTGAACATTTTGATATAATTGTTCCTTTGAAATTCAGATTAGAACAGAAGTTACGGCGTTTAGAAGTATACATGCTCAATAGCAGAAGCAGCGCTTCCGAAACTTTGAAGTCATTTTTGTCCAAATGACGTTTTTGGTCATAACGCGGAGGATATCTCAAAAACGTCTTAATATTTTTTCGTGAAATTTTCAAAACATATGTTTTACATTAGTCTGTATAAACTGAACCTTTCATTTTTATTGTTCAAAAAATAGTTTTTGAGGTGATTATTCTATTTAATTTTTCAAAATTGTGCATGAGTTACATACAAGTTTATATTAAAAATATAAAAATGTTTTAAATACAACTTTGTTTAGGCTCAGGGTAATTACTACAGTCTGAAGTATAATTAAGCACGAAAAATTTCATTGCAGTTGCAAAATTTATTTTGTAATCCTGTGCGTATGTTGTTATATACCGATGTTCTGCTCGACAAATGTCTGACAGTTTGGAGCGTCCTTTAAATAACTAACTCTGAATCTTGCAATTTTTTAAATACATGAAATGAAAGAACATACTTATATCTGTCATCCCAATAAAAAATGCGTTTTTAAACCATTTACGTTTTAAGATATTAAATTTTGAAAATGGTCTTTTTTCCTATTTTAAGAGTCCTGAGACCCCTTAACAAGTCCGGAGTAATGAAGCAAGAATAAACGTGTTCTCAAAGCCTTCCACACTGTCGTTTTTGGCACCTGAAGTTCAAGACTTGCTTCCCGAACAGATTTCTTAGGACTACGCTGGTAGGATGCTCTGACAGGTATCAATATCCTGTACAGACACTTTTGGTCTACCCATGCTTTTCCCTTTACGAACACATCCGGTCGCTTCGAATTGCCTATACCATCGGCGGATGCTTTTACCAAATTAGGCATTAAAATTATGCTGATGAAATACTTTTGCCATTAATTTTCAAAAAGCACACTTTTTAAATTTTTATAATGTCCCTGCATCCTAAAAGTTATATTAAGGAAACTTTTCACCATGCTTTGATAAGTACAACAGTACAAAATTGCGTTCTTCTGAGATCAAAATTCTCTGAGTTATGATACTTTAAATTTATTTTGTCAATTTTCGAACTTTTCTAGCACTTAAAACTAGAACCGCCGTAGCGTTCATTTTGACCGGTACCAAATAAAAAAATTCGATTCGAGTCAGGAATTCCTTTCCAAACTAAGTTGGATATGTACCGCAGAGAAATAAGTTAAATAAATAACTTCAACTGTTTTAAATACAAATTCTGGTGTAAAATATTTTTATAACAATTGAGTAAAATTTCCGGCTGTTCTAGTGTTAAAACGGACAGATGATTTTTTAGTTGCAGGAAGCAGTGTTGTCAATGGGCTACTTTTAATAATTCACATTTTTTGATTGGCACCACTTTTTTGAAATTGTATAACCCGCCTCACTTTCGCCTTATTTAATGCGTCGTTAACCCCTTAACGGTAGCATTAAATGACGGTTTAAAAATTCAAATTGCTCATTGGCACCACTTTTTTGAAAAAGAAATATTCACCTTATTTAATGACAGGTAGAATGATGCCATAATAAAGTCATTTACACTATTTTATAAAACTAGCGGGAATCAAACAATCTGGGTAAAAGACACAGCCCGTGAATATCACGGGAGCGAGAATTAACCCTTTGAGGGGCAAGCAATTGTGTTTCTGAAATGTCGAATTCACACTGGAATCTGCAAAAAGATTTATTGTAAAATAAGGAATAGCAATTTTACGACATTTTCCACCAAAGTTAGAAAAGTAAAATTTAATAAAATTTTTCTGGTGCAAACCTTCATTAATCGTAGGTGGGATGAAATATATCCCACCACCCCTCAAGGGGTTAAGGGGTTAAACAAAACGCAAGTTGAACTGAAATTGCAGATTCACTCTTAGCAAATTGCAGAACACAAAACGCTTTACGCTCAGGTGTCGTCATTTTGAGTATGTGGCAGTGCAAGCTAATCAATAACAAAGCAGTACTCGCGCATGCGCTCATCTAAAACTGTTTGAGTTACTCTTTATTTGTGACCTTGAACCAACACTCTACAACGCACACAGTTGATACTATTAAAATTTGTAACTGATACATTTTTTTATGGACACTCTGTATATTATCTTGTTCTCTCTAACTTGACACCTCACAAACAAGGAAAGAAAGAAAGTAAAAATGGTGACTCAAGATAATACAGGGTATTCCAACTTTTGATATTTACGCAGAACAAGCAATTGGGAAAAATTCTTTCAGTGGACATACTAATTCCAGATTTTCTGTCTACCAGCAATTTAATTCTTTAACCGCTTTATTCCTGACTTTTTGTTTTCTCAAATTTGCTGGTAAAATAAGTTAAAAATGTCCCAAAATTAACTAGAAAAAAAATTACGCTAATTTTTTTTTTTTTTTTTGAATTTACAGTAGAAGCCTGCTAATCCGAACTAACTGGACTGGTGCCTGTTCGGATTACAAAAAATTCGGATTACCCGAAATTCCGGTAAAAATAGAAAATAAAAACATTTGTGCTAAAAAAATGTAAGTTATAACTAATCAGTAGTACAATAAACATCAGTAAACAAGTACAGTAGTACAACATCACGACTTTCGGGAAAAAAATAGTATTTCGTGTATAATCACTCCTGATGTTTACAATAGTCCAATGGAACTTCCAAATGAGGAATTACCTTACAACCCATTCCAAACGGTTCAAAATCGCAAATCTATAAATAGCTCAGTCACCATCGACGAGGGGGGAAGAAAAAAACACTTCTGTACAGAATTTGCGAAATCAAACTATTGAAAGGAAAAACAAATTTTTATCATCTGAATTAAATACTTTTTACATTTTAGAAAAGAATTTTATAATGACTAGCAAACAAACTGATATTTGAGATTTTTTTAAGATGTACGAGTAGGCCTACCGTGCACGTTTTCATTTTATATTCGCGTACATATGTTGTACTTTTACATTATTAATTATTTTTTTTATTCTATTCAAGCTGTTTAACTCTTTCAGGGGCAAGTAATTGTGTTTCAGTAATGTCGAATTCACACCGAAATCTTCCAAAAATTTTATTGCAAAATAAGGAAAAGCAATTTTACGACCTTTTTTTTCCACCAAAGTTAGAAAAGTAAAATTTAATAATTTTTTTCCGGTGCAAATTTTTATTAATCGTAGGTGGGATCCCTCAAGGGGTTAAACTTTAAAAAACAAGCTTTACTGCTATTTTTTGTTTAATTCTAACTTCTACACGTTTTTCCCGACATTCATCCTGTAATCCGGAAAATTTCGTTTTCCGCATGCTTCAAGTCCAGAACAAAAATAAAGTCGAAATAAATCAAGTCGAAAATAAAATCGGTTCGGATTAACCGAAATTTTGGATTAGGGGGGGTTCTACTGTATTTGATAAAATTAAAACGTTTTAACTCTTAACGTTCGAAGTACTCTTCCCAGGTACAATCATCTCTTACACGAATTTATTCAGTTTGCTCCACTTTTTTTAAAGAAATGTTTTCACTTGGACCCCCAGACAACCGCAATCGTCCTTTGGACACTCTACAATGATCCTAAAGATCCTGTAGTTGTCATATCCCATAAAACTAACCAGTAAACATCCGGAGAATATTGAAGAATGGACTGTCCAGTTGTATTGTCTCCAGAACGACCCGTGGATATCTCAAAACGGATGCACAGTCGTGGAAAAAAAAAAGTAAACACCCCTTACTAACTCCTCAACAAATTATCGTAGAAGAAAGTTACTGGTACCGAAAGATTGGTAATAAAGTCTACTTTTAAATGATGTATATAAAATTTGCTTAGGGGGCCATCTATCAAAACGAACTATAACTTTGTTTTTTTTAAATAGCAGTACACAATTCTGACAGCATAAATGAACTCTACACCCTTCAATTAGCCTAATAACAAACTTTTTATGCAATTCGTACAATAAGTTTCCGAGAAAGTAATTATTTTAAAACGAGTGTATTTTAAGGGCTGTATCCAAATTGAAATTCGGTACTCGATTGTTAACCGAGAGAGCCTCCTTCTTGATCAAGGCACCTTAAGCACCACTCAAGCAGTCAATGAAGCCTGTTAGACAACGGGACAGCAGAAGAAATTTCAAAATATCTACTCACTTCTATCTAAAACGGCCCCTTAAACCATCATCTTCCCGTTTCTTAAGCATAATTTGAAAACTATTTGGAAGAAAAATGTGAAATTTCGGATTTTCATAAAGCAGGACTTAATAAATCTGAATCCATCAAAAAAATTGTAGGTTGCAATTCATAATTTTTTCGAATATTAATTTCATAATTCATATCATAAAATTATAAAAATTGCAAATTCAGCGTATTTATGTTTGGGCACATTAGTATTATTGTTACACAAAAAATTAGCACATTAGGAGTATAATTGCAGGAGATATAAATAAAAATATGAAAATGTAATTTAACATTAGAAGCACTAAATTTTGAATGTTTATAATTCAAAAACTTATCATTCAAGTGACTTGAAATTTGGTGTCTGGGCATAGTTAGAACCGAAGATTTGAAATATCTCGTTAAAATTGGGTATTGCCATTTAAAAAAAAATGAGGTTTGGGTTCGTTTTAATATGTAGATAGCTTCCTAAGCAAATTTTATATACATCATTTAAAAGTAGACTTTATTTCCAATCGTTCGGTACCAGTCACTTTCGTCTACGATAATTTGTTGAGGAGTTAGTAGGGGGTGTTTACTTTTTTTTTCCACTACTACATGCGCAGTTCGATTTCTTGGCTCTTCTTATTCGGAATAAAAAGATATATTACTGCCTTCAGTTTGCATTTTTGAAATTCTTATGCGCATAGATATATTGTCACTGAAAGCATTTTTTATTTAATAAATTATATAGCCTATGATATATTCATTTGTTAGATGGAATATTTTTTTTTTTTAAAGAAAGATTATTCCATAAACCATTATTTTTGAAAAATATCCATCTAACAAATAAAGATTTCTTATGCTTTACAATTTATTAAATAATGTTTTCAGTGGCAACACATCCATGTATTCTCATTATATGTCACATGAATTAAAAAAAAATGCAAATTGAAGGGAGTAATCTTTAATCATCCATAGGATCTCTGTAGTAGTCCTCCGACCACCATAAAAAGTCATCCACAGGATGTTGACAGGTGTGACATTTCGAAACCCACGGATGTCCTGTAACTGCTTACAGGACCATTTCATCGGTCCTCAGGATATCAGCTTGTCCTAAATATGACATCTTTTGGATGTTTTTAGAACGTGTTTGTGCTGTCTGGGGACTCTGGTAACATGATAAAGAAAAATGTACTTAAAAATGTATTTTTAAAATATAGTGGTGCGATAGAATATAAAAATAAATCATGTATATAAACCTTGCCGTCTATTTGCCGACACTCGACCGCAGAGGGTTAAATATGGGAATACATATAATGTTTATAATATCGTAATATGCATAATTATATATTTTGTCTAGATTTATATAAAATAGGTTTTTAAATGGTTCATGTTTAAATGGCTTTAAAATTCCATACAAGAATTAGTATTTTTATGTGCTCAGTGGCGCCAACCTATATGGGACCATGGGGCGCGAGCCCGCCAATAATTTCATCCCTCCGCCCATCCAATTTCAATCGATTTCATTCATAATTTATTTTTTTAATTATTTAATCGCTGAAATTAAATTTGGTTTTATTAACGTTCTCAAAATAGTTTTGTTTGAAACATAGTAAGAACATAAATTAGACTTACTGAAACCCCTTCAGCGGATGCATAATTAAATTTCTCACGAAAACCAATTTCCTGCCTATTTTGCCAACTGTTTTGATGTCTTAAATTGTTAAAGCGCTTGGTGGCTAAAATGTATGCTTTTCTTGACTTTTAGTTTTTTGCACTTTCAATACTAACTATAATTAGCAATTCCAATGTTATTTAAAATAAATATTCATGTATTTATGAGGAAGAATTTATAAGAATGTAATTTAATAAAATCTACCCTATATATCTAAAATCCTAATGCAACTAATTTATGAAACTTTAGTATGAATCGACTGATTAAACAACTGATTATGTTTCACGGCTGTTTCTCCTAAAATATGGAATACTTTGCGATGAAATTAACACCAAATATCAATATTGATCCGCAGATTTCAAAACTGGTATTAGAATTTTTAAATTCGAATTAGTTTTCGAAATATTAATTTTTTTCTAATTTTATATACATTTTTCTAATGATGGCAACTCAAATTTTAATCAAACATATATATATATATTTTAAATTTCAGAAAAGGTTGACATGGTAACCCGGCTATTGTTGTTTATTTGATAATAAATGTTTATTTACTTTTATTTCTTTTTACAAATTATATAAATTATTTTGTTCTATGATTATTAATTATTTTTTTGATATTTCCTTTAGAAAATAATAGAAAATAATTAAGAAATACAGTACTACTTAGTTATTCCGTCGACCAATTTCGCCAAATTATATAAATCGCCAAAACACTCGCCATATTATACAAATTGACATAATTTTTATTTTAAATAACGAAAGAACAAATAAATTAGTATAACATTAATAAATATACGAATAAAACGTCGAAATAAAAATCACTTGATGACGTAAACACGTGTAACTTGCTTAAAGTCAAGTGTATGTGACATTTACGATCAACCATTATTGGCATTTAATCTTATAGTTTGGCGATAGATTTTTGGTCGTCGGGATATCTATGGAATACCAAAATTGCATATGTAACTCGTATTTGAAAACAAGGTTTTCGCCAAATTTTCGTAAAAAAATAAAAATCACGCCAAACCCGCGCGTATCTGGCCAAATATTACCACTCGAAAAAAAAAAAAAATGCTAACTGGCGAGTTGAAAAAAAGCTATTGGCGAGATTTGCATCCTGCTAGCGTAACAGTACCTAGAATTCTTTGCGCCATGGCAACTTTTATGTAGTTTTATTCGAAAAAAAAATGTTGATTTTTTAATCAAAATGGAAAACTTACGGTCCCATATTGGCGCGATTTTTTTCTGACGCCAATGTCAGATACGGAACGGGCACATAACTGGCGCCAAAGTGTCGTTATTTTGCGTGATATGGTAAGCTGGATGTTGCTGTTTATGCTGTTGATGCGTTCCCCAAATTGGCGTCGTTGAAAAATTACGCCAATATGGGACGTATATGACATCTTTGCCAAACTTTCATATGAACGGCAAAGGGATCAGACCGTATTTGTTTATGGTAGTTGACGACTTGAACTATTATAATATAGATGAAATGATGGCGATAGAATAATATTTGACGACTTATCATCTGTGGCTGGCTAACATTAAAGTACCAAAATGGCACCTAGAGTATAAAAAGCGAAGTGGTGCGCCTGGAACTGTTGATGATAGTCACATGACTTAGGCTATTGTTATAGAGATTGTTTTAAAATGCCGGGAGACAAAGACTCTTATACTTAATTTATTTTATGTTAGCTTCTTTTCAAATGTTTAACTGATCCTCTTTAATCAAAAACGAAAACAACCATTGGATGTCTTAACAGCAACTGATTCGCCCTTAAATTTTTGCAATCAAAGGGAACTGAATGGAAACCCGTTTACAGGGAGATCTGCACTGCTTTTTTCAGTATAATTCAATCTTCTCTAATATTTTTAAAACCCATCAGATTAGCGTGTTTTTAGATTCTGCGGTGTCTGAACGGGGGTTGGCGAGCGTAGCTTGCAGGGGGCGGAGCCCCCTAGTTATTTATAAAATTATAATAAAATTATAACAATTTAAAAAATTTCGAATTATCATCTTGCCCTCTCTCTCTCCAGATACATACACGCAGGCGAAATATATGTATGTATGTTATTATACTAAACATTTTTGAAAACTTGGCGCTACTGTATGTACTATTAAAAAAAATATATTTTTTATTTACAGAGACTAATAAGATTATAATCACTGTAATTAAAAAACTAAGAATAGCCGTATTGACAAAAACAATTACGATTAAAAATAATTTATTTCATGATCATCTTGAAAAGAGTTTACATAAAAACTCCCTTCTAAATGGCTAATAAAAGCATGCACCCATTTGCGCCAGTACGCTAGGTAGGGATGAGTACATGATTTTATAAATAAAAACCGGAATTATTTTTTTTTATGTAAAATGGAAATACAGTGGAACCTCCTTGAACGGTCACCTATAAACAACGACAACCTCCGAATACCGACCACATGTTGATGGAACCCAACACATTCCATAGCATTAACATTAGTACGAACCTCTAAATAAGGAATTCTGAACAACGGCCGCTCAAAAGTCCTTTTTGTAACAGTTTCTGGTACAATTTCATATTTATTTGCAAACCAAAATCTGAAACAGATCAAACAAAGTTTACTTAATATGTCAAGAAAATGTTACTTAATCTCTTGAACACTTAATCCTTTTCCAAGACTAGACATAGAAAATGAAGACAATAATGATGGATAAAATTTAGATAATATTCTTAGAACAGGAAGCATAACTAACACGAAGGCCAGTAAGTTTGCGTGTCTGGACAAAGATTTGGCAGTTACTGCTACATTTGATTCATACAGCAAATGGTGGAAGATAGGAGAGAGAAAGATAAAAGTGATGCGGAAGGGGGATATGGAAGAGATTATAGAATCACCTAAAATTTCCAGTATTAACACATATACAAATTTTTTACAAACCTTCTTGAAATCAAAAATTTTGCATTAAATCACAATGATGATGAGTTGTACAGCAAAACAATTCATACTATTATTTCTTTGGAGAAAAATATTTGCAGGAAAAAAAAAAAGCAACTGCAAATCTCTGTTTTTTTAATGTATTAAAACAATGAGGATTAATTAAAATGACTGTGTATTTCTATTGAAATTTATGTAATTATGATTTTTAAAAAATGAAACCTCTGAATAACACCCACCTCTGAATAGCGATCACTTTTCATCGGTCCCACTGGTAACCGTTATTGAGAGGTTACAATGTATTTCATTTCACACCACTTTTTCAAAATAGAAATTTTTGTTTTATTTTATTGCAGAGTTACTGCCATCAAAGAAAACGAATATTTGTCTTCACGATTACTGATATGCAAACAATAAACTTATTGGTAGATATGCTGTTACACTGAAGCAACGCTAGACTTTAACCCTCTAATGCCCATGGTAGCATATATGCTACCACAACGGTTTCCAATTTAGTGTATTTTTTAATTCAGACATTCCGATTCATACCAGAAATTTAAAATGGCAATATTTGCCTTACTTAGTAACAGGTGAACAGGTGATGTTCTTGATGGGATACCCAGTAGCAGTGGTACTTCACTCCCTGTATATGAGTACATATATATCACATCATAGAGTAGCCATGAAAATAAAGTCTATCCATAGCACAATATTGTGCTAAAATATAAAATGTTAGAATAAAGAAAAAATAGAAAAAGTACATTTGTAGAGGAAAAGAAAAGGCTGGAAATTTTTGAAAGGGTAATGCAAGAGAAGAGATATGTGAGAAGTAGAGATATTTAACTTACATTATCATAACATATGATAGATAAATACAAAAAGAATAAATTATAAGCGAGTTTAACCCTTTCCGACGCAGTGGTCCCGGGTCGGGATACCTAAATTTAATTCCAAACTTACAAACGCAAGGTTCGCACACTCCTTGGAATTTCCAAGGACTCTGACACCACTATTAATGATAGGAAAATTTACATTTAATTTTTAAAACATAGAATTCGCAATCACCGCCTTTATTCACAGGTTTTACAATATTTTTCTGCAGTGGAATACTTTGAAAATACTGTAAAAATTTAGTGGTAAAACTCTGCGAACCCTGCAAACGGCACCAAGAATATTTTAATAAAAGTTTTCTTTTAGCATAAATATAAAGTAACAAGTATTTAATTTCTTAAAAAGTCGTATGTAAATTCCGGTGTCAGTCTATCATTTTATCATTTTACAACAAAATTTGTGTGTGCCGGAAAGGGTTAAAGAAGGTAACAGGCAGTCCGTCGTTATATAAAGTAAAATTTATTATTGAAAATTTTTGGTATGAATTGAGATTCTCTGAATTAAGGAATTTATAGAACGTATTCTACCAGGAGAATCAGAGCGTTAATGGGTTAAATGAAGGAAAAAGAAGCAAATAGTTTTAAAAGAATAGCCCAAATCCGCAATCCTTTGATAAACCACCGCTCCCTTAATACTGGGCTTGAACGCTGACACAAAAATGGCGGCTTTCGTACAGTGTTGCCAGTGGGCTACTTTTTTAAAAAATTCAGATTTATTTATTGGCACCACTTTTTTGAGATGGCAAAATTCGCCTTATTTAATGGCATATTAATTAAGGCAAAAACAAGGGGAATTTTACCATTTCTAAAAAGTGGTGCCAATCAAGAAACCCGAATTTAAAAAAAAGTAGCCCACTGGCAATACTGCTGTCGTAGACAGATTTTTTTTTTCAGCGTATGTATGGTCATTTAAGTTATAATACCACTAAAATGTAAAAGTTTTCATCATCTTATTTTTAAAAATTAAATAAAGTCATAGAAATCTTTAAGAAAATACCGGTGTCTAAAATCTAGGGACATACAAATGCTGAAAAGGAAAAACTCCGCCTACAGCAGCCGACATTTTTGTGTCAGCGCGTAGGCCTTGTATTCAAACGGCAGTGGTTAAACCAGGGATGAGAGCGCTCCGACCCAAATGACTGATTGCTACCGCTAAATTTTAATAGTATTTCTCGCCGTATTTAATAACAGCATTTCCGAGATTTAATTAAGCAAAGAATACTATTAAAATTTAGTGGTGAAAATCATCCATTCGGGTCGGAGCGCTCTCATCTCTGTTAAACACTCAAAATTTAAATATATTGAGAGCAAATTCTTGATATAAATGCTTTACCTTGATGAATACAAAGACAGAAGCTGATGCACTGAAGGCTCCGCTGTAAAATGTAATGATGGTCGATCTTTTTTCTGGAAACAAATCGGCAATCTGTAAGCAGAGATAAATACAAAATTAATGAAATTTGCAGCAGTGGTTACCAATCTATTATTGAAAAGCAGTAAACCAACGTTTAAAATGCACAAATAATGCATGAAAAGCAGCTAACAGCTGTTTCGAATCTACAGCGAGATTCTTCTTCAGTGCAAGATAGAGAAAAAGGAACAGCGTCAGCATGCTAGAAAAAGCAAGGCTCAGCCTTGCTTTTTCTAGCACGCTGTTCCTTGCTGTTTCAATTTATTGCTATAATTGCTACTTCAATTTATTGTTATAATTGCTATTTCAATCTATTGCTTTAATTGCTATTTCAATCTATTATTGGCCATGCCTACTGTTGCCAGATGTCCCGGATAAATCGGTTCTCCAAATGCTCTGGACACCAGTATTTTAAAATAATTTTCTTCAACTTATCTAATAGCAGAATTATCTGCGATTAAAGATAGCAAAATAAATTATAAGAAATTAGCGGTGTTCACAGCATTTGAAAGCCCTGATTTACGCGGGATACCTGGCAACACTACGCAACGCAGCATCCGTAAAATCACGATGTCCTCTTTCCACTCCATAGTATATATCGTCGGTACCGTGTCAAACTATTCAATATGAAAGCACTGGGCTACTTTTTTAAAATTCAGATTTCTTTATTGGCACCACTTTTCTGTAATGGTAAAATTCCCCTTGTTTTTGTCTTAATATGTCGTTAAATAAGGTTAAATAGGGCGAATTTTATTATTTAAAAAAAGTGGTGCCAATCAAGAAATCTGAATTTAAAAAAAAATATGTCCAACTGTTTTCATATTGGATAATTTGACATTGTACCGACGATACATACTATGGAGTGGGAAGGGGACATCGTGATTTTACAGATGCTGCGGTGGGGTAGTGTTGTCAGATATCCCGCGTAAATCAGGGCCTCCAAATGCTGTAGACACCACTAATTTCTTATAATTTATTTCGCTTTACCGACGATACCTCTGATCGTTTATAAAAGGAATTCCACACATGGAGGCAGCTTAAACGAATTTTAATAATAGTAACACTCAATTTCATACTTTTTTAGCGTATTAAACAAGTAATATATCTGCTACAAATATGTTTTTAACATAATAACGTTATAAATACAACGAGACCATATACATTTGCCTTTGTTACAAAAAGAGTTTTATTGTTCCTTGCCAACTTGTCTCAGTGTGAAAAAAAAGTTTTACATAATCTCCATTTTTATCTTCATAAAATATCTCGAAGACACTCTGACATTAAATTTAATAATATATATATATATATATATTGTAACAGATTTTAATAGCACATTAAGAATTAGTGTGATATTTTTGAGCACTCTAAAATAACATTATTAGTAACACAATACACAAGGTCAAGAAGCATTTCTAGATATTTATCTACTATCAACTTTAAGTAGTCATATTTCTTTCCCAATATAAAACACGTGAATAGTCTAATTTTAAAATTTAATGTATTAGCCCAGTGGTAGGGGAGCAAAGAAATGCCGAATTCGAAATTAATTAGGGGAAAGCTGGAAAATGTTTTAATCCCTTCAATTTAGGTCTAGGATAAATATGGTATGTTTTCCCCCTCGTACTAGGTGAGCGTTAGGAAATATGTATAGATTTATACTCAAAAAACACATTTTTTTACATACCATAACAGTATCTCCAAACAACTAACTCTGTCAAAAACACTGTCAATTCAAATGTTGTAGAGCTTAAAATTCTGGGAAAAAAGAATACCTACACTTAATATTTTTGTTGAACATTAAGGTCACAATTCTACTTTAAAGTTTTAGACATGTGGTCAGGGATTGAACTCAGAATTAATTAGGAGAAAACTGGAAATTGTTTTAATCCCTTCAGTTTAGGTCTAAAATGAACGTACTATGTTTTCTTCCTTGTACTTGGGTGAATGTTAGAAAATATGTACACATTTATTTTCGAAAAATACGTTTTTTTTTAATTACCTTAACAATATCTCAAAACAGCTAATTCTATAAAAAACATTGTCAGTACAAATGTTGTAGAGCTTAAAATTCTGAATAAAATGAGTACCTACAATTAATATTTTTGTTCAATATTAAGGCCGCAGTTTTGAGATATTGTTAAGTTAACTTGGTCTCTCTTGGCTTCAAGCTCTTGATTTGAAAAATGTTGAAATAGAACTGCGACCTTAATGTTGAACAAAAATATTAATGATGGTTCTCATTTTATTCAGAATTTTAAGCTCTACAACATTTGTATTGACAATGTTTTTTATAGAGTTAGCTGTTTTGAGATACTGTTATGGTATGTAAAAAAAACGTGTTTTTTGACTATAAATCTATACATATTTCCTAACGCTCACCTAGTACGAGGGAGAAACATAGCGTATTCATTCTAGACCTAAACTGAAGGGATTAAAACAATTTCCAGCTTTTCTCTATTTAATTACGAATTCAACCTCCTAACCACTGGACTATATATGCCAATGTACAGTTTAAATTTTAATGTATAATGTAATATATTTATTTACGGTGTACGAGGTCTGCACTATTCAGAGGACCAAAAATTTAATATTTATCCATTTTCTTTTCTGACATACATTTGGTATCTATATATTTTATAAGGCTTGTTGTACCTCGTTCAGCTATTTCAAAAATTGTTTAGGTTAAATGTGTTCAAGGTATTCAGTTTTGATTAGTGTTGCTAGATGTCCCGCGTAAATTGGGACTCCAAAGGCTCTGGACACCATTAATTTGTTACAATTTATTTCGCCATTTTTAATCAAAAATAATATTCTGCCATTAGATAAGACGAAGAAAATTACTTTAACCCTTTCCGTCACAGACAAATTTTGTTGTAAAATGATGAAATGATCGACTGATATCGGAATTTACATACGACTTTTTAAAAATTAAAAACGTGTTACTTTATACCTTTATTGTAAAATCAAAATTTTATTGAAATATTCTTGGTGCCGTTTGTAAGCTTGAAATTAAAATTAGGTATCCCGACCCAAGACCACTGCGTTGGAAAGGGTAAAATACTCTCCCGGAGCATCTGGGCGGTTTTTGATTGGCCTCCCTGTGTGCGCGTGAGACCGACTCCGTGGCTGGTTGTCAACAGTGATTTTCATTGCGTTGTTAACGGTCGGGATGTCAGATACGCCTCTCTGGCTCTGTCTCCCCCCTCTTTTATTCCATTGTTTTATTTTATTTTTATCTTTAATTTATAAGCTCTGATGATAAAGCCTTAGAGGCTTCGTAATAGCTGCATGCTTTTTAAAAATTATTTACATTTGTGTTTTGTAAACGTTGTTTCTCTCTCTTTTTAATAAAACTAGGGGCTCGGCCCCCTACGAGCTACGCTCGCCAACCCCCGTCCAGACACCGCAGGCTCTAAATGCACGCTAATTTGATCGGCTTTAAAAAGATTTCGAAAGATTGAATTATAATTTAAAAAACAGTGGTGATCTCCCTATAAACGAATTTCTATTCATTTCTCTTTGATTGGGGAATTTTAACGCCAAATCCGTTGCGGTACTACTTGATTATCCCGTCGACCAATTTCGCCAAATTATATAAATCGCCAAACCACTCGCCAAATTATACAAATTGACATAATTTTTATTTTAAATAACGAAAGAACAAATAAATTCGTACAACATTAATAAAAATACAAATAAAACGTCGAAATAAAAATAACTTGATGACGTAGACACGTGTAACAACATTTCAAAATAAGCTAATATAAAAGGAATTAAGTAAACAGAGTCTTTGTCTCCTGGTATTTTTTAACAAAGCGAAAAGAAAGTTCTTTTAAATGAGACATTTTAAATTAATCGTTTTTAATCTGACGTAATTTTTACCAAGCTATTCTTTCTCTTTTAAATAATCGCGTGAAAGTACATTTGTTAGCAATGAAATATTATTTGCGCTTTCCTAACAAAAATAGTTGAAAATATCCTCTCAAAATATTAAATAAATGTCTAGCGCAATTTCTAAATTTAAACTTTTTTGCAATATTATTTTGTGTTCATTTTATGTAATAACTATAATGTGACGTAAATATGACGTAATTTCTCCTAAGACTTCTAACGCATATTAATGAATTTATTATTTTACAATATCCTTTCTCTTTTAAAATTCACGTGTGTACTTTTTATGACGTAATTTTTAATAAGTTCCTGCTTTTTATACATAATTATTTAATTCTAATTTGAAAGTTTTTTTCCTGTTTATAATAGTCAAGTGTAAATAAATTTTTAATTTGAAGCAAACATTATTGCTTGCGCTTTTTATACAGTTGGCAACAGTTTAAATTAGTACAATTTTCTGAAATCTGTAAAAAATATCTCTAGAAATGCTGAGAATTTGAATTTAAAATAGAAATAAAACCTGAAAAAATGAGTCAAAATAAAAAAATTAATGCAATCTGCACTCCGGCAAATTCTAACGCATAAAATGATCTAAAAATGATTACACTGCCATGTATAGTTTTTGCTGCTATAAAACTTTTTTAGTGGAACGATTTTGTCCAACTTTAGCATTAAATATCTCTTTAAATAATTCTTCGATTTGAAAACTATCTGCATCAGCGTATTTATCAAACATTTCTGTATAAAACCACTGATTTTCATATTTTTGTATGCATTATTTTTCTCAATATTAACGAAGAAAGACCTCCGGACACAAAAAATTCAAAACCGGCGGCGGCAGCGGTAGTTACTTTTTTTTAGAATAGAGAGATACTGATGTCCAGAGCATTTGGAGCCTCGATGTACACGAGATACATGGCAACACTAGTTTTGATACACCCTAAAATAGTTTCACACGTAAATCTCCTTCCTGTGCCATAAGAATAAGAATGAAGAAATATATGTCTTATTCTATAAATATTATTCGAAAAAAATAGTTTGAAAAATTGTAATGTACGAAAATAATTAGAAATACTGCAGAATGTAAAAAATAGTTAAAAAAAAAAAAAAAAGAATAAGTTTATTGAATATTCAAAAAGTTCCTTTACGAAAGTTAAAAATAAATCCAAATCGGAATAAGTATATAGAAAACTTTTTATTATATTTTGGGCACCAAATTACTACTACTATTAATCTTTAACAGTAACAATAATGTGGTGCCGAAACATAATAAAATGTTTTCTATATAATTATTCCGGTTTAACATTTATTTTTAACTTTTGTAAAGAAATTTTTTTAATATTCAATAAACTCATTCTTTTTTTTTTTTTTTTTGAACTAATTCTACTTTTACTTTTATTCGACAACATTACTTTTCTAGAATAAGAATTTTAAAAAAATTGAAAAGGAAAGTGTTAATATGGTGTGCGGCCACGTTGGGAACCACTGCTCTACATAGTGTAACAAAAAGATTAAAACGCATCTTATTTTTATACCTTTTGAAAATACATTTCCATTGTAAATTGCAAAAGTGCTCAAATAAATCAGGCATTAAAATTATGTTGATGAAATACTTTTACCATTAATTTTCAAAAAGCATACTTTTTAAATTTTTATAATGTCCTGCATCCTAAAAGTTATATTAAGGAAACTTTTCACCATGCTTTGGCAAGTACAACAGTACAAAATTATATTCTTCTGAGATCAAAATTCGCTGAATTATGATATTTTAAATTTATCTTATCAATGTTCGAACTTTTCGCACTTAAAACGGACAGATGATTTTTTAGTGCCAGGAAGCAGTGTTGTCAGTGGGATACTTTTAATAATTCACATTTTTTGATTGGCACCACTTTTTTGAAATTGTATAAACCGCCTCACTTTCGCCTTATTTAACGTGCCATTAACCCCTTAACGGTCGCATTAAATGACGGTTTAAAAATTCAAACTGCTTTTCGGCACTACTTTTTTTAAAAAGAAATATTCACCTTATTTAATGACTTGTAAATTGATGCCATAATAAAGTCAATTACACTGTTTTATAAAACTGGTGGGAATCAAACAATCTTAATAAAAGACACAACCCGGGAATATCAGGGGAGCGAGAATAAAGGGGTTAAATAAGGTTAATTTTACTATTTCAAAAAACTGGTGGTTAATCACTGTCTGAGTTTCCTCTTAGTCCGCACAACTTTGAAGAAATTCCGTTTTATTTATATGCTGCCACCACCGATATGATCACGTGATATCGGTCACGCACTGAGAGAATTGTTTAAATGAAAACCAACGCTTTCAATTAACTAATTTAACAATTTATTTACACACTAATTACACAACACAAAGCACTATTTACACTTAAAACTCGGATGTAGGTGATCTGGTTCAATATTAAATTAAATACAGTAAATGCTGGCTGTGTACTGTTAAAACTACGTTATCTCACTCTCACTCTATACACGTTAAATAAGCTTTACCGGAGATCAATCCCAATCTCCCAACACATGGGCTCTAAGCCTAAGCTCTCCGAGCCTATATCAACCTTACGCTCTCTCTCAGAGCTATCCAAGGAACTACCCTTCCGCTTGGCACTCCAGCCTTCAACTGAACACTACGCTCTTATCTAAAAGCTATACGTAGGAATTACCGTCCACCCTGCGCTCTCGGCTCCAACTCCTGTCTCAGCAGAAGAGCCTGCCCCTAGCAACCTTCTGCCTTTTCTCAACGTAACCCCTCGCGGTTTTCTACCTGGCTCGCATTCCAAGTTCTTTTCTTCATTCGTGGAATGCCTTTGTCTCCCCATCTTCCACGGACATCTCAAACGGTTGGTCAAACCCCTCTCCAACTATCTTTTTTCCCCTTCATTCCATCTATACATTTTCACCGACTTAGATCCAGTTTTAGACAATGAAAGAATGTTATTTTGAAATTCCAGTACACAGACCATACAATATATAACATATTAAGACAAAATAATATAGAACCCCAGTTCTAATAGCAGATGTTTCTCAGAACCTGACAATCACGAAATCTGAATTTTAAAAAAGTAGCCCACTGGCAACACTGCCAGGAAGCTTCGAAATTTCACAGAGTTCAAAGTGTCAAAACTCAGTGAGTTTTGCTCGTAGAAGGATCTAATTTTTTACGTTTTCGTCAGATCAGGCATTTTTTTTTTCTAAATATAATTTATAGGACCTTAGCACCGTATAAAAATTTTAAAGTGTAACTTTTTGAAAATTCATGTAAAACCATTTTATTCATATAATCCCAATTCGCATCGTATTCTGAGCATTTTGCAAGTTACATTGCCTATTTATCTCCAACAGGTAAAGACAACGCCCCTTGAATACTAGGTTTGAGCGCTGGCACAAAAATGGCGGCTGCCGATTTTTTTCAACGTATGTATGTATGGTCCTTGAATTTTGGTACCAATAATTTTCAAAAGTTTTTTCCACTTTATTTTTCTGAGATTAAATACGTCAATGAAAACTTTTAGAAAATACTGGCATCTAAATTTAGGGGACCGTACAAGATTTAACAAAATCCGGCGATAAATAAGGCGAATTTTGCCATCTCAAAAAAGTGGTGCCAATAAAAAAATCTGAATTTAAAAAAAGTACCCCACTGGCAGCACTGTACGATAGCCGCTCTTTTTGTGTCAGCGTTAAGGCCTAGTATTCGGGGGCCGATTAAAGAAGTAAAGCGCGTTTCAATTAGTGATGGGTAGAATGAATGATTTTACCATCGAATGAATCATTCGGGCATATGCAAAAACATAGCTCCCAACGATTGTATATATTTTTAATCAGTTACCACCAGAAATATTGTAAAAAGATAAGAATCAAAATTATAGTTGCCAGCCGTCGTACTTATCTCTCTCAAACTTCTTATCAATAATAAAACTCTTTCAGTTTATAATAAAATCCTTCTCTATAATTCTTGTATCCTTCCTATTATTGCCTATGCCAGTCCGGTCTGGGGCTTCACCTGCAAGTTCACCATGGATAATCTTAGTAGATAATAATAAGATCATAATAAGAATCTTCGCATCGTTCGTGGCGCCTCCCGATGTCTGCGCAATACTACAGTCCGTGTCCGTAGGGACCTTAACACCATCACCTTAAGAAAACGAATAAAACAACTTGCAAAAAAATTCTATTCAACTTTGTGTGATCTTCCTAATGATATCGTGGCAGAGCTACCTGACTATGACGCCTTCAAGCCCCACCATCGCAAGCGTCCTAAGTATTCCACTATTATTGGCTCCCCGTGAGGTTTGTGTTGACCGCACCAGATTGCTTCTGTCTATTTTTCATACTTTTCTCATTCTTTTTGCTTTTTATATATTATATAAAAAAATCTGAAATATGCCTTATCTATCTTTATTTATTTATATATAGGGGGGGGAGGGGGAATATACATATATATTGCCCTGATTAGTGCCTTTTTTGCTAAAAGTAGTGGCTTTGCGGCCTCCCTTTACCGCTTTTCCTGCCCAAGCTTGGCGAGTATGACTTCTGAACTAGTGCTAACTTTTACTTCTTTTTCACATTTTTTATCTTTTTTATAGTAGTTCTTGAAACTACAGCTATTCCTATATTTAATATAATTTCTTTTTCTAATTAACTTAACTTTAACTTTTTATCTCTAAAATTTAAGAACCTATGCTAGTTTCTACCCTTAATATTTTTTTTCAATTTTTAATGTAGTTTATAAACTACACCTTTTTATTTTCCCAATGTCTCATTAATTTGTAAGACATTATAGCTTCAGCCTGATGTTAAGCTGATAGAAACTAGGAAACCCCTAAACGCTGCTCCACTGTTCAGCACTGTTCGTAGTTATCTTATCAATTATCTTAAGAAATTTTGGAGATAAAAAGAATTTATATATTTTTACGTGGTTTTTAAATTGATTCTAATTACAATAAGAAACTTATTTTTTGATACAAATTTCTGGTAGAAAATCAATAATAATAATAAAAAAGTTGACAGCTATGCTTTTGCGCAAGCCCGAATGATTCATTCGAATAGTAAAATAATTCATTCTGCCCATCAACAGTTTCAATGTCTTTGAGACTCCATGTATACCTTATACAGAGTGCAAAGTAAAGTCCAGATACAAATCTCAACCTACAGTCAAACAACTAAGCACTATCACATGAGAGTGATTGCAGCGCACCCTACTGGCTAAATTTGGAAGTTATGAACTCTATCTTGAAAATTATGAAAGATCTTGAAAATTATGAAAGTGTAAGGGTGTATTCGATATAGTTCGAAATGATGTATTACTAATAAATATAACTTTATTGGTCCATTTGCTTGATTAGTGCATGTAAGCGCGGAATTTTCGTTGTCTATATCACAAAACGATAAATATATGCGCACATTTTTTAAAAAATAACATTCTAATTAGAAATCATGTGTAAGCAGGGCATGTCTGATACTTTTACACATAAATTAGCTTTGTACTCAAATTGTTTAAAGCTCAAACTTTTAAATTAAGTATTGCTATGTTTACCCAACAATTAATTATTTATCTTGATTTAGCAGCATCGAATTTCTGAAACATTAGCTTCGTGTCTAAACAAGAAAGAGAAATCATGCGTCAAGCATAAATTATGAAACTCTTTCCAACACTTCCAGAATACTTTAACTAAAGTTTGTCGTTCAATAAGGCAAAGAAGATACTTAAGAAAACATTTTAGAAAAGTATAACACGTTTGAAAATCAGATTTCAACAATTTCCACCCATAGGCGGAAAAGTGCTCCAGTTGTTTTGTGCAGCTCTGTATATAATCTATAGATTTGTACAGATTCTACGTAATGTACTAAAATTTAGATTAGTAAGAAAACGAATAACGCAGTTGAAGTTCACCGACAACAATACCTTCAGTTGAAATTCACCTTCAACAACCTTGTCTACCAATATAGACAGAAAAGGATGAATTCTTTTGTACCTCCCTGTATATGCAGATTTTTATATATGCCACATATTAAGCTGAAATTCAATTATGGTAAAAAAAAAATACTTAAACGAACTATTTTGTGTGACCCTGTAAATAAACGATAAATGCTTTTCACCCCACATTCTATACTAAGCATGCATTTAGTGCATCTCAGAAATTCATAGGAATTTCATTATATTTGTAACAAAGTAACATTATTAAAATACGCCGCAAACGATTTTTCTTCATATATCATAATGTAACGGAATACTTTTCAGTTCCCCTGGACGCGTACTGTAACTGCTACACGTAACATATTCTATAGTAACCATCTTCTAGTGCACCACTATACTGTACATAAATTTTATTATGTTTAAAATATTGTAATACTATTAAAATACACTGCAAATGTTTTCCCCATAGACCATAACGTAACGGAATGCTTTTGAGTGCCCCTGTAAATGAACTATCAATGGTACACACTTCATTTTCAATTAGGAATACAGCATGGTGAACCTAAATAACGTATATCAATTACAGGACAATCCCAGTATATTTAGGCGAATTAAAGCACGGACAGACAGGCAGACAGACAGACAGACGGACAGATAATTCATGTTCAAAAGTGTTACAAATAGAATTTTCATGTGTCCGAACAGAAAAATAATATATTTTTTAAGTATAAAAATGATGAATTAGAAAACTGATGCTGCTTTATTACGTTAGATAAATGTTGGGGAAACTTAAAAATATTTAATTTAAAAGTTTGGACTTTAAACAATTTAAGTAAAAAGCTAATTTATGATGAATTGACAGACGAATTGAATATTGAAATTAGAATGCGTGCAGTGTCAAAAATCATAGTTTGGAGAAAAATGACTTTAAGGTTGCAATTTCTCTTTAAATATACATATTACTTATCGTGTGTTAATTAGTCATAACTTTGGTTCTAGATGGAATATCATTATATTGAAAAAACAAAATATTTCTAAAGTGTCACTTAAAAAATACATGATATTTTTTTTTGCTTTCTTTAAGGTTTCAAGGAGATCTCTCCTCTTAAAAACAATGATGAAACACACTAAATTTTATACATACATACATATGACTAATTGTAAATTTTTTTCCTTTCATTCAGCCATTAAAAATAAATTGTAATAACATGTGATAGCATGTGATTTTTCTATAGATTTTTTAAAAAATGTATGTACCAATTTTTTACGGCAATACATCAATTGCATAGGTATAAAAAAGAAAAACGGAAAAAAAAGTTCTTAAAACAAAATGAAGCAATGATTGCCCTTGAAAAAAATTTTCAATTATTTTCAGATTGACAAGTTAAACGTTTAATTTGCTTCCAGATAAAAGAAATCTCTTGTCGTGCTTATGTATCATTTACTCGTCAAGGTCAAAAACACTGGTTGAGTGATCCAATTCGACGGAAAAAATCGGCAAAAACCACTAGCGTCAAACGCACTATTTTTATTCTTTTGGGAAAAAAGATTCGTGAGAATTTTATCAGCTAGTTAGAACATAGAGTGAATTTTGTTTTAGAATCGGCTGACCCAATTTTAACTGAATCCAACCCTAATACTGCGTTCAGATTGAGATAGTTGAGTCACTTAACTTGAAGTTTTTTGAAGCGACGTACCCGGAATTAAAATTTAGATTTGAGCTCAAGTATTTGAAACTCACTGAATTTTTGGTAGTATTTTAACTATGAGTTGAGTGGAACTCTGCCTTCTGAACATTTTTTCTTATTTGAAATTGTTCTTAAATTTCGAGTTGAGTTCTACAAATTATCAATCAGCTTTTCGAATGATCCTTTCACTCGTTTCTTTATTTAACACGCCCCAAAGAATAAAAATAATAATAACATAGCTGCCAACTTTTGCGCTTTCTTCGTACCACTAAAATTTTATAGTAAATGTTGTCTTAATTTATCATCGAAATCTCACGATTAGTCAATACGTAAATCTCTATAAAATTTTAGTGGTAGCAAAAAAGCGTAAAACTTGGCCGTTATCTAATAAACTATACATGGTTAGAAGTTGTAGTTACAAATTTAATTTAAGTCTCTTAAAACTTTTGCAATGTGAACAGGTGAAGCCTAATTCCGTGTTGCCCGGTTCAAAAAAGTTAAGCTAAGCGACTCAACTTTCATAATGTGAACGCTGTTCGGGTAGAGTCGGGTCTTACTGTTTCTGGTTCGTATCTGTTCCGAGCTAGATTTTGGCGTTTTTGAGTCAGGTTCGGGATTAAGCCGATTTTTTAAAACTAAGTGTAGGCTGTTTTTTCAGCCGAAAAAAATTCCTTTTGAATAGAAACGAATGCTTCTATCTGAGTTTTTCTATATAATAGATAAATTGGTTATTAGAGACATAGTTATATACTATTTATCCTTAGTTGCAATAAAATATGGATTAATATTATTTTATTTCTGGTTTCGGGGTCGACAAAAGTTTTCTTTCTTGTTCGGGATGGGTTTCGGATTGACTAAAATATAATATTCGTGCTCATGCCGGATATAACCCGATTCATGCGACATGCAAAAAATTGCCGTTCTGAAATAGAAATTGCTTATAACTCAAGGGGTAGCTCACTTATTGGAAAACGGAAAAATCTATTCGATTACAAATCCCTGCAATAATCATGCATGCAAGTATCATGCTTTTATGTTTAAAAGTTCAATCGGAAAATGTGTCAGTAAGTTTCGAGTTTTAGACCAAGGAAAAATATTGTTTGAATTTCCGGATACGAGAGCGCAATAAAGGAAAAAACTGCTGCCCTTAAATAACAATCGCTTATAACTCAAAGCGTAAATTCACTTATTGGAAAACGAAAAAATATGCCCGATTACAAACCACTTCAATAATCATGCATGAAAGTATCATGCTTTTATATTTAAAAATGAGTCGGAAAATGTGTCAGTAAGTTTCGAGTTTTATGCAGGAAAAAATAATTTTTTGATAACCGCCTTAAGGATTAATTTTGCGTGTTAGAATATCTTTTCAAATTTAATGCAGTCATTTCCATTGACTGTCAATCACTTTTAGTTCTTAAACGGTAGTTCCAGTTGAAGGTCAGGGAAACATTCTTTTTGTTATTATTATTTAAATACCTCATTAGCAAGTATTAAGATCATCTCACGAACTTCGGAAAGTAAGAAAAATGTTTTTATCTTTCTCCAAGGTAAACCCTTACCGAAAAAAAATAATATTGCGAATTTTAAGAACATGCTAAACTTCCCATTACCTGACAATTGCGTAATCATTTTTAATTGGCTCTGGAATATTTAATATTATGATAAGATGGAAATCATAAAGTGGTGAATTCGATTTTTTTTGGGGGGGGGGGCTGAAAAAAATCTTTTTTTTTTTTTTTAATTCCATATAGTCTGTAGATTATCGTTGTAAAACGATTTGGTCAAATTCGAAGTTCTTTGGTAGTTCTTTAGTGCTTTAGCGCAACGCGTCTGTAGGGTTTACACTGTTTTGGAGCACTATAAACGCACTTTACGCGTAAAACGTTTTTTTTTTTTAAACTGATAGGGATCAGAACGCAAAAAACTATTAAACCGATCTTGCTAATTTTATTTTTTAAAAAAAATTAAAGATAATATAATTTATAGGAGCTTGGAGCCATTTTTATAATAAATAAATATTTTTAGAAGCAAGCAAAACTGCGAAAAAAGATGTCAGAAATAGACCTTTTTTTTTGGTGCGCTCGTAATTATATAAATACGTAGCACCTATAGTGTAGTCGTATGGTCCATCCGTCCGTCTGTCTGCCTGTCTGCCCGCATATAACAGCGCAAAAACTACCCAACCGAATCGTTTGAAACTTAATATATATATACAATCGTTGCAGAATTTCGTCGAGTCATTTCAAATTTTATGAAAATCGAAAAAAAAACTTAAAAAGATAAAAGTTAAAAGTATAAAAGTTTTTTTTCATTCTATTAAATTCTATCATACGTAATGAATTCGATGATATCCCATGATAGGTAATCATTCTAGGTTGCCATGGTGATTATTCTATTAAATCCTATCATACACAATTAATTCAATGATATCCCATGATAGGTAATGATTCTAGGTTGCCATGGTTATGACGTCCTATTTAAAACTGAGTCCTATTATTTCCATACTATCCGCCCTTGGTGACCAGTTTGGTCTCCTTTAAATCTATACTACGCATTGTATCATCTTACTTTTATTCATAATTGAATTTACCTGCTCAATCCTTCGCGAAATCGGAACATTCTGATACAGAAATCATGAACTCTGTATTTTTATGTTAGCCGAGTGCAGGTGATAAATCGCCAAACATTGTACTCGTAGTATTATTTCTTATTTCATTAATTTCATTTAAAATACAATACTTTCACTCATTTTATTTAAAATGCATAACTTTAATTTAAAACTGAAATACTTAAAATTTATAACTCTCAATTTTCAATTTTCTCTTATTTCTTAAATGAAAAAAAAAAAAAAGAAGAAGAAGAAGAAAAGTAATAAGTAATATTATAAATTATGACATTTAATTTGAACATCAAAGCTTTGTTTTAATTTACCTCGCGAAAAATTGTTTATGATAGTCGCATGAGATGGACTATTATAATACTGATGACATGATGGCGATGGAACAATATTTGGCGATTTATCACCTGCGCCTGGCTAACATTAAATTACCAAATTGGCTGTTTGGCATATAAAAAGTGAAGCGGTTAACCCGGAACTATTGATGACAGTCACATGACTTAGGCTATTATTATAGAGATTACTGAATTTAATATATATAAGCGTAATAAGTTTTGTATTCATGCATTTTTGCATAAGACTGCCACAGCTATTGCACCAGGATCTGAATATTTATAAAACTAGTTATAGTACGGACGCACCTCATTTGCCACGTTTGACGTACAATTTCCGACTTTTTTTTTTTCAAATCGCTACCACTTTATTGATTTTGAACGTTTCGACCTCAAAGTGCTTGAAGCTCCAGACAATATTATATCTACTTTTATAATCCTTAAAGAAAATTGATTGCAAAAGACTCTGCGGATCTATCGGATCCAGCGTGATTCAAAGTGCACAGTGCGTACGCTAGGATATCCACCCACGCAACTCGAGCAATATCATCAACTTTTTACTAAAAAATTTTTGAAATGTTCTTCAAATTATAGTCAATAGCAGGCAAAAAATCCGGAGTTAAAATCTTCATTCCTGTTCCAGAAAAATAAATGCTTAAAAACACATTTTTTTTCCGGCTTTTTAGGCAAATCCCCGTATGGGACCAGAATTGTTTTAAATGATGAAAATTTACCCAAGTTATATCGTAGATTACAAAGCCTGTAATTATTTTAGACTATTACTTCTTTTTCGTTTATGTTTTATGTTTTGTAGGAATAAAAAAATACATATATTTGTTAAGTTGCCAAAAACAAAGTGTTTGTACGATAAAATTAATCTTGCAAATCTATTTTTGCTACGATTTTTAACCGACTTAAAAAAGAAAAAAAAGAAAAAAAAGGAAGAGGTGATATCCCATGATAGGTAATGATTCTAGGTTGCCATGGTTATGACGTCCTATTTAAAACTGTGTCCTATTATTTCCGTATTACTGAATTTAATACATGGAATCGTAATACAGCTATAAGTATGCAAAATTTCACGCCTCCAACGTAATTAGGGTTCACTTAGAAAGAATTGTTTAAAATACACACGTGGGATCCCAAAGGGTTAAATATACGACTTTTTGAAAATGTTATGATTTGTCGTTTGATGTGAGGTATTCAGCTATAAGTATGCAAAATTTCACTCCTCCAACCTAATTAGGGGCTCACTTAGAAAGAATTGCTTAAAATACACATGTGGGAACCCAAAGGGTTAAATGTACGACCCAATATACCACCCGCATGAATGATGGTATATCATTCGATGCGTATGTAATTTGTTTTTTATGCATGTTCACCGATTACTCCGAAACTACGAGACTGATCCATGTGATTTTTTTTAATTAAAAGAGGATATTGTCAAATTGGATAGATTTAAATTTCATCAAAATTGGTTCAGTACTTTTTAAGAAATTCAACAAAAACTAATAAAATAAACATCATTAAAATATTTCATTTTCAACGATTTTCAACAAGTGACATGGCGCTGTCTGTTTGGCGAGAAAGTCTTTGCCCGGCGATTTTCCACCCACTTTATATGGTTTTACTTCTAGGATTGATGTAGGGAAAACCAAAGCGCATTGTTAAAAACTTTTATAACGTAAAAAAAAAAAAAAAAAAAAAAAAAAAAAAAAAAAAAATCAAAGTTGTAAAGCGGTTAAATTCACCCAAGATTTCCTCAGTACACCCGCTTCATTAGAAGAACTGTATTTTTACGGTGGAGGGATTTCTATGCTAATACAGGGTTGGCCAAAAGACACTGGCAAATTTTTGAATTAATGTTAAATCAAATAATTGAAGTCGGTTTTTTTCTTTCTTTCTTTCTTTTTTTTTGGGGGGGGGGGGGGGGGTTAAAAAGTTTATAATTATGAAGTACATAGATCCCATATTTTACAGTCGCCACTTCTTCTTTACATTGCTTATGATGTTATGTCTCAATTATACCTAAAATACAAAAAAAAAAAAAAGTCCGGTTATAACGGCTTTCTTCAGATGGGCTCACATGTTCGCAATCACTTTACTACAATTAATTTCATAAACTGAATTTGTGCTTGCTTAATCCTAGAACGTTCCACAATTAAATAAGAACAAGTTTAATATGCGAAAATTCTGGTAGCAAAGTGACTACGAACGGGGCCGTCGCGAAACAACTTTCTTCTCTTACTGTAAGAGAACTTCTTCTGTAAGAGAAGAAAGTTGTTTCGCGACGGCCCCGCTACGAACCCCCTCACGAACTGCCACTGGTTACAACAAAATATATAATACATTTTTATGATTTATTTTTTATTATATTTAAACGAAATAAAAATAATTTTTTGCTTGTTTTGCAAGTATAATCGAGAGGCAGCATAATAAATAATTTAAAGAAGAAAAGAGGATTCAAATATATCGAACCTGGACTTAAAAATCGTGGTAAAATTAGATTTGTTGGATTAATTTTGTCATATAATCTTAAAACGCTTGCAAAATGCGTATATTACTACAACAATTTCTTAACAGAATTATTTAATTTATATAACTGTAAAGATTAAACTGTAATATCTCCTCCCAACAACCTATTATTGAACACTCCATCCTAAATTAGTTGCTACATTTGATTATTTTTGTACTGATTATTGATACTGATGATTTTATGATTTTGTTTGAACATTTTTTAGAGATTTTAGAGTGCAATGCTATCCATCAACAACATTTACTTACCAAGCAATCCCCCCGTCTTTCCTTAAATAAGAACCAAATTAGTTTAAAAAATCCAGGGTTCGGACATACTTAAGCCACGCCCCATTTTGTAAAGATTCTTCCACCAGTAATCGCATCAAACTACCTTCTAGCTAATGAATCGTTAATTCTTTAGGAAGAAAATGATCTTTATGGTATACTGGTGGTAGAGTCTTTACAAAATGGTGTCGATCTACTAAACTGCATCGGAAGTTATTTATGACTCCACCCACATGAAATGTTGTAACTAATTTGTGACAAAACTTTTGACCTAAATGTGGCTCCTAATTTGGGACGGAGGGAGTATATAAATTTGAATGTGTGGTCTTTGAAAGGAATTTTTTTTAATCATATGGGTTAGTTTTCGATTGTATTGTATGTTGTCTTTTAAATTTATAAATTGTATTTATTCATATAGTTTTCATACTACATTTATACATTTTTTTCTGGCTACCTTATGCCTCAGCAAGTTGCTTACTTATCAACAGGATGTTAAGTTGCACCCACAACTAGGTAATTCATCACAATAAATACAGGGTAAGTCAAAATGAATATAGCGATTACAAAAAGCTGTAACTATTTAATGGAAAAGAATTTATCGATAAGATTAACACAGAACGTAGACGGAACTTCAGAATTTTGAATACAAACGTCATAGATGTTCTATGTGACATCCCTTGGTCACACGGACAGCATCTAGGCGGTAATTCATTTTCACGCTATACATTCTGAAGTATTTGTTCAGTCACCGACACAAGTGCATTACAAATGCGTACTTTGAGTTCTTGAATTGTTTTGGGCATGGGAAGCACAAAATCGCAGGGTTTCAGGTCTGGAGATCTTAGTGGCTAAGAGCAGAAGACATAGTCGGCATCTCCACATCGTTCGATCCAACGCTTTGGAAGATGTTGGTTTACAAGTGTGCGAACCTCCGTACTCCAGTGTGGGGGTGCTCCATCTTGCTGCACTGTGATAACAGAATGACATTTGTTAAATTCTAACACGCGGAATGCTTTCTGCACGGGATTCGCCATTTTTACTAATGAGACGCATGCAATGAACAGGTTTCTTGTCGTTGCGAATTTTCAACTCGCGCATGCGTAGGTTTCCGCTTCAATGCACCTGCGCCTTACGTAAAGAAATTTTGAAGTTCCGTCTAATCCATATTAATCTGATCGATAAATTCTTTTCCATTAAATAGTTATAGCCGTTTGTAATCGCTATATTCATTTTGACTTACCGTGTACATTGGGCTATTGTTCCATTACTTCAGTTCGTTATAGTGTAATAGAATGTCGAAGATAATACAGGGTACCGATAAAAGAATGTCCCAGTTTCATTGGTATATTATAACAATTTAATTTAGATTACATAATCAAATTGAAAGTAAACTAACCTAGTTTTTCTTACAAATGTTCAATGTGTATCTTTAGTTATACGGCACACATTCAACCTAAAGTCCAATTCTTGTCACATTTCGGTAAACACGTCCGAAGCAATGGAAGCAATACCCTCTTCAATTCTGCGTCTCAACTCTCGCAAATCATTAGTAGACCATAGGACATGACCACTTATCGTTTAAGTTCGTTTTCCAAGCACGGGGAGTAAGTGAACTTTTGCATATGAAGAAATTGGACAGAAGTTAACATAAAAACACAATGTTCACCAAAAAGAACTTGCACATTATTTTAAAATATCCTTTGAAACGCTGAACTATATTTCTGCGTCTTCCAAAATTTTCCTGAAGGTTTTGGCGCTAGATGCCGCTGCGATACTACAAATTTAAATTTAACGAAGAATATATCTACACATTTCGATTAAAAATAATTAGTTTTACATTTTTTTATGTTGAATAAAAAATTTTAAGTTCAACAAAGCGAGGTTTTTGATAAAAAGGAAGAAAAATTATTGTGTTACTCCGCGTGACGTTATGAATAGGCTAGCTCTTCGCGTGTTTGTTTACGTTTTACTGTTTTGATTTTGCTTACTTGCTGTTGCTCTACAATGCTTTTCGCATCGTATTTTTACTGAAAGTTTCGTTTTTCTAAAACCGCAGTTATGTCTTTCGAATGTTGTATTCATATAGTTGATGACAAAAAAAAAAAAAAAAAGGCATTCCGGGGGTGCCAATAGAAGTGAAAACTTCAACAGTTACGTGTGTGTTTTTTTAATCGTCAGGAAATGTTTTATTGTGCAGGAAATACTTTTAAATGTAGTGTTTTTTTATTCATTATTATACAATAACATACACCATAGACATACACCATAATGCAAAAATAACACGAATTTTAAAAACAAGAGAGTTTTTCTGCTAAACTTACCCGATATTTGATCGAATAGTTCACTTTTGCCGCCAAATATTGACATAAATAACAACTGTTGAATAAAGATAATTTTATTTTGCTAGAGCAAGGTAGTTTTATTTTAGCAAGAGTCACGAGACTTGGCTAATTTTTACATGAGATGTTTTTGATGAGATTTCCTTTTTCTAACTCTTGTACGTGTATTTCGGGAACCAATAGCGCACAGGCAAGCATGCGGTGCGCTTGCCTGTAAATTGTTGTTATTGATTAAGCAATGAATAACAATTAATTGCCCGCCCTCCTCATACCGAACTATGCACAATACGTGTACATACTTATATACAGAGGTGTCGGTTACAATAACAGTATCACGAGTTCAATGGTTTTTCCCATCTCAAAAAATGCCAAACGCGCCCAAAGAAGCTTTCACTTCAATAATGAAAGTATCAAGTATTTGTCTTTAACAATAAACACAACAGCGTACTGAAACGAAAATGTAAATTTTGTGTGTGTTCCTGTGTGAACGCCGGGAGAAAAAGTGAGTTTTAGCTTCGTTCTTCTTTTGCGGATTGAGCTGAAGAGGGAAAAGTTTCTGTCATTCACCGCTTGGCGCGCTAGTGTCTATGTGCCAAAATGCTAGCATGTCGGTTACGTAACAGTGTCTCCAAATCAGTGGTTTTTCCCCATCTCAAAAAAAGCTCAACGCGCCTAAAGAAGTTTTCACTTCAAAAACGACAAGCTGTTGTCAATGTCTTCTAAAAGTTTCCAAAAGATAAAATGTTGTATCGAAAAGTGGTCGCTTCTATAGGTAGCGATGGAACATATTGCGTAATTGCTGGGCGTAAAACGTAATTGCTGGGCTGAAGGTTTAACCCCGTAACGGTCGCTTTAAATTACGGTTTAAAAATTCAAATTGCTTATTGACACCACTTTTTTGAAAAAGAAATGTTCACGCCATTTAATAACTGGTAAAATGATACCATAATAAAGCCAATTACACTATTCTATAAAACTGGTGGGAATCAAACAAATCTGAATAATCTGGATAAAAGTCGCAAACCATGAATATGACGGGAGCGAGAATTAAAGGGTTAAAAGCCGTTAGAGACATGCGAGTTTTTCATTTGGGGCTTTAAAAATCTTCTCACAGTTCGTCGGCTTTTAAGGGGCTAGTCAATCAGCTTCGGGATTCTCCTCTGTACTGTTAAGTCTATGGACTTTTGGTGCATTCGTATATTTAAAATATCGCCTCGGGAAATTCATATTTTAAACTCCTTTTTTCTGTGTACTCTTCTTAAAGAATGTCTCTTTTTTTCTTAGTTTTCAAAATATTTCTAAAATCTATGCTGAATTTAATGTTTCATGTGTTAAAAGCGGGCGAACTGTGAGTAAGATTTTTAACACTTCCTATAAAATTAAGTCTATACTTTAGAAATATTTTGAGGACTAAGAAAAAAAGAGACATCTTATAGGAAATGTACACAAAAAATAGAAGTTAAAAATATTAATTTACCGAGGAGATATTTTAAATATACGAATACATCCAATGCCCATAGACTTTACATGAGTGAGGTGAAATCGGAAGCTGAGTGACCAGACCCTTAACCCATTCGCTGTCAACCACGAATATATTCGTGGCTTTAATTTATTAATTACTTTGTCACCACTATATTAGAAAAAAAAATTGCCTTATTTATTGGCAGAAATTTCGCTATATTAGTAAAACGGAATTTACCTTTCTGAATTTGTGGTGGCAAACGACTTTCAAGAAGAAATTTGAAATTTCTTATTTACTTTACAGTTTTGGCAGTGAACGTGCTAACACATAAAATATTAAATTAAGCACACATTTTAGAAATATTTTGAGAAGTAAGAAAAAAAGAGACATCCTTCAAAAACAGTACACAGCAAAAAGGAAGTTAAAATATTAATTTCCTCGAGAGATATTTTAAATACAGTAAAACCTCCCTAAAGCAACCAAGTTTCGTTCCAATACAAAATGGGTCACTCCGAGAGGTGGTCTCTTAATGGAGGTCATGCTTAAATCTAGATTTTAATTGTTGAAAAAGATAACAATTAATGTTACTAATTTTTTTTTCTTCACATTAGGAAAAAATATGAAAATTTATGTATAAAAACAAAAGTTAATTACTGCAGAGCTTAAAAAATGAATACATCGACGTTTGCTTTGATTTTACGGTTTCATCTTTTATAACTTTTATTTCGAAGTTCAGTAAATAAATGCATTTTTTTTTTTTTTGGACGGGAACAAATAATGACGATTTCATTCATTTATCTGTTTCTTTGAGAGCCTCCTGACAGAATAGGTCAGGGGGGGTTTATTGACCACCATTCTTAATTTGTCATCAAAGTTAAATTCATTGCCTAAAAAGACACAAAGTTGTTTAACCACTCAAAAGTTACCGGGATAAAAATAAATCTAAACTTAGTTTAGAAGTTTGATGAATAATGCGCTCTCCGGAATTATTTTTCTAATAAAACCTTCTTCAAGCGATCAGTAAAAAACGGAATTTGATTCATTTTCTTCAAAGAAATGGGTCGCTCATGGAGGGAGTTCAACTGGGATGGTCTCTGAATGGAGGTAAAATTAGTACTGAGCCTATGGGAATAAATTTCGTTCCATGATAAAGGGGTCGTTCAGGGAGGTGGTCGCTTCATGGAGGTGGTCGCACAGGGAGGCTTCACTGTATATGAATGCATTACATGCCTAAGGGTTCAAAATTAGTGAGGGGAAATCGACCCTTAAGAGTCTACACTAGTACCGCAGAGAAACTCGAAAGCTAATGTTAAATCTACGGGAAGATTTCTCGCTTATAGTTTAATATATGTATATATATATATATATATATATATATATATATATACATAAAATTATACATAAAAACATATAACATTAAATATATATATATATATATATACTAGGGAACTCTGCTCCCTACGAGCTACGCTCACCAACCCCCATTCACGCACGTCAAAATCCAAAAAGCACGCTAATTTGATCGGCTTTAAAAATATTGAATTAATATTAAAAAAAAAAAGTAGCAATCTCTCTGTAAACGGGTTTCCATTCGTTTTCCTTGGATTGGGGATTTTTAAGTCCAAATCTGCTGCTGTTAAGAGATACAATGGCTGTTTTCGTATTTAATTAAAAAAATTAGTTAAACATTTGAAAATAAGCTAATGTAAAATGAATTAAGTAAACAGTGTCATTGTCTCCCGGTATTTTTTAACAGCGCTATAAGATAGTTCTTTTAAATAATTCATTTTAAATGTATCGTTTCAAATCTGACGTAATTTACACCAAAGTTTTATTTCTCTTATTAATATTCACGTGAAAATACTTTTATTGTTAGAAGGAAACATTATTTGCGCTGTCTTCGAATTCACGATAATAGTTTAAAAGATTATCTCAAAATATCTCGCGCAAATATATTTTTCAATTTAAATTGCTTTGCTATATTTTTTGCCATTTTAAATATGACGTAATTTCCTCAAATTACAAGTTTTAAAGCATAATAATGATTTTTTTTTTTATTTTAAGATTTTGTTTCTCTTTTAAAATTCAAGTGTAAATAGGGTTCGGCACAGATGTCATTGGCGCAGTTTTTTTCTGACGCCAATTTCATATACGCAACGGGTACTTAACTGGTGCTAAAGTGTCATTATTTTGCTTGATATGGTAACCCGGATGTTGTTGTATATGCTATTGATGTTTTCGCCAAATTGGCGTCGGAAAAAAATTGCGCCAATATTATTTGCGCTCTATATTTGCGTATATGACATCTATGCCTATGGTTCTTATGACGTAATTTTCCTGCTTTTAACATGTAATCATTTAATTCTAATTTTAAAGTTTTTTTCTGTTTGTAATAGTCACATGTAAATAAATTTTTAATTTGAAGTAAACATTATTGTTTGCGCTGTTTAAACAACTGGCAACAGTTTAAATTAATAACATTTTCTAAAATTTGTAAAAAATATCTCTCGAAATGCTGAAAATTTGAATTTAAAATTGAAATAAAACCTCAAAAATGAGTCAAATAAGAAAATTAAATGCAATTTTGCACACCGGGAACTTATAACGTATAAAATGATCTAAAAATGATTAAATACTCATGTATAGTTTTTGCTCCAATAAAACTTTTTTAATGGAACGATTTTGTCCAACTTTAGCATTAAATATCTCTTAAAATAATTCTTCGATTTGAAAACTGTCTGCATCAGCGTGTTTATCAAACATTTCTCTATAATACCACCGATTTTCATATTTTTGTATGCAACAGTTTTTTAAATATTAACGATGAAAGGCCATGCTTAAGCATTCAAATTGAATGCCGATCTACCCGGAATATCTACGCAGATTTTCATTGGTCCATTTCCAAATCAAAACTTTTTTTTATATATAGAAGGATATATATTAAATTTTTTTATTTCTAAAATAGTGGTGACAAAGTAATTAATAACTTAAAGCCACGAGTGCTTTTTCAATTCTGGTGACAGTTTTTTTTATATAAGGATAATTTCATTTTCAAAACCGGTTCCAAGCGGTTCCAAAAGTGAAAGTATCCGCATATAAAAAAACTGTAACTGAAATCGACGCTAAAAATCCTGATAGCTGGCGTAACCTAATATGCTGCATTTTTCACGATTTCCGCAATATCTCTATCTCAAGAATAAATACACGAATTTTCATCAAACTTCACATTCATATGTACCTTGATAAATATTGGTGCTGATTATATTTTGGTGTAAATCTTCAATAGGTAGCGCTGCTATGCTACATTTTTCACGATTTCAGCAATAGCTCTACCTCAAAAAAAAAAATGCGCGAATTTTCATATAACTTCAGATTCAGTTCGACGTTGACACAAGTTGTTGCTGATTAGGTTTTGGTATGAATCATCCAACAGGTGGCTCTGCTATGCTGGATATTTCACGATTTTTGCAATAGCTCTATCTCAAAAACTAATGCACGGATTTTCATCAAACTTCAGATTTATTTAGACGTCGACATAAATTGGATTAGGTTTTGTTGTAAATCACCCAACAGGTTGCGCTGCTACTCTGTATTTTGCAGGATTTACACGATTTTAGCGATAGTCATATCTCAAGAACTAATGCACGGAATTTCATACCCTTAGAATCCTCATGATTGCCATTTAATTTTGGCACTGTGCTAGCGAATTTTGAAGTACAGTAAAACCTCCTTATAGCGACCACGTTCCGTTCCAATAAAAATTGGTCGCTCTGAGAGGTGGTCTCTTCATGGAGGTCATGTTTAAATCTAGATTTCAATAGTTGATTAAAAGTAACAATTAACGTTACTAAAATTTATTTTCCGCATTAGGAAAAAATATGAAAATTTAAGTATCAAAACGTTAATTACATAAGTTAATTAGTGCGGAGTTTAAAAAATGAATACATTGATTGTTTGCTTTGATTTTACGGTTTTATCTTCTATAAATTTTATTTCCAACTCCTTTCGAAGTTCAGTAAATAAATGCACTTTTTTCTGGACGGGAGCAAATAATGACGATTTCATTAATTTATCTATTTCTTTGAGAGTTACCTGACAGAATAGGGCAGGGGAGTTTATTGACAGTCATTCTTAATTTGTCATCAGAGTTAAATTCATTGCCTAAAAAGGCGCAAAGGGATTTAAATACTTAAAAGTTAGAGGAATAAAAAAAAAAAATTCTAAACTTAGTTTAGAAGTTTGATGAATAACGCGCTCTCCGGAATTATGTTGCTAATAAAACCTTCTTCAAGCGACCAGGGAAAAACGGAATATGTTTCCTTTTCTTCAAAGAAATGGATCGTTCATGGAGGGAGTTCAACTGAGGTGGTCTTTACATAGAGGTAAAATTAGTATTGAGCCTATGGGAATAAATTTCGTTCCAAGAAAAAAATGGTCGTTCAGGTAGGTGGCCGCACAGGGAAGTTTCACTTTATTAACATGTATGAGGTAGAAGAAAGTTTTGGGATTCGCACATCCGACTAGTTTGATATGAATTTATTAACAATTTTCATAATAACAATTATGCCTTTAGGTAAAAAAAAAAAAACAAAAAACAAAAAAAAACCTATGATAAATTTGGTACATTCATTGAATATATATATATATATATATATATATACCGGGTGTCCCAAAAAGGACTGACTGATTTTAAAATTCAATAACTTGCAAACAGTGACAGATATTTAAAAAATTCTTGCAGGAGGGTTATGCATAAGGTCAAAAGTTTTTTTACAGTGATTTTCGATTTTAGTTCGAATTACAAACAATAGATGGCGCTGTAAGCAATAGTCGCTAAATACAGGCTCGATTTCTGGTCCTTTCTCTTGTTCCATGCTGAAAAAGGAGATGGAAATGTATTATCCGGGCCACGAAGTACCAAAAATCGAGCCTGAATTCAGCGTCTATTGATCGCAGCGCCATCTATTGTTTGTAATTCGAACTAAAATTGAAAATCACTGTAATAAAACTTTTGACCTTATGCATAACCCTCCTGCAAGAATTTTTTAAATATCTGTCACCGTTTGCAAGTTATTGAATTTTAAAATCAGTCAGTCCTTTTTGGGACACCCGGTATATATATATATATATAAACTGGGTTTATGGCGTCAGATGCCGCCATCCGAAGAATCGCAAGAGTCTTTTTCCATTTCTTCCGGTCAAGGGTCCATTCCTCTTCCAGACCTCTATCCCTCATTGCTTTTGAAATATCATCATCCATCCAGTTCTTTCGTGGTCTTCCCCGTTTCCTTACTGAAAACAAAATTTTAAAATCGGAGGATTTTTTGGTAAGATACAAATTAAAGTCTGTCACGGGAATTTAACATTAGCAAGTCAAATTTCGACCTCTTCCAACTCCATGAAGATTTAACAAAAATGCATAAGCTATTATGTACTTTTTCGGGATTATTCGACCCAAATATCTAAAAACATGTCAGAAATTGTACGTCGAATGTGGCAAATGAGGTGCGTTTGTACTATAACTAACTTTATAAATATTCAGATCCTGGTGCAATAACTGTTGCACTCCTATGCAAAAATGCATGAATACAAAATTTGTTACGATTACACGTATATACTAAATTCAGTAATACGGAAGTAATATGACTCGATCTTGAATAGGACATCATCACCATGGCAACCTAGAATCATTACCTATCACCGGATATCATCGCATTTATTAGGTATGATAGGATTCAATAGAATAATCACCATGGCAACCTAGATTCATAACCTATCATGGGATATCATTGAAATAATTAGGAATGATAGGATTTAATAGAATATCTTTTTCCGTTTTGATTCAATTTTAATAAAATTTGAAAAGACACGAAAAAATTCTACAACGAATATACCGGGTGTCCCAAAAATCGCTGGTGGATTTTAAAATTCAATAACTTGCAAACGGTGACATATATTAAAAAATTCTTGCAGGAGATTTATGTAAGATGTCAGGAGTTTTTATCCTGCTATTCTCAGCTTTAGTTACAAATAGCATCGATAGATTGCGCTGCAAGCAATAACAGCTAAATCTAGACTCAGTTTTTTTGGCCTCTCTCTTCTTCCATGCGAAAAAAGGAGATTAAAATGTATTGAATGGATCCCGAAGTACCAAAAATCAAAATCGTTCCTGGGCTGAGCAACTATTGCTTTCAGCGCCACCTATTGTTTGAAATTGGAACTAAAATCAAGAATCACAGTAAAAAATCTCCTGACATCATACATAACCCTCCTGCAAAAATTTCTTTAATATCTGTTACCGTTTGCAAGTTATTGAATTTTCAAATCAATCAGTTATTTTTGGGACACAAAGTATGTATTAAATTTCAAACCATTCGTTTGGGTAGTTTTTGAGCTGTTATATACGGACAGACAGAAGACTATAGACGGACCAGACGAAGACTATAGGCGCTAAACATATTTATATATAATTCAGAACGCACCTAAAAATCGTCAAAAGTGGGCTTTATAATCTGAACTAGTATGCTGGGGCCATCTCAAACATTTGTTCTATGACATTCTAATTATTTCTAATGGTATGAACGATTATTAATAACAAGTATAGTGCATTTTTTCGAACTTAACACACAGTTACAGTATTAGTGATTTAAAAGAAAAATAGAACAACAGCCTACCCAGTTGAGTACTAAATTTTAGAATTATATAAGCAAAATCTCAAAAATAAGATTTGGTGCTTTTTTACACAAAAGAAAATTAAATAAGCTATAATAGTCATCCCAAAAGCATAAGGCAAACATTTTGTTATCGGGTTCTTAGTCAAAAGGTGGTGTCAAAAATGAGTGATTGCAGCAATAACATGCTTAAACGTGTACGTGAATTAACAGAATAGAATTAAGGGACTACTTCAGTCACGGGAAAAGACCTGCTCGCTAATGCTAATCCTATGGAAGAAATTTATAAAGATATTTCGGTTGCATTTCAAAATTTTTCAATATTTTTTTTTTTTTTTTTTTGCATTGGATAGCTTAGATCGATCTGTACAAAGGTCGTTTTTTACTTTTTCGATTTTGATTGCAGATTTTTTTCATGAGGATGCTTTCACTTTCGAAACCGGTTCCAAAAATGAAAGTGTCCTCATTAAAAATATCTGTAAACAAAATCGAAAAAGTGAAAAACGGCCTTTGTATAGATCGATCTCAGCTATCCAATGAAAAAAAAAAAAATCATTTAGAAATATGGAAACGCAAGCGAGATATCTTTATAATTTTCTTCCATAGGATTAGCATTAGCGAACAGGTGTTTTCGCTTGAATGAAGAAGCCTCTTAAATGTACTGAAACCCATGCTCGAAAAATCCCATCAATAGACCAGAGAATTCCCCCCCCAAATGTAGAATAGCAGAGGCCTCTGTTGAGTGAAAAATGAAAAAAAAAAAAGAATTAGCATCTATTTATGTTAATGTCTAACAGAATATGCAGTTTGATGCAATTTCGTACAATAGCTGAGGACTAAAAATAGAAAACGCTGACAATACCAAAATATAGATCTTTTTAAATGAAACAATGTCTTAAATGCCAAGCTCAAAAAACAAGAGAACCCTTGAAGTGTCAAACCTAGCAGAAATAGTTCAAAAAAAGAGTAGGAAATGTCGTTGATTGAATGTGCCACACGAAGTGAAGCGGAGAACACTGAATGTGCGACATGAAGTGAAGAGGAGGACGCTGAAAGTGCCAGTGATAAGATACGCATCCACTGGTGGCCGTTACACAACTTGATCATGTTGTTATTGTTTACATCAATAGGATATTTTTAAGCAAGGTGAAAAATATTAAATATATATATAAAAGAAATGTTTACAAATGTTAATATTAGGTATTTAACACTAGAACGCCCGGAAATTTTACTCAAGTTTCATAAAAATATTTTACACCAGAATTTTTATTTAAAATTATTTGACTGATTTATTTAACGTTAATCTGCGTTTTTAAAATTTGACTTATTTCGGGAAAGAATTTCTGGTTCTTATTGACATTTAATCATATGGTCGGAGTCGAAACGACTCCTTCCGGGCGTTCTAGTGTTAACCCCTTAATTCTCGCTCCCGTCATATTCTCGGGCTGTGTCTTTTACTCAAATTGTTTGATTCCCACCAGTTTTATAAAATAGTGTAATTGGCTATATTTTAGAATCGTTTTTCCTGTCATTAAATAAGATGAATATTTCTTTTTATTAAAAGTGGTGCCGATAATCAATTTGAATTTTTCAACCGTGATTTAATTCGAGCATTAAGGGGTTAAACACTAAACTAGAAGAACCTGTGTACAATATTTTAAAGTGTTGAACATAGAGCCAAAAGGAGTGAAGTGAAAAACGCTGTAAGTACCATAAGTAGGATTTTTTTTCTTGAATTTTTCTCTTGAAAAATTTCCTCTTTTGGACTTTCATCGTTTTCCATTTTTAGTCCTCAGTTCGTCAGATGATCTTGAGAAAATCGTGGGAAACACAACGTGGTAGCGCCAAATGTCGGGCTGTATACACCCAAACATAATCAGCAACAATTTCTATCAAGGTCTAAGAGAATATGAAGATTTATAAAATTCTGTGCATTAGTTCTAGATATATAATTATATTGGAAATCGTTAAAAACACAGCATAGAAACGCTGCATGTGTGAAGATATGCCCCAAATCATGAATTTATGTCCAGGTCTAACATAATACGCAGTTTGAAGAATTTACATTAATTAATTCTTCAGCTATATCTGGCTGTCATAGTAACTGTGAAAAATCACACGTGAAAGCGCCACCTGCTTGGCGATATCCGCACGAACCAAATAGAATAGGAGTTTCATGAAATTCGGCTCAATAGTTCTTGAGATATAGCTGCCATGTAAATCGTGAAAAATACATATTAAAATCTACATTTATTGGCCGATATACACCCATACTTAATCAGCCCCAATTTAGGCTAAAATATCACTAAATCTGCAGTTTCATTAAATTTTGTGCATTAGTTCTTGAGGTGGAACTGCTACATAATTTTTGTCACACACAAACTAATAGACAAACTGATAGACAGACAGGCATTTTCCGATGATAGTCAAACTCAGTTCAGTACATTCCAAAACGCATAAATCTATGAAACAATGGAATTCGAAAATTTTCACGATTCCATTCATTTCTTATATAAATAGAAGAAACTAAACATCTCTGAAGGTGCCATTTTTAGTACATAGATCACTTTATTTCAAAAATAGCAAAATAGCATTCGTATTCTGATAAATTAAGAAAAACACAATTTTACGAGTTTAATGACACCTTTAATGTTATGTTATCGTAAACGGTTAGCGAATAAAAGGTGGTTAATGTTTTCTTTTTTTACAGACTATACCTTTCCAAATTACAATTGTAATCACATAAATTTAAATCTCACACCGTATATATTAGAATTAAATTGATATAAGTAAAACAAATATTTCTTAACATACCAAGAATACTAAAGACTCTGAACCCTCTACAAGTAATGTAGAATTAAACTCTGATAACACTGATAGTACTACCGCAAACACCCATTCCTCCCCTACTATTGAAAATCCTAATGCTCCTACTAATTACACCAATGATATTAAAGACATTCTTAATACTTTCAACGAAGTCAAACAAATCTTTCAAATCACTAAATTCCTAAAATGTATAAAGAACATCTCAACTCAGACTAAGAACCTCGATAATCCGATGCAAAAATTGATGGTTATACTAACTGAATTTGATAAACTTGCTAGTCAAATCAATATTAACGAAGATTAAGCTCTTCATTTGCTAAACTTTTTTCCTTCTTTTTTTTTTTTTGTCTGTGTTGTTTGTGTATAAGTTATAAAAAAAAAAAAAAAAAAAAAAAAAAAAAAAAACTTCTTTTCTTGTATTTTTATGCTCTTCTTATGATATTACTCTTACTTCTTTCATTCTCATGTTTTTCTTCTCCTCAATTACTTGACTGGGCGGACGCCGTCCTCTTGCTGTTGTTTGATCCCCTCGGCTTTTGCATTTAACTGTTTATTTGGTTTGAACTCTCCTCACTGTAGCTTTTTCTTACATTATTAATCTTTTTTACTTAATGTAATTTAAACTCTATTGTAAATATGTAAATACTTAGTTTTGTTTCTTTATTCACTGTGTTAAACTTTTTTACATATCAAGCTATATTAAATGTATGGTCTCTGAATTGAGTCTTTTTTTTTTATGGGGCTTCCTTTGGTAGCTTTTTCGACTGTCCTGGACATTTATGTGGATCATATGGAACTTTTTTTTTTTTTTTTTTTTTTTTTTTTTTTCCCTACTAGTTCTACTAACAATTTTTTCTTAAAAATTGTCTATCTCTTTAGTTTTTACTCTCCATTTTTTCGTGGCTACTAGCCGCGTTTAAACGCTCTTTTTTCCAAGGCTCCCATTGCATTGTAACACAATATATTTTTTAGCCTGGATGTAAAGTTGCCAAGCAACTAGGGAATCCACACACCTGCTTGATTGTTCCATTGTTCCATACCTGCGTGTTCTTTCGGTTGGAGCTCTGTTGAGAGGGGTCATGTGAGGAGATTGCTCCCGCTCCATCGCAAGTTATATTTTTCGCAGTGTGAATGGCAGGTGTGGCGGTTCGTTAGAATAGTTTTCGCTCGCTATTTAGTGCTGCATTATGATGGCTACTGAAGATCAAGATTATTATATCAAGGAAGTTATCGACAAAATATATAATGGATCGTTAAACAGTAATTTCAAAGACCAATTTGATAGATTTTCTTCGAACTTTGAGGACTATGCAAAGACTATACTGGGTGATTTTTACACCTTCGTAGACCAATATATCTTGGATATTAAGGCTAAAGCTGGATATTCTGACTCTGCCTCTGAACAGGAAGAGGTAAGAAAAACTTGTCTTGATGTTTTTACTTTGCTTGGGGAGCCTACCCATGATAATTTGTTAAATTCTGGTATCTTTAGTTTTTTTTGCGCAATTAAGTATAAAAAAACTCCAAATTTTTTACTTACTAATACTAACCTTAAAAACGAAATTTTCAATGCAGTTAAGAAAGACGTTAAGCGTCCTCTTTCAGAGGAGAGTTCACCTATCCCTCTAAGTAATAAATATAAGAATATCGCTAATGAAGTTACCCTTACTGAAAATATAGATATGGATGAGTCAAATGTTAGTGATAATACTCAGAATACTGTCAAAGTTAAAAATTCTGTTAACCCCTTCTACGCCGAAGTCGACAGCAATTGGGCGGCGGTAGCTCATGAAATTACGGTGTTAAACTTGGAAAAACCAAAAATAACGCTAAAAGGCGAACGCATTGTTATACAATGTAACTCTGATAAGGACTTTAAATCTACTCAGAAATGGCTTGACCAAAACAAAAAGAAATATACAACTCTTGATCCTAAAGAACTTCGACCCAAAAAAATATGCATTAGGGGCCTCCCCTGTTACACCGATACTAAAATTATTGAAGATAGTCTCAGGGAGCATGGTTTCGCAGTCACTAGGGCTGCCATGCTTAAAAATCGTAAAACTGGCCAACCAATGCCAATATACATGGTAAATGTTATCCCTCGTAAGAACTTTGAAGAAATTTACCAAATTAACAATATACATTATATTTCAGTTAAGATTGAAGCTTTTACTAGCAAAAATCGTGTAAAACAATGTTACAAATGCCAGGGTTACGGTCACGCATCAGAAGTGTGTGGCTTCGATGCTAAATGTGTAAAATGCGGAGATAAACATTTAAGTACAGATTGTCACCACAAGGGGCGTATTAAACCCACTTGTGCCAATTGTGGACTGGGGCACCCAGCGAATTTCCGTGGTTGTCCAAAAAATCCTTATAGACTCGAAAATAAACAGAACCGAAAAACAAGTAATAGCGTCAGCAATCTATCCCAAGAAACCCAAATCTTAGCGGATATATTTAAGAATTATAATTATACCAAAAATACTAAAGACTCTGAACCCTCTACAAGTAATGTTGAATTAAACTCTGATAACAATGATAGTACTACCGCAAACACCCATTCCTCCCCTACTATTGAAAATTCTAATGCTCCTACTAATTATACCAATGATATTAAAGACATTCTTAATACTTTCAACGAAGTCAAACAAATCTTTCAAATCACTAAATTCCTAAAATGTATAAAGAACATCTCAACTCAGACTAAGAACCTCGATAATCCGATGCAAAAATTGATGGTTATACTAACTGAATTTGATAAACTTGCTAGTCAAATCAACATTAACGAAGATTAAGCTCTTCATTTGCTAAACTTTTTTCCTTCTTTTTGTCTGTGTTGTTTGTTTAAATAGTTGTAAAAAAAAAAAAAAAAAAAAAAAAAAAACTTCTTTTCTTGTATTTTTATGCTCTTCCCAAAATATTACTCTTACTTCTTTCATTTTCATGTTTTTTTTCTCCTCAATTACTAGACTGGGCGGATGCCGTCCTCTTGCTGTCGTTTGATCCCCTCGGCTTTTACATTTACCTGTTTATTTGGTATGAACTCTCCTCACTATAGCTTTTTCTTACATTATTATTCTTTTTTACTTAAAGTAATTTAATTTCTCTTGTAAATATGTAACTACTTAGTTTTGTTTCTTTTATTCACTGTGTTAAACCTTTTTACATAACAAGCTATATAAATGTATGGTCTCTGTATTGAGTCTTTTTTTTATGGGGCTTCCTTGGGTAGCTTTTTCGACTGTCCTGGACATTAATGTGGATCATATGGAACTTTTTTTTTTTTTTTTTTTTTTTTTTTCCTACTAGTTCTACTAACAATTTTTTCTTAAAAATTGTCTATCTCTTTAGCTTTTACTCTCCATTTTTTCGTGGCTACTAGCCGCGTTTAAACGCTCTTTTTTCCAAGGCTCCCATTGCATTGTAACACAATATATTTTTAGCCTGGATGTAAAGTTGCCATGCAACTAGGGAATCCACACACCTGCTTGATTGTTCCATTGTTCCAACCTGCGTGTTCAGTAAGAACATTATCTTTGATTCAAGTTAATTGTCCGCAAGGTCAATTTTATCATTTTAAATTTGAAGTTTTATAAAATTTCGTGCGTTAGTTCTTAGATAAATAATTATAGGATCATTCCACGTAAATTGAGCAAAAATTTTAAAAAAGTTGTGGTCACATAGCTCACGATTTTAATAAAATTTGTTACAACACACGTTCAATTTATATTAAAATAGAGCTCTGCAAACTATCTTCACAAAAATAATTTATTTTAGCAATTTTGGACATTTAAAAACCTGTGATAAAGAATGCCATGTGTGCAATCGTCCAAAGTTGGAATTTTGAAGATCTGTATCTTGAAAACTATTTAACAGAAATGAATTTTATTTATTTATTTATCTATTTATTTTATTTATTTATTTTTTTTGTAGTATTGTAACCTCTGAAAAATTATCTTCCTACTTATTGTGTAACAATAATCTGGTACCACCATGATTAATCTTTAATTGGTTGTAAAAACTGAAATTTGTGAATTTTGAGAAAATTAGAAAGTTATAAAAATCAAAGGAATTAAAAAAACATCTGTGAAATTGATACCTGATGTAGTATTATATATGAAGATCAAATTCCCCTAGTTTGAAATTTGCCATTTACTGCGAAGCTTCTTTTAAAGGCCACCCTTATTCAAGGGCCACCTGTATTAAGGGCCAATATTTTTAGGAACGAAAATTTTTTCCATAGACATAATGTTAAATTTATTCTTATTAGGGGCCACACCTACCCCTCATAAAGGCCATTTTTTTCACATGTGCCTTAAAATCTAAACAGGTGTATTGAATTCCTGAAACAACTACACTTGCAACACAGAAGGCAGCGGGAGATGGGGAGGATTTAGTAACACAATGAAGGACCACAAACTTTTCTACAAGTGAGACAAACAGGTGTTCTTCACACTTTGTTTGACCTTTCAACCTGTAGAGATTTGGGCTGGCGGGGAAACTTGACCCTTGTGGGCACACAAAGGATAACAGGTTATCTAGAAAACTGGTTCCACATTTAATCAAACTGTAAATGCATATTGAAGCACAATTTTTACACTAAAAATTTTATGCTCAAGCTTATGTAAAATTTAAAATTATGGTATCTAAATCAAGCCAAAGAGTACATTTGGATTTGACAAAATCAAAGTTCTTAATTGTCATGATCAAGGAACATCTGCAAGCAAAAATGGTTTCACAGTTTAATTGCAGCAAGAATCAAATCAACAATATAGTTAAAAACAAAGAGAACTTACTGAAAGGACATACAGATTTTAAAAATCGCGGGATAAAAAGAAAGAGAAATGAAAAATTTGGTCACCCCTTTTCAAGGGCTACCCCTCATAAGGGCTAATTTTCAATGGAACGGCAGGTGTCCCTTACAAAGAGGTTTCACTGTATTTCCTTCATCTTCAAAAAATTTAGAAACTTAAAAAAAATTACAAAATTATAATTTTTCCTTTTATGTATGAGCAAAAATATAAATAAAGGAAAGGTCCGACATTAACAATATTGCACAGATATAAAGATCAATAAGTCTATGATATGCTCAAAAAAAATTCAAGATTGCCTTTTGATTCCTAACAAAGCAAAAATGGGTTCAAAAAGGTAATATCTGTTACATTCAATGAGCTATCCTTTGAATTCGCGATCGTTTCTTAAAATATTGCATGACTTCAAGATGAAAAAAATGAGTGCTGCCATCTATTTTTTGTATCTGGATTTAGGATTAATATGTAATTTTTTGTTCAACTGAATAATTTTTTCTACTTTAATTAGAAAATATTGCATTTTACGCTCAACATTTTTTACTATTTATTTTTTTCTCATTACGGAATAGAAAGGCAAGAATGAAAGTTTCGATATTAAAAATATATACTTTTAGCTATAACGGGAAATAATTTCGAACTTGTCAGAGCTGTACTTCATGTATAAACGAGCAATAGAAATATTGCACTTTTCCCTCAAAAATTTTCAAAAATAATTTTTTTTTCTCATTACGGAATAAAAATACAATTACTAACTTACGCCAATCTGTTACTTATTATTCGTTCCTAATTATAAATAATTTTTAATATAGTCTTTCATTCCTAAAGCTAATAATCAAAATTGAAATTTTAAGCATGCAGACAAAAGCTCGATTTTGCATTCACTTATAACCCTTTAAAACCCAACCCGCACCCAACGTGCGGATTAGACATTCATTTAAATTTTTGTTTCTGAGTCGTATGTAATAAAAAATCGAATCGAACGATAGTTCTGGTTTGCAAATAGAGTAAAGTATCAATTTTTTATCAACAGGTAGCGATTGCAATCCATGTTTTACTTTCCACAGGCATGACTAGCTTTGTTTACAAAATCATCCGGTCTTAAAGGGTTAATGTAAATTTTAATACTTAAATAAACAATCCTGAAATCTATTATTTTACATTTACTTATAAATAGATATGATCTACTTATATACTGGTTTTCATTCAAATCTGTGACATGTCTACCACAACTGATTTACTCATTTTGTATGGAATGACCCTATAGTGAAAATCGTTAAAAACACAGCATAACAGCTCTACATGTTGTGCTGTATGCCCCAAATCATCAATCTATGTCAGGTCTAACATAATACGCAGTTTGATGAATTTACGTGCATTAATTCTTCAGATATATCTAGATGTCATAGAAATTGTAGAAAATGACACGTAAAAGCGCAATGCAATGCATTATAGTATTCAAAAATGCATGAATGCAAATTTTATTGCTATTATATATATACTGCAATTACGATTATATATACGATTATACAATTATTACTATAACATATACGATTATATTATATTTATACGCAATTACGATTTATACTGCATACGAAAATGCATGAAAAATCACGCATAAAAGCACCCTGCAATGCATTTAGTGTTACCAGGTCTCCCGTATAAATCGGGTCTCCAAATACCACTAATTTTAACTGTTTATTTCGCCACGTTTAATTGCAGCTAATTCTGCTACTAGATAAAGAGAAGAAAATTACTTTAAAATAGTGGTGTTCACAGCATTTGGAGACCCAATTTGTACGGGAGACCTGGCAACACTAAATGCATTATATGCAAAAATGCATGAATACAAAATTTATTACAATTATATGTACCAAATTCAGTAACACGGAAATAATATGACTGCACCTTAAAGAGAAAGTCATCATCATTGCAACCTAGAATCATTACCTATCACGGGATATCATTGAATTAATTAGGTATGTTGGGATTTAATAGAATAATCACCATGGCAACCTAGATTCATTACCTCTCTTGAGATATCATTGAATTAATTAGGAATGATAGGATTTAATAGAATGAAGAAAGCTTTTATTAACCATTTGGAAAAATGATTATTGTTCTCGTCAGGGTAGGAAATCAAAAGCATATCTGAACGTTTTCATTGGTTTAATCCGCAATTTATTCGTTATCTGATTGGTCTATACAGTAATCTGTATTTCCCTTTGGTTTCAACAACGATGGACAACAGAGTGATGCCACTATGACAAAAAAGTAATAAAAACTACAAAAAAAATTAATAAATCAGAAACAAATTGAGATACAGCTTTCAAAAAAATTGCATTTAAAAGTACATTTTTCTCTCTCTCCGACGGTATAAAAAGTAATATTGTCGGATGTTTAGAAGTTTAAGAATGAAATTTTATTTAAAATTGGTCGTGGGATTTTTTGGAAATCTGATGATAGAAAAGCCTTTTCCCGAACAGCCAATGAAATGCTTGGCTATTACGTAAGTTTCATAGGAAATCCGACGAGTCGCAGGCGATTTCTCTTGCTTGCAATTTTTACGTGTAATAACACTATTAATCTTTAATTCATGGCGTATGTAATGTATGACCAGCTCCGTAGAAGTTTAAAAATGTACAGTACCGAAAATTGTAAAACTGAAATTTCTTTTAAAATTTGTTCATGATGGGGTCCAGGAATGCTATCGTTTAATCCATGGCGTACGTAATGTAGGATCAACTTCGTGCTATTTTTTATGTCTTAAATTTTGGTCTTTGAAAAAATCATTTTCCAAATGGTCGTTGTAATTTATTAAATTGCTTTTTTTTTAATATCTTTTTCCGTTTGGATTCGATTTTCATAAAATTTGAAAAGACGTGACAAAATCCTACAACGAATTTATATATATATTAAATTTCAAACCATTCGGTTGGATAGTTTTTCGTTGTTATATGTGTACAGCCAGACGGACGGACCAGACGAAGACTATAGGCGTTACACGTATTTATATAATTCAGAACGCATCTAAAAAGCGTCAAAAGTGGGTTGTATAATCTGAATTAGTATGCTGGGACCATCTCAAAAAATTTTCCTGTGACATTCTAATTACTTCTAATGGTATCAAAGAGTATGTATAACAAGCATAGTGCATTTTTTCGAACTTAACCCACTAACTGCTGGTGTTGCGTTGGCGCAACGGAAAAAATAAATGCGCATGCTGAAATTAACTATGGAGCTACCACTACAGTAGAACCTCTTTTATCCGAAACTTTTTTAACCGAAATTCACGGTTAACCGAAATCAATTTCTAAAGTTTCACTATCACGTTCCTTGTATGCAAAATCCATTTTGAAAGCTTATTTTATATATATATATATAACTATCATATTGCTTGTGTTCAAGCAGTCCTTTCAAAACTACGAGTACATGCAAATATTTTCGATTCCCTTTCTTAGAGTTTCTTTGAATTTAACTTAATTAAGCTCGCGTAAGCTGCGGAGTGGAACGAAGTAAACGAACAAATTAAGAATTTTGAAGCTTTTGAATGTTTAGGAAAACGTTTGGCATGGCTGGAGCAGCAGAAAGACTGTGATACTGGTGAACTAATAATATTAAAAAACTCCGTGATAGAGCGTTAAAGCAAAAGCAATCGAAACTGCGACAAACAAAACATTTTTTCAAACCCTTGTGATATACGTAAAATGTACTTAAGGCTGTTCTTAACTGCTCTGCTCAACAAGCGCAAAATGTTTTAACACATTTACAAATTCATTTTTTAACAGAAAGATATAAAATTGGAAAGCCTGGCCATGGAAGCAATTTGGAATTGAACTGTGTTTTCCATTTTTGGATCCATAAATTACCTATTGAGTTATAAGCGATTTTGAGCACGAGACAAACACGTTTTTCGCCCGCTCTTTAGCGATTATTCTACTTTCGCGCGGAAATTCGGTTCAAAACGCCCACTTTGACACTATTTTCTGAAAGATCTATTGCGTTTGCAAAAAAAAAAATGGAAAAAACAGCCCGATGACATAGTTTCTGAACAACAACACCAGCTAGTTTCATGCGTTTTCGAACAAAAATAAATTAAAACTTATGTCAGAATGTTGCCCTTTTGGATTTGAGAACACCCTTAATTTCAAAATTAAAATTCAGGTAATTTATTCTTGTTTCTATTTTGCTATTGCTTTATTTTTATTAAGCACTTATTACCATAATAAGAAATATTGCATACATTTCTCCTTAATCTTAAAATTGAAGCCCTCTCGATTATCCGAAAATTTCGATTTTCCGAAAGAGGGTCGGTCCCAATTACTTCGGATAATCGAGATTTTACTGTATTTTTTTAATTAAAAATATTGTCCTATTTAATAACAAAAACTTTGACCTGTAAATAAAACGAAGATTATCTTTAAACATTTTTGGTGGCAAAAGTTTTTCAATAAAATTTTTGAAAATCCTTATCTTATAGTTTTGGCGGTTAATGGGTTAACATACAAATACAGTATCAGCGATTTAAAAAAAAATAATAAACCAACAGCCTACCCAGTTGAGTATTAAAATTTAGAATTATATAAACAAAATCTAAAAAATAAGATTTCGTGCATTTTTACAAAAAAGAAAACTAAATAAGCTATAATAGTCATCGCAAAAGCATGAGGCAAATATTTTGTAATCAGGTTCTCAGTCAAAAGGTGGTGTCAAAAATGAGCGATTGTAGCAGCAATGTGGTTAAACGTGTACATGAGTTAACAGAATAGAATTAAAAGTACTGAAAACCAAGCTCGAAAAATCCCATCAATAGACTCGAGAATTCTCCCGAAAATGTAGAATTGCAGCGATCCCTATTGAGTGAAAAAAGAGAAAAAAAAATGAATTAGCATATCTATTTATGTTAATGTCTAACAGAATATGCAGTTTGATGGAATTTCGTACATTAGCTGAGGACTAAAAATAGAAAACGCTGAAAATACCAAAAAATAGATCTTTTTAAATGAAACAATGTCTTAAATGCCAAGCTTAACAAACAAGAGAACCCTTGAAGTGCCAACCCTAGTAGAAATAGTTAAAAAAAAAAAAAAAAGTAGAAAATTGTCGCTGGTTGAATGTGCCACACGAAGTGAAGCGGAGAACGCTGAATGTGCGACACGAAGTGAAGAGAAGAACGCTGAATGTGCGACACGAAGTGAAGAGGAGGACGCTGAAAGTGCCAGTGATAAGACACGCATCCACTGGTGGCCATTGCACAACTTGATCATGTTGTTATTGTTTACATCAATCGGATATTTTTAAGCAAGGTAAGAAATATTAAATATATAAATAAAAGAAATGTTTGCAAATGATAATATTAGGTATTTAAACACTAAACGAAAAGAACCTGGGTACCAATATTTTAAAGTGTTGAACACAGAGCCCAAAAGGAGTGAAGTGGAAAACGCTGTAAGTACCAGAAGTAGGATTTTCCTTTTTCTTGAATTTTTCTCTTGAAAAATTTCCTCTTTTTCACTTTCATCGTTTTCCATTTTCAGCCCTCAGTTCTTAAGATGGTCTTGAGAAAATCGTGAGAAACACTTCATGGTAGCGCAAAATGTCGGGCTGTATACACACAAGCGTTATCAGCAACAATTTCTATCAAGGTCTAACAAAATATAAAGTTTTATAAAATTCTGTGCATTAATTCTAGATATATAATTATAGTGAAAATCGTTAAAAACACAGAATGCAGAAGCGCTACATGTTGGGCGATATGCCCCAAATCATCACTCTATGTCCAGGTCTAACATAATACGCAGTTTTAAGAATTTACATTCATTAATTCTTCTGCTGTACAGAACTGCTCTTCAGCTGTCACAGAAATTGTTAAAAATTACACATAAAAGCGCTACCTGCTTGGCGATATCGTCACAAACCTAACAGAATACGGAGTTTCATGAAATTCGGCTCAATAGTTCTCGAGATATAGCTGTCACGTAAATCGTGAGACATACAGATTAAAATCTACACTTATTGGCGATATACACCCATACTTAATCAGCACCAATTTAGGCTTAAATATCACTAAATCTGCAGTTTCGTTAAATTCTGTGCATTAGTTCTTGAGATGGAACGGCTACAAAATTTTTGTCACATACAAACTAACAGACAAACTCATAGTCAGACAGGCATTTTCCGATGATAGTCAAACTCAGTTCAGTATATTCCAAAATGCTTATGCATTATGAAACAACGGAATTCGAAAATTTTCAAGATTCCATTCCTTTCTCATATAAATAGAAGAAAGTAAATTTCTTAGATGGTGCCATTTTTAATACATAGAACACTTTATTTCAAAAATAGCTTTCGTATTCTGAAAAAACACAATTTTACGAATTTAATGACACCTTTAATGTTCTTTTATTGTAAACGTTCAGCGAATAAAGCGTGGTGAATGTTTTCTTATTTTACGGACTATACCTTTCCGTATTACAATTGTAATAATATAAATTGAAATCTCACACCGTGTACTTTTAGAAATAAGATTTTATTAATAAAGAAATAGTTTATTTTTGCTTCTGTGTTCTCACTTGATTGTCCTCAAGGTCAATTTTACCATTTTAAAATTTAAGTCAGTGTTGCCAGATTGGGGATTTTGTCCCCATTTTGGGGAATTTTGAATCTCTAGAGGAATTTTTTGGCGACAAGTAGTTTGTGGGGAAATTTTTGGGGACTACAAAAATTTTGGGGAAAAACTTGGGGATTTTTTTTTTAAAACTATTTTCCGCAAAGATTTCTTTTAGTCCTGTAGAAAAACTGGATCTGTCTGGAACTCAATTTTAATTTGAAAAACGAAAATACAATCGAGAAATTGGAAATACCCAGAATTATTCTATTGGATGTGGTCGTGTTCGTTATTTACTACATTACAGTTTACACTACAGATGTATGAGACTCTAACGTCTTAAGCAGCTTAAACCTGTGCGTGACTAAATATGCAGGACTTTAACGAAAAATTCCTTCGCTGTACTTTATAAAAAAAATTTAATTTAAATATGTGGAAAGCAGATATTTTTCTCTTTTATGATATGCAAAAGCACATCGATTGATACAGCGAAAATACTTTGCATTATGATTATGTACTTGACAAAAAAAAATTAAAGCAGGGTATCATCTCGGATTCATTCAAATCCCTACTGATAAGAGATTGTCTAAAGCTATGGAGCTAATGTAAGAATAGTCCAACATTGTTAGACAATACTTTTAAAAACAAACGTAAAATAACTTGTCACTGCAAAATATATCTCTTATTCTTTTAATGTAGCTACAAAATATGCATTCAGTCCAGTTTAAAAACTTGTTTTTTGTAAATGGAGAATTTTTTCAAAAAAAGGCTTGATTTGGGGAAAATTTTTGAGCTTAAATTACTTAAATATTTTTTATAGTGGTAAATTGAAAATTTAAAAATTCCCTTTTTGAGTAAAAATTGAGTTGGGGACTTTTGCGGAAAAAAACACTGCTTTGGGGAAATTTTCAGAAATTTTGGGGAAATTCACTTTTGACTATCTGGCAACACTGATTTAAGTGTAGCTAAATTCTATTCGCCGTATCCGTCCGTACCAAAGAATATCTCCACCTTTGCATTCTTTGTCCGTATTAAAATTTCAAAATCCCCTTGTTATAGAGGATTTTTCCTCCTGAGAAATATATATATGGCGTTATTACCGACTGTGAATTTTCACATGTTTGCATTGCGCTTTCGGGGTTTTCAGGTGTGTTCATAATTATATAAATGCGTAGCACGTATAGTCGTTGTTCAGTCCGTCTGTCCATCCGCATATAACAGGGGAAAAACTATCACACCGAATGGTCTAAAATTTTAAATATATAATTGCTGCAAAAATTTGTCGAGTCATTTCAAATTTTATTAAAATCGGATGCATTGTTTAATTACAGGGACAGTCATAAGTTTTCTGTTACATTACGGCTAATGGGAAGAAATGATTTCAAGTGCATTTTAATGATATTACAGCCTTTTGAACAGAATGAAATGGATATGCATTTATGAAGTGCACTAAACTATACATTCAGTACACTATGCGGTGCAAAAAATATTTATAAAACTAGTTATAGTACGAACGCACCTCATTTGCCACGTTTGACGTGAAATTTCCAACTTGTTTAGGAATAAAAGGAAATTGGAAATTTTATTTTTATTTAAATTTTTTTGTTGAAAACATCCCATTACTGTTTTCCATACTGCAAATCCGACTCGGAAAAAAAAAAAAAAAAAAAAAAAAAAAAAGGCTGGAGTTTTTTTTTTATTATTATTATTTCTTTCAAAATTGAATTATTTAAGTAATAAACCGTGTAAAGTTATATTCAGGGATAATTGAGGGGCTCACAACCAGAGTAGACCAAGTCCATTTTGGGAAAAAAAAGAGATAGTCCATTTAGAAGGTGGATAAAATCTGTTTTATCTACTTCCGCAGTGAACGAAGTCTGTTTTCACATACTTTCTTATAACCTCTTGAGACCCAAGCAAAATCTAATGCATGTATATTTTTTAATATGAGTTGTTTTCAACAAATAGGCATAAAAAATGATGTTTTTAAAGAAATAAATAAATTTCGATTTTTTAATTTTGTTTTACAGCACATCCATCTAAATGTATGTTCAGGCCATAAAATAATTTAAAAAATGCAAAAAGTATGGGAAAGAATAGAATTTATTATAAAGAACATAAGGCAAGTATTAACATCTGCTATTAAAATTGCAAAAAAAAAAAAAAAAAAAAAAAAAAAAAAAAAAAAAAAAAAATAGTTTAAACAAATTAATATAACATAAAAACGAAACTTACCAGCAGAACGTAGAATTCCAACATGACTCATTTATTACGCCATTTTGTAAACAAAATAGTTACCGTTGCCAAAATCCAAATGCTGAATGTTGATTTTTGGTTCATCCATTACAATGCCAAACTAGTTTTAGATTGCTACAATGAAATTTAACGCAATAGAAGGAAAAAGCAAAACATCCATTTAAATGGATGCCAGATCTCAGGAGGATATATGCAGGTCTGCCACGGGCAACTATTTTTTAATTCTATCTCGCACCACTTTCTTAAAACAAAAAACTCACATACATTTTGACAACATTTGTAAGTAAAATATGCAATATATGGCCAAAGGTGAGCAGTCACTTGCAATTTTAGACGTTTTGTTAAATATCTAGAAAAATACATGAGGAATTAACCTGAAACTGCAGGTGCGTAAACAGTATAGTATAGGTCATATATTTCCGCGAAGATTTTTTTTCCCGAAACCCTATAGGGGACCGTCAACAAATTGAAAATGAACGAATATCTTTTGGATAACTCTGTAAAAACTAATGTAGCAGAAGCGTTCAAACTCGAGCTTATTAATAAGTGGCTTATTGTAATATACTGTATTCATTTTTATGAGGATAGCATGTATACTCGTAGAGAAATTAAGGTTTTTATCAAAACAGTTCGAAATTTTGTCAAGTTTTTTGCTTATAATTTGCAAAGTTCTTAATATAAAAAAAAGTTCTTTTCAGAAAATATGACAAACAACATTGTACATAATACCCTGCAATCAGAATTAAAAAAGAATAAAAATTGGATGAAAAATGAGCAGGTTTACTAAAAAATATTTCACTGCGCATGCGCGAATGCAATCAAAATATAATATGCATAATGTATATAAAGCAACTTTTGTGAAAGTCTCAAAATCATAGCTTGTAAATTCTGAAAATTATCGTCGATAGAATAAGCTCTAAATCCGTTGTTCCCAAAAAGAAGGAAAAAGATGAGGGCCTGTATCAAATATCTGTTGATTAGTGCCAAGATAGCTAACACAATATTGCGCCTACTGCTATATTTGGATACAACCCCTCACAAAATAATCACTTAATGATCATGATGTAATTAAACAATGCTTTTCTTTTCATGTCCAATTTTTTGTGTTCGTGGCTCAACGCGTCACTTCCGACCATACATTCCTATACAAAACATGTTTGTTTTAGTCAGCTGCACCACCCCTCCAAGTTTGAGCCATGATCGTAGAAACATCCTGTATATACCTTTTATAAAGTATATATTGGGACGTTTCTTCTATTTTTATGTATAAAAATAACATAATCTAAGCACTATTTACAGTAGTAACCCTGGACGTAGATAATATGTATGAGATGTTTATAGGATTATTTATACAGGATTTTTGATCTACAGTTGGTAATCGCGCCATCTACCGCCGAATGTCCTCGAAGGGGTCCAAAACCCTTAACTCCATGAGGGGCCAGCAATTGTGATTCTGTAATGTTGAATTCACACTGGAAATTTCAAAGAAATTTACTTCATAATAACGAAAAGCAATTTTTCAACTCTTTTTCACGAAAGATATAAAAGTAAAACTTAAATAAAAGTTTCTGGTGCAAATCTTAACAAAAAATTATCCCACCGACCCTCAAGGGGTTAATTATTCGGAAATTAAAGGGTGATTGTAAAAGCTCTATATGGAATCGAGTTTGGCCGTGGTCTGGCAATGGACTTATCAATGGAAGAAGAGGATGGATACAGCGTAGTGTCTACTAGTTGCGAGAGGAGAAACTGAGGAGGTAGTCACAAGATGGCGTTTTTTTTCGTTTCTTTTACATCGAATCAACAGTTTCTAATCGTCTCTGGGTAAACTTCCAAGAGTAAATTAGTAGAAAACTGAGTAGAACATTTTGCTTTATTTACGCACTTTATTCATGTAAAACGTTGACATTGACAGTGGGTTGTTTAGGTTATCACAATATCGCGAAAATGAAGGGAATGACTACCGATGGGGTAAACGTCCACCAGTAAAAATGAATATCTATTTTTGCCATAATTATGACTGAAATTATGAATGAATAAGACGTTTAAATAAGAAGAAAATTTCTATGCAAATTTGATGATGGAAGTTTGCCCTGATGCTAAACAGCCCGTGGGATTGAATATTTACCATTTTGACAACATATCAATTCCTCTTCATTCATCGTTCCATCCCAGATAGCATGCACATTAGCAGCAAGTTTGATTTTTTTTTTTTCTGATATTATCTTGCCGCGAGAAATTTAACTTGACAAGTTCGTAGCAAATCTCCCGCAAGGTATACCATCAACCACTTGCATGAGTAGTTTGTGTTGAAACTAGTGCAATTTATTTACGAAAGTGACGAAAGCGAAAAATCCCTCTGTTGAGAGAATAGACAATCAGCACATGCGCAGAAACTGCACAAATTGGGTGCTACTCAAAGGCAAGACGCACATATCATTGTTACAGTTATGGAATCTCATTTTCATTGATTGGTTAAGTTAAGGAACATAGAAAAAGATATTTATAATTTGAATTCTTCAAATGTAGTTATTTTTGTAAAGTAACATTTTATCTATAATCTACAACTTATTGCATAGAAAAATTCTTACAAATTAAAAAGTTATGTTAATTTAATAAGTTATGTTTATGTCTTCGGCCGTTTTAAATTTATATTGAAAATTTTAATATTTAAATGACTTTTTCTCAATATTATTGGATTTTTCTAAAATATCGTTTTAATTGATATTTATTTATTTATTTATTTTTGCCTTTAACTCAGTTCGGGTCTATGATTTTTAACCTTTTTGGGACTGCATCACTTAAACAAATTTTATTCGGTTGGCACCGCTTTATTTAAACGCTATACTTATCAAATACCAAAAAAGACTCCTATTTAAAAGCTCGAATATTACTTTCACTTGTTAATAGTGATAAAAAACGATGTACGCATTTTCTGACGGTGCGTATGCATGAATAGACCTGATCAGGTCTATTGTCCCCATCTAAGGGGTTAAACTTATAGTGTAACTGTTGTAAACAGATAGTGCAGCATGACAAGATTACTACATTGCAATATTTTTGAGCACTTGTTTGCCGTTAATTTGCAACGAATTTGACATAGCAGGAATTTAACTTGCGCGACAAGTTATCTGCAAGTTCAAAGTGTGGTGATTTCGGCGTTTGCGTTATCTTGCTGCAGTCTTGTTATGAACTTTCAGTCTTGTCATGCTGAACTTGCTGCAACTTTGCAGGATTGCAAAGCAAGACTGCTGCAAATTTTCTGCCAATTAAAATTGCTATGTGAGATGGATTTGGCTCATGTGATTTTATGTTAAACGGTGTCAGTGGAGTAGTTAAAGTATTTAGCTCCCAGGAGCCAGTAAATATGGTGCATCCCTTGTCTCTAGGAAAATATTACCATGATTTGTTTCAAGATTTATAAAAACTTAATGTTATTATTTCGATTTAAAGTTCTACGAGGGGTATTCAATAAGTAATAAGACTAAAATTATAAAATGTACAGAATACCTTTAATCGACATCATTTACATGGACTTTTTCAAAATAACTACCGCGGCACGTGATGCATTTATCCCAACGTTCTGCCCACTTATTAAAAACATGTAAAAATCCGTTTTTTGAGATCTTTTTCAAAACCGCCTCCGCAGCCTTAACACATGCTTTGTTGCTTAAAACATTTTGCCTCGTAATGGTTTCTTAAGTTGAGGAAACAGCCAGAAATCACATGGAGCGAGATCAGGACTGTATGGAGGGTGTGGTAAAATCTCTACGTTGTTCTGCAGCAAAACGTCCTGTACGCAACGAGCAACATGTGGTCTGGTATTGTCATGGTTCAATAGAAACCCATTTCGGAGCAATGAACGTTTCCTTTGAACGTGCTGTACCGCTGTTCGTAGGGCATTCGCATAGAGCGAGCCGTTTACGGTATTACTGGGTTCGACAGTGTGTTGATACTCAATTCCTTCATAATAAAAAAAAATATGATCATAACTTTACCAGCCGATTTCACAGTTTTTGCTTTCTTGGGAGTAGGCGAAGACGGATGCTTCCATTCACTGCTTTGTTGTTTCATGTTTGGGTTATAGTGATACAACCAAGCTTCGTCTGCTATGATGATGCGTTTTAAGAAATTGTCACCTGCTCGTTCCAGTCGTTCTTTCCATTCTGTGTACACATCCACTCGATGCTGCGTGAGGTGTCAACAATTTCGGAATCCATCGCGCGCAAACACGTTTCAGTTGCAAATGTTCTGCCACGATTGAGTGAACACTTCCTACTGAAATATTCAAGAGAGCATGCCGCTGACGTACTGTAATTCTGCGGTCCTCCTTGATGATAACCGCAGCTGTGTTAATCATTGTCTCTGTGATGGACGTTGAAGGTCGTCCCCCACGTTCAATATCTTCCACATTTTGCTTTCCTTCCTTAAAAGCTTTAAGCTAGAAATACTCGCCCTCGACATTATTTCATCGTTGAAAGCTTCACGTATCATGGTCTCCGATGCTGATTTTTGCAGACGAACACAAAATTTAATCGCATAACGTTGATCAATCGACGCTTCCATTTCGACAACTGGCCGCTCTCGTAGGCGCCCGCAAAAGGCTTCAGTTAAATCACGTGATACTCAGGAACATGAGCCTGTACATGACATCTATCGGTAGCTTTTGTTAATACAGACAACAAACTATTTTTATGTCGCAAAAATTAACATTCTGATGAGTGGTTTCGCGGCAGTAAAATTAGTCTTATTACTTATTGGACAGCCAACAATACCAATTTATTTGCAATTCGTGACATTTTTACAGTAAATTATTTAATTTAGTTCTAAATCTGTGTTCTTCATAAAATGTTTGCAAGTTTAGCTTTTAGAAAGTTTTCAAAAAAGCTTCAGAATTGTCATAACTGTAACATACATACCCACGTATGTATGTTATGCCCGTTTTGTGGTGCCCATTATGTTTATGTAACAAATGATGTAGGTCATCCTTCATAATTTTTAATGTGAATTTATTAATAATTTTTATAATTAAAATTATGCTTTTAAGTAAAAAAACAATCCGTAGAATAAGCCAAGTCATATCAACGCAGGTGCTTAAGGAGTACTTACAGTGGGTCGTGAATTAATGTGAATTTACTAATAATTTTTATAATTAAAATGATGCTTTTAAGTAAAAAAACAATCCGTAGAATAAGTCAAGTCAACGCAGATGCTTAATTCTTTCAGGGGCAATGTATTTATATTCGTAAAATGCTGAAATCGTTGACTGACACTGGAATTTAAAAACAAATTTATCTCAAAATAAGGAAAAGCTTTTCTTCACGTACTTAATAAAATTAAAATTTTCATTTCAAAATTCTGGAGTCAACGTAGCATTTCCCAATTAAAAGTAAGTGGGATATATTATATCCCACCGCCCTTCAAAGGTTTAAGGAGTACTTACAGTGGGTCGTGAATTAATGTGAATGTATTAATAATTTTTATAATTAAAATGATGCTTTTAAGTAAAAAACAATCCGTAGAATAAGTCAAGTCAACGCAGATGCTTAACCCTTTCAGGGGCAATGTATTTACATTCGTAAAATGCTGAAATCGTTGACTGACACTGGAATTTAAAAACAAATTTATCTCAAAATAAGGAAAAGCTTTTCTTCACGTACTTAATCAAATTAAAATTTTCATTTCAAAATTCTGTAGTCAACGTAGCATTTCCCAATTAAAAGTAAGTGGGATATATTATATCCCACCGCCCTTCAAAGGGTTAAGGAGTACTTACAGTGGGTCGTGAATTAATGTGAATTTATTAATAATTTTTATAATTAAAATGATGCTTTTAAGTAAAAAACAATCCGTAGAATAAGTCAAGTCAACGCAGATGCTTAACCCTTTCAGGGGCAATGTATTTATATTCGTAAAATGCTGAAATCGTTGACTGACACTGGAATTTAATAACAAATTTATCTCAAAATAAGGAAAAGCTTTTCTTCACGTACTTAATCAAATTAAAATTTTCATTTCAAAATTCTGGAGTCAACGTAGCATTTCCCAATTAAAAGTAAGTGGGATATATTATATCCCACCGCCCTTCAAAGGTTTAAGGAGTACTTACAGTGGGTCGTGAATTAATGTGAATTTATTAATAATTTTTATAATTAAAATGATGCTTTTAAGTAAAAAACAATCCGTAGAATAAGTCAAGTCAACGCAGATGCTTAACCCTTTCAGGGGCAATGTATTTATATTCGTAAAATGCTGAAATCATTGACTGACACTGGAATTTAAAAACAAATTTATCTCAAAATAAGGAAAAGCTTTTCTTCACGTACTTAATAAAATTAAAATTTTCATTTCAAAATTCTGGAGTCAACGTAGCATTTCCCAATTAAAAGTAAGTGGGATATATTATATCCCACCGCCCTTCAAAGGTTTAATGAGTACTTACAATGGGTCGTGAATTAATGTGAATTTATTAATAATTTTTATAATTAAAATGATGCTTTTAAATAAAAAACAATCCGTAGAATAAGTCAAGTCAACGCAGATGCTTAACCCTTTCAGGGGCAATGTATTTACATTCGTAAAATGCTGAAATCGTTGACTGACACTGGAATTTAAAAACAAATTTATCTCAAAATAAGGAAAAGCTTTTCTTCACGTACTTAATCAAATTAAAATTTTCATTTCAAAATTTTGGAGTCAACGTAGCATTTCCCAATTAAAAGTAAGTGGGATATATTATATCCCACCGCCCTTCAAAGGGTTAAGGAGTACTTACAGTGGGTCGTGAATTAATGTGAATTTATTAATAATTTTTATAATTAAAATGATGCTTTTAAGTAAAAAACAATCCGTAGAATAAGTCAAGTCAACGCAGATGCTTAACCCTTTCAGGGGCAATGTATTTATATTCGTAAAATGCTGAAATCGTTGACTGACACTGGAATTTAAGAACAAATTTATCTCAAAATAAGGAAAAGCTTTTCTTCACGTACTTAATAAAATTAAAATTTTCATTTTAAAGTTCTAGAGTCAACGTAGCATTTCCCAATTAAAAGTAAGTGGGATATATTATATCCCACCGCCCTTCAAAGGGTTAAGGAGTACTTACAGTGGGTCGTGAATTAATGTGAATTTATTAATAATTTTTATAATAAAAATGATGCTTTTATGTAAAAAACAATCCGTAGAATAAGTCAAGTCAACGCAGATGCTTAACCCTTTCAGGGGCAATGTATTTATATTCGTAAAATGCTGAAATCGTTGACTGACACTGGAATTTAAAAACAAATTTATCTCAAAATAAGGAAAAGCTTTTCTTCACGTACTTAATCAAATTAAAATTTTCATTTCAAAATTCTGGAGTCAACGTAGCATTTCCCAATTAAAAGTAAGTGGGATATATTATATCCCACCGCCCTTCAAAGGGTTAAGGAGTACTTACAGTGGGTCGTGAATTAATGTGAATTTATTAATAATTTTTATAATTAAAATGATGCTTTTAAGTAAAAAACAATCCGTAGAATAAGTCAAGTCAACGCAGATGCTTGACCCTTTCAGGGGCAATGTATTTACATTCGTAAAATGCTGAAATCGTTGACTGACACTGGAATTTAAAAACAAATTTATCTCAAAATAAGGAAAAGCTTTTCTTCACGTACCTAATCAAATTAAAATTTTCATTTCAAAATTCTGGAGTCAACGTAGCATTTCCCAATTAAAAGTAAGTGGGATATATTATATCGCACCGCCCTTCAAAGGGTTAAGGAGTACTTACAGTGGGTCGTGAATTAATGTGAATTTATTAATAATTTTTATAATTAAAATGATGCCACCTGTTGAGCGATTTGTACCAAAACATAAACAGCACTAATTCATATCATGGTATACCTGAATGTGAAGTTTGTTGAAAATCCAAGCATTAGTTCTTGAGATAGAGCTATTGCGGAAATTGCAAAAAATGCCCAATAGCAGCGCCACCTGTTGAGCGATTTACACCAAAATCTATAAAATGTCTATTCATGTCAAGGACTAACTGAATCTGAAGTTTCATGAAAATCCGTGCATTAGTTCTTGAGATAGAGCCATTGTGGAAATCGTAAAAAATCCAGCATAGCAGCGCCACCTGTTGAGCGATTTACACCAACACGTAATCAGCATCAAGTCATATCAAGGACTAACTGACTCTGAAGTTTCATGAAAATCCGTGCATTAGTTCTTGAGATAGAGCCATTTCGGAAATCGTAAAAAAGGCAGCATAGCAGCGCCACCTGTTGAGCGATTTGCACTAAAATCTCTAAATTGTCTATTCATGTCAAGGACTAACTGAATCTGAAGTTTCATGAAAATCCGTGCATTAGTTCTTGAGATAGAGCCATTGCGGAAATCGTAAAAAAGGCAGCATAGCAGCGCCACCTGTTGAGCGATTTGCACCAAAACTAATCAGCATCAATTTGTATCAGGGACTAACTGAATATGAATTTTTGTTAAATTCCGTGCATTAGTTCTTGAGATAGAGCGCCCACAAAATTTGTGTCACACACAGACACACAGACAGACAGACAGACTCACAGACAGACATTTTGTAAAAACATCTTTTTCGGGTTCTCTGACCCATAAAACGTGCAAATCCGTCAAAAACCGGATTTCGAAAATTTTCATGAATCCAATACTTTCTTCTTGTAAAGATAGACGAAAGTAAAAATTGCCGTTAAAATTGCACGCGAAGAAAATCGTTCACATTTTTTCGCACAAAATCCCGGCGTAAATCAATGATTTCAACATTTAATTTTCATAAGTACTGTGCCCCTGAAAGGGTTAAAAATACACTTTATTTCCAATCGTTCGGTACCAGAAACTTTCTTCTACGATAATTTGTTGAGGAGTTAGTTGGAGGTTGGAGGTGTTTCCTTTTTTTTTTTTTACGACTATACCAACGGGCCCAGAAAAAGCTATGTGATGTCCCTGGGAACTTAACCCTTTTAGCGTCCTGCAAAATTTGTCATGTATGCTTGATGATTCATAAAATAATAACCATTAAAAGTATTTGTATGAGGATTGATTTATGATTACCTTACATATTTATCTTATGCACTGCAAAAAAAACAAAAAAAACAAAAACAAACAAAAACATTAATATCAATTTTGTGTTAAATCAGCCCTTGAATTCAAAGATTACATGAAGCAAAAACACTGTTAGGACGCTTAAAGAGTTACAAAAAATAAAAGCCTAGGACCACATATTTGAAAATTTAGAAAGAAGTTTAGGATAGTTTACCCCACAAAAAATTTCCAGGGTGCGATCGGATGGTACAGATCTTTGCAAGACTTAACACCTTCGGGACGAGCGTCTTTTACAGAATTTTCAATTTTTTATCACCGGTTTTTTAAAACAGAAATTTTTGCCTCATTGAATCGGGAAAATGCTCGGATTAAATAAGGCAAAATTTACAGTAAAAATTTACTGGTGAGAATAATCACTGATCTGAGCACCTTACGCGGCACGAATACTTGTCGCTCCTCCCCAAAGGGTTAAGCAGGTCCACAAGTCAAGACAGAATGAGGAATAGAAAACCACCTACCTATATATGCAGTAGGGGGAGCTAAAGTGGTGACATATAGAGAAAGAGGAGGGGTCTAAGATATAGGACGAAGTGGCAGGTATGGTCCAATTTTGGGCCCTGCCGAGCGTAGAATAAGTTCGGCCCTTTCGTTATATCTCATTAAAAAATAAAATTTTTAATCTGATGAATATTTATGAACATATAAACTAGTAAATCTGCAGATCAGGAGCCTCAACGTCAGCTCTGCAATTCATTGTTTTTAGACTCACTTTGGTAATATTCAGTTTCCTACAAACCGCAATTTAAAGTTTTCAAATTATGTAATTATTTATAAGAATAAAAAATACGAAGTTTTCAGACATTAGAAGCATTAAATTAAAAACATTATGGAAGGATATTTCGAAATTTTCATGAGCTGTTAATTCTGGTATATTTTTTAAATAATAAAGTAGATTTCTTCAGGGCCCCCCCCCCCTGAACCCCCCGTGTTCTTAATAATTTACATACGTAACTTTTTATTGATTGCGCTAATGGTTAGCGCAAATCTTAGATTTTTTTTACACTTCCGAGCCTTATTTTTCAATACTGGTAACACAGAAAATGATTTACATTGACGCAATTATATTAAACTTTTAGGTTTTATGAATGAAAATGTAATTTCCTTTAAAAATAAAATAATTTTCATTCCTATTTTCTGAAATGAGGCGGCATTAAGAAGTAACACCCGTCAAAAAACATTTTTTCAGGCAATCTAGTTTATGCTTGGTTTTTAAGGATGAAAATATTTATTTGTCGATACAATGACGTCATTTCCGACAGCGATAATTTTGCGGTGCATAATTTTGATATTTACTATATATTTGCTTTTCAAAAGATTTTTTTTTTCTCATTGGAATTTTCGATTGAGAATTAACATTTCTGTTAGCTGTGTGCAGACGATAAACCATGAGATATTAGTAACTTTTTTTTTTTTAATAATAAGAATTAATATCATAACACAAGCCCCTTTTATTTCAACCTCAAAGCGTATTCATTTTATTTTTGATATATGAGATCAAATTCACCTTCTTTTCGTATTTTCACTTTATTTCTAATATGAAGGCGTATTCATGTCTATTTTTTATTTCATCTTCCTCTCGCGCATAAAATTCTTTCAAATCAAAATTAACTGTTTAGGATAAATTTTTATTCCAGGATTGAATTTTCGTGGCAACGGCAAAAAAAAAAAAAAAAAGATTGTTAAATTTCATAGCAAAATGTCGATTTATTCCTTATGAAAATAATGAACTTTTTAATTTAAAAGAAAAATATTTGAACAAAATAAATAGAACATAGTCTTTCTTTAGTTCTGTGATAAATTCCATCTATATGTAAAGACTCAAAGGCATTAATTCGACCCTTTTGACTTTGATTTAACTTCAAACAATTACACATACTTTCACATTTACGATATTTTTAGGTGTAGTTCACTGCTAGGTAACAGTTAAAAGATAATAAAAACAGTTAAATATGTGCTTAAAAAGAAAATTTATATTAAAAAAATATTTTATATTATTGAAACACATATATAATATATCTCCATAAAAGTTATACACCGAATTTAAAAACTCTCACAAATGTATACACAAAATTTCAAACTAATATGAATAATGTATGGTTCTAATTAGGAAATTTCATCATCCTTAATTTAGCATTTAAATCCTTCAATCATATGAGCCATTTCTTTTCAACAAATAAAAATGGAAATATCGTCTGAATTGCTATAGGAAAGCATTAAGTCGCAAAATAAAATGTTCTATATATTTCGAACGAATGAACCAAATTTAACCAAAAACTATACAGCTAAATCCGGGGATTTCACCAACATGCATCCTTAATTTTAAGATAATCGGATGCTTTTTACGGCAGTTATCGCGGAACAGACAGACAGACTAACAGACAGACAGACTAACGGAAACCAAAACTTTTCGTGTCTCCACAGTAAGCCTTCACTGACGTTTCGGCAATTAAAATCTGTCACGTGAATTTAACTTTAGCATCGTCAAATTTCAACTCCTACTAACTCCATGAACATTCAACAAAAATACATAAAATGTGAGCGTAGAATAAGTTCGGCCCTTTCGTTATATCTCATCAAAAAATAAAATTTTTAATCTGATGAATATTTATGAACATATAAATTAAAATCTGTCACGTGAATTTAACTTTAGCATCGTCAAATTTCAACTCCTACTAACTCCATGAACATTCAACAAAAATACATAAAATGTGTACTTATACGGGCTCATTTGATCCAAAGAACTCAAATAAAGCGGCAAAAATGGGCTTTATAATTTGAATTAGTTTGATGAGGCCAGCGCAAAACATTTTTCTATGACTTTGTAACAATTTATAATAGTATCAAATAATAATGAATATAAAGCATAGTGCACGTATGCGAACTTAAATAGGTAGGGATTTAAAAGAAAAACAGAACAACAGCGTCCCCAGTTGAGTATTAAAATTTAGAATTATAAAAACAAAATCTCAAAAAAAAAAAAAAAAAAAAAAAAAAAAATCCTGCATTTTTATACAAAAAAATAAAATAAAAATAAAAATAAAAATTAAATAAACTATGAAATTATAAAAACTAAGATACAATTAAATAAACTAAGTCATCGCAAAAAGCATCCCACATAGCATTTTTAGTTTGCAGAAAATTTACAGAAGTCTTTCTTTGAAAACCTGCAAAGTTGCAGCAAGCTCAACATGACAAGACTGAAAGTTCATAACAAGACTGCAGCAAGATAATGCAAATGCCGAAGTCACCACACTTTGAACTTGCACGCTAACTTGTTGTGCAAGTTAAATTGATGCTGTATCAAATTTATTGCAAATTAACGGCAAACAAGCAATCAAAAATACTGCAAACTTACTGCAAAGTAGTAATCTTTCCACGCCCACTATCTGTTTACAACTGTTAAACTGTAAGTTTAGCCCCTTCGGAGGGGATCTATTGATGCATACGCACCGTTGAGGTACATGCATCGTTTTTACCACCATAAACAAGTTAAGGTAATATTTGTACTTTTGCAATTCGAGCCTTTTTTGGTATTTCATAAGTATAGCATTTAAAAACAAGTTGGAAATTGCTCGTCAAACGTGGCAAATGAGGTGCGTTCGTACTATAACTAGTTTTATAATTATTTTTTGCACCCCATATTGTACTGAATGTATATTTGTTTGCGCTTCATAAGTGCATAGTCTGTAACATCATTAAAATGCACTTACAATAATTTTTTCCCCATTCCCCGTAATGTAACGGAAAACTTTTGACGATCCCTGTAATTAAACTATACATTCGAGTTTCATAAAAATTGAAATGGCTCGACAAAATTTTGCAGCAATTATATATTTAAAATTTCAGACCATTCGGAAGGCTGTAAAATCATTAAAATACATTTGCAATAATTTTTTCCCATTGGCCATAATGTAACGGAAAACTTTTGAGTGTCCCTGTAATTAAACTATACATCCGATTTTCATAAAATTGGAAATGGCTCAACAAAATTTTGCAGCAATTATATATTAAAAATTTCAGACCATTCGGAAGGCTGTAAAATCATTAAAATGCATTTGCTATAATTTTTCCCCATTGGCCGTAATGTAACGGAAAACTTTTGGGTGTCCCTGTAATTAAACTATACATCCGATTTTCATAAAATTAGAAATGGCTCGACAAAATTTTGCAGCAATTATAATTAAAAATTTCAGACCATTCGGAAGTCTGTAACATCATTAAAATTCACTTGCAATAATTTTTCCCATTGGCCGTAATGTAAAGAAAAACTTTTGACTGTCCCTGTAATTAAACTATACATCCGATTTTCATAAAATTGGAAATGGCTCGACAAAATTTTGCAGCAATTATACATTAAAAATTTCAGATCATTCGGTCGGGTAGTTTTTGCTCTGTTATATGCGGACGGACAGACGGACTGAACGACGACTATAGGTGCTACGTATTTATATAATTACGAACGCACCTAAAAAGCGGTTCCGACCGAATAAAATTTCTGCAATTTCTGCGTATGTGCTGGTTGTCTATTCTCTCAACAGAAGGATTTTTTGCTTTCGTCACTTTCGTGAATTAAAGACCGTCTTGAAATCAGTTTCATGACAAACTACTCATGCAAGTGGGTGATGGTATACCTTGTGGGAGATTTGCTGCGAGTTTCTCATTTCAAATTTGTCACGGCAAGATAATATCAGAAAAAAAATCAAACTTGCTGCTGATGTTCATGCTATCTGGGATGAGACAAATACAGTCGAACCTCGTTATCCCGACACTCTAACGACCAGAAAAAAGTGTCGTCATAAGCGGGGTGTCGCGGTAAGCGGAGTTGGGGGGAAATGTTTATAAAAAGCTGTATTTTTAATTAATTTAAGACAATTTCTGCTCTTGTTGTTTTAAGCAATAAAACATTATTATTAAACAAAATAATTTATATAACAAAAACAGAATTGAAAAGAATAAAAATCAGCTTTATGATGACTTTTTTTTTTTATTGCTACATGAAATATTGCTGAAAAGGGTTACTTTTCCTTAGATGTGCTTCCTACAATTCTTTTTTCAATATTATGCAATGAATTGTAATCAATATTCGTTGTTTCAGAAATGGATGTTAGATAATTTCTGATCGTTTCAATGCAATGGTCTTCGGTTTTATTCGGATGAAAAACCACAAGAAAGCGCCGTCTGACCAAAACCCCGAGTAGACTGATTAGTCCAAGAGCTGTTAAACATTTTAGGGAAGGTATTTGAGGCACCCTGAAAATTTGTGTAACAATTCTTTTGTAATGCCTGAATACAAAATCGAATGTCTGGCTGAAGGATCGTGGCCCAAAACCTGTGCCAGACAAAAAATGGCACTTGACACGTGTCTGGCACAGTTTTTGGGCCGACTAAAGTGTCTGTCATTTTCAAAATATTTTTTTCTAAGCATAAATATTATTGTGCCTCAATCTCAGCGTGCCTCAAATACCTTTTTTGGGTAGTCAAAAAATGGCACTTGACACGTGTCTGGCACAGATTTTGGGCCGACTAAAGTGTCTGTCATTTTCAAAATATTCGTTTCTAAGTATAAATATTATTCTGTTTCAATCTCAGCGTGCCTCAAATACTTTTTTTGGGTAGTGTCAAAAATGGCACTTGACACGTGTCTGGCACAGGTTTTGGGCCACGATCCTTCAGCCAGACATTCGATTTTGTATTCAGGCATTACAAAAGAAGTGCTGCACAAATTTTCAGGGTGCCTCAAATACCTACTCAAAAATGTTCAACAGCTCTCCTACTAATACGTCTATCAGGAGCTTAAGAGGATCACTAATAATATTCGGGCTTATTTATTCAGATAAAGGATTGAAGTAAAATTTCTCATTTATCTCAATGGGTATTTTAGACACATTTGTGAAAAGTTTGGTAAAGACATTTCGTACTGCTTAATTTCCGTGCTTATGATTATGAAAAATGGACAATTTTCTTAAACCGTCGGGAAATCCGGAGTTGAAAATTATTCAACGACGTAAAAACCGGAGTTTATTTACATTAAAATCATATACAGAAAATCGGGACTTTGAAAAACTGACGTGATAAGCGGAGTGACCTGAAAACCGGGTGTTGGGATAACGAGGTCCGACTGTATTTTGTAATCGGGTTCTCAGTCAAAAGGTGGAGTCAAAAATGAGGGATTGTAGCAACAATGTGGTTAAACGTGTACGTGAGATAACAGAATAGAACTAAAAGTAGAGATCAAACGAAAATTCGGTTTCGTTTTCGGCACAAAATCTGAGTTTCGCCGAAAATTCGTTTCTGGCTGAATGCTGCCCAATGTTAGGCCAGACCGAAACTATCTGTTTTCCAAAAATCTCGTTTCTTCCTTCGGAAATTTTCAACTTCACTCATTCATTTGACCTGGATAGGCTCAAATGAGACACTTTTTGTTTATTGCTATGAACTTCACTGTTTATAATTATCAATTATGACTGTGACTCAAGACGTGAGTGCAAATTATAAAGCAATCAATGCGTATATGGTTAAACTTAGAAGACACTTTTAACCCCTTAACGCTCGAATTAAATTACGGTTGAAAAATTCAAATTGCTTATTGGCACCACTTTTATGAAAAAGAAATATTCACCTTATTTAATGACAGGAAAAACGATACTAAAATATAGCCAGTTTCACTATTTTATAAAACTGGTGGGAATCAAACAATTTGAGTAAAAGACACAGCCCGAGAATATGACGGGAGCGAGAATTAAGGGGTTAATATGATCATTAAAAGCTGCAAACCTAACAGTAACAGAATTTTTTTACTTTGAAACCGCAGAAGTGTTTCGAATACTCTTTGAGAAAGTTCTAGTATAATAGATGATCATTTACAAAAACCATTATAAAAGATAAATCGAAGTAGGTATACCTAGAACATTTTTTTGTTTGATTAAATTTGTACAGTTAGAAAATCATTCTGTATTCGATGATGAATGAATTTCATTTTATTTTATATGAAAAAAAAAAGTTTTGGTCAGAAGCACAGAGAGCCAACTTGGGCCCAGGGATGTAGTGTGGGGGGGGGGGGTATACGGTGGTATACGCCGTATACCCTCTGGATTTTTTTAAGAAACACCGTATACCCTCTGTTTCTGAAGAAAGCTACAGCACATATTCTCTCAATTATACCCTCTGCCTAGAGCGTATACCTTCTGGGCTTTTTTACGACTTTCACTGCTTGGGCCACACGTATAATCAATTAAAAATTATGTATATTTATGTATGTATTAATTACTTTAAAAAAGTTTTTGGATATTTCCGTTTTAGTTTTTGGCCGAAAATAGGAAGACTACCGAAATTCAGTTTCGGTCCTTAATACCTATTTCGGTCGGTCCTTAATTAGAAGTACTGAAAACCCTGCTCTAAAAATCACATCAATAGACCCGATTAGGAATCTTTCCCCAAACATAGGATATCAGCTACCCCTCTTGAGTGAAAAAAGAAAAAAAAAGACCTAGCATATAGTAATGTTAAAGTCTCACAGAATATGCAATTTGATGGAATTTCGTGTATTAGTTCTAAAGATATAGCTATTAAGCAGTGGCGTGGCGTGAAAATTTTCGGTGGTCATCGCAATTATTTAAGTTTGTGGTGAAAAATTATTAACTCTAAAATTCAATGGTTGAATGTTCAAAAAAGAAACTTTAAATCTTACCTTCACTTATACATGAACTCCAAATGTTCTGCTAAAACTGGATCGTAGAGTTTTAAAAGATTATTAAGAGTTTTAAAATATTGCTTGGTCATCGCCGCATCCAGCGATGACCGGACGCCACGCCACTGCTATTAAGTAAATCGTGAGAAACACAGCATAGTAGCGCCACACCCAGACATAATTAGCAGCTATTTATATCAAGGTCTAAAAGAATATGTAGTTTGATGGAATTTCGCGTATTAGTTCGTAAGATATAGCTATTGAGAAAATCTTGAGAAACACTGTGTAGTAGCGCCAGATGTCGGATCGTATACATTCAAAGATAATCAGCAGCTATTTTTACCAAGGTCTAACAGAATATTAAGTTTTATAAAGTTCCGAGCATTATTACTTGATGTATAACTATTGTGGGAAATCGTTAAAAACACATCATAGCAGCGGTACCTGTTGGGCGATATGCCCCAAATCATCTATGTCCAGTTCTATCAGAATATGCAGTTTGATAATTTCCATGATTTACTTCTTAAGATATTACTATCTGTCATAGAAATCGTGAAAAATCACACATAAAAGCGTCACCTGCTTGGCGATGTCCGCAGAAACCTAACAGAATAACGGAGTTTAGTGAAATTCGTTTCAACAGTTCTTGAGATTTAGCTGACCGGGGAATCGTGTAAAATACAGATTAGAATCGTCACTTATTGGCCTATATGCACCCATACCGACTCAGCTCTAATTTATGTTAAAATCTCACTAAACCGGCAGTTTAATTAAATTCTGTGCGTTAGTTCTTGAGGTGGAGCGGATACAAAATTTTTGTCACAAAACGACTAACGGACAAACTTGTAGCCAGACAGACATTTTCCGAAAACTGTAAAACTGAGTTCAGCACATTCTAAAACGAGTACATGTATCAAACAACAGAAATAGAAAATTTTCACGATTACACTCCTTTCTTCTTTTATAAATAAAAGAAAGTAAATATTGTACTCAGGGATGTAGTGGAGGGTATACGAGGGTATACGCCGTATACCCTTTGGATTTTTTTTTTTAAAGAACACCGTATATCCTTTGTTTCGCAAGAATACTATAGCATATATACTCTCTGCCTTGAGCGTATACCCTCCGCTTAGAACGTATACCCTGTGTTTTTTTTACAATTACACCGCTGATTGTACTTCGTGCCATTTTTAATATGTAGACCGCTTTTATTTCAAAAACTGCATATACTGCATTTCATATACTGAAAAAAGACAATTTTCATAGTCTTATGAGGTCTTTGATTTCATTTTATGCCAAACAGTCAGAGAATAAATGGTGATGCATCTTTCTTTTTTATACTGACTATATCTTCTCAAATTACAATTAGTATCGTATAAATTTAAAACACTCACCGTATATTTTAAGAAATAAATTTATATAAATAAAGAAAACCAAATTTAAAGGTTCGTAGGTAATAGTTGTTGGTTTTCTCTCAAATTATTGACCGCACGGTCGATACAATTTGCAAAATGAGTTCAACTGCAGCACGACTCCATCCACCCTATGCGTCCGGCCGACAAAATATCTACGATACCTACTCGGTTCAGATTCGACAACGGTCCATAGATATAGTAAAAATAACTAGATTAACCACTCAGAGTTGTTCCCCCATTCCTTCTTGATTCTGTTGCGGCTCGGTGGCAACAACCATTAGAGTGGCAGAAAAAGGGTGGAACTTGTGATACTACAGTAGCAATACATAGTGGATATCCGTGTATTGCGATGTTTCATTCTGATGTTTTAAATAAATACACTCATGTCCAAAATTAAGGTCACAAACATAAAATCTGTGAAAACTGATGAACTATTCAGTGTGTTGCCACGAAATTTGACACAGAGGCATATTACAATAGGAGAAACAATATAGCAACATAACAATATGGGAAAGATTTTAAATGTGAATTAAGATACAGGGTATATGAAAAAGTGTTAAATCATGAATCAGAGATAAAGCATTTATCTCGATAAAAGTCTGTCTAATATGGAATGTGACCACCGTGCACTGCTATACAAGCCTCACAACGAGCTCTCATATTGTTTATGAGGGTGTCAATAAGTCTCTGTGGCAAGAAAGGCCATTCTTCCAAAAGCGCAGCTTTTAACTCCTGGCTTGTCCTGGGAGGGAGGGGGGGGGGTTACGCTGTGCAATGGCTCTTCCTAGACCATCCCAAACATGTTCAATTAGATTGAGGCCCAGAGGCCTCGAGAGCCAATTCATACGGCGAATATCCGCTTCGTCAAGAAAATTCTCAACAATGTGAACCTGTGTGGCTTCGCATTATCGTCCATAAACATGAAGTCTGGGCCTACGGAAACCCAGAACAACCTCACATAGGCTTCGAGGACCTCATCCCTATAGAAATGTGCGTTGACAGTATCCGCATCGACGACTTGCAGTGGTGTACGACTGCCCAACATTATGCCACCCCAGACAAGGATCCCTTTGCCAACAAATCTGTCGAATTCTTTTACGTAGGAGGGATGATAGCGAGCTACACGTTCTTTCCAGATGAAGATTTGGCGAGAATCACCCTTCGAGGTGAATCTTGACTCATCACTGGAAATAACATTGCCCCATTGTTGTTGTGTCCAAGACTGATGTATTCGGCTCCACAACAACCGTGCTCTTCTGTTGGATGCAGTGAAAGCAACACAGACGACTGGGCACCTGGTCTTAGGGATGAGGTCCTCGAAGCCTATGTGAGGTTGTTCCGGGGTGCTGGAATCCCGAACTTTATGCTTATGGACGATAATGCGAAGCCACAGAGAGCTCACATTGCTGATGATTTTCTTGTACAAGAGGATATTCGCCGTATGAATTGGCTCGTGAGGTCTCCGGACCTCAATCCTATTGAACATGTTTGGGATGGTCTAGGAAGAGCCATTTCACAGCGTAACTTCCCTTCCAGAACCCACCAGGAGTTAAAAGCTGCGCTTTTGGAAGAATGGGCTTTGTTGCCACAAAGACTCATTGACACCCTCATAAACAGTATGAGAGCTCGTTGTGAAGCTTGTATAGCAGTGCACGGTGGTCGCACTCCATATTAGACAGACTTTTCCCGAGATAAATGCTTTATCTCAGATTCATGATTTAACACTTTTTCATATACCCTGTATCTTAATTCACAATTAAAATCTTTCCCATAATGTTATGTTGCTATATTCTTTCTCCCATTGTAATATACCTCCGTGCCAAATTTCGTGGCAAAACAGTGAATAGTTCACCAGTTTTCACAGATTTTATATTTGTGACCTTAATTTTGGACATGAGTGTATATGCATATGATTGCTTAGAATTGTCTAGAAAGACAGTGGAATACCCTATATGGATGTTTACATCCATATTTGTAATTTGTTAGATACTTTTTAAACTAATTAGTACATCTTCGATGTAACGTTTAGTTCATTTAGTATTTTTTCTTTTCTAGTATTTCTGTTTTTTATTAAAATGCCGAGCGCATACCAAGTCCACATATTATTATGAAAAGATATATTATTGTGAAAAGATATCAGTCCAAAAATTATATGAAAAAAAAAGTTATGATTTGCTTAAAAGATTTTTTTTTAAGAAGAATTTAATATATTTATTTTTAAGTATTTAAAGAATTTTACGTTTGTAAAAAACTTTGAAATTGTCATTTGCCAATAATTAGTTGTTAGCCCAGTTTAATAAATAAATGTTTATTAAGAATATTGACCTTGGTAAAGTAATTAATATTTTCATCTACATTTGCTGAGTAATACATGGCTAAAAAAAAAAAATCTTAAGAATGTGTATTATTAATGCAGGTATTTATTTATTTTTATTTTTTAGGAGAAAAATTCTTGCTATTTAATTCAAGTAAACAATAAGCAAAAATTTGTCACATACTTACATATTTAAAAAAATATTAACAAATATCAAATTTTAAAGAAAGTTTTGAAAGTTAAATGTTCTTTTTTAAGATTACTAAAGCAATTAAAATGGAATTTTTTGCATTATTTCCACGTATTCCTCATTTTTATTATTATTATTATTTTTTATTTATTTATTTATTTATTTTTTTGTGTGTGTGGGGGGGGCGGGGGGGGGGGTAATTAATACCAATGATTCAAAATAACAAATAGAGTATAATAATATACAAATATTGGAAATTCTAAAAATTTTAAACTTTTTTTTTGTAGTTGGAGGAAGTAGTGTTTTGTTTTGTAGTGTAGTTCGTAGGAGAGTTTTACATTTACTTTTGCTACAACTTAAGACTGTTCTCAACTGCTCTGCTCAACAAGCGCAAAACGTTTTGACATACCGTATTTTATGGAAGAAACGCCGCGGCTTTTACGAGTTTAAAAATCAATTATTTTCCAAGTGCGGCGTTTACGCCATGTGCAGCGTTTACGATTTTTTTTAAATACCAAATGAGTTTCCTTAATTTAAAAATTCATAAAAATATTTAAAATCAGATTTAAATATTTTAAATATAATTTGAGATCTTAAGATATTAAAAACGAGGCATCCTACACTGCTCAGAAAACTTTGATTAAAGTTAGGTCAATGTGATGCTGTCGACAAAAGTAGCGTTCCGATGGATGCGGCGTTTACAACGGGTGCGGCGATTACGATATTTTTAAGCTTATTCAGGCCAATTTGAGGAGTGCGGCGTTTCTTCCATAAAATACGGTATTTACAAGCTCATTTTTTTAATGGAAAGATATAAAATTGGAAGGCCTGACTATGCAAGCGATTTGGAACCGAATTGCGTTTCCCATTTTTTTTTATATAAAGAAATTACCTATTGAGTTATAAGCAATTTTCATCACGTGACAAAAATTTTTTTTTACCCTTCCTTGAGTGGTTATTCTTCTTTCGCGTGGAAATTTGGTTCAAATAGCCCACTTTGAAAATATTTTCTGAAAGATCTATTGCGTTTGCAAAAAATCGAAAAAAAAAACAGTTCTGTTACATAGATTCTGAACAACAACACCTGCCAATTTCATGCACTTCCGAACAGAAATGAATTAAAACTTATGTCATAAAGTTGCTCTTTTGGATTTGAGAATAGCCTTAAAAATCTTTTTTTGAGGGGGGGGGGGCGAGGGATAATGTATTCACTTTTGATACAACTTAACAATATGGGCAAAATAATAATAATAATAAATGTTTTAAGTTCTATGGGCGATGAGAATTTTATATGATTATTTGTTGTCATTGCAAAGAAACGAATGTGCAGGGGGGAAAAATCTAAGAACAGCGTTCTTTTTTTTGGGGGGTGGGGGGGGGATAAGTTATATATTTACTTTTGTTACAACTTAACAATTAGGGCTGAAAAAACAAATTAAATATTTTAAGTTTTGTGGGTCTGGAAAAGTTTGATTATTTATTGCAATTGCAAAGAAACGAATGGACAGAAAAAAAAAAAATATATTTATCGAAAAGTTTTAACTATGCTCTTTTTTTTTGGACGGGGGGGGGGGGGGGCTGGCGAGGTCAAATATATATAAATTATATATTTTGCTACAACTTAAGAATTGGGCCACAACAATAAGAAAAATAAATGAAATGTTTTAAGTTTTGTGGGTAAGAAACATTTTATATTATTTAGTTTCATCGCAAAGGAATTGATGGGAAAAAAAAATCGAAAATTTTAAAATGTGTATGTGGGGGAGCAGGGGGGGGGGGAGAAGAAAACAGAAATTTTCGAGGGGTGGGAAGGGGAATAGAAATAGATGGAAGGGGGAAATCCGCGGAGGAATCTTACTCTATACTTTAATATAAGCTGCCCCCTTCCCCTGAAAAAAATTCATTTAAAAATGTACATAACTTTTATTTTGGATAAAAAAAAATAAAAAAAAGAGGAAAATTTAAATTTCAGTAAAGTACTGTTTTGATTCACTTCCACGTTGAAGAATATTTAAGTATAATTGAGAATAAAAGATTGTTTTTGAAAGTGAATAATCTATCTTATTCATTTTTTACCATAAAAATTATTTAACGATAAAAATTGCTAATTTCTAGTTAGAAATCATTAATATTACTTGTATACATTTTGAAACATTTATCAAGGCTTAAACATATAGAAATGAAATTTAAGAACGCGCAAGCCATTTCATTTTCTCTTTATATCGATCAATCACCGTCCATTTGCCACCCTGGTGGAGTAGTTTCGTTCGCGCGCGCAGAATCAACTTTTCTCCCCGTATGCGTAATCTAGTTATTTTACTAGATCTATGCAACGGTCTCACACAGCATTTGTTTCTGGTATATGAAATGTCGAAATTTTTAAAACACACAGTTTTGTTATTATCTCTATGTAATAATGATAGTATCCTAATCCTAATATTATTATAAATGCGAAAGTGCGAATATATTTGGTTGAAGTCACAATCAAAACTGATAACTAAATTTTTTTGTATTCATTATCCATTATATTATTTTTTTTTCCCAATTTTAAAAATTTCCCTTAAGTTCATAAAATTTACATATTTGATTTGTTTGTAAAAAATAAAAGTTACTCCCTCCGTCCCAAATTAGTTGCGACATTTAGGCCTACAATTTTGTCCCAAATTAGTTGCTACATTTCAAGTGGGTGGAGTCATAAATAACTTCCGATGCAGTTTAGTAAATCGGCTCCATTTTGTAAGGACTCTACTACCAGAATACCATAAAGATAATTTTCTTCCTAAAGAATTAACGATTCATTAGCTAGAAGGTAGTTTTATGCGATTACTGGTGGAATAATCCTTTTAAAATGGGGCGTTGCTTAAGAGCGTGCGAACGCTGGATTTTTTAAACTAATTTGGTAATTATTTAAGGAGAGACGGAGGGAATGCTTGACAAGTAAATGTTGTTGATTGATAGCATAGCACCCTGAAATCTCTGAAAAATGTTCAAACAAAATCATAAAATCATCAGTATCAACAATCAGTACAAAAGTAATCAAATGTAGCAACTAATTTTGGGACAGAGGTAGTATAAAAATATAACCCACTTTCAATCGAATGTAGCAATAGAATATTATCTTGCTTTTGCAATATTCTGACAAAAAAAAAAAAAAAAAAAAAAAAAAAAAGAAAATTGATATGACATTAAAGTAATAATAGGTACAGCAACGTTAATCTTACTAAAAATGCTCCTGATACGAAAATTCATGAATGATTGTACTTCTGTATCACTTTTTATAACCACTACTTCTTTATAATAGTAATATTCGCCTTATAAACTAAAAGATGCAACAATTACTATTTGGAAAAAGAGATTAAAAAAATCCAAAAACACAATTATCTTGAAAACCAGTATTAGTTATGTTGGTCATATTGTGCTAATATTTGCATTGAACGCTAACAGTGTTGCCAGTTTAGCAGAATTTTGAATTCAAAATCTCTATCAGTCATTTCCTCTCGCTGCGGAACCCGAGATTTCCTCGGGGATGCATTTTTCCGTCTATTTAACCCTCCTTGATTATTTCCACAAGTTATTTTATTATTGTAAATTTTGCCTTATTTAATCGGAGCATTTTCCAGATTAAATTAGGCAAAAATTTTTGTTTTGAAAAACCGGTGACAAAAGAATAAAAATTCTTAATTACACAATTTTTGAAGCTATTTTGATAACCCTTTATCTACTGACGGTACTTATAAGTACCACTCACTTTAAACTTTCATCCCATGGTGAATTATACTAATATTCTAATGGTACTTTGCAAAAATACTCTTTAAACTCCACTTTATTCGGGTACATGGCAGCAGTAGTTCTAGGTTTGTTATTTTAGCGAGAAAGGAGGGTATCTTTGACACAGTCGATGTGTTTTGTGCGGACATTTTGTACAGATTGTCACGCTCATTTCAAAGATAATCAGCAGCTATTTTTACCAAGGTCTAACAGAATATTAAGTTTTATAAAGTTCCGAGCATTATTGCTTGATGTATAACTATTGTGGGAAATCGTTAAAAACACATCATAGCAGCGGTACCTGTTGGGCGATATGCCCCAAATCATCTATGTCCAGTTCTATCAGAATATGCAGTTTGATAATTTCCATGATTTACTTCTTAAGATATTACTATCTGTCATAGAAATCGTGAAAAATCACACATAAAAGCGTCACCTGCTTGGCGATGTCCGCAGAAACCTAACAGAATAACGGAGTTTAGTGAAATTCGTTTCAACAGTTCTTGAGATTTAGCTGACCGGGGAATCGTGTAAAATACAGATTAGAATCGTCACTTATTGGCCTATATGCACCCATACCGACTCAGCTCTAATTTATGTTAAAATCTCACTAAACCGGCAGTTTAATTAAATTCTGTGCGTTAGTTCTTGAGGTGGAGCGGATACAAAATTTTTGTCACAAAACGACTAACGGACAAACTTGTAGCCAGACAGACATTTTCCGAAAACTGTAAAACTGAGTTCAGCACATTCTAAAACGAGTACATGTATCAAACAACAGAAATAGAAAATTTTCACGATTACACTCCTTTCTTCTGTTATAAATAAAATAAAGTAAATATTGTACTCAGGGATGTAGTGGAGGGTATACGGGGATATACGCCGTATACCCTCTGAATTTTTTTAAAGAACACCGTGTACCCTCTGTTTCGCAAGAATACTATAGCATATATCTGACTTGAACGTATACCCTCTGCTTAGAACGTATACCCTGTGTTTTTTTTACGACTACACCTCTGATTGTACTTCGTGCCATTTTTAATATGTAGACCGCTTTTATTTCAAAAACTGCATATACTGCATTTCATATACTGAAAAAAGACAATTTTCATAGTCTTATGAGGTCTTTGATTTCATTTTATGCCAAACAGTCAGAGAATAAATGGTGATGCATCTTTCTTTTTTATACTGACTATATCTTCTCAAATTACAATTAGTATCGTATAAATTTAAAACACTCACCGTATATTTTAAGAAATAAATTTATATAAATAAAGAAAACCAAATTTAAAGGTTCGTAGGTAATAGTTGTTGGTTTTCTCTCAAATTATTGACCGCACGGTCGATACAATTTGCAAAATGAGTTCAACTGCAGCACGACTCCATCCACCCTATGCGTCCGGCCGACAAAATATCTACGATACCTACTCGGTTCAGATTCGACAACGGTCCATAGATATAGTAAAAATAACTAGATTAACCACTCAGAGTTGTTCCCCCATTCCTTCTTGATTCTGTTGCGGCTCGGTGGCAACAACCATTAGAGTGGCAGAAAAAGGGTGGAACTTGTGATACTACAGTAGCAATACATAGTGGATATCCGTGTATTGCGATGTTTCATTCTGATGTTTTAAATAAATACACTCATGTCCAAAATTAAGGTCACAAACATAAAATCTGTGAAAACTGATGAACTATTCAGTGTGTTGCCACGAAATTTGACACAGAGGCATATTACAATAGGAGAAACAATATAGCAACATAACAATATGGGAAAGATTTTAAATGTGAATTAAGATACAGGGTATATGAAAAAGTGTTAAATCATGAATCAGAGATAAAGCATTTATCTCGATAAAAGTCTGTCTAATATGGAATGTGACCACCGTGCACTGCTATACAAGCCTCACAACGAGCTCTCATATTGTTTATGAGGGTGTCAATAAGTCTCTGTGGCAAGAAAGGCCATTCTTCCAAAAGCGCAGCTTTTAACTCCTGGCTTGTCCTGGGAGGGAGGGGGGGGGTTACGCTGTGCAATGGCTCTTCCTAGACCATCCCAAACATGTTCAATTAGATTGAGGCCCAGAGGCCTCGAGAGCCAATTCATACGGCGAATATCCGCTTCGTCAAGAAAATTCTCAACAATGTGAACCTGTGTGGCTTCGCATTATCGTCCATAAACATGAAGTCTGGGCCTACGGAAACCCAGAACAACCTCACATAGGCTTCGAGGACCTCATCCCTATAGAAATGTGCGTTGACAGTATCCGCATCGACGACTTGCAGTGGTGTACGACTGCCCAACATTATGCCACCCCAGACAAGGATCCCTTTGCCAACAAATCTGTCGAATTCTTTTACGTAGGAGGGATGATAGCGAGCTACACGTTCTTTCCAGATGAAGATTTGGCGAGAATCACCCTTCGAGGTGAATCTTGACTCATCACTGGAAATAACATTGCCCCATTGTTGTTGTGTCCAAGACTGATGTATTCGGCTCCACAACAACCGTGCTCTTCTGTTGGATGCAGTGAAAGCAACACAGACGACTGGGCACCTGGTCTTAGGGATGAGGTCCTCGAAGCCTATGTGAGGTTGTTCCGGGGTGCTGGAATCCCGAACTTTATGCTTATGGACGATAATGCGAAGCCACAGAGAGCTCACATTGCTGATGATTTTCTTGTACAAGAGGATATTCGCCGTATGAATTGGCTCGTGAGGTCTCCGGACCTCAATCCTATTGAACATGTTTGGGATGGTCTAGGAAGAGCCATTTCACAGCGTAACTTCCCTTCCAGAACCCACCAGGAGTTAAAAGCTGCGCTTTTGGAAGAATGGGCTTTGTTGCCACAAAGACTCATTGACACCCTCATAAACAGTATGAGAGCTCGTTGTGAAGCTTGTATAGCAGTGCACGGTGGTCGCACTCCATATTAGACAGACTTTTCCCGAGATAAATGCTTTATCTCAGATTCATGATTTAACACTTTTTCATATACCCTGTATCTTAATTCACAATTAAAATCTTTCCCATAATGTTATGTTGCTATATTCTTTCTCCCATTGTAATATACCTCCGTGCCAAATTTCGTGGCAAAACAGTGAATAGTTCACCAGTTTTCACAGATTTTATATTTGTGACCTTAATTTTGGACATGAGTGTATATGCATATGATTACTTAGAATTGTCTGGAAAGACAGTGGAATACCCTATATGGATGTTTACATCCATATTTGTAATTTGTTAGATACTTTTTAAACTAATTAGTACATCTTCGATGTAACGTTTAGTTCATTTAGTATTTTTTCTTTTCTAGTATTTCTGTTTTTTATTAAAATGCCGAGCGCATACCAAGTCCACATATTATTATGAAAAGATATATTATTGTGAAAAGATATCAGTCCAAAAATTATATGAAAAAAAAAGTTATGATTTGCTTAAAAGATTTTTTTTTAAGAAGAATTTAATATATTTATTTTTAAGTATTTAAAGAATTTTACGTTTGTAAAAAACTTTGAAATTGTCATTTGCCAATAATTAGTTGTTAGCCCAGTTTAATAAATAAATGTTTATTAAGAATATTGACCTTGGTAAAGTAATTAATATTTTCATCTACATTTGCTGAGTAATACATGGCTAAAAAAAAAAAATCTTAAGAATGTGTATTATTAATGCAGGTATTTATTTATTTTTATTTTTTAGGAGAAAAATTCTTGCTATTTAATTCAAGTAAACAATAAGCAAAAATTTGTCACATACTTACATATTTAAAAAAATATTAACAAATATCAAATTTTAAAGAAAGTTTTGAAAGTTAAATGTTCTTTTTTAAGATTACTAAAGCAATTAAAATGGAATTTTTTGCATTATTTCCACGTATTCCTCATTTTTATTATTATTATTATTTTTTATTTATTTATTTATTTATTTTTTTGTGTGTGTGGGGGGGGGCGGGGGGGGGGTAATTAATACCAATGATTCAAAATAACAAATAGAGTATAATAATATACAAATATTGGAAATTCTAAAAATTTTAAACTTTTTTTTTGTAGTTGGAGGAAGTAGTGTTTTGTTTTGTAGTGTAGTTCGTAGGAGAGTTTTACATTTACTTTTGCTACAACTTAAGACTGTTCTCAACTGCTCTGCTCAACAAGCGCAAAACGTTTTGACATACCGTATTTTATGGAAGAAACGCCGCGGCTTTTACGAGTTTAAAAATCAATTATTTTCCAAGTGCGGCGTTTACGCCATGTGCAGCGTTTACGATTTTTTTTAAATACCAAATGAGTTTCCTTAATTTAAAAATTCATAAAAATATTTAAAATCAGATTTAAATATTTTAAATATAATTTGAGATCTTAAGATATTAAAAACGAGGCATCCTACACTGCTCAGAAAACTTTGATTAAAGTTAGGTCAATGTGATGCTGTCGACAAAAGTAGCGTTCCGATGGATGCGGCGTTTACAACGGGTGCGGCGATTACGATATTTTTAAGCTTATTCAGGCCAATTTGAGGAGTGCGGCGTTTCTTCCATAAAATACGGTATTTACAAGCTCATTTTTTTAATGGAAAGATATAAAATTGGAAGGCCTGACTATGCAAGCGATTTGGAACCGAATTGCGTTTCCCATTTTTTTTTATATAAAGAAATTACCTATTGAGTTATAAGCAATTTTCATCACGTGACAAAAATTTTTTTTTACCCTTCCTTGAGTGGTTATTCTTCTTTCGCGTGGAAATTTGGTTCAAATAGCCCACTTTGAAAATATTTTCTGAAAGATCTATTGCGTTTGCAAAAAATCGAAAAAAAAAACAGTTCTGTTACATAGATTCTGAACAACAACACCTGCCAATTTCATGCACTTCCGAACAGAAATGAATTAAAACTTATGTCATAAAGTTGCTCTTTTGGATTTGAGAATAGCCTTAAAAATCTTTTTTTGAGGGGGGGGGGGGCGAGGGATAATGTATTCACTTTTGATACAACTTAACAATATGGGCAAAATAATAATAATAATAAATGTTTTAAGTTCTATGGGCGATGAGAATTTTATATGATTATTTGTTGTCATTGCAAAGAAACGAATGTGCAGGGGGGAAAAATCTAAGAACAGCGTTCTTTTTTTTGGGGGGTGGGGGGGGGATAAGTTATATATTTACTTTTGTTACAACTTAACAATTAGGGCTGAAAAAACAAATTAAATATTTTAAGTTTTGTGGGTCTGGAAAAGTTTGATTATTTATTGCAATTGCAAAGAAACGAATGGACAGAAAAAAAAAAAATATATTTATCGAAAAGTTTTAACTATGCTCTTTTTTTTTGGACGGGGGGGGGGGGGGGGCTGGCGAGGTCAAATATATATAAATTATATATTTTGCTACAACTTAAGAATTGGGCCACAACAATAAGAAAAATAAATGAAATGTTTTAAGTTTTGTGGGTAAGAAACATTTTATATTATTTAGTTTCATCGCAAAGGAATTGATGGGAAAAAAAAATCGAAAATTTTAAAATGTGTATGTGGGGGAGCAGGGGGGGGGGGGAGAAGAAAACAGAAATTTTCGAGGGGTGGGAAGGGGAATAGAAATAGATGGAAGGGGGAAATCCGCGGAGGAATCTTACTCTATACTTTAATATAAGCTGCCCCCTTCCCCTGAAAAAAATTCATTTAAAAATGTACATAACTTTTATTTTGGATAAAAAAAAATAAAAAAAAGAGGAAAATTTAAATTTCAGTAAAGTACTGTTTTGATTCACTTCCACGTTGAAGAATATTTAAGTATAATTGAGAATAAAAGATTGTTTTTGAAAGTGAATAATCTATCTTATTCATTTTTTACCATAAAAATTATTTAACGATAAAAATTGCTAATTTCTAGTTAGAAATCATTAATATTACTTGTATACATTTTGAAACATTTATCAAGGCTTAAACATATAGAAATGAAATTTAAGAACGCGCAAGCCATTTCATTTTCTCTTTATATCGATCAATCACCGTCCATTTGCCACCCTGGTGGAGTAGTTTCGTTCGCGCGCGCAGAATCAACTTTTCTCCCCGTATGCGTAATCTAGTTATTTTACTAGATCTATGCAACGGTCTCACACAGCATTTGTTTCTGGTATATGAAATGTCGAAATTTTTAAAACACACAGTTTTGTTATTATCTCTATGTAATAATGATAGTATCCTAATCCTAATATTATTATAAATGCGAAAGTGCGAATATATTTGGTTGAAGTCACAATCAAAACTGATAACTAAATTTTTTTGTATTCATTATCCATTATATTATTTTTTTTTCCCAATTTTAAAAATTTCCCTTAAGTTCATAAAATTTACATATTTGATTTGTTTGTAAAAAATAAAAGTTACTCCCTCCGTCCCAAATTAGTTGCGACATTTAGGCCTACAATTTTGTCCCAAATTAGTTGCTACATTTCAAGTGGGTGGAGTCATAAATAACTTCCGATGCAGTTTAGTAAATCGGCTCCATTTTGTAAGGACTCTACTACCAGAATACCATAAAGATAATTTTCTTCCTAAAGAATTAACGATTCATTAGCTAGAAGGTAGTTTTATGCGATTACTGGTGGAATAATCCTTTTAAAATGGGGCGTTGCTTAAGAGCGTGCGAACGCTGGATTTTTTAAACTAATTTGGTAATTATTTAAGGAGAGACGGAGGGAATGCTTGGCAAGTAAATGTTGTTGATTGATAGCATAGCACCCTGAAATCTCTGAAAAATGTTCAAACAAAATCATAAAATCATCATTATCAACAATCAGTACAAAAGTAATCAAATGTAGCAACTAATTTGGGACAGAGGTAATATAAAAATATAACCCAATTTCAATCGAATGTAGCAATAGAATATTCTCTTGCTTTTGCAATATTCTGACAAAAAAAAAAAAAAAAAAAAAAAAAATGAAAATTGATATGACATTAAAGTAATAATAGGTACAGGAACGTTAATCTTACTAAAAATGCTCCTGATACGAAAATTCATGAATGATTGTACTTCTGTATCACTTTTTATAACCACTACTTCTTTATAATAGTAATATTCGCCTTATAAACTAAAAGATGCAACAATTACTATTTGGAAAAAGAGATTAAAAAAATCCAAAAACACAATTATCTTGAAAACCAGTACTAGTTATGTTAGTCATATTGTGCTAATATTTGCATTGAACGCTAACAGTGTTGCCAGTTTAGCAGAATTTTGAATTCAAAATCTCTATCAGTCATTTCCTCTCGCTGCGGAACCCGAGATTTCCTCGGGGATGCATTTTTCCGTCTATTTAACCCTCCTTGATTATTTCCACAAGTTATTTTTTTATTGTAAATTTTGCCTTATTTAATCGGAGCATTTTCCAGATTAAATTAGGCAAAAATTTTTGTTTTGAAAAACCGGTGACTAAAGAATAAAAATTCTTAATTACACAATTTTTGAAGCTATTTTGATAACCCTTTATCTACTGACGGTACTTATAAGTATCACTCACTTTAAACTTTCATCCCATGGTGAATTATACTAATATTTTAATGGTACTTTGCAAAAATACTCTTTTAACTCCACTTTATTCGGGTACATGGCAGCAGTAGTTCTAGGTTTGTTGGTTTAGCGAGAAAGGAGGGTATCTTTGACACAGTCGATGTGTTTTGTGCGGACATTTTGTACAGATTGTCACGCTCATCTTTTTATTGCTGCAAACACAGTAAAGGATATAAGATAAGAGTAGGATTTTTTAAATGTGTTCATTATGATCTTAGAATACAGTTTGACTCGCTATTTTAGGTGAACGGCGTATGTATTTGATTTAACAGTTGAATTACTGGGTGGTACTTATAAGTACCGTCAGTACACTGGGTGTTGGAGAAAAACTTATTGTTTACTTTTCGTCTGTGTAGTTATCCATCGTTTTCTTCTGCTTTAAAATGTTATTACTAAAATGTAGTGTTGTAATGATTTCCCTGGTATTTATTTTCTGTTTCTTTTCTTTTCTTTTTTTTAAAAAGGAAATCGAAAAAGTTGTGGCACCGGCTCGTTTTTGCTATGGTAGAAATGCATATGTAAATTCATATATTGCATATGTGGAGGTGCGAGAGAAGATGTTTTCCCTGGAATATAGACGTCGCATAACTAAAGGGCTGCTAACAAGATCGAAACATAAAAAAAAAAGGTTTTTTTAAACCCTTTCAGGGGCAAAGCATTTTCAATTCTAAAGTGTTGAAATAAATGATTGGCACCGGAATTTGCCAAAACATTTATTTGTAAATATGAAAAAAGCCTATATTTAAAGCGTATTAAATCGAAAATATTTCCTGGTGTCATTTGAAATACCTTGTGGGTTTTCTGCTACGATATTTTAGTCATAGTGTACTGACATTACTTTAAAGTACCACTTTGATTAATTTCCTCTAAGTAATTAAATTTTTCACGGGTGAGTATTTTGTTTACGTTTATCCTTTAATTTTCACTGTAGTAATTAAAAAAAAAAAATACATGAAAAAAATAGCAGTAGATAAAGGGTTAAACAGTATTTTCACTTTGTTTAATCGATGAAAGTCTGTCATTAAATATAAGCGAAAACTACTATTAAAAATTTCTTATATATATTTTGAAAGCAAAAATACGTTTAATTTTAAGCACTGATAGCTATCAAAGATATTTGAACTATAATACTAATATTAATAAAAATAAAGGAGTTACGTTAGAAATATTTCTAATGAAATGTCAACACTTTAAATTGTAACTAACCATCTCCAACAAATTGTCAATATTACGAAAATATTTGTTTTTTGTTGGAAATATTAATTAATTGAATTTGCAAAATATTTTTTGCCAATTTAGATTTTTGAACATATTTGCGCAATATTAAAAAAAAAAAAAAAAAAGAAATTGCAATTTCACTATTAATATTTTCATTATAAAGTAAATATTTTTAAATTTTCTTATAACTCTTATTTTATGTATTACAAACATATAAAATGACTAAATTTTAATAATTTAAATGAAAATATTTAAACATTGAAAAAAATGAATATAATACATAGTGAACACGAAGGCATTTAATTATCCGTTTTGACGCTGACTTTAGCCAAACATTTTCACACTTTCACATTTATAATGTTATTAGAATTAAGATACTTTTATTACTACATGAAGATAATAATAAAACTAAGCGTTTTACATTTCATACCAGAAAAATATACTGAGAAATACCAGTGTCGAATCTGAGCCGAGTAGGCATTGCGAATATGCCGGCCTCCAGCAAAACTGCATATATCTTAACACTAGAACGCCCGGAAATTTTACTCAAGTTTCATAAAAATATTTGAGACCAGAATTTTTATTTAAAAGTATTTGACTGATTTATTTAACGTAAATATGCGTGGTTTAAATTTAACTTATTTTATGAAAGAATTTCTGGTTCCAGTTGACATTTAATCATGTAGTCGGAGTCGAACCGACTCCTTCCGGGCGTTCTAGTGTTAACCCTTTCCGGCACAGTGTGCCCGGGTCGGGATACCTAATTTTAATTCCAAACTTACAAACGGCACCAAGAATATTTTAATAAAATTTTGCATTAACCCCTTGGGGACGAGCGACACGTATACGTGCCGCAAGAAGCGCTCAGAATCCCTGTTTTTACTCACCAGTAAAATTTTACTGTAAAATTTGCCTTATTTAATCAGCGCATTTTCTCGATTCAAGAAAGCACAATTTTCTGTTTTTAAAAAACGGTGACAAAAGATTAAAAATTTCGTAAAAGGCTCCCGTCCCGAAGGGGTTAACAGTGAAAATGTAAAGTAACAAGTTTTTTTTAATTACTAAAAAAGTCGTACCTAAATTCCGGTGTCAGTCGATGATTTCATCATTTTACAACAAAATTTGCCTGTGCCGGAAAGGGAACCCTTCGCTGCGCAACCCGAGAGTTCATCGGGTTGCATTTTTTTCAATCTAATTAACCCTCCTTGATCATCCCCACCAGTAACTTTTTATTGTAAATTTTGCCTTATGTAATCGGAGCATTTTCCCGATTAAATCAGGCGAAAATTTTTGTTTTAAAAAACCGGTGACAAAAGAATAAAAATTCTTAAAAGACGGTCGTCGCGAAGGAATTAAATACGCAATTTTTGAAGCTATTTTGATAAAACAATTACGCAGCGAGAGGGTTAAGAGTACAATGTTAAAGCCGGAATCTCGCGTAAATTGACACAGCTGCGCCTACACGTGGATGGAGTTGATAAAGCAAAAACGCGGGTTTTTAGTATGACGTCATATATGACAGAATATCTACTAGCTGCGCATCTCTTGCGCATATTTCCTGAATCTTTACTCACTTATGGAAGATGAATCTTGTTTACCAGATTTATTGCAAAATATTTTTGTTACAGTTTGTTTTGATAAAATTATGTACATTTAAAAAAAATAGTCACAATATAATTTTAATTTCGGTAGAAAAAGCACTAATGCCACGAAAACATTATTGCCTTTTGCCCTGAAACTAAAATGACATTGAGACTATTTTTTAAATACACATATTTTTATCAAAACAAGCTGTAACAAAATATCTTGCAATAAATCTCATAAACAAGATTAATCTTCTGCGAGTGAGTAATGATTTGAAATTCGTGAATGTATTTTTAACAAATGGCTTTGTCTGTTTAAAAAGGAAAAAAATCTGGCGATTTTAGGAAAATTATTGAAGCTATTGTCTAGAATCACAAAATATTTAAACGAATACATGAACAATACTTGCTTGTTTAATAGTACAACATTTAATGCATGCATTTTAAATTAAAGTGATTCCGAAAATAAAATTAAAGGAATTTTAAATGAAATGAATTAAATATTTGTAAGTTAAATAACATGAGTAGAGAATATTGGAAGATTATCGTCTGCTCTCGATTATAGACGAAAAAAAAAAAGACTTAAATTTGAATATTTTATTTATAATTAAACGCTATACATATTCTAAATATTCATAAACGTGGTATTTTTATCGGGAATACCACCGTGTAAATCATTTTTTATAACTATATAGCACATCAAGAATTGAGTAAAAAATGAGACACCGAAAGTCTGTCTTTACATATGAACTACTTACTCATTTTCATCCGTCATTTTCATTGCATAAAAATAAATAAATAAATAAAATAAAATGGAGCGCATTTAAATCAACGATATTTGAAAGTATATATTAAATAATATTTTAACCTTTTATAAATTAAAATACAAAACACATAACTAACTTGTTTTACTCTTTGGAAAAGGATAGATGAATTATTTATTCTATTCTATTAAATTCTATTAAAAAAAGAATTTTTTTTTAATTTCGAAAACTACAGCTATTAGATGGCCAACATTTTGCCATTTTAACAAATAATATTAGTTCAAAAAATAACTGTTTTTATTTAAATAATTAACTATAATAAATAAATTAAATAATCACGAATAAAAATTAATAGAATATTCTATACTGTCAGAATATAGTAAATGCTACAAACAAATGAAAACACGACGTTTGCACTTGCGCAGTTATTTCATAGATGTACAATTAATAGATTATCCACAAAGAAGAAAACAGTTAGGCATATTCCTGTAATTCAACCCTGTCCACTACGTGGCGTGTGACCTTGATGATATCACCTCTCCATTTAAGATTAAGAAAGACCCTTACTTTATATTCTGCTTTGAGCAGTGTTGCCAGATAGTCAAAAGTGAATTTCCCCAAAATTTCTGAAATTTTCCCCAAATCAGTTTTTTTCCCCACAAAAGTCCCCAACTCAGTTTTTACTCAAAAATGTGAGAATACTTCTCACAGTATTTAAATTTGGTTTATTTTTATTTCCTTTCAGCTATTTTTTTGCATCGATGTTTATTTGAACTCAATCTTATGCCGCGATTTTGACGTTTTTACCTCTCTCCGTAATGCAAGTCCGATTTTGCCGCTGATCTGTTTCTCTTGGCTTTCAAGCGATCGGCAGTCTGGCGCATGCGCACATGTCGTTTTTTTTCCGGAGCACACCTTGGAGCTCTCATTTCGTCAGAGTCGAATTGCCTTATGATGACGTCATTGAAATGATGCGCCGCCCTCTTTTGATGCTGTTCGCTGACAGGAAGGAATTTCAGTTTCACTTTCCAATCAGTCAAAACATTTTGAATTCTGTACCTTGTAATTCGATTTTCATTAATTTCCCGTAAATGTTAATTTAGCTAATCAATTTAAATTCTGCCTTTTAATTACTTTGTCAACCCCGTATTCATCATTTAAATACTAAAACTCGTTAATTTTAAAATCAGAATTTGGTTTGATGTTGTAAAAAAGAGATGTAGTTTTTCGACGAGTGTTTTCCGCGGCGCGGGTTTTTACCTGCCGTCGAATACCGCGAAGTTTGCCGAATGAAGAACGTCCGTATAATAGGTCGTATTTTTGTGGATACTTTTCGTCATGCCAAAATTTAATCGTTAAAGATGTGCTGCTCTCATCAAAGAAAAATCCCATGGAATTATTTTATGTTGACTGCTATTCTTCTTAAAGATTCAATTCTTATATTTTAAAAATGGTGACCAGAAGCAAGTATTTTCATAACCTTCTACTGCTACTAACGTATGAAATAAAGAATATTTGTTTTCATCAAATTGCCTCTTCACTGTCTACATTTCAAGTAAGAATTCTCCAGTTTTTTATCATTTCTTTAACGATCAATAGTTTTATAAAAAGAACTTCACAATGTGTACCTAAACCACTTAAACGATCATTTTATTCTCGTCACAAAAAAGGGAATTTTTAAATTTTCAATTTACCACTATAAAAATTCTTAAGTAATTTAAGCTCAAAAATTTTCCCCAAATCAAGCCTTCTTTTGAAAAAATTCCCCATTTACAAGAAATAAACTTTTAAACTGGGCTGAATGCATATTCTGTAGCTACATTAAGAGAATGAGAGATATATTTTGCAGTGACAAGTTATTTTACCTTTGTTTTTAAAAATATTATCTAACAATGTTGGACTACTGTCTTGTCAGTTGGAATTTGAATGAATCCGAGATGGTACGCTGTTTTAATTTTTTTGTCATCCCTATACTGAAGTACATAATCATAATGCAAAGTATTTTCGCTGTATCAATCGATGTGCTTTTGTATATCATAAAAGAGAAAAATATCTGCTTTCCACATATTTAAATTAAATTTTTTTTAAAGTACGGCGAAGGAATTTTTCGTTAGAGTCCTGCAGATTTAGTCACGCGCAGGTTTAAGCTGCTTAAGACTTTAGAGTCTCATGCATATGTGTAAACTGTAATGTAGTAAACAACGAACACGACCACATCCAAGAGAATAATGACTGACATTTCCACTTTCTGGATTGTATTTTCGTTTTTCAAATCAAAATTGAGTTCGAGGCAGATCTAGGACTAAAAAAAAAACCTTTACGGAAAATAGTAAAATAATCCCCAAGTTTTCCCCAAAATTTCCCCACGAACTACTTATCCCCAAAAGATTCTCCTAGGTGTTCAAAATCCCCAATCTGGCGACACTGGCTTTGAGTGGCCAGACTTATTGTATCTCCTCCGTTCAGATTTTACACTGATATTTCTCAGCATATTTTTCTGGTATGAAATTTTGATTATTCTGAAACATTTATGAAAGCGATCGCTGTGTTATAGAAGCATGGAATTGAATCTGTCATTTCAAAAACTACACAAGTCACAGAATCAGAACTTTTCAGGAATTAAAAAAAACTGTATTATTCACAAGTAAACGAATTTTTATGGAATTTTTTTTGCATGATTATAGAGTATGGATTTCAAAGTTTGTAAATATCGAGTAATTTTTATAATTTATTAATAATAAAACGAAGAATAACAGAAAAACTGTTACTAACTTATGTTGTTTTATCAAGAAACGAGGTTAGGTGGTATTTAATTTGAGCAAAACAGTCATATTAAACATATTTTTAATCAAAATTAATGAACATAACATTTATACAGGAACATTTTTACGTTTTAATATCATTTTAGTGAGTAATCATATTCTTCATTATTCTCAATTGGATTACCTTCAACATTGGCAGTTGGTCTTCTAAATATGTTTTAGTAAAATGACATATACCCTACCAGAATGCTATCCTGAACTAGTTTTAAATTGTCTAATTGTTTATTATTAATTTACACTTTCGATGCATAAGCTTTGGCTGGTGGAAGTGACACAGGAATTGAAAGTTTTTTCATCAAGATAAATGAATCTTTAATGGACCCATCAATAAATTCCTTGACTATGATAGGGCCTTTTTTTAAAAATCAGAACCATAGTGAAAACTCTTGTATATCGAAGGAGCAAGTGTTTTTCTTTTGTTCTTTTGGAACACTTTTCCCGAAATTCTGTTGACAAATATGTTTTTATATATATATAAAATTGGCTACCATTTCTTGAAGTGCAAAACATTTTTAGTTTTCAGCTCTTTGACTGTAAATATTGAACTGGAATTTGAAACCAAATCAATGTATTCTTCTGGGATGTAGATACGATCATGATTTCGCACTTTTTTTTTAATGACTCCAAAATTGTGGTTATTCCCTTAACACATTCCCGCCAGCGCGGTGAGTCACACCCGATTATGTCAGAGTTGTCAAGTCTTTTGCACACCACTGTTATTTTAGAGAACATGTTGTTCTTTTAAATCGCCCAATTGTCCTAACCAAATAAAACAACATTTTCTGTATTAAAATACTAGTTTCCAAAAAGCCGGAGACTTGGCAGCTCTGAGACAGTCGAGCGTGACCCACAGCGCCGGCGTTAACGAGTTAAAATGAATGACCACGTGCAGGAAAATACTAATGTCTTTTTTTCAAATCGTCTGGAGTGAGTCAAAGCCAACAGAAATCTCAATATTGTGTCGATTTTATTTTGCGCAGGGAACCAGATATAAACGCTTAATATGTCGTCCAATATTATTTTCAATATAATGGAACAACATAGAACAAACCTCATTTGCTCTTTTGTTAGCAATGCCTTATGATACGTGTGAAATATCGATTTACCTGTTTTAAGATCTTTTACTATACCAAAACATACCCATAGTTGCCGCAAATAAAAAATGTTTTGTATTGGTATGTGTGGTAGTGGTAGATTTTGCATAAAATCTAATGTTATGGCTGCAACGTCATCTGGTGTTGCATGCAAAAAGCACTTAAGTCGCTGACTTATGCCGTTTAAGTAATGAACCAAAATTGGAAGGTATTTTTTGAAAAGGAAGGAATACACTGATCTCAGATCATAGCTCTATGTGTAAGGGAGCATTTGCGACAAAAAAAAAAGCATATTTGAAAAAAACTTGACTTATGTGGTTTCTGAAAAGACCGATTCGATTGTTATTTAAGCGGCGGTACATATATAACGTTATTAACTTTTTGTTAATTTTGGACCCCCTCCCCTCCTTACGATATCATTTGTTATCATTCCTCGACCCACCACCCCCCGTAATCATATCGTCTAAAAATTCTTTTGATTTTTGGAATTTACTTCTTTTGTTTGGAGTGATATGCAAAAACGGTTACAGTTATTTTTCGGATACTTTATTGATTCAAATGAAGAGAAATCAATAAAATATCACTTTATACATGAAGTAACTTTATATCAAATAATAAATGACACTTAAAAGAAATAGTTATTATTTAAAAGTTTTTTGTAATAGCTTTTTGCTGCATAATGCATTCAACAGTAATAATATCTTCTTGCACTTGCCCCGCACGAAGAGGAGGGGGGGGGGGGGGTGGCACAGATAGGACTTCTTATCAACAAAACAGGTGGACAAAATTCTTTCTCTTTTATTTACTAGTAAATACAAGTATAATTTCAAATATACATCGCATATGATTTCTCGAACAGCGAATTATATATGCATGCACAAATGAAGGAGAATAGGAATTCCAAACGATGGGGTATTCCATAATTTGGAATTAAATCATTTTATAATCATTTAATGATTTTAATAATACCTTCATATTTTCATAAAAATAGATAACAGACTAAAAAAAAAAAAAGATAACATACTGTTTTGATGTAAAGACTAAGTTACAACGATATCAAAAGACAACCCCCCTCCCCCTAGAGATATCTTACGATATCATGTACCAGACCCTCCTTCTCCCCCAAAATGATAACATATATGCACTGTCCCTCGCACGTTTCGGATCTAGCGTCCTATTAAGAGAACATCTATATATCTATACGTTATCGTACGTGGCACAGAAATCGCGATTATTTGTAAATTATTTAATGGCAACGCCCGAATGCCTTGATGAAACGCACCTCATTGGTTATTGAATAGCATTTAATGCATCTCCATACCTCTAAGGGGGGTTTACCATAGGAGGACCCTAATTCTGTCGCCAAATGCCGCTGTTTGTCACCAACTTCGCGATATATCGCCAAATTTGTCGACCAAAATTAGTCGCCAAAAGCAACGCCAGCTTGGCAGTATCTCTAATATTTCGCCAAATTCCCATAGACTTCCATTGTAAACCATTTGGGTTTACTTGCTTACAGAAAATCAACAAATTGAGATGTTTTAATGCAACAAAAACTAATATTAGCATAAAGGACTAGCCAAGTAAATTAAATTATGAATAAATGTAACATGATACAATGCTTAGCATGCTTTCCCAAACATAAATTTTAAGGGAGACCAAACTGGTTGCCAAGGGCGACTAGTATCTTTCAATTGAGAATTATTTTGTTTTACCAATTGTCTTTGTTATTATCTCCATCTACCAATGATAGAAACGTAATCCTAATAATATTATAAATGTGAAAGTCTGAAATTTTCCTAAAGTCAGCGTCAAAACAGATGATACCTTTGCATTCATTAACCAGTATATTATATGTATATATATATATATATATTTGTGGAAAATTTTCACTTATGTTAATAAAACTTACATATCTTATTTGATTATAATACATAAAATAAAAGTCATAAAAATGAAACCTTATTTCAAATAAATGTTGCGTTTGTAATATAGGTCCATTTCAAAGAAAGAGAAATACCAAAATTCATTTGATATTTCAGTAATAATAGGTGCAGCAATGTTAACCTTATTAAAAATGTACATGATGCAACAACGCTGTAATAATTGTGTTTCCGGATTTAAGCAAAATATTTTTTTGCTTATAGTTCGTAAATATGTGCAAAATGTAAATTGATAAAAAATATTTTGCGATTTCAGTATTAAAATTTCCAATATAAAGCAAATATTTTTTGCAAAATGGACATTTGGTTAGAGATAATTAAACTGTTTTGAGGTATTTCTGCAGTATGGACGTTTCATTAGAAGTGTTTCCAATGTAATTTTATTAATACTAGGGGGGCTTTACCTCCCTGCTCGCTACGCTCACTAACCCCGTCGCCCCACGTAATGGCCGATTCCGTTCGGTATCGCAAAGCAACACCTATTTTTTAGCTAATCATAGACGCAATTATTTCGCGTTTCCATTCTGGATCGCTTCGCGAACTCTTATTTTCTATGCATTCAATTTTTAGATTCCAAACGCAGATGACCCCCCACCCCTGTTTCTCATTAGTTAATGAAAATTACCTTCTTTCTGTTAAAATCACTTTTGCCATCGATCCCTGAAAAAAAACCCCCAAAATGAACTCTATCGAAAAGCAGAAGATTCTTTCCTTTCCCCGCCCATCCTATCTAAATTCTCTACTTTCATGGTTTTCGCTTGACAATTCCCGCTAAGAAACGACAGAAAGTTCTGACCAATCCGATGCGTTTCGCGGAATGTATGCAGATTTTCATAGGTCCATTTCCAAATCTTTTGGCCCATTTCCAAATCGTTACTTTTTTTATATATAGAAGGATTGCAGAGTTCGTACATGGAACTATTAATAAATGGAACTGGCATATCCTTAAAATAGTGAAGCTTCAACTGTAATCGCTTTCGCAGGGTCTGATCACGCCAGTAGAATCTTCCACCAGTAAATTTATATAGAAATTTTCTCTTTATTTAAACGCAGTATTAATGGAAAGTTTCAGTCATAAATAATGGCAGAAACAGATTTTGATTTTTACTGGTAGAAGTTTACTTTGGCGGAAGTCAGGCCCAGCGTTTTCGCCATATTGTGACAACCAGTGAAACAAAGTGACTGTTTTACCAAGAAACTGACACCAGTAAAAGGAGATAGAAAATTTTACCATATTTGTGAGAAAATATTTCGACTTCGACTTCGAACACCTTTTTAATCGAGGCCCCCGTGGGCACCTCCACACATCCCCGGGATCAGAATTTGTGTGAAATGGCAGGAGAGCAAACTAAGACCTGAATGGTAGCAATAAATTTAAGGGGGGGGGGAGAAAACAAAAATAAAAAAGGGGGTAGAGAAAACCTGACAGGTGGGATGAATGAGCTACTTGAAAAAGTATTTTCACAATCAACGCTTAAATAAGAGGACATTTTCTATTCAATTTTACTGGTGGGAAGTTTGCTCCGGCGGTAATCAGAAACTGTAGATCCGATTTAAAAAAAAGCAGCCGCCATCTTGTGACAACCTCCTCAGTTACTTCACTCGCAACTGGTACAAAGTACACTATATGTCGTCTCCTCTTTATTCATAACTCCATTGGTTCTTACGTTAGTTTCAAGGCCAAATATCAGAATTTTTTATAGAAAAATTAATCTAGTTTAAACGGACGAAATTTCGCCTTCTTTAAGGAGATATTTTCCATAAGAAAATACTAGTACCGAAGAATTTCTTAGTCTGGAAATTAAAGGATCCGTACGAACCCTGGATTGATATTTTTGTTCAAGTATCATCGATATAAATCAGTGTTGAAAATTAAGCGTATTTTTGTATTAAAAATGTATATCAGAATTTTTAAATAATAATTTTTGTTTTACTTAATTGCAGACTTTCGTCGATTAAATAAAATGGAAATTACTATTTCAAAAGTCTGATAGATTTGTCGATATTTTGAATTCAGAATTCCGCTAAATTGGCAACACCGTTAGCGATTAATGAAAATATTGGAACAATATAACCAACATAACTGATACTGGTTTTCAGGGTAATTGTTTTTTGGATTTTTATAATTACTATTTTAAAATAAGTAATCTTCGCCTTATTTAATCTTAGAATTTATAAAATGAATATTACTATTAGAGTGAAATAGTAGTTATGAAAAATCTGGAACAGAATAACTCGAGTTATCGTATCAGGTATAGTTTTAGAAAGGTTAACAACGCCCTACCTGCAGTAATAACTGCAATGTCAAATCGATTTTCACTTTTTTTTTTCTATCTCTGAAATGTCTCAGTATCATAAAAGGAGTAGAATATTATATTGTTACATTTTATTGAAAGGAGCTTTTAGTTGTGTAACTTTTAAACTAACAAAGAAATATAGAATGTAAATTTTATTAACTTAAGTAAAAATTTTGGACATTGGAAAAGAAATAATATAATTCATAATGAATACAATGGCATTTATTTAATCATCCATTTTGACGCTGACTTAGCCAAACACTTTCATACTTTCACATTTTTAATATTAGGGCAATTTCATCGTAACTGACGTAACATTTTATCATCGAATTTTGTTTTCAAATCTATGTAGAAAATTTACTAATAAGGCTAGAACAAATTTTTACAATTTAAAATATTTCTTTCTAAGGTCTTAATATCCAAATACCTGCAGATTATTTCAATCTCTCTTTGAGTCCTAAAAATTGCAATTCAAAATTCTGTAACTGACGTAACATAAAATAGACAAACATTTTTTCTGCTTTCATTGAAGTGTAAAAATTATCAAAACTATCCAGTTAAAAAAAGTGATTTAATGTTCTCAACAACACTAAGTAATGCCAAATTATAACAGTAACTTGTTTAAATAATTTATGTATAATAAAAAAGAAAAAAGGGGCATTTACACGTGTAACTGACTTAACTTTTATTGTGTAACTGCCGTAACTTATGACTTTACAAAGACAATAATGATACTTAACTTAGTTTGTAAACAGTAATTTACAATGCTTTTTTATTAGGATTTTTCTATAGAATATAAAAATATCAAGTTTTCCAACTATACCCTTAAATTAACCCTATCGCTGCGCAACCCGAGATATACTCGGGCATGCATTTTTCCGTCTAATTAATACTATTTCGTTATTCCCACCAGTTATTTTTTAGCGAAAACTTTTTCTGATTTAATCGGGACATTGTCCCCAATTACGACAGTCAAAAATTTCTGCTTTAAAGAACCGGTGGTCAATTCCATGTCACTTCATCCAGACCATGTCACCCCCCGTCACAGATTTCTATGAAATTTTAAACACAAAAACAATGTCTAAAGATATGCTGTTACACCAAATTTCAGTTTAACACGTTCACGCCGGCGCGGTGGGTCACACTCGACTGTCTCAGAGTTGCCAAGTCTCCGGCTTTGTGGCTACCAGTATTTTAATACAGAAAATGTTGTATTATTTAATTAGAACAATTGGGCGATTTAAAGGAACAACATTTTCTCTAAAATGACAGTGGTGTGTAAAAAGCCGGAGACTTGACAACTCTGAGACAGTCGAGTGTGACCCACCGCGCCGGCGTGAACGTGTTAAAATAATAAGTTTTTCATGAGTTACAGGCATTTAAAAATACCCCTCTCACTCAATTCTTTGCTGAAAATGATCCGTCAAACATGTAATGTTGGATAAAAATGCTCATTTTTCTAAATATAATTAATAAAATTAGATATATATATTTTTAGAGATTCTTAATAATGTATTTTATTAAAAGAATGGTTTATAAAACATTTTAGAACTCGAATATTGTTTTTTAAAAATATTTTATCTAAGGAGTTAAGAAAAATATGGAAATATGTAATTCATTTTTTTTTTTAAACCACCCATTTGATTTGGCTGTTTTTTTTAATATATATAGTTTAAAAGGAAACCATTTAATAATAAAAAAATTAGAAAGTTGTTTTTTGAAATTCTTGAGAAAAAAAAAATTGTTAATTTTACAGAATATATTTAAAGTATTGTTAAAGTTCAAAATTCTTCAAAAATACGTGTAATAATAATAAACAAATATTATAATTAAACTATAATTTTGTTTCTAAAAACCTTTTTTAATGTTATTTAAATAAATTAAAGTATAAAATTCATATTATTTCTGTTACAGAAAATTAACTTCCGCTATGTATTCAAATAAAATTTCCATTATACTAACTGAAAAACAACCAGTATAAATTGATTTATAAAGCTATATACATTCAAACAATCTAAGCTTTGCATTTTCTTTTTTAAAAATGTGGAACGTATAAATTTATAGTTTAATTTAGTTTCACCTATAGTCTTCAAAATGAAATAAAAATAAAGTAATAAAAACATAAATAATCACTGGTAGATTGAGATTATTCAGAGCATAGATTATGATGAAAAAGGTGCAAATACAAAGTTTATGCATCCCCACGGACCTTCTACTTCATTTTGCTGGCCAAATAATGATTATTGCAACGTGCCCTTCAACCATACATTATGTAGCATTGAATTGACTGCTGCAACAGGACGGCCATATGCTCTTTCAAAAGAATCTACTGAAACAATCAATCGTAAGTGGAGCATTTATAAAAAACAATATCTAGTGAAATAATATGTTGAATTTCTATTTCCTATTTCCATTTAAATTTATCATAAACACCTCTAACCATTCAATTAAAAAAAAAGTGCAAATCTGGCACAGAAATAAATCTTATATTTGAAATTGGTTAAAACTTGAAAAACTTCTGTCTCATATATGTAAGTAAATTTTGTATGTATATATTATATCAGTAACAAAGAAAAATATATATAATTTTTATGATTTTATTACAGGATATATAACCTAGAATTTTATGTAACATATTGTTAAATTATACACAAAATTTATCAAAATAAATCTTTATTCATTTGCTTTTTTAATAATTTCATTATTTTTACCTTGAATTGCTACTAATTCTACTTTATTTATAATAATTTTATTTCTGTTTATGAAGTTAAAAGACTTGTTAGTTTTAAAAGTGAATCCTCTTATAATATCATATATTAATAATTGAAACTATTTTGACAAAAACTGTCAAGATGCCACCCCCCCCCCCCCAAAAAAAAAGAATAAATAAATAAAATAAATAAATAATTAAATCTAGGATTAGTTAGAAAAATATGATGTTTATTTTGACAGGATATTGAAAAATCTGTCTAAATATGTATCTCACGAATCTTTGGAATGTAAGGGGAGGGGCATCCAGAATTTACGAGTTGATTGAATATTAATAAAGTTTATCAGTCTCCAGATCATCTTTATGCTAGATTATTTCTTTACATGTTTATATGTCTTCAAAATACATGCATATAAAAAAAATCTAAGAAAAAAAAATTTTTTCTCAAGTTTTTCAAAAAACACCTCTTTAATTTTTTTTTTTTTTTTTTTTTTTTTTTTTTTTTTTTTTTTGAGAAAAGATAGACTAATAAAAAGCTCATAAAAAATATTTAACAAAATAAAATGGGTGGTACATCTAAAAATATTTTTTCTTTTGAAATTCATACATGAAATGTCAATTTTATATGGACATTCAAAAAATGTCAAAGAAAAATTTTTTTCTCTAGTTTTTCAAAAAACACCTCTTTAATTTTTTTATTAAGAAAAGATTGACTAATAAAGAGCTCATAAAAAATATTTAGCAAAATAAAATGGGTGGCACATCTAAAAATATTTTTGTGAAATTCATATATGAAATGTCAATTTTATATGGGTATTCAACAGTTCAAAAATTAAAAAAATATATTTGTTGTAAAAAGAAAATAAAAATTGGTATAACTTTATGAAATAAATAATATAAAGCCAAAAAATTTAACCATTTTAATTATTTGGTAAAGAGTTATGAAGTTTTTTGTAGAAACATACAGAAAATCAACACTTTAAAAATGTCCATAGAAAAAGAAAAGTGTCGCATGTTCAGATGCTTATAATTTAAAATATTTTAATTGGATTCAATTAAAATTTCACGTGGTAGCATCTTATACATGTATGTTTTCATGTACCAAGTTTCGTCAAAATCTGAGATGGTGGGTGACATTTTGTAAAATTGCTGGATGATTTGACATGGTGATAAAAGACCCCGGTGATAAAAGATTAAAAATTCTGTAAATACGCTCATCGCGAAGAACTACTTACGCAGCGAGAGGGATAAACATATTATAAAATTGATCTCCCCCCCCCCCCCCCCAAAAAAAAAAAAAAAAAAAAGATTTTCTGTGGAATTGCTCATTATCAGGATTCGGATACTCTCATTACTGCATGGAGATTCAGTGAGTCCCAAAAATACAGACAAAGATCAAAAATGATATCCCAAGCTAAAATACCTTTCTTGTATTTTCAGAAACGATTGAGATACAATTTTTAAATTGATTTATTAGGATTTATTGTAAAAAGAATTAGAAAATACTTAAAAACTATGAATTTTTTTTAAATGTAATATTGCCTGTCCCATAAATATAGAGATCGTCTGACTTTACTTAAAAATATTATTAGTAAAATATTTTTTTTCAGCAGATGATTAATTATTCACATTTCTTTAATGCATCTATCGTCTTCTGTTCTGACTTTTGTTGGTTTGGAATCATTTTTCGGCTTGTTTTTGACTGACTAATCGATCTTTTTATAAATTTGACAAAATGCCTAGAGGTAAAGAGATTTCGAAAGAGGGTTTCAGTCAAAGTTTTGGATTTAAAACTTAAAGGCAAAAAGAAGAATTCTGAAAGATATATCCAAGATTTTAAAGAGATCTTTAAAAAGTGTTTACAGAATTTTGCATACTGGCGACAAATAGTGTATTAAGAAAAGACCTGGTCGAAAAAGAATTACATTCATGCGTGATGACAGAATTATTCTAAGCATAGCATCAAGAAAAAATATTTCATTACGAAAAATTGCATCCAAATTTGGAGTGTCAAAAAATACGATTCACAGAAGAATACTGGAATCTAAACGAATAACTTTCAAGAAAATGTTGAAAAAACTATGCTTAAGATAACACCACAAAATTGTACATTTAAACTGGGCTAAGAAAATGATGTCTTATGGTGATAAATGGTTGTCAACAATATTTGGTGACAAGAAAAGGTTGAATTTAGATGGGCCAGATGGATATACATTTTACTGGTATGATTTAAGAAGCAAACCAAGAATTCTTTTTCACCAAACAGCAAACTGGAGTATCAGTAATGACTCTGGGTGGTTTTGGATTTAATTGACAAACATTTTTGGCATTTTGTAGCAAGAAAATGAACTCCTAGGACTATCAGCAAATCTCAGGTGAAATTTTTATTCCACTACAAACTTTGTTCGGAGGACCAAGCTGTGTATTTCAACCAGACAGGGCGCCTATTCACGTGTCTAACTCACCAAAGATGTGGTTTAATATGAATAATATCAATGTCAGGGACTGGCCATCACAAAGTCAAGACTTAAATCACGACTAACGTATGCGAACATCTAGCACGAAAGTATATGAAACTAGACGCTAATATTTTTCGACCAAGGACCTTACAACAGCGTTAGAGAAAGCAGTGTATGAACTGTTCCCAGAGATAATGCAAAACTTAGTACTTTTAATGGAAAACTGCGTATTTGAGGTGATTAAAGGTAATGGAAACACGATTAAATAATAACATTTGTAACTGTGTTCCTCAACCTTAAATAATCCATAAAACAAATATATTGTCTATATTTATGGTACACCCTATTTTCTGTTTTTTCTAAATAAATGATTTTAAGAAATAAGAAGAAATAATTTTCTGAGATTTTTCAGCACTTGTTGTTTTCTAATACAAATTAACCCTAACTTGTGTTTCATGTAGAGTTTGTAATTAGACACATATCATATATAAAAAAAATCATATATAAAAAATCATATATAAAAAAATCATATATAAAAAAATCATATATAAAAAAAAAAAATCATCCCATTCTTATTTTTTCTGCGAATTTTATTTTATGATTTTGTCTGTATTTTTGGGACACACTGTAATAGCAAAGCTAATTGTTAAAACAATGTAATACTCAATGAAATGACTTGTTCTCTTAATAAGACGCTAGACCACAAACGAATTAAATAATAATTCCATGGTTCTATGTCTATGATACAGCGATCGCCTTCATAAATCTTTCAAAATATTCAACATTTCATACCAGAAAAATATAAATACCAGTGTCGAATCTGAACCGAGTAGTATATGCATGCGGCCGTACCTTTTATTCTAGGTCAGGGACGGCAAACCTATGGCACGCGTGCCATAATTGGCACGCGACGGAATATTTCCGGCACAGTGTTGATTCAGAATTTAAAATAAAATATAATAAATAAAAAAGAAAAAACACGAATTTATACAGACTGGGCTTTAAAATTTTTTTTTTAATTTCCTGAAATTGAAAAAAAAAAAATAGAAAAGGACTTATTGAATCCCAAATTTCTTGAAATATGGACTCAATAATTTATCAAATTAAGAGAATATTTGGAGAATATCAGACATTATAACTAAAAATGCAAATTATGGAATTATGACTTGATATGTAATTTGTAGTTTTAACAATTGCCCCCTCTATATATCCCCGCGAGTCATTATTTTCGGAAATGAATGATACGACAATCTTAAATGTAAACCACTTGCGAAATAACTCGATTTCAGCTTGAATTCCGTTAAAAGTAACTAGGTATGAACCCTATAATAATTATTTGGCATTCAAGATGCACTAACAGAAAAAGCGTTTACTCTTTTATTAATTCCTAAAGTAAGCTAGTATGATTAGTACACGTATATGTTACTCCCATACCATTTAGTCTAATAAACAAAAATTAACGGTAATTTTGATTCAATAATTTTTATCTATTTTTTGGTTGTCGGCACGTCATGATCACGTAAAACCTCTTTTGAAAAAATCTGGTACGCGGTTGTAAAAAGGTTCGCCGACTCTGTTCTAGGGGGCAATCAGATTTTCCACAAAGAGAAATATAGGTGGCATTATTACCCACTGTGAATTTCCATATACCTTTGCATTACGGTCTCGCGTGTTTTAAGCATAATTTATAGCACAAGGGAAATGTACCAAAAAAAAAGGAGGGGTTACCTTGCAAAAGGTCGGGTAGAAGATTTTTTTTTTCTGAATTGTTTATAAGGATGCCAACATGGAAAAACCAAGTTTTCTAACAAAATTTCTTAAGGCAAAATTTTCTGTGGCCAAAAAACTACAAAATTTTGGAACTTTTTTTTGATTTTTTAAAAAAATATCTCGAGACTCGTTGCCGTAGCATATTATTTGTCAATTACAATATTAAAGAGGACAAAATTCTCTACAACTTTCATGTTTACAACTTTCTTATACACTCAATAGCAAGTGCAGATCCATTTCAAAAAATAGGACAATTTTTTCAATTTTCTTAAAAACCGTGAAAACCTTAGTTCTGCTCCGATTATCATATCATCCGTTTAAAAATCAAAAATCTAATTAATTGAGCTGAAAATGAAATCACACGGCATGTTAAACATGTCTTCAAAAATCACCCCAGCAAAATTCATGATTTTACTTTTAAAAATGGGTCTGAAAATGTCCCAGAAAATTTCGAGCTGTTAAGGGTGGAAAAATATTTTTTCGAATACACCCTTAAAGAAACCTCGTATATCAGTTCGTTTTGTAGCAGTCTTTTCTCTTCATTTTATTAGGATGTTATTTTTTATGATGTGAAGTTTAATATTTTATGCATGCAATGGACGAACGGCTGCGCACTGAAAACCTGATAAGTGTGTTCGAGGCATCAGCTGCTTGAATTCAATTGATGTTGTTTGACTCATGCACAGCATATTCATCTGGGCCAACGTCTTTGGGGTCTATTAGGCTGATGGCACTCTGAATTGATGGCCTCATCAGTCAAAATTTCAACTGTCTGTTCATCAAAATCTTCTTCAACTCACTCCTTTATTTCTTCTCGATTCAGTTGTGTTTCCGAAAGTCGTGCCGGATTATCGCATGCCGGATCTTAGGATACCGGATTAGAGGATGTTTGCTGTACTTGTAAAAATAATATAATGCATTTACAACCGATGATGAACCTTCTAATAAGGGAACCTGCCTGTAACGGATTTTTCTTCTTTCCTATGCAATTCCGACTTAGAAGACTTTATTGCATAGAATGTTTAATTTTTTTAAATTTCTAAGTCATAAAATGTGGATTAACGATATTGATGATTTTTTTGTAAACTATATTGATTTTTTAATGCATCTCTATTTGTATGTAAATATCTGAATAATTAATAATACCATTAATTTTTTACATGATTTGGACACTCGAAAATCTGAAAATTTTTATATAGAAAACCCTTCTAAAACGGAATCAAATAGGAGAGAAAAAAAACTTCGGTATAGTTAACTTCCTTTTTTAGCAGGTCCTTCGTCTCTAGCAAATGTATTATGATTTTTTCAAATGGATTAATATATCCAAGTTGCACCGATAAAAAAAATTTCGTTTAAAACAGGATTTCGTTGTACACAGATTCTTCTAATAGGTTCTGAAATTCTGTATCCCCATCCGTATAAATGTATATGTACTATTCTTTAAAAAGAGTTTTAATTGTGGAACAATGGTAGCTTAAAAATATATGTGTTTTAGGCCAAACTGGTACTGGAACTTCACCGGATTTATAAAAATCCAGATTTTTGAAAGAGTATCAAATGTACTTCTGATATTCTTAATGGTGCATTCATTCATAATTAATTCGAAGCCAAGTGATATTTATGTGGGGAAAAAAATAAATCAATGTTTTTTTTAAATATTTATTTATTTTTTCTCACATAAGTATCACTTGGTTTTGAATTAATTATGAATAAATGCACCATTAGGAATATCAAAAGTACATTTGGTATTCTTTCAGAAATCTGGAATTTTCAAAAATCAGGCGAAGATCGGATTTCGACGCTGCCGGATTTTCGAGATTATGCTGCACATTATTAATCAATCCTCTAAATTCTTTCTCTCCTAAATTTTATGATAACCTCTCATCCCCATTCTTTGGTCTTACAGCATACAATTTGTCATATGGAACATATTTTATAGCTACCGGCGGTGGTGAAATGCGGAAGATAGGAGGGCAGTATCCCACTCCCCATCGATTAAAATATATTATATAGGGATGAGGGCAATACTGCTTTGCACAAGGTTGGCGACGGAGAAGTAGTTGGGATAAAAAAAAGCACGCCAAATTGAATTGGCCTAGGATAAACTAGATCGGCCTAGGATAAACTAGTTCGGGTCAATAAATAGCAGGCTAAACTAGTTTATCCAATGAGCGTTAGGTTAATCTAGTTCGGCCTAAAAAAAACCAGTTTATCCTGTGGGCGTTAGGATAAACTAGTTTGGCCTAGGAAAAACTAGTTTATCCTGTGGGCGTTAGGATAAACTAGTTTGGCCTAGAAAAAACTAGTTTATCCTGTGGGCGTTAGGATAAACTAGTTTGGCCTAGGAAAAACTAGTTTATCCTATGCACGTTAGGATAAACTAGTTTGGCCTAAAATCGGGTTTGGCCGGTAACATAATCATAAAGTAGGAACAATTAAGTACATTTTCCTATTACATACGGAAAAGAAATTTAAAGTCGTTTTCAACTAGTTTGGCCTAAAATCGGGTTTGGCCGGTAACAATTAAATAAAATGTTCTAGAATCAATTAAAAAATGTTTCGCAATTATTAAGCAAGGAAATTCTTAATCGCATAATTTACAAATTACGGCATTTTGTATTTTTGTAATTTTGATAAAGATAATATATTCTATTTTTTTTTGTTTATTGATGTTCGATTTTTGACATTTTACAATCAGAATATCAATTCTTAATATAGGGATGAAACGGCGTTGCACCCTGGCATTATACTATGTTGAAAGTGTTTAATCTGTTCAACATAGTTGAAAAATGTTAAAAATTATTTACGTGTGTGAAAATTAAATTGAAAATTCAACCACGAAAACAAGTGAAATAATTTTTACGAAATATCATCGATAGCAACAAATTATGATAGCACAAAATGTGTTTGGTAAGTCAAGTACAACAAAAAAAAATTATCTTTTTCATTTTTCTGACGACTGTTTCTAATGTAAAACGCTTTTCAAATTATTTTCCGTATCATAATAGGAAAAGGAACTTAATTATTCCTAGTTTATGATTAAATAAAATGTTCTAGAAACCACTTAAAATTGTTTCGCAATTATTAAGCAACGAAATTCTTTGCATAATTTACAAATTACGACATTTTGTATTTTTGTAATCTTGATAAAAGATAATATATTCTATTTTTTTTTTTTTTTTTTTTTTTTATTATTATTATTGACGTTCGATTTTTGACATTTTAAAATCAGAATATCAGTTCTTTAGATGTGTCAAGATCAAGGGTGTGTCAAAAATGCAATAAGTTAAATTTTACTGTCTTTTTATTATGATTTTCTGAGTCATGATGCGTAGAAAATTAATTTTGAAATATGCTTAAGGGGACGAGGGACCTTTAAAATAAATTTTTTATTTTTTGTAAATTTCACTTTATATATTATTCAAGGATACATTACATACATTATTGGTTTATACATATAAATAAAACTGTACATCGAATTTGATATATTTGAATATAAAGGTAAGAAAAAAAATATTTTCAAATTTTTTTTTAATTTTGAGGTTCAAAAGTACAAAAAATTAAGAAAATATTTTTTTCTTACCTTTATATTCAAATATATCAAATTCGATGCACAGTTTTATTTATATATATAAGCCAATCTTATATAAAAAAAATATTGGGGATTTTCATTGATATGCAGTTCACATGGGGTATTATGAAAAGTTCTAAAATATTACAGAAAATTACTTTTTTTTTTTTTTTTTTTTTTTTTTTTTTTTTTGTGGTAAATGCATGCCATAATGCATATAACGTACCCTTGAATAATATTTAAAGTGAAATTTACAAAAAATGAAAAATTGATTTTTAAGGTCCCTCGTTTCCTGAAGGAAGGTTGGCAATTCCCTTTTCTAATGCTAAACCTATGGGCTTGGAATACATCCGTATTTTTCAAATTTCTCCTCGGAAAATTAAAAGATTTTTCTTCTGTCTTCTGTATGCTCTTCTTGAAGAACCCTTTAGTCCCCGGTATGCTATTTTTTTCTACCAGCAATTAGTGTCGTCTCCAAAAAATAACGTTCCGTTGTATAAGCCAGCCGTAAAACAAAGCAGATGTATCATTGTACGGAATAATCTCTACTGCAACTTCTAAGCATCGCATATTTTCAATTTTTATACCGTCGTATTAGGGGAAAAAAAGTACTTTTAAATGCGATTTGTTTGAAAACGGCATCTCCATTTATTTTTTAGATATTAATTTTTTTGTAGTTTTCAGCGCCATTTGTTAATTTTGGCAACTCAAGTACTCCATTTCTGTCGAAAGTAAAGTAAAAATAGTTGGAAAACAGCAATTATATTTTTTTGTTGCCATTTTCCCATTAAAAAAAAAAAAAAAAAAAAAAAAAAAAAAAATTAAAATATGTGCTATTTTGCAAAAAATATAAATGAATGATTTCTGATAAAACGTGGAACTATTATAAGCTAATTTAATTTTAAATATCTATATTAATATTACAAACAAATGAAGGCATATAAACCATTAAATAGGCGATTTTTTTTTTTTTTTTTTTTTTTTTTTTTTTTTTGCTGGATTTGTGTAGTATTCTGAGATAGTTACGCCCGCCCTTACTTTATTGGAGATGTTGTTTAAGACTGGATCGTAAATGAGGAATCCTTCAAAGGATGCGGATGACGTCGTTTTATATAAAATAAAAGCGTGTGTTTTAAGTCTTAAAACTGAACTATCTATATATTTATATACATATATATATATTTTTTTTCTTTCTCGGGGGTGACACTAAATTCTGAAAAAGCAGAATTCCTGTTTTCTAGTTTCCTTTTTTATTGGACAAAATATTTTAAAAATACATTGTTACCTTTGTTTAAGGGGACAAGGGACCTTCAAATTCATTTATTATTATTTTTTTTAAATCTCACTTTAAACAGTATTCAAGGGCACACTCTATGCATTATGGCATATATTTATCACACATGAAATAAAACAAGTGGAAAAGTGTGATCACAGATCGCACAGAGGGTTTCGTTTAATATTCCTTTCAAAACGCTTTAATACTTTTGCGAAATCTGTTAGTTTCACATTTCGCAACCAAGGGGCACACTCTATTCTAAACAAACCACTATCCGAACGAAACTCCGTTTAACAAACTATCCGTAGATATGTTATTCGAGGGGATCAGGCCCATAGCACCCGAGATAGGTAGGCGTCCCCTGGCGATAAAAATTGGAACTAAAATATGTACGGCTATGGTGCATAATAGGAAAGAGTGGTCAAAGGAGTGTCGGCAAAAGTTAGAAAAGTACACCCCGGATGAAAAAGGTGGAGGTTAGAAAAATTGCTAAAAATACAGAAGTTAGATACCGGGATGGTAAATAATATAAGGTTTTCTGAAAATTTATGATTTTTCGTGTGATCGCAATTGTGCTGCTATAAGTATGCAAAATTTCACATCTCCAACTTAATTAGGGGCTGAGTTAGAACAAAAAGATTAAAATACACAAGTTAGAGCCCAGAGGGGTAAATATAAGACTTTTTCAAAATTTTATGATTTGTCGTTTGATGCAGGGCTTAATTTGCGCCGGAGCCCACCGGAGCCCGGCTCCGGTACTTCTCTGTTTTTAGTAAATAATTAAATATTGGTCGTAATTCACCGGAGCTTATAGACAGACCAGACGACGACTATAGGTGCTACTTATTTATATAATTATGATGTAGAATCATATATTGATAATTTAATATACTTAAAATCAAGATGTTCCTAAATTACATTCCATTAAATTATTCCGTCCTCTCATAAATCTTAAAAAATCTATTCATTAACTGTCTAATATAACTTGATTTCTTATCTCATCTAAAATTCTCTCTTTTTAAATGAAAGTAAATATATCTTGCTACAATTGACGGTTATTAATAATCCAGATGTAATCATAATAATATTTATTCCTGTCTAAAATAACTTTATGCCAGCTAAAGTACTTTTCTTTGAAAAGTTTAATGCTTATTTCTTTATCGTTATAAAAACGTTATAAAAACACTGTGGCGATACGTTTTAAAAACGTATCGCCACAGTGGCTCCGTTAGATTTTGAATTTTCATATGTAGCACGGCTAACGGATTTTTAATTTAATGTTTTTCGTGGTTCGACATACAGTCCTCCCCACTTAATCGGGTCACGGATAATCGAATACCCCGCTTATTCGAATAGAATCCTCCGGAACCGAATTTATTCTCATTGGCTCTATGTTATTTTTCCCCGCTTAAACCAAGTACCTTTTACGAACGTACCCGCTTAATCGAATAACAACTGTGTGACCGATGTTTGAAAACAGGCGCGGAAAGCAGTTTCAGCTGGGACTTCCTTCCACCTTTTGTCATTTTCGGTTCCTTTAGGCTTAAAACAAATTTTCAGTTCTTCCTGCAATGATTTCGGCCAGCAGGTGTATAATGGACAGATCAAATGATTTCCCGCCTTGATCTCCCCACCATCACTTCTTGCTGTTAACCAGGCAATGCACCGTTACTCGAGATGGTAGTTGCAATATTCTGTACTCATTCGAAAAATAACTCGATATTTATTACTTTAAAATTCCACTTAAACAAACCACTGTCAACGAATTTTTTTAAGGCAGTATAAGTAACGTAAATTAGAAGTAGCAAAGTTTTGACTAAATTCAAACGAGCTGCATTAAGTATGATATGTAAACCATATAAATGTATGCACTATTATATTATTAAATGACATTAAATTAATACATATTTACTTTACATTTATATTTATTTTAGTTTCTGTTATTCTGTTAATGATTTATTATGCTGTTAATTAAATATATCGTAGATGGCTATTTTGCCTTTTTATTACGCATTAAATATTGCAGTTATAATTCCCCGTTTAATCAAATATCCCGCTTAATCGAATATTATTTCGGGAACCGCCAATATTCGTTTAAACGGGGACGACTGTATGTATTTCCCGGAGACTTGGCAACCGGTTCTTGTAAGCTAAAGAGGTAACTTTTTACGCTCGTGTTACGGGATCACCTTACTGTGTCTTGTTGGCTTTGAATAAAAGAAAATTCCATCGGATTTTTAAGTGTCTTCAATCTGTCTTTATCTCCAGTATTTTATTTTCTGGAAATGGATCGAAGTTTTCGTTAATCAAGCTGAAGTGTCGTTCGTTATTTCTCGTGCCCGTCCGTCATATTTCCGGGCTGGCGATTTAATTTCTGGGAAAAAAAAAAAAAAACTCCTGAAACCAGAACAATTTAACTAGCATTTCCGTGTGAGGTCTTTGAATATCACCATTACCGTTTGGGTTTGGTTTTTGGTGCTGATTGACATGTTGGACTTTGTATTGTATGTTTCGAAATATATTACACTAAAAAATTTATTAATAATCAAAATTTAGTGTGTATATGTTATTTCAAATATTATTTGTAAAATTTTGTTTGATGATGATAAATAAAGATCTAAGATGTGGAAAATAAAGGTCTTCAGTAAATAAATAAATAGAAATACTTAATTCATCTTTAAAAGTTAAAGTTAAACTTACACTAAGTGCAAAATTACTTAAAAGATGACAAAGTATTTAAAAATGTTAAATTATTTTTATTTTATTTTATTTTTTTATTTTATTTTAAATTATTTTATTTTTTATTTTATTTTATTTTATTTTAATACCTTAGTATACTTTCAACTATAAAACATAGTCTTGTCATAGAAGACTATGTTTTATAGTTGAAAGTATACTAAGGTATTAAAATAATTTAACATTTTTAAATACTGTGTCATCTTTTAAGTAATTTTGCACTTAGTGTAAGTTTAACTTTAATAAAGGTCTTATTCGCATTCATTTGTATGGTGTAAAATAAACATTAAGACACAGAATTTTCGCATGATGGCTTTTCTACAAATGTGAATTTGTTCTATAACGTCTTTTTTTTTTCGCCTTAAAGAAAAAAAAACTAATTGGATATTTTATTTAGAAACCTTATAATTATTCAATTTCTGTAATAGAAAAATAGGTACTTTTTATATATTTTTTCCAAATATTAAGCGATCTTATCAGTATTCAATGCATGATTTTTTTTTTCATTTCACTTTTGTTAAGTAATCAGTTTTTTAAAAACTTTTTTTTAAACTAATTAATAATTTTTGCTTACTATACCAATCGTAAATTATTTTTAATCAGAAATATTTTTACTTACTAGGCTTTCTAAAAAATGCTTAAAAAAGTGAAAACGGTTATAAGCTATGATAATTTTATACACGCTACTCAATGTGCACGATTTTTCTTTATTAAAATTTGAATAACGCTACTTTTTTTTATGAGATGTTGGATGCAATCTGTTTTCCATTAAATAAAACTAGACCTATTAATGAGAAAATTCTATTTTAGATAGGTTTTTGTCTTAGCAAACGGTACAACGCCCCTAATTGTTTTTGTTTTTTCCCCAAAGAATCATGAATTTTTTTTCGTCCAAGAAATTTGTTACAGACAAGTTATGTTATAGACGATTTTTTTATAGACAGGTTTGTTATAGGCGGATTCCTGTATAGACAACCCCGTATTCACAGGTTTTACTGAGTTTAATTTAAAAAAGTGATATAGATTGTTAAAAGATGTTAGCCCTCCCAAAATTTTTCAGATCCCCCCCCCCCCCTGACATGCCTCGCTGGTTACAGCCCTGAATCAAACGCAATCTATTTTCTATTTCGAATACAGACCAACGGCTTTTACTTAACCTAACCTAACCAACAGAATAACTTTAAAATAAATAATTAAATAATGATACCATAATAATTACGAACGCAATTATAAAAAGGCTTGTTCATATAAAGGAATTTTCAGAGAAGAAAAAAATATATCATTGAATGAATAATATATTTATCACATTCTCAAAATAAGTAAATATGCAAATCGAGGAAATTAGGTGTAAGATTTAACGGCGGTATACAACTATACTTTCGTTGATTAAAAATAAAAAAGTTCATAAAACTCCTAATCACCAGCCTTAATCAAATATAAGTTTGTAATGTGCTTTATTATGCAAAACCATAAAAACATTTTTTAACGTATATATTTTACCAAAAATATACCCTATAAACTACCAAAAAGGTAAAATTTCTGCAAAAATGGCCGCATATATTATATACAAGCTAAAATACCCGGCGTTGCTCGGAATTTTAAGAATGTTTGTTTTGAAAAATCAATTTCAAAATTATAATAGATCAACAAGTAAAAATTAAATTTAAAAAAATAAAAAAAATCCGACTGCGTAAAAAGCGAACTAATTAATTATTTCTCATCAATGCAGAACTATTTTTTATATTACTTACCTATTTTTTTTTTTTTTATTTACTTGCATTGATGACTTTTAAGTTGTGTTTAATTGTTAGTTCCTATCTATAAACACTGTTTTGTTGAGGCCTATTATAGATGTCTATGACGGTTAGAGTTGCAGTAAAGCTAGAGGTCCTACCTACACAACTTCCAGGTTGTGTAATATTTAAACGGAGATTCTGACTGTAAAATAGTCAATGAAACATCGTCTTCATTTTGAAAGACCTATCCAATGCTATGCCACTCAATAGGGTGCATAATTTTTTTTTCGTCTATACTGCCATTTTGTATTTTACGGCCGCCATTTTGAATTTATAAAAACAAAACCTAGCCTATAACCATCGGACGGTTAAGACGAATCGATAGAGACCTCATTCATCGAAATCCATCCAGCCGTTGGTATGTTTCGAGGGTATAAATAAATCCACATACCCAGATACGCGTGAAACACATAACACTTCTTGGCAGACGGGTAAAAAGTTAAACAAATTCAGGGAACCTCGAAATGTTAAAATATGCCAATTTTTACATAATCGGATTTTATCATGTTTCAATACTTTTTTTCAAACTCATATGACGTTATATATTCACCTGCTGACGTCCATTATATTTCCAATATGAAATAATATTCATTTTTTTTTTAATTCATCAAACTATTTATTTCATTTTTGTTTTTCCCGTGGAAATATTGCAACAGAAAAGTTATGGCGTAATATTCACCTTTTTTTTCTTAAATTCGTCAAACTATTTATTTCATTTTAATTTTTCACGTGGAAATCTTGGAATGGAAAAGTAATTGTTGTGGTAAGAATTTCATTGTGGATTTCTAGATATTGGCAATTGCTATAACGAAAAATGTTTAAATTTGATAGGAAATTGCTTTTAAATTGGTGTTTTTTTATGAAAACTGAACTATAATTTGTTTCGATTCCGGATTACTTTAGTTCCCTCGGCTGTGTTTTAATACACATGCACTTAACATTTCCCACTTCTGGTTTCCAAACTGTGGATTTGTATAGAATTACAGACAGAGAGACAAATTTTCCTTTTTATATATCAGATACATGTTCATCATAACATATCTTAATAAGGCTGCTAATAATTACTCCATTATCTGCAAATATTACTATCATTACCTACTAACGAAACGATATCATCATAACACATGCTGATAAGGCTGCTAATAGTTATTCTATCATCTGCAAATATTAACTATCATTCCTTTCTAAGAAATGTAGTTGCTTGTAATAATATTTTCGCACTTCGTAATACCTCATTAGAAGAAAATATGTATCGTAAGTCACCATAAATTTACTTGGCTTAAAAAGTAAAAACTTCAATTATCCATACATTGTTATGATTCCTAATTTTCATAAACATCCTTTAAAATTCCGCACTGTCACCGTAAGATGTAATACTTATAATAAACCCGCTAATACGTTATTTTCAAATGTACTTGCACAAATTTATAATTTAAGTATAAAATAACCGATCAAGTGCAAGCATTACTCGCATACAGAGGGTTCCATACAATAAATATATAAATTAGTAACTGGGCATTGCATTACACAAATATAGTCTATTTCGCATCACTTTTTCAAAATAAAAATATGTTACATATCCTTTGAAAACATTTTGAATGGAAATATACAAAATATAGCCCCACATGAGTACTCCTAGCACTCCCAGCACTCCTCAACTTCTTTGCTGAACGCCCGCAAATCGAAAACTTTTGTGTGACGGAAAAATGCTGTTTTCTCAAAAACTATGTGCCCAAGGGTAATCGCTATAATTTCCCTGCAAGGTTCAAATTAACTTCTACTACCCGAATTTTTTCACAATTTTAGTTTCAGTAGATTCGGAAATAGAGGGGGGGGGGGCATATTTTTGCATTACATTTTCGACGATCTATCTGAAAATATACTACCTAAAATTAAAAGACATTTATTTTTGAGTTCGGCGTTACGAAATCTTTCCCACGCGATATACAACGAAAATACTGTTTTTGCCCCTCTACATTTTACCTGAATATATTTATGAAGGGTTAAGAATCTAAAAATATGTGAGTCAATATCCTTTATTACTTCAGCCAATTTGAACTTTCCACATTCCATAGTTTACGAGTAAAATGGCTGTAACAGACGGGCAGGCAGACATAGGAGTGATCTTATAATTGTTCCGTTTTTAGGTGCGTTCGTAATTATATAAATACATAGCACCTATAGTCTTCGTTCAGTCCGTCCGTCTGTCTGTCGGTCCGTCCGTCCGCATACAACAGAGCAAAAACTAGCCAACCGAATGGTCTGAAATTTTAAATATATAATTGTTGCAATATTTTGTCGAGACATTTCAAATTTTATGAAAACCTGATGTATAATTTAATGACAGGGACAGTCAAAAGTACTCCGTTGCATTGCGGTCAATGGGAAAAAATTATTTCAAGTGCATTTTAATGATGTTACAGCCTTTCGAACAGAATGAAATTGATATACATACACTAATTGGAGTGCACTAAAATATACATTCCGTGCAATATGCGGTGCAAAAAAATTTATAATACTAGCTGTAGTACGAATGCACCTCATTTGCCACATTTGACGTGCAATTTCCAACTTGTTACTTTTTAAGTACGGAACCCTAAAAACAGTTTTGAATATGTAAATAAAATACAGGCATTTACAAACGTAAACAATATTATTACATATGTTTTCAAGCACTTATTCAATAATATCATTTTAGGGGATTTACATTCTGCTATTGCATTATTTATAGAATATTTCCCATCACTACATTTACCTGATACTATTGATAGAGATGATTTGAAATCTTTAACTATTTTTTGTACTTCATTATAACTATATCTTCAAAACATTAAAGGTACATAAAACCCTCGCGGTTGCCGTTTAGCGGTAGTTAGGGTTAAACAAGAGGATTTTAGGTAGATTTCATAAGAAATACTATTACATTTTCCCCTATTTGAAATATCTGAAATTTTTTTGCAGGTCTACGCCGATCGTGACTCCTAAAACCCAAAACCACACCCAGTTCAAAACTTTATCTATGTAGCTATATCACTTTTTTTTATAGATACTATAACTTCCGTAATTTTGCACAAATCTGTTCCAAACTGATACAGAAAATCAAGGTGCAGAAAATCTCGGTCAAGTTTGTTAATGGGCAAAATCGGACCAAAGGGGTGGAAATAGGAAGGGCTTTTGTGAAAACAGAAAATCCTCATAACTTCTTAATTATGATTCATATCAAATCAGTTTAAAGTTATTAGACGTTAATAATAACGTGTAGGAAAAAGGCCAAAAATGTATGCAAGACAGATTTTGATATCATTAAAAATGTGCTCAAGGGGCGGCGAAAAAAATAAAAAAATGGGGTTTTAAGAAGAAAAAAAATCACAACTTCGTCCATTCACAAGATATCAAATTAAATTTATTATAAATCTTCTTAAAATTATCTACAATTTTTATATTGACACGTTTTTGATAAGACAAACTCTTACAGCAAAAAATAATAGTAATAAAAATATGAAAAAATAATAATAATAAATAAATAAATAAATAAAAAGAGGGGAGGGAGAAGAAAAATAAAATTCATAACTTCGCCTACTCGTGAGATATCAAATCCCCTTAAATTTATTATATATCTCCTTAATATTATCTACAACTTTTGTATTGACAAGTTTTTGATAGCACTGACACTCACAGCAAAAAAAAATTGCGGGGGTGGTGGGGGGGGTGAAACTTGTGCCTGTGGGCCGAGCCGGCAGGGATTTTTTCTTTCCGTCTTGATTCAGGTATTTCACCGCCCCTTGAACGCTGACACGAAAATGGCGACTGTCGAAGGCGGAATTTTTTTAACGCATGTATGGTCCCCTAAATTTAGGCACCAGTATTTTATAAAAGATTTCTTTGTACTTTTTAATCTCAGATAATTAAAGACGAAAAAACTTAAAAAAATATATTGGTACCAAAACTCAAACACACACGCCGAATCGTACACGCGCTGGAAAAAAACCGCCTTTTTTGTGTCAGCGCTCAGGCCAGGGTATTTTGTGCTTGACGTCATCAGTTATGAATATGCTTTTTTATGCATCAACTTATTAGGAAACTTATATAATAGAACTTAATTATTATATCAGGAAATATATTTCCCTTATTAATTGGCCATTAAAAAACCGTTGAATAATAATTGTTGCAGAAATCATGAGAAAGTTTTCTTATTCCCTCCCGGTGATTTTATTTGTTTTATACTTTGTCTCACCATTTCTTCCAATTCTTTGATCATTAGCAAGGAAAACCCATTAACCTGTCTGCTATCAAGGTCAAGATGTAATTTCTTCTTCTTCCTTATTTTCGTTTGCTTATTTTTTTTTAAGCCTTTAATTAATGAGAATTCGTATTTTCATAAAGAATCTGCCAACGTCCATCGTAAAATATTTGTATTATATAATCCGAAAACGTAACTTTTGCACAGTTATTACAAAAATGAAATAAACATAAAGGCGTCCGATTACATCTGTTCTATAGAAACATTTCACGGTCTATTTGAGATATAAATAAAACTGGAGCGTTGCGCCTACATCGTCAAGGTTTTTTGTAACGTTGTATAAATCAGTAATTGACGCAATTCAAGTAAAACAAAGTACAGTAAACTCTGTCTAAGGCGGAATCGATCGGAACCGAGAAAATTTTCCGTGGTAGACAATATTCCGCCTTAGCGAAATTTTACTCTATGTCTACGGATTCGCAGGGACTGGAAAATCTTTCCGAGTTAGACAGATTTCTTTCTTACACAGAGCCCGCCAAAGCGATATAAGTAAGCGTCCTATCTTAAATGGGAGAAATAACCGCAAGATTAAAAGCGAGGTCATATCAATCAAGGTCATGCGCCACGTAGCGCATGGAGTGTGAACTACAGGTAGATACCTAACTGTTTGAATTAAAGATTTAGGAAATACGCGCCACACTAGGAGCCCGCGTATGTGAATTATCACTCCGTCCACAAGGTGGCGCAACTGTGTTAATTTACGCCTATTTCCAGCATTAAGTTTGTTCGCTTACTTATACCGCTTTGGAGCCTGCCTTAGAGATAGTTTACTGTACAGGGGTGGCCGAAAGGGGACCGGAAGAACAAAACGGTTTACGACATTACAATTTTCAAACTTAATTATCTAAATTTCATTTTTTTTCCGGTGACTTTTTAAATAATAAATAATAATAATTCTTCACAATTGATTAAACATGAAAAAAAGAAATAAGAATTTTCCGTCAATCCCCCCCCTCCTCCCTTGAACTGGCAATTTTTAATACTGTTTTCTATTTATTTATTTATTTTTTTTAACTAAGCAGGAGAAAGTTCAGTTGAACTGAGCGCCCATGTCAAAAAATATAATAAACTGTTTCAATTCTTCCTTTTGTATAAAAAACCCGTAAGAAGTTTATTTTTATTTTTTCAATTGTTACAATTCTGTATTTGTTTTTTTTTTATGTCGATATGTTAAAAAGGATCTTGTAATAGGGATTTTAACAAAAATAGTTAAGGAGATAAAGGATCTTTGAGATTCTCGAAAACGATAAAAAAAAAAACACCATTTTCGAAGTACGAAAGCTTTAATAATATACAATTAAGATTTTTCTTTTTCTTTTCTGCCTAAAGTACACTCGTATATTCTTAAGTACATAAGTACAAAATAAACGTTGTATATGGGGTATTCTCACAATCTTTTGACTTTCATGTTCCTGAATAATAATTTTTTATTTAATACACTTTTTTATGTTTTTTTAATTTCATATACTGGGGAACATCCCATTGTATGATTGCATAACAATATTAACGAGATAAATAAGTTTTGGACGATGTTGGGGGTCCAAATACCAGGAAAACTCATCTACCGTCCCGTGTCCCTGATGCTGATTTTTAAGTTTGGAGCTGTCTGGATAAAATTGTTTCAATAAAAATAATTCGATGTAATTTTTTTCTGAAACTGGAACTATTGTTTTATATAAATATGTAGCTAAAAATTAACTGCACACATTTTTAGGGTTGTTATTATTTTTAAAACTCTGTCCCTGGGTTTTAGATTCCTTACCATCCATCTTCTAAAATCTTCTAAAATTATACAGAAAATCATTTCAGATGCAGCCACAGAATTTTTTTCAAGTTTTTTCTCATACAGAAGTATGCTAGAGAAAGAATGTCTAAAATTCTTTGGCAGGAAATTTACTGTAGAATTTAAATCAGCATTTAAATATCAATTTCAAGCATCATGGCTTTATTGGTAGTCTCACCGTCCCCAAGGTTTATTCCTGCACTTTTCGAGGTAAATATTTTTTTTTTTTTTTTTTAAATTTAATCCAATGTTAACAACTGTTTCTAAAAATCAATGAACACTGTGGATATCACTTAGTCTTAACATGATTTGCCTAAAAATAGGTGGTAATTTTCCTTACCGTTCCTTTTTTTTTACCATTTCGTCCATTTTTTCCAATACCATCCCCTTTTTTTACCTTACCGTCCCTTCTTTAACACCCCTTTAAGACAATGTTATACAAAAATTCTGTATTAAAAGTAGTACATTGGTATTATTTCTTATTAGAATGTCTTGTGGGTACTATGCAAATGCATTATAAGTAAAAATTTAGAAGAAAATAAAAAGTTATAGGGGTAAAATGGTAAGGAAAATTAAACTCGCAAGTTTAACTTAAACCTCAGTTAAATAAAAAAATTTTCGCTGCTGACCATTTTTTCTTTATTTTGAATCATTAAGGCATTCGTCTATCAGATTAAAATGTTATTTTAGCAAGTTCAATTTTGTCAGACTTTTTTTCCCAAAAGTCAGATTAAAGTAAGATTGTGAGAATGCCCCATATACAAAAGCGATATTTTATTCAATTTCAATTTTTAAAATTTAAATCACTATTACGTGAATAAAAATCATACAGAGTTGCGCGCATGATAAAATTTGAAATTATGCATACAGAAAACTGTTTTTGTCCGTTACAGAATCATAGCACACTTATTTTTAATTTAAAATTAAAGTATACACGAAAAGTATTGTTTAAATCTATTTTTAACACACAATTTAAAATATTTCGAAAAAAAAAATCATTTTTTTTTTCAAGAGCAAAAAACACAAGAAACAAAAACAAGTTCCAAATTGCACGTCAAACGTGTCAAATGAAGTGCGTTCGTACTATAACTAGTTTTATAAATATTTTTTGCACCACATATTGTACTGAATGTATATTTTAGTGCGCTTCATAAGTGCATATCAATTTCATTCTGTTCGAAAGGCTGTCACATCATTAAAATGTACTTGAAATATTTTTTTTCTCATCGGCCGTAATGTAACGCAAAACTTTTGACTGTCCCTGTAATTAAATTATACATCCGATTTTCATAAAAATTGAAATGAGTTGACAACATTTTGAACAATTATGTATTTAGAGTTTCAGACCATTCGGTCGGGTAATTTTTACCCTGTTATATGCGGACAGACCGACCGAACGACGACTATAGGTGCTACGAATTTATATAATTACGAACGCACCTAAAAAACAAAGCATGTCAATTGTTTTGGTCTTAGCATATAAACAATGAAGGTACACGTAGGTGGTTAAATTTTAAAAATTGTAGCTTATATAGTTTGAAAATAACAGGGCGCGCAAACTCAAGATTTTCTAATCTGAGAAAACACATCTTAGATTTTCAATATCCAAATATCTTCTATTATACTAGCTGTCTATAAATGATTATAACTTAAAAAATAAAGCAGATTTTTGAATGCGGTTTTTTGCATATTGTTGAGAAAAGTCTGAAGATTCAAAATAAATTACAAATCAAAAATTCATTTTCTGAAAGTTTAAAAGGTCCTGTACCTGCTTATACACTATATGGCCAAAGGTGACCGGTCACTTGCGATTTTAGACGTTTTGTAAAATAGCTAGAAAAATGCATGAGGAATTAACCTGAAACTGCAGGTGTATAAACAGTGTAGTATAGGTCATGTATTTCCACGAAGAATTTTCCCCGAAACAATATAGGGGACCGCCAACAAATTAAAAAAAGAACGAATATTTTTTGGATAACCCTGTAAAAAATAATGTAGCAAAAGCGTTCAAACTGGAGATTATGATTAAGTGTCTTATTGTAATATACTGTGTTCATTTTTATGAGGACAGCATGCATACTCGTAGAGAAATTAAGGTTTTTGTAAAAACAGTCCCAAATTTCGCCAAGTTTTTTGCTTATAATTTGTAGAGTTCTTAATATATATAAAAAAAAGTTATTTTCAGAAAATATGACAAACAATATTGTACACAATATCCTGCAATCAGAATTAAAAAATACCAAAAATTGGATGAAAAATGAGCAGGCTTACTAAAAAATGTTTCACTGCGCATGCGTGAATGCAATCAAAATATAATGTGCATAATGTATTAGATAAGTATATAGAGCAATTTTTGTGAAAGTCTCAAAACCATAGCTTGAAAATTCTGAAAATTATCGTCGATAGAATTAGCTCGAAATCCGTTGTTCCCAAAAGGAAGAAAAAAGATGAGGGGTTGTATCCAAATACAGCAGTACGTGCAATATTGTGTACGCTATCTTGGCACTAATCAACAGATATTTGATACAACCCCTCATCTTTTTGGGAACAACGGATTTCGAGCTTATTCTATCGGCGATAATTTTCAGAATTTTCAAGCTATAATTTTGAGACTTTCACAAAAGTTGCTACGCATATAGTACATTATGCGCATTATATTTTGATTGCATTCGCGCATGCGCAGTGAAACATTTTTTAGAAAATCTGCTCATTTTTCATCCAATTTTTATTATTTTTTAATTCTGATTGCAGGATATTGTGTACAACATTGTTTGTCATATTTTCTGAAAAGAACCCTTTTTTATATTAAGAACTCTGCAAATTATAAGCAAAAAAACTTGGCGACATTGTGAACTGTTTGCATAAAAACCTTAATTTATGTACGAGTATACAGGCTATCATCATAAAAATGAACACAGTGTATTACAATAAGCCACTTATTAATAATCTCGAGATCGAACGCTTTTGCTCCATTAGTTTTTACAGGGTTATCCAAAAGATATTCGTTCTTTTTCAATTTGTTGATGGTCCCCTATGGGTTTTCGGAAAAAATCTTCTCGGAAATATATGACTAATACTATACTGTTTACACTCCTGCAGTTTCAGGTTAATTCCTCATGTATTTTTCTAGATATTTAACAAAACGTCTAAAATGGCAAGTGACCGGTCACCTTTGGCCATATAGTGTATTAAAATGCCCGTCCTTGGATGCAAAATCCTCCAGGCATATCTTTTCAGCAATCTTGTCCTTTCCTGTATTTTTTCTGCGACCGGCAGAGTAATTTTAGTCCTCACATTTTTTCTGCCGTCAGTTATAAAATGCTTGCATTACATAATCCGAAATCGCAACAAACATTTGCATATTTATTACAAAAAATAAAGAAAAAAATGTATAAATAAATAATCCTTCGATTACCTCAGCTCTATAAAATATTTCACGGCCAGTTTGAGGTATAGAAAGAAAAATCTTATTGTTATGTCTACACCGTGAAGGTTATTTATACTTTTTTTTGTAATCAATATTAACATTATTAAGAAATAACGTCTGTATGTTTGTTTTTAGGGGTAATCTCTTGAATTACACAGTCGAATAAAAAAATAATGGTGGCAACATGCTGGTAACCATATACACGCTCAAACTTAGGCTATATTTGATGTTGTTACAACAGCCCTCGAGCTGGTGAAGGAGCAAAAAACGTTCTACAATTGCGATTTCTTTGTTATTGTTGGAGCTAGATACTCGAAATTTAGTGTGGCGACTACTTTTAAGATATAAGTACTCACTGAACGGTCTCGAAATTAAAAAACGGTAAAATTAACAAAAAGCATTCTAAATTACGATTTATTCAAAATTTAAAAGAATGTTCGAGAAAAAACGCCTTACAATTGCGATTTCTGTGATACTGTTAGGGATAGAAACTTGATATTTGGCATGGTGTTTCCTTATAAGATCTAAATGACGCTAAGAATGTTTTCTAAAAAATTCGAAATTTAAAACTGTGAAATGAGCGGAAAACGATTTAAGAACTTTCTAAATTGCGATTTATTTGGAATTTTTAGGATTAGAAACTTGAAATTTGACATAGTTGTTACTTTTAAGACGTAAATGCTCGCACAGACCAGTTTTTTTTTAAATAAATATTCAAAATTTAAAAAGATGTTCGAGGAAAAAACGCCTTACAATTGCGATTCCTGTGATACTGTTCAGGTTAGAAACTTGAAATTTGACATGGTGATTATTTATAAGATCTAAGTGACGCTAAGAATTTTTTCTAAAAATTTCGAAATTTAAAATTGTAAAATGAGCGGGAAATTTTTTAAAAACTTTCTAAATTACGATTTATTTGGAACTGTTAGGATTAGAAACTTGAAATTTTACATAGTTGCTACTTTTAAAGCTTAAATGCTCGCACAGACCAGTTTTTAAAAAATATTCAGAATTTAAAAGGATGTTCGAGAAAAAAAAGCCTTACAATTGCGATTTCTGTGATACTGTTAGGGTTAGAAACTTGGAATTTGGCATGGTGTTTACTTATAAGATCTAAATGACGCTAAGAATGTTTTCTAAAAAATTCGAAATTTAAAATTGTGAAATGATCGGAAAACAATTTAAGAACTTTCTAAATTACGATTTATTTGGAATTTTTAGGATTAGAAACTTGAAATTTGACATAGCTGTTACTTTTAAGGCGTGAATGCTCGCACAGACCAGTTTTAAAAAATTTTCTCAAAATTTAAAAAGATGTTCGAGAAAAAAGTCCTACAATTGCGATTCCTGTGATACTGTTCAGGTTAGAAACTTGAAATTTGACATGATGGTTACTTATAAAATCTAAATGCCGCTAAGAACGTTTTCTAAAAATTCGAGATTTAAAATTGTGAAATGAGCGGAAAACGATTTAAGAACTTTCTAAATTATGATTTCAATAGAATTGTTAGGAATACAAACTTAAGATTTGACATGGTTGTTACTTTTAAGACGAACATGCTCGCACTTAGACCTGTTACAAAAAAAAAAAAAAAAAAAAAAAAAAAAAAATCGAAATTTAAAAAAAATGATCGAGAATTTTTATTTCTAAAATTACGATTGCTGTAATACTATTGGGGCTATGAAAGTTTTAATGATGGTTACTTATAAGATGTAAATGCTTGCTAAGAACGATTTATAAAAAAGTTAGTCGAATGCGCCAATCCTAAAACTTTCTTTTATCTCACACATGTTAACACTTTAAAATTCAAATTAAGTTAAATAATGCTATAAAAAGTGATAGAATATCTTTATTAAGACTTACGATCGTTTCATCGCACAATCGGCGACATTTTCAAAATCAATCATTGAAAATGTCGCCGATTGTGCGATGAAACGATCGTAAGTCTTAATAAAGATATTCTATCACTTTTTATAGCATTATTTAACTTAATTTGTTTATAAGTGATTATTATACATGTTTTTATAACTTTAAAATTCGCTATCACAGTGAAAAAACTAAATGTCAATCTATTCCCATCATTCTAAAGATATGAAATTCTCTGCATTAGTTCTTGAGGCATGGCTATCACAAAAATCGTGTAAATCTTTCAAAAAGAAGCATAGCAGCGTTACCTGTTGGCTGATTTACAACAAAACTTAATCACCAACAACTTATGTCAACGTCTAACTGAATCTGAAGTTTGATAAAAATCCATGAATTAGTTTCTAAGATAGAGCTATTGTGAAAATCGCGAAAAATCCAGTATAGCCAAGCCATCTATTGGGAGATTTACACCAAAACCTAATCAGCAACAACTTGTGTCAACGTCTAACTGAATCTGAAGTTTGATGAAATTCCGTGCATTAGTTCTTAGATAGAACTATTTCGGATATCGTGAAAAATGTAGCATAGCAGAACCACCTGTTGGGCGATTTACATCAAAAACTAATCAGCACCAATTTATATCAGGGACTAACTGAATATAAATTTTTATTAAATTCCGTGCCTGAGATATAACGCCTACAAAATTTGTGTCACATACAGGCAGACAGAGTCGCAGACGAGTTTTATATTTAAAAAAAAAAAAAAAACAATTGTGGAACTCTTACTTCTAAATCGTGTAAATCCATCCTAAAACGGAAGTCGAAAATTTTTTCGAATCCAATAATTACTTCTTGTAAAAGTAGAAGAAAGTAAAAAATCGAAATTTAAAAGTGTGAAGGGAAGAGACGAAAAAGTGAGGAAAAGGTTAACGTTCTAAAAACGTTCTAAATTTCGATGTAGTATTTCGAATTGTTAGTGCTAGAATTTTAAAATGTATAACAAAACTAGCTTCTTTTCTTCCAAAACGATCGAAAGATCTCATGAAATTAAAATGCAACGCAACGTATTACTATGCAGCTAGGTAGTATTACATATATGAATATTTGATTCAGTTTGAGTATAACAAAAAGTATTAGATAGATGGGTGCTCGCAAAGGGGGAGGGGATTTTCAAACTCAATTAATCAAATTTTAAATAATTTAAATGTAGTTAACTAAAAATTTATTCTTTGTAAATAACTTAAAATAATTAAATGCTAAGAGATATGGAATTAAAAAACTCTGGCGCAACTGACGGAAAAGTTCTATTTTTACTTTCATCTATCTTTACAAGAAGAAAGAATTGGATTCGTGAAAATTTTCGACTTGCGGTTTTCGACGGATTTACACGTTTCAGGGGTCAGAGATCCCGAAAAACATGTTTTTACAAAATGTCTGTCTGTGACTCTGTGAGTCTGTTTGTCGGTCTGTATACGACACAAATTTTGTGGGCGCCCTATGTCAAGAACTAACGCACGGAATTTAATAAAAAACTATATTCAGTTAGTCCTTCATATAAATTGGAGCTCATTAGCTTTTGGTGTAAATCGCCCTACAGGTGGCGCTGTTCTGCTGCTTTTTCACGATTTCCGCAATAGCTCTATCTCAAGAACTAATACACGAATTTTCATCTAAATTCAGATGCAGAGTTAGACGATGACATAAGTTGTTGCTGAATAGATTTTGGTCTAAATCAACCAACAGGTGGCGCTGCTATGCTGCATTTTACAGAAATTACACGATTTTATCGATAGTCATATCTCAAGAACTAATTGACGCATTTTCATATCTTTAGATCCTCATGATAGGCATAGACTGCCATTTATTTTTGGCAGTGTAACAGCGAATTTTGAAGTATTAACCAAAGACCTTTTAAGATACATAGACCGGCAATTCCCATTCAAATGCATGCAAAATCATGGCAGCCATCTGAAGTAAATTGAAACACCTGAACCGCGAGGTTTGTACGTCAGCTGTGGTTATTTACTATTAAGTGCTATGGCTAGAATGAGCTTAAAAAATATTTTTTATCACTATATATGAAGTTTATGGCATATTTTTTTACATGAAGCTATTTTTTATACCTAAATATGCGTTATAAATATTGAATTTTCAGAAATAAAGTTAAATAAGGCGATTTATTAATAATTTTATGGATGATATGTTTGAAAAAGAGTATCTAATTTTAACATGCCTTATAAACCTAAATAAAGGCGAAATTTATATTTAAACAGATTGCTAAAGATTATAATTCCACCTTTTTTTAAGTTTGACTTACAAAAGTAACTGGTAGAGAAGTTTAGATTAAAGGTAGCAACTGTAACATAATATAGTAATTTACAAAATTTTAAATTACTTGTAAGGAAATCTACGTTTTTTAAACTAATTTTTATGCAAAAAAGGTAATTAAAAAAGTTCATATTAACGAAAGTAACAATATATTTTTATCCTTGGAGGATGTGTATTGAAATACTTACTTGCTATACGGAAAAAACAAAAAAATTGATGAATAATAAGGTTTTTTTTTTTTTTTTTAAAGGCCTAAATGAAATAGGGTAGACTTATACTTAATGATCCGCAAAGAAAAAATACGCTGATAATAGCATTTTCTTAGGTAAATTAAAATATAAAACATATATACTGCCGTACAACAGCTGTGATCAAAAATCCTCAGTTAAACTAACAGTTTGCCGGTCTGTATCTTAAAAGTCTTTGGTATTAACATGTATGAGATAGAATAAAATTTTGCTATTGGTACACCCGACTAGTTCCTTTTGCATTCATGTATTTGGAAATTGTCTTAGGGTCGGTGTCCCAAGGAACATGTTCCAATTCTTATTTTTATAAAAAGCCAGGAGAAACTTACTTTTGAATTTTTGTTGCAATTATTTTGCTTCTTATGTTGATATGTTTAAAAACTCGCGTGCAAGGAGGGTTGGGAGAGGGGGGGGGGTGTTCTAGGAAAATAGTGTTAGTTCTGATTACTTATGTTTATGTTCTATTTTTAAAAAACGTAAGCTTGTACCCGGTATACAGGCCTGTGAACAAATCTTCCCCTTCTTGAATTTTGTTCTGACATTCATATTAAAACCTTTGCATTATAAAATCCTTAAAAATTAGCTTTTGCCCAATTACTGAAAAAATAAAAATACATTAAATAAATTAATAAAAAACATCGATTACATCATATCTATAAAAATATTTCAAGACGTGTTTGAGGTAAAATAAAAACTGGAGGGCCGTGCCTACATTGCCAAGGCCATTGGTGCGTTTTGTAATGTTATGTAAATCAATAATTGATTCCATTTGCGCCGAAGGAAGAGTATATCAATCACATCAATATATTGCAGTAATTTCTGTTTTCCGAGATTTCCAAACAGATATTTCCTTGGGTGTTAATTTCTTTTTGGGATACTCCTTTGGAATGCTATCGATTGCGCAGCAAATAATGGTCATGGGACTAGCACATGTTCTAAAATATTATAAGAAACAAGCATTTCGCATACGGATGCCAACTTGAGACTTGTCACCAAGCGTGCATGCTGACCAACCGTGCATGAAACCAGTTTCAACCGGATAATATAAAGAGAGGAGGAGATATAGAGATAAATTTCATTAAATTAAAATGGCAATCACACTTTACTTATTATTACATATAATTAGAAAACTTATTGATCTTTTTTAGAATTTTTATTATCATCGTAATTACACTAGCATTAATGTTATTGCTAGCCAGTGGCGTAGTAAAACGAAATGACTCAAGGAGCTAAAACCAGGGTTCCCGTTGACTTTTGACCAACCTTAGTAATTTGGCCTAACTAGAAATAAAAAACAAGACTTAATTTAGTAAAAAATTTTTTTATTTATTTATTAATATTTTTGTGTTTTTTAATCAAATAAAATGAAAAAAGCAGAAAGCAGGAACTCTGCCGCCACACCAGTGGCTCAGAGGTTCTGCTCTCGAAGCTGGTAGACGGGAGGTGCTGGGTTCGAACCCAATCACGCCCGTCGGCCTAACCGTTTCGGAGTTTTCGTGGTTTTCTTCGAAACCGTGGATTAATATGCGTAAATACGGGTTAGGTTCCCTTAGAAAGACCCCCACGGAGGGTACTCCCCCTAGGGACTATATCCCTCGAGTTGATAATCGGCCGTCAAAAATCAACCCAACCCAGGAACTCTGCCTTTTCAGAATTTAGTGTCGCCCCCGATGAACCCCCCCCCCCCCCCCACACACACACAGGGTTCGTACTTGTCCTGAAATTTCACGACGATGAATCTTCGGTACAGGTTTTTTCTTATGGAAAAATTTCTTCTTAAATAAAGCGAAATTTCGCGCGTTTAACCTAGATTTATTTTTCTATAAACAAATAGTGATATTTGTCCTGAAAAAATTCCTTAAGAGTACGACCCCTGCCCCACCTCCCCCATAAATATAGATAGTACAAAACATATTTCAGTTTTAATACTTAAAATACACGCTTTTATTTTATATAAATGACGTCACTTGCATCCGCTGAAGAATTCCACATTTACGATCCAGTCTTAAACAACATCTATACAAAAATATGGATATGACATCACTTTCGCGGAATAATATACAAAACCAGCAACATGTGATGTCGTAAATTGACAAAAAAAAAAAAAACGGCTATCTAATGATTTATATATTTTCATTTGATTGTAACATAAATATGGTTACTTAAAATTAAATATAGTTTATAATAGCTCCATGTTTTATCAGAAATCATTCATTTATATTTTTTCAAAATAGCACGTATTTTAATAACAATTTTCTTTTTTCAGTTGTTATGAGAAAATGGCAATAAAACGATATAGTAATCTACTATTTTCCTTTTATTTTCCACAGAAATGGAGTACTTCAGTTGCCACCGTTACAGAAATAGCATTAAAAACTACAAAAAAATTAATATCTCAAAAATAAATTCAGATTCAATTTTCAAACAAATTGCAGTTAAAAGTACTTTTTTCCCTTTAAGGTGTAAAAATGGAAAATGTGGGATGTTTAGAAGTTAAAAAAATTACAGTAGATATTATCAGTATTTAACCGTACAATGATACATCTGTGCATCATTTTACGGCTGGCTTATGTAACGTAATGCTACTTTTTAGGGACGACACTTTAAGGGGGTCCGGGACACATTTTAAAATAATTTTTATTTAATGAGTTAAAATTTTGAAATTTTTTGTGATGGTTAACCACATCATTTGTAAACAAAATCAGATGATAAAACTTCTCATAATGTTTAAAAAAAAATTAAATTTAAAATCTATTAAAAAAGTGGGGTAATTTAAAATCGTTATAACTTGAAATATTATTTGTAGAATTTCAATTTTTTTTCATATAAAACAGAAATATATAAGTTTTAATTTGAATCAGCATTTTTAAAAATATTAATTTAAATAAAAATTAAAAATATTTAAATAAAAAGTTAAAATAAATTATGTAAAAAATCTCATTTTCAAAAGTAAATATTTTTTTCAAATTTGCTGAATCAAAATTAAATTAAAACAATCGAAAAAACATGTTCCAAGTTTAAACCACTTATCTGTATTGGTATTATATTATCTGTAACAATTTAAATACGGGAAATGGTTAAAAAAACTCATCATGAGGAAAAACGCATTTTCACAAGAATTCGTTTCCACGGCAGCCATTGCTTGAAAGCTGGATTTTGAAAACAAACCAAAACGAAAAAAATAATATTTTTTGTTCTAATTAAGGGGTCTTGTGCCTTTTAAGTGCAAGGAAAATCAAGAAAAAAAAATCAAAGTTTGAATTAGTGTATCTTTAAAACTTTTTTATGTTAAAAAATGAAATTTGGACTATTAATTATACTGGTTGTGCTTTCTAATATAACACCATTAGAAACTGACTCGTCTTTTACAAAATTTGTGCAGTGTTGAAATTAAATTATCTGTTTTTTTACTCTGTATAAGTTATTGCGCGCATGGTATCTTGAGTAGACATGTATTGATGCTACGAAATTCGATATAGATAATAAATACATAAGTATTTTTAAAATGATCTACTCTCAATTATTTACAGTGATTTTTAGTTATGACTATTTGTATTCATTAAAAAAATTAAAATATTGGTTTCTTTAGAAAAATACTTTTTTTCACGTGGTTAATGAAACAATTTTGACCTAAGAGTAAGTAGATCATTTTACAAATACATATGTGTCTATTATATATATGAAATTTAATAACAATGCATGCATATGTTCTTAAGATTACATGTGCGCAATGACTGACGGAGTAAAAAAAAAAGGATCCATTTTAATTTCAACAATACACAAATTCAGTAAACGACTAGTCAGTTTGTAATGGCAGTATATTAATAAGCATAATCTGTTTAATTAATAGTCAAAATTTCAAGTTTATTCATAAAAGATTATGAAGATACACTAAATCAAACTTTGAATATTTTTGTTGATTTTCGTTGTGTTCAAAAGGTATACAAGACCCCTTAAGATAGAAACATGATTTAAACGTCATTTTAAGCAGAAGAAAACAGAAATTTTTAATGCAATATATATATATATATATATATATATATATTATTTCAAAATTAAGGAAAAATTACTGCATGAATGGCGCTACAGCAGCACATCTCAAATGCAATAAAAACATATTACATCATTTCAAAATGCCTAAACACAACTCCAAAAGGAAGGTGTATATCTGCAGAAATTTTTTAACTATAAAATACATAAAAGAACAAGAAAGACAGGTAAAAAAACAAAAACAGTCTGTTCTTCATCAGTGGGAGGACAGACAAAAAACTAATTCCACCAGCAAAACCAACTTACAAACCAGCAAAATAAAATTTCTCAAAACATGATAAACAGTAATACCTGTATAATGTTTCTCACCCGCCAACAATAAACAAATAATTTTTCTTCCAAAGCCATTCCCAAAGCCATTGTCCATTATTTGTGTATTGTTGACGGGTGAGAAACATTATACAGGTATTACTGTTTATCATGTTTTGAGAAATTTTATTTTGCGGGTTTGGGGGGGGGGGGGGGGGGCACGTTTATTCTGCATTCATGCATGTTAAGTTAATTTCTTTTGGTTTTTATTTAAATGGCAATTTTTTAAGTATTTCTTTAATAAACTTTTTATTAAAGCTTTTTTGTTTTTGTATGCTAATTTTTATATTGTTAACATTATGTTTGTTAGTTTTGTGTTATTTTAGTTTTTTATGGAATTTGGTTAATAAAATGACAATAGTTTTTCAATATTGAATGCAGGGTGAGCGTGTGTTCAGAAACCTGCAAATTTTAAAAGTGGGGGAGGAATTAATTTTTTGTCTGTCCTCCCACTGATGAAGAACAGACTGTTTTTGTTTTTTTACCTGTCTTTCTTGTTCTTTTATGTATTTTATAGTTAAAAAATTTCTGCAGCTATACACCTTCCTTTTGGAGTTATGGTGTTTAGGCATTTTGAAATGATGTAATATATATACATATATTTTTTTTTATATAGAAAATTTGAAGATTTTTGTATCTAAGACCTCCTTAATTGTTGCCTAAAAGAAATAGCATATCGGGAAACTAAAAACTGAAGTCGAATAAAAAAGAAATGTTAGCAAAATAGATTAGTCGTGAAACACTGAAAATTCGATAGCCCCCTTAACACTTTGCATCAGCTATGCATCCAAAAGCCAATGTTACTTATACAGTGAATCTTTAAAAGACGATTTTATTTATTACTGATTCATTTCAACACAGCCGTTAACATGGAAAGTTTATAGAATTCTCAACAGACGGAAGAGGCTGAGTTCTCTTTTCTTTCCGAAATTTTATTTATTACTAGCTGCAGGGCTTAATTTGCGTCGGAGCCCACTGGTGACCATCTGCAGTACTTCTTTATTTTTTAGTAAGTATTTAAATATTGGTCGGAATTCATCGGAGCTCAGTGCAATTGCGCTTTCGAAAAACTGAAGCCTAAATTACCTTTTCCCTTCCTTTCCATCTCCAAGCTTTTGCAGTCTTTTTTACCAAAACACTTATATGTGACGTAATGTGTCGCACCCATAGGAGTTGGACATAAAAAAGACTGAATTTTTATATCAGTTTTTGGGCTTGGATTAACTCGAGCTCAATCTGTATTACAATTAAAATTCCATTTATTCATGTATAGAAAAAAAAAAGTTTTTCTCCTTTAAAATTACGTTTTGTATGCTATTTCAAATCATTTTAATGCTATTTTGATCAGAATGAAGGGAAAACAGAAATCGTGTATTTCTACAGGCAATCCCCCGACTTACGTAAGAAATGAGTTCCGCAAACTTTTGCATAGGTCGAATTTGTAAATTCTTTAGGTAAAATTTCGTCAGAAACTGCAATATTTACTATATATATATATATAATATATACATGTATTATTTTATAAATAAAGTAGCATGCAGCAGTATTTACTTGGATATAAATTATAAAAGTATGAAAAAATATAAAAACAAACTCAAAGAACACTTTTCAAATAAAAAGTATCTTGTGGAATATGGGATTTATAAATTTAACATTGATGAATTAATTTATATCAATTTTGAAACTACATCAATCGAACAGCTCTGAAGCTTGAAGAAAGAATTCAGCTAACAAAATTATAACGGTTAAGCAGAGTTTTTTTTGGCTCATTTTAATCTGACTTGTCATTTTTATTCAAACGCAATAGAAGACAAAAAACCTCAAGTTGGTGCTCGTTGGCTAAAACAGAAAATATTCTTTTCAGGTTAAATATCTGCGTATCCTTTTGTTAAAGACTTGATTGTATAGCCCAATAAAAATATAACTAATATCTAATATATAAAACTATATTATTGTTGTGGTTTTTATCTGCATATTTTATTTTTAAAACAACTAGGGGGGCTCAGCCCCCCTGCTCGCGACGCTCACCAACCCCCCGCGTAATCACTTCGCGATTCCATTCGGTATCGCGGAACTATCCCTATTTTCTAGCCAACCCCAGACGTAATTGCTTCCCGTTTCAATTCTGGATCAATTAGCGATCCCTTATTTTCTATCAATTCAATTTTTAGATTCCATTTGGTAAAAACACGCTTCTCCCCGACTCCTGACAATTTCATTTCCTTATCTCCAAGCACATAATCATTAGAGCTTAAAGAGTTTCATAATTATAAGGATTATTAAATATAAAATTATATATATAGTGTTACAAATATTGTAACTAGTTATTGTTTGTGCTTATAAATAATGTAAATAGTTCAATTTAAACACTATTCATAAGCTAATATTAGTTTTTGTTGCATTGAAATATCTCAATTTGTTGATTTTCTGAAAGCAAGTAAACCCTATTGAATTTCAATGGGAGTCTATGGAAATTTGGCGAAATACTGGAAATAGCGCCAAGCTGGCGTCACTTTTGGCGATTTATTTTGTTCGCCAAATTTGGCGAAATATCGCCAAGTTGGCGACAAACTTGGCTGCGTTTGGCGACGAAGCCGCCCCTTGGTAACCCTCCTTATAGCGTCAGACTGTTCTTACCAATCAGATGCGTTTCGCGGTATCTACGCAGATTTTCATTGGTCCATTTCCAAAGCAAAACTTTTTTTTTTATATATATAGAAGAATTATCAAAAGTATGCAAATGCGTATCAAATGCACTAGTATATCCATAAATGTAATTTTCGAAATTTCTTACGTAAACCGAGTACTACATAAGTCGAGGGATGCCTGTATTTCAAATTTATGTCGGCTACGACGAGTTGATACGGCTCCGACAGTAGGATAATTCTTTATTGGCTTTTTTTTTTTTTTTTTTAGATATCTAACCTGGAAAGAATATTTTCTGTTTTAGCCAACGAGCACCAACTTGAGGTTTTGTTTGTTTGAGGTTTTTTTGTCTTCTATTGCGTACGACGAGTATAAAAATCATGTTAGTGATTTTGCTATTTACTCGTATTTTGTATCATGAACTTTACCCATGCTAAGGCTCTGCTCTGCACGTTTATGAAGTCACTTTCATTTGTAAGTAGATATAATTACCATGTATTCTTATTCTGATAGAAAGCAATTGAACAGTGTTTCCCTTTTTTCTATAAAAGCATCGATTCTTTCCGATAATGGTGTCAAATTTTTAATTTAATCTGATTTTCAGGGACTCACCAAAAAAGATTGCAATGCAGAAGGAATCGATTATAGTTTATGATATTCACCTTTAATAGGAATTTGTAAAACATTGTTCCATTCTTCAGCTTATAAATATTAATTTCTGTAAATTTCATTCATTTTTTCTTAAAAATGCATAGGTGCAAACTATTCTCTTTTTGTGTTAACACTTTTTCCTAATTATAATCCTTACCATATTTAATCGCAGAATTCTGCAATTAATTAACTTTAAAATTCGGCAAAGATTACTATTCAGAAGGAGTGATAACTAAAAAGTGGAATAGTTGGCAGCTAAGTATATGCTGATAGGTATATTTAAAATTTTTATTTTGCTAAAGGGAAAAAAATGCTTAAATTTTGTAAATAATGTACAAAATATAAATATGCAGATTGAAGTGACGGGGGGGGGGGGGGGATAGTACGGTTGTTGTACCGGTACCGCTGAATATTAGGGCACCGGTACTTATTTTGTTAGAAATTAAGCCCCGACTAGCTGACAAATCCGGCGTTGCCCGAGCCCATGGCAATTACCTTAAATGAAACTCATATGTGTATGACTTTATATCTTTAGCACCATTTTGTCTGAATTTATATTTTTAAATGAAAAAAATCGCTGAAAAACATTGAATTGAAAATATGTGCTATTTGGTATTTTTTTTTCCCCCGCGCAATTTGATTTTTGTAGTCTATGCGTAATTTTGAACGTTTCATTCCATATATGCTGAGATTAACATTCGAAAGTCGTACGAAAAACTTTTTTCACTGTTGTCGTGTTCAGCAAAGTACGACCAATAGGATTAATAATAACATTTCATTCTATATATGCTGAAATTAATGGTTCACAGTCGATGATTATTTTTCTGAAATCGACATGATGTTTAGTGGGGTTAAAGCCCTTCGCTTTTGATAAAGATCAGACAGTTTCGTTGCATACACTCGATGTTCAACGTCCGAAAGTCCTTTTTTTTTCAAAAGTTGGCATCATGTTCAGTAGAGTAAAAGTTCCTTAATTCAATGGTGTATTTCATGGTAATGAATTCATTCAATGGTAAAAGAAAAAAAGTACACACACGCTATAGTTAGAGAACATACGCTATAGCTTTATTTGATAAACAGAGGGTATATGGAATTTCTTTTAAAATTCCAGAAGGCATACAGTTAAGGTTGCCAGATTTATCTCAGAAAAAACCGGTGAGATTTTGATTGACACTAGTTAGATTTGGCTTTATCGTGCTATATCATTTTTAACACTTTCAAACAAAGATGTTATAACAGTCAGTTCAACATCAGTCATATCAGTCAAACAAATCAGTAAAAACCGCTAACAGAAATTAAGAGTTAATGGATCTCAGAATGTCCTTATTCTGATTATGTTAAAATGGGACTACTTTCTTACGTTTCTTATACATAAAAAGACTTAACTATACACACACACAAAAAAAAATACATATCTTCGAATCTTACTTTAACCCTTAGAAGCCCTATGGTATCATTTATGATACTATCAGCATTCCCAATTTAGTGGTTTTTATTATTCACATATCCCCAGGGTTCGCAAATATCGTGATATTTTCGAAAATACCAAAAATATCCGATATTTTGATATATATCCGATATTTTCGATATATATCCGATATTTTCAAAATTGTCAGCTTACTGCTGATTATAAAGATTTTTAGACTTAATATAAATTAGAATGTAAAACATATTACATTTAACATGAAAACATAATAAAACAATATTCTAAATGTCTTTTTTTATATTTTTCTTACAAAATTTATGATCAAATAATTGAAAAAGCAAACAATCTTCTGAAAAGATGCTTTTTCACTCATCAAAACACAGAATGCAGGATTCAGTTTAAAAAATAAATAAAATTACACAACAAATTCTGAAATACAAAATAAAGTTTATTTTTTCTGTTGAAGTATTTGAACATGAATGTAAGTTTGTCTGCTTTTTCATTCCCTAACCTACTGCACAATTTAGACTGAAGTAAATCAAAATTAGAAAAGATTCTAATGCATCTATTGAAGGAGAATCTGTAAACAACTGATAAGTTAAATTATCTTTCATGGGCTGTTGTAATTTAATATTATCCCACCAAATTTTTGGTTCAACATTTAAATATTCACTTTCAAACATAAAGCTTATTTGAGATTTTCTTGCTAAAATCCAATCACCGATTAACCCCTTTATCTCATTCTAGAAGGTGCAGTCTACATAAAGAATTAACACAGGGTAGGAAGGTGTTGTTCAAAGACAGATTTCTTATGATGGTAATGGGAAAGCTGTAGGTACAGTCCAAAACTAGTTTTTGGAGTGTAGGGAATATTTTGGGAGCTATTCTTTTTAGTTATTTATTTACAGATGGACTAATTTTTAATAACAGTTGAAGAATTCATTTGCACTTCTTTTGACTGAAAATATTTTGAAAATAAATATCAGATATATGAAAATATCAAGAAATACGACATTTAAAAAATAAATATCAAATGTATGAAAATGAAAATATCGAAAATATCAAAAATCTTGATATTTTGAAAATAAACATCGGATATATATCAACGAACCCTGCATATTCCGTATTCACGCCAGCAATTTTAAATGAAATTTTTCATTTATTTAATAATAGGCATAGTGTTATTAAAATAAGAGAAATTTTCTATTTAGATTTTTCTGGTATAAATTCCGATTTTCTGAATTACGCAATTTCTGGAACGCATTCTACCCTGGGCATTTAAGGGTTAAATATAAAGTCTAAATTATGAGGTCCATACGATTTTCTTATTTAGCTTTTATTTATTCATTTACTTCTTTATTAAATCTTCTACTATGGTAATAAAATGTTACTTGGGAACGGACGTTTACAAAATGGATAAAAACTGATTAAGATAAATGCACTTAATAAATTGGCCAGTGATTTTTTAAAGTTTAAAAACAAGTCCAAAATGCATTTCTGAAAAATGACTGAATGAAATCTGATTGACTAACACCCTTAAATAGTAACTTCCCATAACCCGTTTTGCAACAATTGTTTTTTTTTCTGCTGGTACATTTGTTTCTAGAGTGTTTTCAAAAGGAGATTTTTGGCACATTATTAGAGATTTCATTAAGCGATAAGTTTTTATTTAAAACATTGTATCTTTAATACTTTGTTTTATTTTGAATGAAATTACTGTTCATATACTCTATTACATTGTAAATAATTTTTTAGATAAGCCGAAAACTTAATGATTCATGCAACAGAAATTTACTGGACCCACTACTGGAGCATAGAGGAAGTTGATATATATTTTTTTTTTCCGAAGAATATATTTTAAAACTTTGAATGTTTATTCTGATACATGAAGGTCGAGACTAGGCTGAAAATATATATCTTTTGGAGTTCACTCTTTAATGATAATTAGAGAAATGTTCTTAACTCCTTGAAGGGCGGTAGGATATAATATATCCCACCTAATTTTAATTCCAAAACGACACAATGGCACCGGAGTTTTGGAATGACAGTTTGATTTTATAACTATACATGAAGAAAATCATCTACATATTTTGAAATAAATTTGATATTAAATCCTGGTGTGAATCAATGATTTCAACATTTTATTAATATAAGTGCTTTGCCCCTGAAAGGGTTAAGTGGCCCACTACTGGTGCGTTTACTTTAAGTATCAGTCAGGCATCAGGTTATTATAACAAGTTTTCTATATTCATTCTCTACTCATCTTAAATAGTAACAACGTATCAAGTTAAACTCTGCATAAAAATCAACAACACAGAAAAAAGAGAAGAAAAGCAAGGCAATAAATTCCCGTTCAATTTCAAGTTCATGTTGGTTTGACATAAAAGCTATTTAGCTGATGTTAGTATGACCTCTATTTAACCATTCAAGTAAATTGTGAGTTAAAAAAAAAAAAACTAACAATCTTAAAAATTCTGATTCATGGAATATACGTGTTTCATTAACCAGTCGATCCATGCGCCTGAAGCACAAACCTTTATTGACCTCTACCGTGCAGCATACGACTTGGGAACTGTGTTTTCTAATTTACAACTTCAGCCTGAAGGTATGGTGATTATCTTTAAATGTAAGCACCTGCACAATTTTTGCTCAGAATGTTAGTAAGCTATGATAAGCACAAAGACACCATCAGATGTTATGCAATAGCCCATTACACTGTCTGAATAGCAAAAAATTGAGACTGGTAATAGCTAATTCTCAGATCTATTAAGAATTGGTTGCACTAAATATTGTTGAAAAGAGCAGTATCACGAAGTACCTTCAGACACGGTAGATTAAATTAATCACAAAGTGATATTAACCTTTTCAGGGGAAAGTAATTGTGTTTCTGTAAAGTTGAATTCACACCGGAATTTCAGAAATATTTTATGTCAAAACAAGGAAGGACAGTTTTACAGTCTTTTTTCACCAAAGTTATAAAAGTAAAATTTACTTAATAGTTTCTGGTGAGAATCTTGATTAAAATTAGGTGGGATATAATATTAGATCTACCGGAAAATTCTGTTCGATAATGTTATTACGCGCCTACATTTTCAAAATTCGGATTTCTTCATTGGCACCACTTTTTGAAATGGTAAAATTCCCTCTGTTTTCACCTTAATGTGAAATGTGAAAACAAAGGGAATTTTACCATTTCAAAAATTAGTGCCAATGAAGAAATCTGAATTTTAAAAAGTGGGCGTGAAATAATATTATCGGAAAGAACTTTCCGGTAGACCTAATATATCCCATCAACCCTCATGGCATTAACCCTAGAACAACCGGAAATTTTACTCAAGTTTCATAAAAATATTCTACACCAGAAGTTTTATTTAAAACTATTTAATTTATATACTTAACGTATTATAAGGCCTAGTGCTACCAGGTGTCCCACGTAAATCAGGGCTTCAAATGCTCTAGACACCACTAATTTCTTATAGCTAATTTAGCCATTTTTAATCGCAGATATTTCTGCCATTAGATAAGTCGAAGAAAATTATTTTAAAATACTGGTGTACAGAGCATTTGAAGCTCCGATTTACATGGGATACCTGGCAACACCGATTGGACCCGTCTGACAAGGGGAGGGTTAATTAATAAAAAATGCAGACAAATCATACGACAAGCATAGATTATAAAACACTTTCCAACACAATCAGATTACTGTGACAAAAATTCACCGTTTGATAAGCTAAAAAAACATATCTAAGTAAACAATTTAGAAAACACATAACACAACTAATATTCAGCAGTTACCATCTATAATTGGGAACATATGCGAATTCTTTTGTGGTGTTCTGTATATGAACTACATATTGGTATCTAAACTACATAGCATGCTTAAAGGGTATCAGATATCTTAAAATTGGAAAAAAAAGACCATTTTCGACGATTAATATTATAAAATGTACATCATTTTAAAACACAATTTTTATTGGGATGGAAGATATAAGTATAAAAACATGTATAAAAATCACTTATAAACAGATTAAGTAAAATAATGCTATAAAAAGTGATAAAATATCTTTATTAAGATTGACGATCGTTTCGTCGCCCCAACGGCGACATTTTCAAAATCATTTATGATAGAAAATATTTTCAAATTGTGAAAATATTTTCTATCATAAATGATTTTGACATTATACCTGGCATTATACCTGGATTCGGTTGCACAGACCACCACCTGATCGAGTTGAGGGCTGAAATTCTACAATTAGACAGAACGCGATTATCATTTTAAAATGCAACTGGTCTGTCAAATCATATTTTGGCGGAAAACACCTGCAAACCCAATTTTAGTGGTTGACTGATAGGTTTGCCATTGTGTTTTCCTGCTTGTAGTCCTCGATATTTTCATACCACTGGGTGCAAGAAAACACAATGATAAGCCTACCAGTCAAACACTACAATCGCAGGGCTTCCAAATGGTCCGCCAACTGAATACCAATAAATTTTAACAGAAAATTTTATGGTAGGTTTGCGTTAGAATTAACTTTCAATGGTGATTCTGGGGCGATTTTTTAAGAACAATCTAAAAAGAAAAATTTTCTAAAATGATATTAGTATTCAGTTGGCGGACCATTTGGGAACCCTGCAATCGATCTGTAGGTGATTTCCATCGAGATAGGACTTGGCAGACCAGCTGAATTTTAATATGCTAATCGAGTTCTGTCTAATCCTGGAATTTCAGCAGCCAACTCAATGGGGGTGGGTGGGGGATGGTCTGTACAGCCGCCTATAAATTACATGATTAAAATACTATATCTACATGAATTACAATTAAAATAAATAAATAAATAAATAATAAAAACGAACCCTGATTTTTAACCCTTAACCCTCTCGCTGCGCAACCTGAGAGTTTCTCGGGAAACGTAAAAGTAGCAAAATTTGCGAAATCCGAGATTTCATGGGGATGCATTTTTCCCGTCTAATTAACCCTCCTTTATCATTCCCACCAGAAACTTTTTACTGTAAATTTTGTCTGAATTTTCCCGATTAAATCAGGCGAAAATTTTTGTTTTAAAAAACCGGTGACAAAAGAATAAAAATTCTTAAAAGACGCTCGTTGCGAAGGAATTAAATATGCAATTTTTGAAGCTATTTTGATAAAACAATTACGTAGCGAGAGGGTTAAGTGCATAATGATGCATATCTACATCACTTTTTATTTAATTCTTAGCAACCAGTACATTTATATAGAAATAGTAATTCTGTAAAAATGACAAAAACATAAACTTATAAATCTATCTTTAAATTTCTAGTTTCTAATCTTTAACATAAGAGTGAAAAACTTAATTAAAAAAATAATTTAAGCATTTAAGAATTAAGTTTTGAAGAATAAAAAATTATATAAAATAAGGTATTTAGATTCATACTTATTAAAATATTTACTAACTTGAAATATTTTAGTTTTTACTTGTATTGCAGATATTCAACATAAGAAAAGGTTGACATATTATACGAAAAGTATACCTCTGATTTTTTTCATTATTTTTCTTGTGTTATAAACTTTTCAGAGCATCATATATAATTTTTTCGAAACAAAATAAAAATTCATGCATTTAAGGGTTAAGATGATTATTAAATGCTTATAAAAGAGAGATTTTCAAAAAACTTCTTTAATTTTTATACTTATTATTTTACTTCTTGAACACGTATTCGGAAAGCCGAGTGGAATCGCTGTAGCCTTCTTTTCTTACCTTAGGCCGTGGGGCGATGCTGAAAAAGAAGCTTAGAAACAGACTTCCGTTGCAACTTTCGGGGGGCAACTTAATTTTAAACTTTTATGTTATAAAAAGTTCTTATTCATTGAAATTGTCAAAGTTCTGGATGCAAAAGTTGCACATTAATTAGAAATCACAAAAAATATATCGCACTATTTTCTCACGACATCTAACAACCGATTGGCTCAATTTCTCCCGTCTCGCACGTATTAGCCAATCGGAAGCGTACGTTTATGAATTCACTGTAGATAGCGTAGAAAACTAGCGAAAGTTTCTCTTTTCTGCTTAAAAACAAACTTACAATTCTCCAAAATGAATTATTGTGTTAAAATTATTTTGTGATCATATGCTATAGCATGTTTGCAACTTTAAAAGTATACCAAGGGTGATTTTATTACCATTTTACTCTAGATTTCCATCTCACTTTTATTTATTGTGACTTCTTTAACCCTTTCCGGCACGGGCAATTTTTGTTGTAAAATGATGAAATGATTGACTGACACCGGAATTTTAAAACGACTTTTTTAGAAATTAAAAACATGTTACTTTTACTGTTCAATGTAAAAGCAAAATTTTACTAAAATATTCTTGGTGCCGTTCGTAAGTTTGGAACTAAAATTAGGTATCCCGACCCGGGCACAGTGTGCCGGAAAGGGTTAAGTACTAATATTAAGGAAAACAGCCAGATTTCCTGTTTTGCTAACCGGACATCTGGTCTATTACGTATATAGTACTTCATAATATTGTAGATAAAATATATTCTTACATGAAAACTTATTACTTTTTTTTTTTTTTTTTTTTTTTTTTGCAAATTTTTAATATCTGGTGAAATAATGCATGCATAAAAACAATCCTGTAAATATATATAATAAACACATTTCTTATATCATGCTTTAAAGTTTCATCTGATTTACTTTTAGAGGAAAATATCACGAATTTAAAAGTAGTTCGAAGGCGAAAATTTTCATTCCATACTTCTAATTTTTTCGTTTTCAGATATTTGTCAGTTAAACGTTTAAAAAATCATTATATGCTTAAGTGACATACAATACATGGAGTTACTTCTTAACTGTATTGTAATTTTTTATCCATATATACAGGGTGTCCCAAAAAGTACCACCTATTTTTAAAAATGAATAATTAACAAACGAATAGAGTTATTAAAAAAATTCTTGCAGGAAACGGATGTGCGAAGTCTGGAATTTTGTTTAGAACTTTTTATTATAATAGTTCAAAATATGACCGACAGATGGCGCTATAGCACATTTTGGTGGCTATAACGAATACACCATTTTGAAGAATTTAAGCAACGACAAGTACTGTTTCCCTTGAAATGGTTACTACTGAATTTTCAATGACCATGTCTACTTCTGTCTGGTCTTCACGCATGCTCCTTTTGTTCATATAGCCATCAAAATGTGCTGTAGCGCCATCTGTCGGTCAGATTTTGAACTATTATAATAAAGAGTTCTAAACAAAATTTCAGACTTCACATATTCGTTTCCTGCAAGAATTTTTTTAATAACTCTATTCGTTTATTAATTATTCATTTTTTAAAATAGGTGGTCCTTTTTGGGACACCCTGTATGTGTGTCTGTGTGTTTTAGTTAAGGAAAAATCATTTTAAAAGTGGAATTATTCTTCAGAGAAAATACATAGGTCAATATTAAAATATATATATATGTAGCATTTGGCACACTCATGAAATATATAAATTTTATTTTTTCTTACATTCTGTTTTTTATATATGTATGTATTTATTTATTGTTAATTTTAAAACGATTTCATTAAATAAATAAATATATATATACATATGAGTATATATACACTCATAAATTTATTACACACATAAATTTATTCCAGAACTGATTTCAAATAAATAAAATTTACTTCCATAAAATAATTATTTGAGATTAAAAATGTGACTCGCATTTGTGTGTATCCATAAATAATAATAATAATAAATATTAACTTCTAAGGTAATTCAGATAAACTCCATCATCCTTTTTCACTTAAGCATCGCCAGATGGCGCCAAAGGAAAGATTTTGCTGACGATATTAGAAATTTCAAATTAAAGGAAGGAAAAACAAATCCTGACAATTACGCGGGCATATTTACTTCGCAAGAACTGCTTATTTAATATCCATTTATGTCTAACTTTTCAGATAATCTAATCAAATTTAGATACATATAAGCAGGGCCGTAGCGACCGCCCCCCATACCCCCCATTTGGGGGGGGCCTGAGCAAAGTCAGGGGCCCAGTAGTGAGCTATTGTACCTTTCAACCGAATGTTTTTTTTTTTTTTTTTTTTTTATGTATTTTTAATAACATTTTATTTTGTTTTATCGAAATTCATTTTTTTTTTTTTTTTTTGTCAAAGATCTTGATCAGATTTAGAAATAGAAAACAGATATGTGCTTTTCTTCTATATCCACCATTCTTTATAAAAGTTTTTGAAGGCTGTAAGTTCTACTTAAAAAAATAAAATGGCATTTTAGTATTTTTGGAGTGCACCTATCAATGGGCGAAAAAGGTGAAACCAAAGGTTCAAAACTTCTTTAATACTATTACTTCCATCAAACAAAACAGATATGCGCTTTTTTTCTACAGGAACCAATTTTTTAAAGGGGTCCAGATGAAAGAAATTTTGCTCGCTCTAGATTCTTTTTTAATTGTCTTTTTTAGGGCCCCTATATAAGTGCGAAAAAGTTGGAGCCCAAGATTCAAAACTTTTAAGCCCATTTTCTTATCCGAATTTTTAAGAAATATGCTTTTAAATCTCACTTAGGAACACAATAAGTTTCAAAACTTCGTTATACTATTACTTCCTTCAACCAAATGTGCTTCCTTTCTATAGTCATTATTCTTTTTAAAGATGCCCAGATGAAATAAATTTTGCTCGCTCTTAATACTTTTTAAATTGTCTTTTTGGGGGCCCCCAATAAAAGTGAGGAAAAGCTGGAACTCAAGATTCAAAACTTTTAGGCCCCATTTTTATTATTCAAATGTTTTTAAAATATGCTTCTTAATATCATTGGGGGCCCCAACAAGGTTCAAAACTTTCTTAATACTATTACTTCTTTTGACCAAAACAGATATGCGCTTTCTTTCTATAGCCAGTATTCTCTTTAAAGGTTCCCAGATGAAAGAAAGTTTGAAGGCTCTAATTTCTTTTTGAATTGTCTTTTTTAGCGCCCCCTGTAAACGGGAGAAAAAGTTGGAGCCCAAGATTAAAAACTTTTAGGCCTCACTTTTTTATTCAAATGTTTAAAAAACATGCTTTTTAAACTCGTTGGGAGTCCCAATAAGTTTCAAAACTTCCTTAATAGTTCCTTCAAACAATTGTGCTTTCTTTCTATAACCAGCATTCTCTTTAAAGGTTCCCAGATGAAAGAAATTTTGCAGGTTCTAAATTCTTTTGGATTGTCTTTTTTAGGGCCACCTATAAAGGTGGGAAAAGTTGGAGCCTAAGATTCAAAACTTTTAGGCCCCATCTTTTTATTCAAATGTTTTAAAAATATGCTTTTTAATCTCGTTGGGGGGCCCCAATAAGGTTCAAAGCTTCCTTAATACTATTACTTGTTTTGACCAAAACAAATATGTGCTTTCTTTCTATAGCCAGTAGTCTCTTTAAAGGTGCCCAGATGAAAGAAATTTTGCAGGCTCTAAATACTTTTTTAATTAACTTTTTGGGGTCCCCCTATAAAAGTGAGGAAAAGTTGGAACTCAAGATTCAAAACTTTTAGGCCCAATTTTTATTATTCAAATGTTTTAAAAATGTGCTTTTTAATATCGTTGGGGGCTCCAACAAGGTTCAAAGCTTTCTTAATACTGTTACTTCTTTTGACCAAAACAGACATGCCCTTTTTTTCTATAGCTACCATTCTTTTTAAAGGTGCCCAGATGAAAGGAATTTTGCAGGCTCTAAATTCTTTTTGAATTGTCTTTTTTAGGGGCCCCTATAAACGGGAGGAAAAGTTGGAGCCCAAGATTAAAAACTTTTAGACCCCATTTTTTATTATTCAAATGTTTTAAAAATATGCTTTTTAATCTCGTTGGTGGCCCCAATAAGTCTCACAACTTCCTTAATACTATTACTTCCTTCAACGAAATGTTCTTTCTTTCTACAGTCACGATTCTTTTTAAAGGTGCCCATATGAAAGAAATTTTGCAGGCTCTAAATACTTTTTTGATTGACTTTTTTGGGGCCGCCTATAAAAGTGAGGAAAAGTTGGAACTCAAGATTCAAAACTTTTAGGCCCAATTTTTATTATTCAAATGCTTTAAAAATATTTAATCTCGTTGGGGCCCCAATAAGGTTAAAAACTTTCTTAATACTATTACTTCTTTTAACCAAAACAGACATGCCCTTTTTTTCTATAGCTACCATTCTTTTTAAAGGTGCCCAGATGAAAGAAGTTTTGCAGGCTCTAAATACTTTATAAATTTTCTTTTTTGGGGCTGCTCTTAAAAGTGGGCAAAATTCGGAACTCAAGATTCAAAACTTTTAAGCCTCATTTTTTTTTTCAAATGTTCAAAAAATATATGCTTCTTAATCTCGTTGGGGACCCCAATAAGGGGGCATCTATGTGCATTGCATATGCCGCCTATCCCCTTATGTTCGATCTGTTTCGTTTTGAACATTTCATTTCTCTTGTCTCGATAAATTACTTATGTTAACTATACATAAATTACATTGTGTATTTATTTAATCTACTAGCAGAGCTTCGCTAATTGCTTTTTTAAAAAAAGAACCTATTTTTTGGAGTTCTCCATTTTGGGCTTTCACTGCCTTCCGCAGCGTAAACCTGTTCCGGATATTCCCGCTCCGATCTTGAATCAAACAATCATTGAATTTTTCGATATTTTTCGAATTTTGATGATTTTTTTCGATAAAAGTGATTGTGTCCAGATAAAAGTAAACTTTTCCAGCATCATAGCTCACGTTTCTACAGGAACAAATTTGTTATTTTTCCACTTCAGCTTAATTATTACAGCAGCAAAATCTACTGGATAATTCTTCGGTTTCAGAAATAAAATGTCAAAAAAAACTCCGCAAAACGCGAAAAAAAAGTGTAAAAATCTTATAAAAAATTGGGCAAAAATTTCAAAAATCGCTGAGAGAAAACTGATTATATCGAGCCAAAAGATTGTAACTGGAATGTGAAAAAATCGCCGTGAAAGACAAAAATATGTTAAAAATCACATAAAACGTTCGTAAAAAATTCAGAAATTTCTATGGACATATTTTCTATATTGAGCTAAAAGACTGAAACCTGATTCCTTTTAGGGATGTCAAAAATCCGTGCCGCAGATGGCAAAATTTTTACTATATTGGGTTAAAAGATAGAAACTGGGTTCCTTTTGCACTGTCTCTCCAAGAAAAAAAAAAGAAAATAAAGAAAGAAAGAAATCAGTAAATTGAAGGATTTTTTCCGTAACTTTTTCTTTCATTCAAACACACACACAAAAAAAAAAGCTTTGATTTCATTTTCTCATTTTCCGCGAAAATATAGAAAACTCATCAATCTAACATAAAAATTACCTAGCATCCTTACTAAATATGAAGATGCATTTTTGTCAAATCAAATCACAGGAGTGTTCCGCCAACTTTGCTGCATTGTACACTGCAAATGGAGGCGTCTTAAATTCAGACACATATGTGACTGAAAAAGTAATTCAGACATTTAAGTGTCTAAATGTGAAATTTCAGACATCATAGATGTCTAAATTTAAGACACATAAGTGTCTTACTATGAGCATGTTATAAATGAACGGAGAAAAATGTCTGAATAATAGTGACATGTCTGAAATTAAGACATTTAGAAATTCAGACACTTAAGTGTCTGAATGCGATACAACTGTATCATATGAGTGATGACTGTACGTACAATTGTATTGCAATATGTATATCAGCGCTATCAGAAAATATTTCCGAATGGATGAAAGATATTTAAAATACTCTTTCATCCATTTAGTATTTATTTACAAATGAAGAAATCATGGGACATCTGAGAAAATTAGAAAAGTTCGCTTACTAAGGTTTGGAGTTAAGTTATTTTTGGAGCAATAATAATTAAATAATTGCTTTTCACAAAATATAAAGTTTTCCAAAAATTACTTGTTATCATGATCGTATACAGAATCGCTCAACTAAATACTAAGAGTTTTGAGTAGAGGGAGAAAGAAACGTACTGAGGAGCAAGATTTTAGAACATACAGTAAAACCTCCCTAAAGCGACCACGTTCGTTCCAATGAAAAGTGATCGCTCCGAGAGGTGGTCTCTTAATGGAGGTCATGTTTAAATCTAGATTTTAATTTTTGAAAAAAGGTAACAATTAATGTTACTAAAATTTATTTTTCACGTTAGTAAAAGAAATTATAAAAATTTAAGTATCAAAACAAAAGTTAATTATATAAATTAATTACTGCAGAGTTTAAAAAATGAATACATTGACGTTTGCTTTGATTTTACGGTTTTATATTTTATAACTTTTGTTTCCAAGTCTTTTCAAAGCCACGTCAATAAATGCGTTTTTTTTTTTTTTTTTTTTTTTTTTTTTTTTTTTTTTTTTTTGACGGGAACAAATAAAGACGATTTGATTAAATTATGTATTTCTTTGAGAGTTTCCCGGCAAAATAGGGCAGGGGAGTTTATCGACCGTCATTCTTAATTTGTCATCAGAGTTCAATTTATTACCTAAAAAGGCACAAAGGGGTTTAAATATTTAAGTTACCGGAATAAAAAAAAAAAAAATCTAAACTTAGTTTAGAAGTTTGATGAATAATGCGCACTCCGGAACTATTTTTCTAATAAAATCTTCTTCAAGCGACCAGGAAAAAACGGGATTTGTTTCATTTTCTTCAAAGAAATGGGTCGCTCATGGAGGGAGTTCAACTGGGATGGTCTCTGAATGGAGGTATAATTAGTATTGAGCCTGTGGGAATAAATTTCGTTCCATGAAAAAATGGTCGTTCAGAGAGGTGGTCGCTTAATGGAGGTGGTCGCACAGAGAGATTTCACTGTATATGCCTGGGGTCCACAGCCCAGTCCGCTTTTGTAAAATGCAGAATATAAACATGAAGTAGGCTAAACTAAGAATTTATTCCAGAACTCCTCGTGTAAGACAATTTTTAAGAAATTTAAAAATTAAGAAATATTAATCGTTTAAAAATAAGTTTCTAACGATATTTTTCACAATGGAGAACTGATTTCTTTTTCTCTCTCCTCTCTCTGTCTTTTTTTTTTTTTTTTTTTTTTTTTTTGAACTGCCCCTTCTCATTTAAGATAAATTTGATATATATGAACACTAACAGAAGAACAGAATTAAAATCGTCTTCTACGAGAAGTTAAGGGGGGGAGGGGCTAATCTGGAGAAAAATTCTTAGCAGCATTTTCTCTTAGCGTTTAATTAATATATTGCTATTTGGAAGAGAAAAAGTATTTTTTAAATAATCAAACGTATAGAAAATATAATTAATTAAATTTCAGGGATGGACAATTGCTCTCTTCATGACCACCGAAAATTCGATATGTTATTTTCTAGTTTTACAATAAAATCTTTATTTAAAGTATGTTTTCCATATGTCTAAAAATAAAAAAACTGCAAAAACTATACTCAAATAAATGTAACACATTAAGAAAAATACCTAATAAAGAAAATAAAACTTTTCTTATTTCTTCTTATTCAATGATTTATTTCTCGCTGATATGAGCTCATCAAGCCCTTTATAACGGTTTATAAACAGTAGGCTGAGATCAGCGACTGCAGTGGTAATTAAAATGCTGATTTCGCCTATTTCTCTTTGTTCAAATTTCAAATACGTCCGTTGGCAACTGGCGCGTTAAAACGGTTCTTTCAATGAGGTAGTAATCTGATTAACAAAGGTGCCCGCAATTTTTTTTATGTGTAACATTATTTATATTCTGTGACTGTGTCATATACATAGCTGGAACAGTTTTTTGGAATAATTCATTTATGGAATAATATATGCGATTATTATAAAAATGATACGTTGAGTAATGTGTGCCATCCACATAAATGTATATGCAGCTTACTAACACAGCTTATAAAGTGCATTTTTGGAATTTCAATAATTGTTCTTGAGAGATTGGAGAATAAGAAAATGCGTGTGAAATGTGATTCGAAAAAGCGAATTGAATTAAATTCTGCTTTATATTAAATTATATCATTATGAAAAAAATATGTTGAATAATGAAAAAAAAAATGTCCTCGTTATATGTTTTTCAATTATCAGCATTCATCTGAATATTTAGTGAAATATGTAAGAAGAAAGTGTCTATATTTTTGTGTTACCGTTTATATTACATGGATTTACTTTATTACATTTAAGGAAATACTAAAAAGGTAAGAATGTGATTATTTACAAAAATATAATTTTTATTTGGAAATAGAAATTTTCCTTGAACAATATTAATTACGTAATATTAATTATTTAAATCACTTTTTAAAGAATACATGTGTTTATCATATTTGTATCTTTCTATATAGAATAAATATTTTTCAGTATTACAGTGTTTTTTATTATTTTCGACTAAATTTATTTCATTTTCAGGATTAATTAACTAACTTGCTTGATAATTCTTAAAGCATTCGATTTATAAATAAATGTTTTTCATATAAAATAATATCATCATTGCTTAAATCATTGCTTAAGCATTAAAAGTTATTGCTTGTGTACATTGACACCCAAATTTGTCAACATTTTTAGTATTATATTTTTGTCCAAAAAAAAAAAAAAAAAAAAAAAAAAAAAAACAGCAGTTGCAGCACTATATAGTTTTTGTTGTGGATACAAGCTATTAATCTGATTATAAAAATGTCAGTAAATATTAGCCCTTTAATATAATGCCATTTTTTAATAGTTAATTTTATTAAAAATATTTTTCTATAATAGCTATATAATGATTTACAATAAAATAAGTAAGGAAATAAATCATTATTTACTTTGTTTAACTGCTTAAAATTATATTTAAGTTTTGTACAACTTCAGATATTGAAAAATTTATTAATATTGATTTATTGATTGTTAAAAAGAAATTACAGATTTAGAACGGAAAAAAGACTTTATTTTCATATTTTACTGCATTTTTCACATAAAATTGGGGGGATTTTTTTTCAACGTTTGTTCATTTTTATAAAAGATACAGAAATAACAATTAAATATGTATTTTTAATGCAAAATAAGTTTTGAAATTAGATGTTATTTCTCTTGCATGTTATTAAAAATATATATATGTTTAACTTTTTAAAGATAGCTTAGTAGCTCTGGTGATTACCATATGCTATATGTAAAAGAAATTGCCTACATGGCAAAATATAATTAAAAAGATCAAGTTATTAAATGATATTGTTATTAATAAACCCTTCCGTTGTAATTTCTAGTTACAGATAATATTAACATGATTTCGTATATGAATTTTTATGTTTAATGACAGATCATTTAATTCTTTTACATTTTCGAAATTAATGTTTTCATGTAACAAAATTAAATTTATGTATAGGAAATGCTATGAACATTTTTGCTTCAAGTGGAGGGCATAAAACTTGAAAAATAATTATAAAAGTATCAGAATTGGAGTTATCGTGAAATTTTTAATGTTTTATAAATACATTTTAAATTGTTCCTTTGTAGACTTTATTAAAAAGTTCGAAATTTCTACAGTATTTAATTGCACGATGAAATATTTTTTTTTAGACTATGGAAACTTGTTCAAAGTAAAATAACTACATTTATATGTATTTCCTGTGTTTCATCTGTATAACATATTTAAATTTTAAGACACAAAAATTTTCTGACAACTTTCAACGTCAAAATTATTCTGATTTTTTATATGATTATTTTTTATTATCATCGGAGAATGCATCCATTTGCGCAAAGCAATTTATTGTACTTATTATATATCATGTTGCATACTTTTAGATTAGGATGAAGTTAATGACAAAGGATATATTTATCCAAACATATATTTACATGTTCATATATATATATATATATTAATTCCTCAATGTGTTTAAATTTTTGTTGCTGTATATGTAGTAGGGGGAAGGGGGGGGGGGGTAATGAATGTAAGCCACTGGTACTATACTTTTCCCTATTAGAAACTGAACTTTTATGCATGACTTTTTCCTTCATAACACGAAGAAGCCGCGAATCAAACATAAAAATTTCTAGAAATTTTCCTTTCTAAAGACGAAAGTTTCTTCAAATGTGAGATAAAATCTCTTCTAATCACAGGGGTCTTAAAAAAGGAAAAAAAAAAAAAAAAACGTTCGTGAAAAATTCAAAAATCGCAAAGGACAAAATTTAGTACATCGGGCTAAAAGACTGAAACCTGATTCCTTTTACTAATGTCAAAAAATACGCGAAAAAAAGTTAAAAATCACATAAAAAATTCACGAAATATTTAAAAATCGAAGAAGACTACTTTACTATATTCGGGTAAAATGGACAGATGGATTGAAAATAGATTCCTTTTATGAATGTGAGGAAAAAAGCACGAAACTCGAAAAAATACAAAAAATATCGTAAAAAATTAAATGAAAAAAATTCGAATCAAAAATTTAAAAACCTGTTTCGAACAACTTCAGGCATACAGGTAACCTTCCTGTCAAATTTTGTACGGAAAAGAAAAACATCTTTCAGACAAAGAAAAACTCTGGACAGACAAACGTCTGTCTTTATTATTAGCTACTAGGAAACCCGTCTTCGTTGCCCAAAGAAAGGTACCTTCTATCCAAAGGTATTTTTTTTTCTTCTTAAATTTCAACTTGGGTGACAATTTTAAACTGGAGAAAACCAGAATGTATGAAAACAACATCCCAATAGTATTTTTTTTTTAAAAATCAGTAAATCTGTACATATATATGTATTTAATAAAAGGCACCAATCCGAGCGGGGGAAAAAATTGTTATAAGTGAATATTTTCTGCTTAAAGAAAATCTGTCTGGGCCACGCGGATAGCATTGTCAAACTGAAGAGAAAATTGAAAATACGAAAACGACTTCCATATTTTTTATTTATTTATTTTGTTTATGAACAATACTTAGCAATTTTTAACATTTGTAAAAGGAATTCAGTTTCAAACTTTTTTGCCAAATTTTGTCCTTTGCTGTTTTTAAAATTTTCGAGAATTTTTGTGTGATTTTTAGCTTTTTTTCACTTTTCTGGTAGTTTTTTTAATATTCGTAAAAAAAAAAAACCCGGTTTCAATCTTTTAGCCCAATATGAGTAAAGTTTGATCTCTATGAACTTTGAAAATTTTTATGGAATTTTTGGCGTTCTTTCGCGTTCTTGGGCGATTTTTTTGACATTTTTTTCCCTAAATGGAAGAATTCTTAGTTAAATTTTGCAAGTCCTTTGATTAAATTCACATTGTAAAAATATCAAATCTGTTCCTGTAGCAACGTGAACGAAATGCTGAAAATTTGAATTTAATCTGGATCTAAATAAAAAAAATTACAATAATTCAAGGTTCGTATGATTCGAGATCGGAACGGACTTAGCCCCTATGGGTGTACGCTGCCGAAAGCAGTGCAGCCTAACTACAAATTCGTTCAATTTGAAGTTCGTTTTGGAAAATTCGACCAGCGAAACTGCGCTGGCATTGTATCTGCGCTGGCATCGATACAATGGAACTCGGGTGGAAAATTAAATATAGATATTTCTCTAAAATCTTAGAGGGGGGGCCCCGAAAAATATGTTTGGGGGGGGCCTCTGAAGACCTTGCTACGGCCCTGCATATAAGGTCATACATTTGTTCTTTTAAACTCAGTAGATAGTTTGCTTACATTCTGACAACGGCGAAAGGGAAACGTCTGAAAGACTTATTTTTATTGGCTCTTGTGCCTAAAAACGAGCCAATCGCGGAAAGCTTAACAAAACTTATTAAAAGAGAGTTCCATGTTTTTATTTTAATTATTAATTAATGTGCAACTTTCGGATCCAGAACTTTTGTGATTTCTAAAGTTTTAAATATCATTATGTATCATGCAGGAATTACGTTGCCCCCCCCCCCCCAAATTTTGCAACGAAGTTGAACGATAATGCCTATGGCCCCACGGCCTACCTCTAAAACACCAAATATAACTCAGTCACGTTTTTCTCCTGTCCATGGGGTCTGAATTTTCTACAGATGTGTAACCACTTCTTTGTTTTTGGGAGTAATCGTTTGACCATGATTAAAAGTTACATAACGAAGAAACCAAGGTTATGGAGAAAAATTTTATGGATGGGCGTTTTTGTACTCATGCTGATGCAGTGTGAAAAACCTTCTGAAGGACACCTTGTCTCATTACCACTGAAGGAATTTATTTTTGTCTAATTGCAACGTAATTTTAAATAAACGTCTAGGCGGAAGTTTTTTAGTCAGTTGTGTTTTAAAAGTAGATAAATTGTTTCTAGGAAATAGTTTGTAAGTAGAACATTAATTAGAAATTTTATTATTTTTTTCTACTAGAAGATGCAAACACGTCAGAATGACGTGTTTGCATTTTTTAAAGAATGATATAGCATTGATTTTATTCCTCCGCCATCTTCTTGTAATGGGACTTTTCTCCTCCTTCATTGTATTTAAAGATATCTATAACCTTCAATTTCTTATATATAATAATAAAAAAAAACTGTAAGACTTCAATTCCTAATAAATTTGTTAGCTTAATAGCAAAAAAGAACACACGTTAGAAGATTGAAAAATCAAATCTAAACAGTACTCATTCACTCGTGAAGCCATTTGAAAGAATATATTTTTAGGAAAAACAACGGAGTCATTCTCAAGAGTCATTTACGGCTATGAATAAAAAATTAATACTGCCCGAATATAAATATTCTCACAATATTGCATTTAACACACACCTTTGCTTGCCTTAAATTGGCATTTTAAAAGAAAGTTTTAATGCGTGAACTATAATAATAAATGAACTAGAATACTTAAGTATGAAAACATATAAATATTTATAAAAATGTGTGCAAAATGCACAAACTTCATTTAACACTAGAACCGCCAAGACGGTCATTTTGACCGTTTCGAAATTTTCATTCCGTGCCAATTTGTTTCTATTTAGAATATAACTTTCAGTTTCCGTGACTTTTCCTATAATTCGAAAAGCCATGATATGCCAGTGATAAATTTTCCAGTCAGCCAAAATTTGTGAAGTATTTATTGCAGTAGTATACCTAGAATCGCCGAAACGATCAAAATGACCGCCGTCAATTTTAATGCACATTTTATCTAGTAGATGTCGCAACAATCCATACTTCATACAACCATACTTCAACCAACGTTACAACATTACCACAGATAACTGCTTTACTGCACTGCCCCTTGCAAAAAAGCTGAAGTCACTAATAAGAAGCATTGTTGGCACAGTCAATCGCGGACGAAAAACAAAATTCCACAGGCCATAAAATCAGAAAAAAAAAAGTCTTTGTACAGTAGCCAAATTCTTGCCAAAGATGATATTACGTTGAGTTTATCAAGGAAAGAAAAATAAATATCTTTTAATTCTATGTTCCCGACATCCATCAGTTATATTTGAAACTGGTGATAAACAATTACCAGAAACGGTAAGTTCTATAAATCTACAAAATTTGGCGTCGACGTGCTCGACCAAATGGTACGGAAGTATTCTACAAAAGCTAGTTCTAGACGATGGCCTACAACCGTTTTATAATTTTCTTGATCTAGCGGGCATCAATTCTGAAAAATACAGACAAAAAAGGTTACATACCAGTATTAGTATTCTGTTGGGGGGAAGCCCGGTTTCTTTAATCCCTTTATATTATTCATAGTATTTTCTAGAAGAAAATACTGGTAGTTTCCTCTTTTTTTGACTGTGTTTTTTCCTGACCACTCGCCACCCCGAATTTTGTATTGCTCAGGGGATAATCACAGGGTGTATGGGCTCAGGGGTAAATGTTTGCTTTCACCAAGTTTATTCTTGTTTTTAGCAATTTAGATTTCTCATGAAAAATATTTTTTACTATAAAAATATTTTTAAAATAAAAAATATAAATAATATATATATATATCTCAATATAATATAATTATAACGTAATAAAATATAATAAAATTATGAAATATATATTATTGTATGGGCAATGATGGTAATAATATTAATAAACGATACTAAGAGTAAAAAATGGCAAGTAAACAATAGTTGAGCATGGTAATTCACATCGGTCAAAATGACCGCTTTGGCGGTTATAGGTTTACGTTTTTGCCGGCGGTTCTAGTGTTAAAGGCGTTATTTCTGGCGGAGCTACTGAAATTCGACATCCAAAAAATTTTTGGAATAAAGTCAGTTGACGATGTGCCAATTGCAGTATTTTAGATTTAAATAAGCATATAGGGACAAAGTTTTTAACCCCTTGAGGGGCGGTAAGATATATATTATCCCACCTACGATTAACGAAGATTTGCACCAGAAAAATTTTATTAAATTTTACTTTTCTAACTTTAGTGGAAAAAAAAACAACTGCAAAATTGCTTTTCCTTATTTTGCAATGAATCTTTTTGCAGATCCTGGTGTGAATTCGACATTACAGAAACACAATTACTTGCCCCTCAAGGGGTTAACGCTGTTGATACTGCTTCGATATCGAAAATTAGCGTTTGTGTTGGAGACAACAGAGAAAAATAGTTTTTCTTGGAAAACAACAAAATCTTTCGATATCGAAGTGTATCGAAAGTTATTCAGTTTTATTGAAACATTATTTTCCCTACTTTTAATGAATAGTAGCAAGACTAAGAAGTTTCGTCATTTTTAAGCGCGCATGACTGTAACAAAATAAGGACAAATGTTTGAAGCAATTACGCTTATTTATTTCTTATGTGATGCCAGAGTTGTCAGGATTGGGCAATGCTAGACAATTTTTCATTTAAGATATCTATTAATCGCAATTTTTCCTTTATTTAATGGCAAATTTCTGTTATTATTTAATTCGAAGATAACCATAGGAAAAAATGATACATAATTTGAGTTTAACCCTTAACCGGAAACGTACGTCTGTGAGATGTTTGAATCTAAATATCTGCCCTTAATATTTTCTCTCTCCGACATTCCAAACTTATTTTTATACTGTTATATTAAAACATTGGTCCTGTTAATGCATTACTATTAAATATTAAATGTTTAAGTTCACTATTTGGTAAATTATTAAGTGATCTGTTTGTGCATGGGATTTTCACGTTCCTGGTTAAGGGTTAAATAAAATCTCAAGCCGGCAACACTGGTTGATGCTTTGTATCTATATAATAAAAGCCTAAGTCATGTGACTGTTATCAACAGTTCCGGGTTAACCACTTCGCTTTTTGTATGCCAGGCGGCCAATTTGGTAATTTAACCCTCTGTCTACCAGAAGGGTCCAATGGACCCGACATGTACATTCAAAATATTTATTCAAACCAGAAATTTCTTCAAAACAAACTAAATGTATAAATCAGACAATAATAAGTTAAATAAACAAATTAAATAGTTTTAAGTAAAAATTCTGGTGTAGAATGTTTTTATAAAACTTGAGTAAAATTTCCGGTAGTTCTAGGGTTAATGTTAGTCGGGCGCAGGTGATAAATCGCCAAATATTGTTCCATCGCCAAATATTGTTCCATCGCCATCATATCATCAGTATTATAATAGTCCATTTCATTCGATTGCCATAAACAATTTTTCGCGTGGTAAATTAAAACAAAGATTTGATTGTTAAATATTTTAGTTTTAAATTAAAGTTATGTATTTAAATAAAATGAGTGGAAGTACTATATTTTAAAGAAAATTAATGAAATACGAAAAAGTACGACGGGTACAATGTTTGGCGATTTATCACCTGCGCCCGGCTATTATAAAAATGCCGAGTTCATGATTTCTGTTCAGAATCTTCGGATTTGGAGAAGGATTGAGCAAGTAAATTAAATTATGTATAAAAGTGGCATGATACAATGCTTAGCATACATTTAAGGGAGACCAAACTGGTCGCCAAGGGTGGCTAGTTTAACAATATATCCTTATTTTTGTGTTTTTTAATATTTGAAGAGATAAAAATGTTTTTTAAATAAATAAATATTCGTCTAAAAAGCATTAGAAGAAATACCAAGAGATTAGAATATATTGTAAAGACATAGCTTATTTTTTACAAATATATATTTATAAATATATATATTACGTCTACCGGAAAATTCTGTCGATAATGTTATTTCACTCCTACTTTTCTTGAAATCAGATTTCTTTATTGGCATCACTTTTTTGAAATGGTAAAATTCCCTTTGTTTTCTCATTTCACATTAAAGTGAAAAACGATGGGAATTTTATCATTTCAAAAAAGTGCTGCCAATGAACAAATCTAAATTTTTTAACCCCTTGAGGGGCAAGCAATTGTGTTTGTGTAATGTTTAATTCGCACCGGAAAGTTCGAAAAATTATGTTTCTAAATAAGGAAAAGCAATTTTACGCCCTTTTTTTTCCCACCAAAGTTAGAGAAGTAAAATTTAATAAAATTTTTCTGCTGCAAATCTTCATTAATCGTAGGTGGGATATAATATATCCCACCGCCCCTCAAGGAGTTAAAAGTAGGCGTGAAATAACATTATCGGACAGAACTTTCCGGTATACCTAATACAAATACATAAAGGCTTCAGGCTTCACTTTCAGACTTTGAAATTTCAAGAAAAGGTGACTTTTATATGAAAAGATGTCGGCTGACAATGTGTTAATGTATTTATTTTATATATAAAAATAAAAATTCAAATATTATAGGACAGTGAACATACTAAAAAAAAAAGAAGAAGAAGACGAAGAAAGAAAAAAAGAAAGAGAAAGAAAGAACACTGTCATCTTTAATTACAACGTATATGTAATCATTTCTGAATTGCGTGGGATGAATTTCTGTTTGTCTTGTAATTTTTTATGAATATCTTCCTCAAGAAAGACAATATATTGTTGCTGCTAAATGAGAGCAGCAGCCAATTCTTCTCAATTTTTTCTAGGTCAAGCAGATCGTCACGAAACTCACAATAAATAACAAAAAAATCACTCGGTTAACCGACAAAGTCCAACGGGATAACCATTTTTTTCTTTCATTATTTTAGCGTAGTTCTTATTTTCAAGGTATGAACCTAAAGTATTAACTATGTAGCTATCTGTGCTGCATGTCGCATTTTGGAGTAGTATTCTTAGACAACACCGTGGCAAATCAAATGCCTTCATCACCATAAATCAGCTTCAATGCACAGCGGTTAACTTAAGTTAGCATGATACACGGTGGTTAAAAAAAAAAAAAATGATTGTTTAAAAGTATTGAACTACTAATTGAATTGGATTAATTTTTTAACGCAATTATTCAATTGGTAAATAAATTATAACAAATGTAAATTTCTAAATGGGTGAAAAAAGTCCGGATCCGGATTCCAACCAGGGATGTCTTGGCTGAAGCCGTCATGCTCTACCAATTGAGTCATCCCGGGCGAATCTCTAGAGGAATAATTCTTAATGACCTTCGATTTATTCTGTTCAGCTGATTGAGATATCAGACCAGATACTGCAGCGGGTTAACTGTGACTGTCTAACTGCAACTGTGTACATGCATAAAATTAATGCTTGAACTGTAATCTGCATACAAAATTTTAACTGCAAGTTTAACTGACTTTCTCATTTATCGTAGCAGTTAGGCAGCTCAGCTTGTAAGATAAGATTCTCTCCTGTAACCTTACCGGCAGTCAATCATTTTGGCCACTACTGCCTCTGTAGCATGCAAGAATGCGCACACTGTAATTTTTTAAGTTTTAATATAATTTTCTGTTTGGTTTAGTAACTCATTTCTATATCATTTACTCCAGAAATCTACTCATGTCTTTATTTCACGCAAAATTCTAAACTCAGACACTGATGTCTTCTAAGTAAATGGTCGACTGAAATAATCAGTCGCCATAATGTTGTGATCGTTAGAGATTAGTTAGGTGAATTAGTCCTTCCGATTCGCCCGGGTTTGCTCAGTTGGTAGAGCATTGGCGACTTCAGCCAAGACATCCCTGGTTTGAATCCTGGGCCGGACTTTTTTAACCCACTGAAATTTACAACTGCAAAGACTACTAATTATAATTACTCTTCTTTAACCCCTTTCACTTCTTCTGGAAAAATTCTAAAATGATTGAATGACACCAGAATTTACAACCAAATTTATTTGGAAATAAGTAAAAGTTTTTTCTTGAAAATGATGTCCTATGTGTTTATTTAAATTTAAAACACAGCAGATATGTATAGTAGGTGTTTATTCCAAAAATTCTCCTTATATTCAATTTGAGTGAATTTTATGCATTTTTACACATATTCTTGCAAGCATTTATATGTTATAAAGTTAATTGGGGTAACTGGACGCACGAGGTAAATGAGTCATAGGCTATTTTATAAAAAACTGTTGAGGTATTTTAAGTTTTAGCTTTTGTGAACATGCCCTTAACGTCTACTTCCTAAAACAACGTGTGTCAACTCGATCATAACTCTCTCTTTGCTGTGATAGGTTGTGGAAAATTAACGTTTCTTTTTTCAAAAACAACGTCCATTTGGTTGAACTTCCTCGGCTTTTTATTAAAATACTCTAAGTACTTTTATTAAACAATCTTTTTTTTTAAGATTAGGCATATAACTACGTTAGTATTATTAGGTATCTATACATATTTACTTCATGTATCAAATGTAAGCCCGGTGTCCCAGTTACCCCATAATTTTTTCAAGAATGGGGTAACTGGGATATGTATCCGGGGTAACTGGGCCATGCTGGATCCAGTTACCCCAATAGTTATAAATAATTTTTTTAAGATTCTCTTACAACGGGAAGTAAATTTCTCCGTTGTTTTTTGCTCACAATAAAGAAAATTATAGAATACCTTATTAAAATTACATAATAAAAATTTATAAAAGCATATTGAGTGGTATCAAACCAAATTTCTTGACCCCTTGAGAGGCGGTGAATAATTTTAATTCCTAATTGCCGCATTGGCACCGGAATTTTATAATGAAAATTTCACCTTTACTATGTACGGGAAAACATACTTTTACTTGTTTACAAATAGATTCTCTTGTAAATACTGGTGTCATTAAACTATTTCAGCATTTTATGAATGCCCCTGAAACTCAATCTTGCCCCTAAAAGCGAGATAGCCAAACCTTGAAATTGTACGATACACGGGGATCGCATTCTACAGGGAAACTTTATTGTTCCTACCACTATTTTGAAAATAATATCTTCATCGCACCTTTCTTTATAAAGCGTTAAATAAAAGGAACATGAAGGGAACTCATTAAGGGTTCTGGTATGAACAATAACAATTTCCTATGTAATGCGACCCCTAGATACAGATTAAGTACTTGCGTAGCCGTTTGTTCATAGATTTACCTACCTATTTTTTTCCTTAAAATACCCATGTGACTTTTATACTTATTACCTATACTAAAGTACATAAGTACTTACTTAATTTTTAGGTTTTTGGTATAAATAAATGTAATATTTTCACTTTAGGTGCTTGTTTTAGACACGTTGACAGCATAGGTTTCCCTTACAACGCTCTTTATTGACACGATTTACATGATCTGCCTGGTTTAAAATTTTTTAAGTTGTTTACACTTTTTCAAACAGGACATGATATCCCATATGAAAAAAAAAAAATAAATAAACGGGTGTGGAACATAGACCCTCCTGGTCCAGTTACCCCATTTTTATGGGTCAACTGGACCCATGAGGAAAGAAAGATGCATATTTTTATATTTTTAAATATTAAAATGTAATTTTGAGAATTTCTGTCTGATAGAGGGAACCTAACTGAACACATTTACAGAAGTTCACATTTGAATTCAAATGAACATTAGCTTTTTGTAGCTGAATTGTCAGAAGCACCAGAGTTACATTGTAAAATCATGGCCCAGTTGCCCCAACAAACCTTACCCAGTGCACTCTGTCGGCAATTATACAGAAGTGCAGATAAGAGGAATTTTTGGCAGGAAAATGTTAACTCTTCACTGCACCACGTGCCACATCTGGCACATACCTAAAAACACTGTAATTCTTATTATGTGCCATGAATTTGGCCAATATGATCTCTATCCCTGATCAAGAACAGTTCAAAGAATGGAATAACACTTATTTTGTTCATGTCAGATGGCTGCATTTGACAAAAAAAAAAAAAAAAAAAAAAAAAAAAAAAAAAAAAAATAGAATTTGTTCTTCGGAAAAAAAAGTAATTTCGATCGAGCTATTAAGGTAAAATTTACTTTCATTATTTTTACTGAATACGTAAAAATATTAATATAAAAAAGTTGCAGAGTGTTAAGCAGATAAAAATTAATTAATTTAAGCTCATTTAGTTGTAAAATATAGCAATACAATATTTTAAATCCCTAAAAGTGTACATAGGGTACACGCCATAAAATGTAAAATTTTAGCTGAAAATTTGAAATAAATTTTTTTAGTATTTTTCCCATTATTAGACCGATATATAGATTTCAAATAATTTTTTTCATAAAAATAGAAAAAAATCGTGCAGTGAAGGGTTAAATTTCGTATAAACATAAGATGTGATTTTTATTTTTGTAAATTTTTGGATCATTATTTCACACAGTTTTTATAAACATAAAATTATACAAAAATTCCCAGTTATGCATCTTTGGTGTCTATAACCTCTGTTAATGGTTTGAAAATCGGCGCAATAGTTTTTGAGAATATCAATTTTTATAAAAATAGGTAAAACTTTTTTATCTCATAAAATAACAATATTAAAACATGACAATAAAGAAAATATATTGTCAGATAGGTATCCACATCCGGGAAAAGAATCAGGACATTTGTTTGAAAGGTATGTTTCCAATGCTTATCCAGCCCTATCCAGCTATGCCCTTTTCTGTAACATTCCGAAGTATTTCATTCACACCAGAAATATTGAATGATTTGTTTGAATAATATTTTAAATGTTCAGTTAACGCTGATACATTTAATTTTGGAGCGTAATATTCTTGAATTTTTAGGTGATGCTGTTATAACTGGTGCTCCCTAAATTAATTAATCTTGATTGTTGTCAGATTGGGGATTTTGTCCCCATTTTGGGGAATTTTGAACTCCGAGGGGATTTTTTTGGGGACAAGTAGTTCGTGGGGAAATGTTTGGGGACATTAACATTTTTGGGGAAAAACTTGGGGAATTGTTTTCACTATTTCACGAAAAGTTTACGAAAGTCATCTGACAGCACTGGATCTGCCTCGAGCTCGATTTTGGTTTGGAAAACGAAAATAAAATAAGTAATCTGAGATATCAATCATTATTCTCATGGACGTGCTCATCGTTTACAACACTATTACAGGTATCAGAGGTGCATTACGACATACCCTGGACTATCCCCCAACTAATTTTCCAGATCACAGTGCGGCAGATTTTCCTAGTCATCGCGGATAGACATATACGCATTTCTTTTATTAAAACAATTATTTAATTTTTTTGTGTTTAAGACTGGTTATTTTATGCTTCATAGAATAACAGTAGAGCTTTTTGCAAGACATGCAATTGCATACTAGAATCAGATTGCTACGTTTATAATTGAGCATTGCTCAATGAATGCAGCAGACCCCTTGTTTCTCGTTATAAGAAACTTGAATGAAAACTGTGCGGTATTAAACGGCATAAACCTTCACATTACTAAAACTTCAGGTCTTATCCTAAACATTCTTTTGCCGTGTTTTTTAAAAGATTTAATTAAAGACTTGGAAAGGAGCTATTTTTCTTTCATTTTTGAAGAAAACACAGTGACTCATACAATGTAGGTGCTTTGCATTACGATTAGGTACTTCAGTAAGTATGACAAAAAATTGAAAACAAAGCGTAGATAGAGCTATCGTAATGATAGGCCAGCATCATCGATTGGCAACAATTTAAAAAGAAGTGTAAACGAAAACGAACTTGCCGATATTTCATTCTCTTGGTTTTGCTGCGAATATGCATACAAAATTCTGTCGAGTTTAATTTTTTTTTTTTTTTTTTTTTTTTTTTTGTAAATGTGGAATTTTTTTTTTTCAAAAAAAAGGCTTGATTTGGGGAAAAAAATTGAGTTTAAATTAGTTAAACATTTTTTATACTGGAAAATTGAAAATTGAAATTTTACGGTTTTGAATAGAAACTGCGTTGGGAATTTTTTCGGAAAATAACACTGATTTGGGGAAAATTTCAGAAATTTTGGGGAAATTGACTTTCGACTATCTGGCAACACTGATCTTGATGGTGCCGTTCCCAATTTATTGTTCGCAATGACTAAAATAGGTCGAAAAAAAAATATCACAGTTTGCATTTTTTTTTTTCTTTAAGGGAATTTCATTATTTATTTGTTTTTTATTTACTATTACTGCATGATGTTTTAAATCTTAACGAAAAGGAGTATTTGTCACTGTCTGGCTGTCTAAAATAATGAAAATATATATTTTAATATATCGTCTGAAAATTTCAGTCAAAATTTTGTAGGCTCTTGGATTTTCTTAATACATTTTAGAGTCATGAATTAGTTTTTGTCTCCCTCTGTACGTTAGAATGGGATTCTTTTAACAATGTGCATGGTGAATCACGCTTTATGAACACGCGTGGTTAACTTATTGAGTTGAACTTAGTCATAGTGACTAATTTTAATTCAATTAAAAACCAGGAAAATTAAATCATAAAAGCTTACATAGAATGTTTTAATACATGATTTTTCTTTTTGTAGGTAATATTTAATAATAAATATCTGAATAAATTTTCTGGCAGCAGTTTGCATTTTTAAACTTTCGTACGGTGAAGAAAGGGATGATGTCTGTTACCTGCATATCATATTCATTTGAATAGATTAAATGAAGGATTTTCAAACAACTTCGCCACGAGCAAAGGAGATACCAAAAATTTCATGTGATTATATACCCCTTATTTAAACACAGAATTTGAAATGAATTTCAGCAAGTAAATAAATCGATTATTACTTTGCAAAGCAAGTGGTATCTCTGCGCCCTTGAATTGCTAGAAACCCCTGAGTTGCTTCATCTTATTGAAATTCACAAGAAATTATCAATCATCTAAATAAGTACATGCTGATGAGAAAACATAAATTAATTTTCCTTCAACTCTAAGGAGGAAATCTTAATAAATCTTAGTAACAAATACCAATTTCCCGATAAACGAACGATATAAAAGTAAATTTCCGAACTCGGCGGCTAAAACCTAGTTTTAGCATATTAAGACATTATATATCGTTAAAAGACATATATCGAAAAAAATATTGAGTATGACAGATTGGGCTTTCAAAATTTTCTTCAAACCTTGTAAAAATTGCAATTTACTTTCCGAATTAAGGGGACCGGGTAAGCGAAATTCAACCAAAAAATCGATTTTTACTTTTTTATATCATTAAATAGTCTAAACTTTTATCTTTTGAACGATGTATTACACATGTTTTTATATAAAGAAAAAGTGTTGGATTTTTTTATTCTTTCTAAGAGCACTTCGCAGCAGTGGGCTACTTTTTTTAAATTCAGATTTCTTGATTGGCACCACTTTTCTGAAGTCGTAAAATTGCTTTCGCATTAATTAATATGATATTAAATAAGGCAAATTTTACTATTTCAAAAAAGTGGTGCTAATCAAGAAATCAGAATTTAAAAAAAGTAGTCCAGTGGCAACACTGCTTCACAGCTTTAATTGACGTTTTCTCAAAACTTCGATTTTTCAGTTTTCTGTTCCTTTTTTTCAATACCTATTAAACTTGAGAACTCGGATTTTTCTAAATACTTATATTATGCTATAGTGCATACTTTAACACAGGAATTTAATGATTTGTTGAGAATTATTTATTTTTGGCAGTGAAATCTTACCAAAAATACCAATTTAAAAATGTCTTTCAATAAATAATTAATAATTAATTTTCAGTTTCGCTTAGAAAGAAATGGTCTAATACGTAAAGCATGTTATTCAAAGTACACTAAAAAATCTAGACCTCTATCTTTCACCATTTCAGAGAAAAAGGTACATAAAATTGGTGTATTTTAACATGGCCGAGATAGAGTTTACACGGTCCCCTTAAGATGGTAATTTCAAAACTTTCATTTAAAAGTCTGATTTATTTTACTTGAAATAAAATATATACAATCGAAACTGTACTGTCAGGAATTACGAGATAGCCAATTATGTTAGAGCATAAAATATAATATTAAAAAAAACAGAAACGTACAGAAAATATAATATTAAAAAAAACTTACTTTAATTGATATGTTCTATGTTACGAAAAAAAAAAAATCTTACAGTAAAGTCTTCACTTAAATAAACGGTCAAGTGCGAGTATTACTCGCGTACAGAGGGTTCCATACAATAAATATATGAATTAGTAATTGTATTATTAAATAAAACTGTTGTTAAAAGAATACCAAGACTTTGTAAAAAACTATACAACGTAGGGTTGAGTATAGCCGTATAGTTGAGAAAAGTACAAATGGATATACCATGAAAGTTCAAAGAAATATGGAACCTAAATAATATCAAATATAGCTAGCTGTTCTGTATAACTCATTTTTTAATAGTATTCTAATCTGTTTATGATGAAATTAATTCGGTACTGACAATTAAAGTAGTGCATATTTAAACTTTCATTTGGATTTTATAAAGCTAAGATCAGCTTAGAAATAACCTTTTCATTTTTACAGTGTACTTAAAACAAAACCCTTGTTCAAAATTTAAACTTGGCATTGTGCTAAGTGCGCTTTGAAAGGAGGTCGTAAAGTTGCAACACCTCTTTTTTCCGAGCCGCGTATTACCAGATAGGTTTTTAGTTAACCTTTAAGAGTTAACTAAAGACACGGGAGGTGTATTGAGAGAGCTACTCAATGAAAACTAGTCGTGAATCCCATAGTATTTATGAGATTAATTCTAATTAAATTAGTATGTTTTTTAACAATTTGACGTTTATTTCTTTTATGCTGCTACTGGGAATTGCATTACACAAATATGTCCTTAAAAGTTGTTATCTAGGCTTTAAAAGCCGATGGAGCATAGAGTATGGCGCCCCTGTCATTATGTATGCCCACAACGCCCTTGTCTTTAAGGGTTAACATCTCGGCTAATTACCGACGATGTTTTTCGAAAATAATTATCAACAATGCTTTTACACTTCTGCTACGATAGGTAACTCCAGCGTTGCTCAATATTTTTGCTGAATGCCCGTAAATCAAAATTTGTGTGTAACGGAAAAATACGATTTTCTCAAAAACTATGAGACCTAGGGTAGGGTTACATTAAAATACTAATTTTGCATTAAATTAAACATTATCTTAAATACTAAAGTTCTAAGTATGTCATATAATCAGGCGTTTCCATGTTACATTATGTTAGTTTTAATACATCTAAGAATTTTAAAATTTACTTATGTATCTAGCTTTTGACAAATGTAGATATTTGTAGAAGTGAACATGGAAATTTTTTTAACATTATAGTAGCTATCCACTATTCAATCCGCGTCCCATCATTTACTAACTTACTTTTGAACACTATATATTTTTTAAAAATACCTACCTCTCCCTCTTTCTTATACTTGGGAAGTTAATGCAATTTATGTTTAAATTGAAGAAATGATTAATTTTCGATATTTCTTTAATAAGCAACTCATCTTTTAGATCGATTAGAAGGCTACCAAGCGATTTGAATTAAACATTGTTTTTACCAGTATTAATTCTCTTACCTAATTTAAAAATTGTACTTTTTCTTGTGAACCATATGATATTCATTTAATCATTTAATCACTATGATTTTACTGCAAGGTTTAAATTAACGTCTACTACCTCTAATTTTTTCATAATTTTAGTTTCAGTAGATTCGGAATTAGATTGGGGTGGGTGGGGTGGGGGGTAGGGGAACATATTTTTGCGCTACATTTTCAGCGATACATTTGCAAATATAATACCTAAAATTGAAAGAAATATAATTTAGAGTTCAGCGTTACGAAAGCTTTCACACAATACCCCACACGATATACAAAGAAAAGAGTTTTTTTTTTTCAAGTAACTTCATTAGCCCCTCTACATTTTTCCTAAATATATTTGTGAATGTTTAATAATCAGTAAATATGTGGGTCAATAATCTTTATTGCTTCCCCCAGTTAACTTTCCACGTTCTATAGTTTACGAGTAAAATGGTTGTGACAGACAGACACAAGAGTGATCATATAATGGTTCTGTTTTTACTTTTTAAGTACGGAACCCTAAAAACAGTGAAAGCATTTTTTCTCATGTAATTTTCGAAACATCGTTGAAAATTTTATTTGCTTCAATGTGCTGTTCCTTAACAAATTTTTCTTGAATTTTATACAAGCAAAGAATATCAATTTAGGAAACACATTCTTGTTCCTGTAAAGGAGATAGTTAATTTCCAGTTCAATTTATGCATTTTACCAGCGACACCTTTTCTTCTGCTGGCTTCACGTCCTCGTTCAATTGAGCTGCTACCAGCGTTATCGGCGGTTCTATTTAGCACAATTTTAGCTATGTCGCTGTCCGGTAATCCATCGCTTTTGATCTCGAAGTTTTTAACTATTGTTGTTTTTCTTTCCCCAGTAAGCTGGAGGTGTAAAAAAAAAGTGTGTGTGCGTGTGTGTGTGTGTGGGGGGGGGGGGAGATGATTTTGATGCCGGATTTTCCAAATCATACTGTAAAATATTTAAAAAAAAACTGCATCGATTTAACCATGAAAGTGAGTATTTCCAATCGTTTGGTGCCAGTAACTTTTTTTCTATTATAATTATCTGCAAAGTGAGTAGGGGGGGGGGGGTACCCTTTTTTACACGACTGTACATAACTCACTAACTTACGTGTTATCTATTTCTTAAAAAAAAATGTTTTTATAAAAAATATAACTTTTATTTTTCACTAAATTAATTACCCACTTATTGGAGAATCGCCCATATATTATAAGAAATTCTTAAACACACACACAAAAAGATAAATGACTAAAATAAAAACCATAACATATTCGATTGAACATAATTAAAACGTTTTCTTTTACATTTTTTATACATACATAAATTAGAGTTATTATATTTTAGAAATAACTAGGAAGAACTTGTTTTTTATTTAAATGCGTGTCCAAGGATGCTATGCGATCTTGGCACTGATCATGAAAATATAGGTTTTATATGTACAGTAACTTACCTTGACTCAAATGCCGATTAAATCAATAAGAAATTCCACCAGAATTAATATGCACGAATTTTTTTTTCCTGTTTTGTCTGTATATTAATAATGCTCAACATTGTTCAAGGACGTCCCTTCAAAGAATTATTGAAAAAAAATCTGAATGAATTATTCATCGGCTGAAAGAAACATTTGTGGGTTTTTACACTCATCTATTTAACCCAACCTGGTTTTTGTATATAAAGATGGAATTTTTAAATGTATTTTTAACCCACTTCTTGATACGTCAGAATACGAATTATAAAAATTACGTTCACAGGTGTGATTCGGGTGAAAATATAATATTTTAGCATTTTCAGAACTTGATTGTAACTTAATACATTAACCCTTAAATGCCTGATTTTTCAAAAATCATTGTAATAATGTTTTTCGGCTTTCATTTTTTAAATAAATCATGGGAAAAATATTTTAAAAAATCATATTTTGTTTTAAGTATAGTTTACGGCTAAAAAACAGTTTGTTACTGATCGGCAATATTGGTGTTTAATTGAAAAAATAATTTGCCTTGATACAATTCTATAATATTAAAAACACAAGAATTTTAGGAACTATAATAAGAAATAAATTTCACTTGCTCACTGCAGGTCAAAATAGGGTATTTCGCAAGCTCCCAAACAAAACAAAAAAGAACAAGTAGCAACAATTGAAAAAATAAATTTATCTTTATTCTTAAACAGCACAAGTGTTGCTATCTACATGTTGAAAATCGATTTAATAATATTTTCAGAATGTATTTTATTATCAACATTAGGCATTATAGCTTCAATATTATTCTAATAGTATTTAGAGCCTAAATTGGGTATGTTGCCGAAAAGCAACACCAGGCATTTAAGGGTTAATTTTAAGACATACATTAAAATGTAATACCTGGACTTAAGTCAGTAATTCGTTCTAAGGCTACCGACCTAAGTCCGAAACGGCGAAAGACAAATGCAAAAAATAAAAGAATTTTTAAACGGTCGCAGACAGCCGATTTCTCTCATTACCTTGTCGTTTTATCGAGAATTTTTTAACGTTATAAATGCACTGATGAATCATGGACGCGAATCATGTTTTACGTCAATTTATCCATTATATCAGGATATCAAGGTGTCGAGTTATCGGAATTCCACTGTTAATGTTTTTATGCATTCGAAGTTTAGTCCACGCATAAGCTCAAGTTAACGCTTGTGCTTAAGGATATGATAATAGTTATAAACTTTTTAACGCCGCCAACCCCCTCCCCCCCCCCGAAAAAAACTATTTCAAAACCCGCTATAAACTACCACTAAGAACCACAGAAACAAAACCGTATGAAGAAAGCGAAAAATCGTCGGGTAGCGACTTTTTCACCGAACAGGTAGCGCTACGTCACTTGATGAAAATCATTGAAAATAATTTTAAAAAATCAAAAAACCCGACTGCGTGAAAAGCGAACTAATTAATTATTTCTCATCAGTGTGAAACTATTTTTTATATCATTTACCTGTTTTTTGTATTTATTTGTATTGATGACTTTTATGTTGTGTTTAATTGTTAGTCCCTATCTATAAACACTGTTTTGATGAGGACTATCGATGTATATGAAGGTTAGAGTTGCAGAAAAGCTAGAGATCCTACCTACACAACTTCCAGGTTGTATAATATTTAAACGGAGATTCTGACTGTAAATGAGTCGGTGAAACATCGTCTTCATTTTGAAAGACCTATCCAATGATATGCCACTCAATACGGTGCGTAAATTTTTTTTGTCTCTACCACCATTTTGTATTTATAAAAACAAAACCTAGGCTATAACCATCGACCCGTTAAGGCGAATTGATAGAGACCCCATTCATTAAAATCCATCCAGCCGTTGGGATGTTTCGAGGGTATAAAGAAATCCACATACCCAGGTACGCGTGAAATACATAACCCTTCTTGGCAGTCGGGTAATAAGGTATGTTAAGCGGTCTCAGAACTCTTAAAATTGGAAACAATGAACAAAAAATTCTTTCAACATTTAACATCTTAAAATGTACATGATTTTAAGACACAAGTTTTATTGGAATTGAAAGATATAAGTATGTTCTTTCATTTCATCTACTTAAAAAAATTGCAAGATACATAATTAGCATTCACAGGAGGCTTCAAACTGCCAGAGATTTGTCGAGCAGAAAATTTGCATAACAGATTACGCGCAGGATTACAAATTAAATTTTGCAACTAGAATGAAAATTTTGGTGCCTATTATACTTCAGATTGTAATAATTATCCTGAAGCTAAATAAATTTATATTTAAAGCATTTATATATTTTTAATACAAAGTTTAGCTAATTCAAAAATTCAAAAATTTCAACCGTATAATCACCTAAAGAACTATTTTTACTTTCTTCTATCTTTACAAGAAGAAAGTATTGGATTCATGAAAATTTTCGAATTCCGGTTTTCGACGGATTTACACGTTTTAGGGGTCAGAGATTCCAAAAAACATGTTTTTACAAAATGTCTGTCTGTGACTCTGTGAGTCTGTCTGTCTGTCTGTGTGTATGTGACACAAATTTTGTGGGCGCTCTATCTCAAGAACTAATGCGCGGAATTTAATAACAATTTATATTCAGTGAGTCCCTAATACAAATTGATGCTGATTAGTTTTTGGTGTAAATCGCTCAACAGGTGGCGCTGCTATGCTGCATTTTTCACGATTTTCGCAATAGCTCTATCTCACGAACTAATGCACGGATTTTGATCAAACTTCAGATTTTGTTAGTCCTTGATATGAATTGATGCTGGTTACGTTTTGGTGTAAATCGCCCAATAGGTGGCGCTGTTATGATGAATTTTGCAGGATTTACACGATTTCCCCAATAGCTCTATTTTAAGAACTAACGCACGGATTTTCACCAAACTTCAGATACAATTAGTCCTTGACATGTCTTGCTACTGATTATGGGTTGGTGTAAATTGCCCAACAGGTGGCGCTTCTGTGCTGACTTTTCACGATTGCCTCAATAGCTCTATCTCAAAAACTAATGCACGAATTTTCATCTAACTTCAGATTTAGTTGTATGTTGACACAAGCTGTTGTTAATTAGGTTTTGGTGTTAATCACCCAATAGGTGGCGCTGCTATGCAGGAATTTTCACGATTTTCGCTATAGCTCTATCTCAAAAACTAATGCACGGATTTTCTCCAAACTTCAGATTCAGTCAGACGTTGACATAAATTGTTGTTGATTAGGATTTGGTATAAATCACCCTATAGGTGGCGCTGCTAGGCAGCATTTTGCTGGATTTAGGCGATTTCAGCGATAGTCATATCTCAAGAACTAATGCACGGAATTTGCCATTTAATTTTGGCACTATGGTAGCGAATTTTGAAGTATTAACATGTATGAGATAGAAGAAAGTTTTGGGATTGGTACATCCGACTAGTTTTGAACTGTTATAAGGAAATTTTAGGTTCAGTTTATACAGACTAATATGAAACATATGTTCTGAAAATTTCATGAAAACATATTCAGAAGTTTTTGAGATATCGTGCGCGTTATGGCCAAAAACGTCATATGGTGGAAAATGACTTCAAAGATTCGGAATTTCTTCCGGATCTTCTTCCCGATTGCGGAATTTCTTCCGCTATTGAGAGGGTATAATTCTAAAAGCCATAACTTCTGCTCTAATGGGAATTTCAAGGAAACAATTATATCAAAATGTTCAGAAAAGATAAGAGTTGAATATCTAAAAAAATTAAAATTTCGAAAATTTTAAAGCTTTAAGAGTCCTGAGATCCCTTAAAGATGTTTATTTATTTATTTATTTACTAGCCGCCCTTGGCGACCAGTTTGGTCTCCTTTAAATCTATGCTAAGCATTGTATCATGTTACTTTTATTCATAATTGAATTTACTTGCTCAAATCGGAACATTCTGATACAGAAATCATGAACTCGGTATTTTTATGTTAGCCAAGTGCAGGTGACAAATCGCCAAACATTGCACCCGTCGTATTTTTTCTTATTTCATTAATTTCATTTAAAATATAATACTTTCACTCATTTTATTTAAAATGCATAACTTTAATTTAAAACTGAAATACTTAAAATTTATGACTCTCAATTTTCTCTTATTTCTTAAAAGAAAAAAAAAAAAAAAAAAAAGAAGAAGAAGAAGAAGAAAAGTAAAAAATAATACCAAAAACTATGACATTTAATTTCAACATCAAAGCTTTGTTTTAATTTACCTCACGAAAAATTGTTTATGATGGTCGCATGAGATGGACTATTATAATACCGGTGATATATGATGGCGATGGAACAATCAATACTTGGAGATTTATCACCTGCGCCTGGCTAACGTTAAATTACCAAATTGGCTGTTGTTTGGCATATAAAAAGTGAAGCGGTCAGCCCGAAACTATTGATGACAGTCACATGACTTAGGCTATTATTATAGAGATTTTGGTTTTTATTGAATTTCTAAAAATGAAAAAAAAATATTTTTTTGAACAGTAATAAGGAAATTTTAGGTTCAGTTTATACAGACTAATATGAAACATACGTTTCGAAAATTTCATGAAAACATATTCGGAAGTTTTTGAGATATCGTTCGCTTTATGGCCAAAAACGACATTTGGCGGAATTAGGTTGTGGTTGGGCTTATGGCGGTCAATTATCAGCACGAGGGATATAGGCCCTAGGCGGGGGCGGGGAGAGAGTGCCCTCTTGGGGGGTCTTTCGATGGGAACCTAACCCGTATTTACGCTTGGAAAACCAAGGTAAGAAGAAAACCACGAAAACTCCGAACGATTAGGCCGACAGGCGTGATTGGAATCGAACCCAGCACCTCCCGTCTACCAGCTTCGAGAGTTGGTGGAATTTGACTTCAAAGTTTTGGAAACGCCGCTTCCGCTATTGAGCGGGTATAATTCTAAAAGCAATAACTTCTGTTCTAATGGGAATTTCAAGGGAAAATTTATATCAAAATGTTCAGAAAAGATAAGAGTTAAATATCTAAAAAAATTAAAATTTTGAAAATTTTAAAGCTTTTAGAGTCCTGACATCCCTTAAAGATGTTTATTTATTTATTTATTTACTAGCCGCCCTTGGCGACCAGTTTGGTCTCCTTTAAATCTATGCTAAGCATTGTATCATGTTACTTTTATTCATAATTGAATTTACTTGCTCAAATCGGAACATTCTGATACAGAAATCATGAACTCGGTATTTTTATGTTAGCCAAGTGCAGGTGACAAATCGCCAAACATTGCACCCGTCGTATTTTTTCTTATTTCATTAATTTCATTTAAAATATAATACTTTCACTCATTTTATTTAAAATGCATAACTTTAATTTAAAACTGAAATACTTAAAATTTATGACTCTCAATTTTCTCTTATTTCTTAAAAGAAAAAAAAAAAAAAAAAAAAAAAGAAGAAGAAGAAGAAGAAGAAAAGTAAAAAATAATACCAAAAACTATGACATTTAATTTCAACATCAAAGCTTTGTTTTAATTTACCTCACGAAAAATTGTTTATGATGGTCGCATGAGATGGGCTATTATAATACCGGTGATATGATGGCGATGGAACAATCAATACTTGGAGATTTATCACCTGCGCCTGGCTAACGTTAAATTACCAAATTGGCTGTTTGGCATATAAAAAGTGAAGCGGTCAGCCCGAAACTATTGATGACAGTCACATGACTTAGGCTATTATTATAGAGATTTTGGTTTTTATTGAATTTCTAAAAATGAAAAAAAATATTTTTTTGAACAGTAATAAGGAAATTTTAGGTTCAGTTTATACAGACTAATATGAAACGTACGTTTCGAAAATTTCATGAAAACATATTCGGAAGTTTTTGAGATATCGTTCGCTTTATGGCCAAAAACGACATTTGGCGGAATTAGGTTGTGGTTGTGCTTATGACGGTCAATTATCAGCACGAGGGATATAGGCCCTAGGCGGTGGCGGGGAGAGAGTGCCCTCCTTGGGGGGTCTTTCGATGGGAACCTAACCCGTATTTACGCTTGGAAAACCAAGGTAAGAAGAAAACCACGAAAACTCCGAACGATTAGGCCGACATGCGTGATTGGAATCGAATACAGCACCTCCCGTCTACCAGCTTCGAGAGTTGGTGGAATTTGACTTCAAAGTTTTGGAAACGCCGCTTCCGCTATTGAGCGGGTATAATTCTAAAAGCCATAACTTCTGTTCTAATGGGAATTTCAAGGGAAAATTTATATCAAAATGTTTAGAAAAAATAAGAGTTAAATATCTAAAAAAAATTAAAATTTTGAAAATTTTAAAGCTTTTAGAGTCTTGACATCCCTTAATTTCTAAAAATGTATTGAACCAATTTTGATGAGATTTAAATGGGAGAAATTCGAGAACATCCTCTTTCAATAAAAAATAAAATAAAAAAGACAGACGCGTAATTTAAGGAGTAATCGGTGAACATATATATATATATACAGTGTAACCTCTCTGTAAGGGCCACCTGCCATTCCATTGAAAATTGACCCTTATGAGGGCTGGCCCTTCAATAGGGGGACAAAAAAAAAAAATTGCTAAAATAAGAAAATCAAAACCTACATAAATGAAAAAACTGTTTATTAACATTTTCAAACTCTATACATGATTGAAAAAATTTTCTACTGAAGTTTGCTTACTTTTCATAATTTTTTCGCAGAAAATTTTGGTTTGAAATGATTCTTTTACTTTATAGAACAAGTTACTTAAATTTGCATCATTTATTAATGTCTTATAATGAGATATTAGTTTATTTATTTCTGTTAGCGTTTCCTGACAGGTGTAAAAATTGTGCTTCAATATATGCATTCACAGTTTTAGTAAATGTGGAATTAGTTTTTCTAGATAACCCGTTATCCTTTACGTGCCTATAACAAAGGGCCAAGTTTCCCCCACCAACCCAAACAGGTTGAATAGTCAAACAAAGTGTGAAGAACACGTGTTTGTATCACTTGTGTAAAAGTTTGTGGTCCTTCATTGAGTTAAAAATTTCTCCCTATCTCTCCCTGCCTTCTTTGTTGCAAGTGCAGTTGTTTGCTGAACTCTTATTTTTTGGTTCAGGAATTCAATACACCTGTTTAGGTTTAAGGCACATGTGAAAAAAAAATGGCCTTTATGAGGGGTAGGTGCGGCCCCTAATAGGAGTAAATTTAACATTATGTCTACCGGAAAAATTTTCGTTCCTAAAAATTTTGGCCCTTAATAGAGGTGGACCTTGAATAGGGGTGACCTTTAAAAGAAGTTTCACTATATAAAAAGCATACACTTCGAATCGGAAAACTCTTCCTTTTCCGTAAGTCAGTTAAAAAGATTCAGCATCTAATTGTTAATGAAACACATAAAAAAACGAAACTTTTTACTTTCACTCTAACAATATGTGGAAGAGAAATTTACTAAAAATGTACTCTTACAATATAGTGGTGCGAATTAGAATATAAAAAAAATCCCTGCCGGCTCGGGCCTACAGGCGGAGGTAGATTTCGAAGTTAAGTACTAAATTCACCAACAAAACTTAAATCAAGATTAGAGATAAACACGGTTTCTTCACTAAGAATGAGCTCCAGGGAGCTAAACGTTTTGTGAAAATTCTAATATACACGAATACACACATGCATGTATATGGAATAGGTTTAAAAATGGCTAAAGCAAATTCAGAGAGCCCCATAGTGTTGAAATATGTCAATATTTCCATAGTCGGGTTTTTATCATGTTTTAATACGTTTCTTCAAACTCACATGACGTTACATATTCACCTGCTGGGGTCCATTATATTGACAATATGACGCAATATTTAATTCGTCAAACTATTTATTTCATTTTGAGTTTTCATGCGGAAATCTTGCTCTAGAAAACTTTGACGTAATATTCAATTTGTTTTCAATTCGTCAAACTGTTTATTTAATTTAATTTTTCACGTGAAATCTTGCAATAGAAAAGCAATTGTTGTGGTGAGAATTTTATTGCTTTTTTTTTTAATTGTTGGCAACTGCTATAACGAAAAATATTTTTTTTTTCCTGACATTGTTGTGTATGAGCTAGTTTTATCAGAATCATGTTAAGACGGTATTCAAAATCTTGAGCCCTCCCCATTTCCATTCCCTTGGGCCGATTTTGCCCATTTTCAATCCCCGCCGAGATATTAACCATCTCAAAGTTGTTGGCGAGTTTGAAGACGATCCGTGCATAATTGCGACTTTTATCGTGCGGACAAAATTTAGTACATACATACATACATATATATATATAAACTTTTTAGGTGGGGGTGGTTTGGGGTTCCTGGGGTCCTATAATGAAAAGTTATGAAGGAATTTTTCAAAAGTCGCACCATGGTAACGACTGCAATAGGTAGTATTTCTTACGAAATCTACCTAAAAGAAACTTTTTACTTCCACTCTAATAACATCTGGAAGAGAAATTTACTAAAAATGTACTCTTACAATATAGTGGTGCGAATTAGAATATAAAAATAAAATCATGTATGTAAAGCTTGGGCGACTATTTTCCGACACTTGACCGCAAAGAGTTAAAAATTATTAAGAAAAGGTGTTAGCTAAAATATGAGAAATAGAAATGATGATATAAAAGCTTACCTGCATGTTGGCTAAACGCAAAGGAACTCCCGCCAAACACATAAGAATGAGAGATGGAAACAACAAGAAGGATGATTCTAGAGATAAAACAGACGGAATTTTTGAAAATTAATATAAACCTATAAAAACAAATTCAAATAATATAAAATACTGATGCGAAAATACTGATACATTGTTTATTTTGGCCTATCTATCTATATTATAAAGGACAAACATATCTGTGCGTAAAGCATACGTCATTTTGCGGATGGCAACACTCTGAAACTTGAAATGAAATTTCGGTTTTACAATTTTCGCTACTGCAAATTTTTAAACTTCGCACAGTTTCAATTTTAACACCGTCGTATAAGGAAAAATATATACTTTTAAATGCAATTTGTATGAAAGCTCTATCTCAATTTATTTTCGAGATATTAATTTTTTTATAGTTTTTAGTACCAATTTTGTAATTGTGGCAACTGAAGTACTCCATTTCTATTAAAAGTAAAGGGAAAATTGTCATGTTTTATTTATTTTTATTGATTATATCCTTATTGATGCCATTTTCACATCACAAATAAAAGTAACTTTTTTTCTAATTTTTGAACAGAAAATGACGTCAGCCATTAAAAAAAAAAAAAAAAAAAAAAAAAAACACACACACACACTTTCTTCTTAATAAATCAAAAGATTGAAGAAGATATTTCAGTATTTTTATATTACGCTGATACTGAGTTTGAGACGCTAGGCAAAATGATTCAGTGAGTAAAAATGATGTCATATTTAAAACAAAACGATCATTTTCTTTGATAAAAATAAATATTTGACCAATACTACGGCAAATAAAGGCAAATTTCTGAATGGTAAATTTTCGCGGGTACTGTGATTAGAACTTAAAGCTTATGCGAATGCTCACATGAAAAGTTGTATCGGACAAACGCGACTTTAAATTTGGATATACATTCATTAATAATGTATTGCGCGTTAAAATACTTTTAAATTGTGAATTTGAGTGGTGCGTATGTGAATTTTGAGAATGTGAAAATAACGTACAGTTTAGATTTTACGGGGGAAAATTTTATGATGTGACAAAGCTGATTTTACTAATTTTTCACCCCATAAAAACAAACTTATAACAGCCTCAATCGATAACTTCAACAGAACTCATCTTGATTACGTATTCTAATACAGTTTAATTTTTCAATAATTTAAGCAGCTGAAGTTTGTGTAATTAATATTTTGGTAATATTAGGTTAAAAACATTATTTGTTTTAAAAGTTAGTCAACCAATTCAAGATGAATTTTTTATTGTAATTATTTTTGTAGGTTTATTATAAATTCGATCTAACAGTTCCATTCTAAACATTTTAATTCGTCGAATTTCGACGGGTTCCAACTCGTTATTTTAAATAATATAGGAGGCAGAATCTCCTAGCATATTTTATTTCTATAAAACATAAATAAATGAATGCAAAAAAGAAAGTAATACTCTAAATTAATTGCAGAACTCCCAATTCACGATCAAAATTCAATCAATTTTTTGTGATTTAAAACCTTTCTTGTCCCCTTATCAGACCTGCTAAGGCTCCGGCTTTTTGCACACCAGTATTATCTTAGAGAAAATCTGTTTTTTTTTAAATATTCCAAATGTTCTAATTAACTAAAACAGCATGTTCTGTATTAAAATGTTGGTATCCAAAAAGCCGAGGACTTAGCAGTTCTGCTTTAAGGTATTTGCCTATACGTTCGGAGCGCGTTTTTTTTTTTTTTTTTTTTTTTTTTTTTTTTTTTTTTTTTTTTTTAATGTACAGTATTGAATAAATTCATATATTTTTAGATCAATTGTAATACAGAATTATGAAGAAACATAAATACTAGTAATATCTTTATAGCAGTTATTTATTTATTTTTTATTTTTTTTTTTGCATTTTTTGCCACACTCAGTTCAACTAAACATATTTTTATTTTCTTTGTACTACATTCTGCTATTATACTTACCTGTGCATTGAACTAGGAGTTTTACAATAGGGCAATGTAGGGCAATTCCATCGTAACTGACGTAACATTTTATCATCGAATTCTGTTTTCAAAACTATGTAGAAAATTTACTAATAAAGCTAGAACAAATTTTTACAATTTAGAATATTTCTTACTAAGGAATTAGTACCCAAATACCTGCAGATTATTTCAATCTCTCTTTTAGTCCCAAAAACTGCATTTCAAAATTCTGTAACTGTCGTAACATAAAATAGACAAACATTTTTTCTGCCTTCATTGAAGTGTAAAAATTGTCAAAACTATCCCGTTAAAAAAAGTGATGTAATGTTCTCAACAACACTAAATAATGTCAAATTATAACAGTAACTTCTTTAATTAATTTCTGAATAATAAAAAAGAAAAAAATGGCATTTACACGTGTAACTGACGTACTTTTATTGTGTAACTGACGTAACTTTTATTGTGTAACTGATGTAAAATTATGACTTTAAAAAGACAATGATGGTACTTAACTTAGTTTGTGATCAGTAATTTACAAAGCCTTTTTATTGGGATTTTATTATAGAATATAAAAATATCAAGTTTTCCAATGATACCCTTAAATTAAACATATTATAAATTTTATCCCCCCCCCCCAAAAAAAAAGACGATTTTCTGTGGAATTGCCCTATACAGGTCAAAATAGATCAATAAAAACATATTTTTAAGAAAAATTACCATTTTTTTTTATATTCGAGTACGTATAAAATAATTACATTATCACATAGAGCTTACATTCTAGTTCAGAACATAGTGAGTAATATGGAAAACATTCTGGCAAAATTTCACCAAAATAGGTTTAAAAAAAATTGTAATGAAGTTTGTCGTACATGGAAAAAACGGAAAAATTGATTTTCTAGAAATCTCATTTAATGATTTCTTACCTATAAAATTAATCTAGAAGTATCGATTAAGGTTTATTAGTGTTTATATACTGCTTTCCATTGGTCAAAGCAGGTGACGCATTGTACATGGCTCATTACTAGTACATTTATTTTACTTAATATTTAAGATTTGAGAAGATTTGAATGTTAGATTCACTCCTAGATTTTCAGTAATCAATTATACACGAGTTTTGTTTTGTTTATTATTTTTCTTACAGTTACATGATAGCATTTTATTTAACCCCTTGCCTGTGGAATATATTTGAAAAAAAAAAGTGTCAAAAATGAAAAGTATTTAATTTTGTTCGTTATTATCATCAAAATGTTCGAAATAGATTATTTAAAAAAAAATTAAACGAAATAACTGCTACAGTGGTTCCCAACCTTTTTTGTCCGCGCCCCACCCAAGCATCTCTAAAATCATGATGCCCCCCCCCCCCTCTTCCTTCTTTATCATATAAATTTTATTACAAAAAAAAATAAATAAACTTCTATTTTCCCGGAAGGATCCGAAAATAGCATTAACTCTGATAAGTGATTTCACATTCTTTAATTTATCAAAATCCTATGTTTTTATTACAAGTATGTTTTAAACAAAACTCTACGAATACAATGAGGCCATGGATCTTCGCATTTAGATCCAGAAAAGTTTTATTGTTGTTTGGCAACTTACCTCAAATTTAAAAGTTATAAATAGTCTACATTTTTGTCTTTGTAAAATTTCTTGAAATCTCTCTCACATTTTGTATTATATCTGATAGAATTTATACATTTTATAGTGGATTTTTAGTACTTTATTAAGAGCAAGTGATATTTGTTTATCACCGAAACTATATGGATAACATAACTTATTCACAAGTAACATTTCTGGATTCTAGCTTTTATCCATTTTAAGTAACTGTTTTTCTTTTCCCTTATAACATATTCCTTTGCTAAGCGGGCTTTCCTTTTTCCATTATTATTATTTGGCCACCATTCTTTCTCCATCTTTAAAATTTAAAATGCATATGTCATGAAGTATGTTTATGTATTGTGTATCTGGTCTGCAGATGAGCCATAAGAAGTTTACTTTCTACTATTTCCTTCAGTGATGCGCACAGAGATTTATTAATTTTATAAAAGTAGTACCTCATTTACATAATTCGAAATATTATTTTAGATTAATCATGTCCAAATAGTCAATTTTAGATATACCATACAAAATTTCATATGTAAAAGATCCTTCATAGGGCATAATGCATTATGAATAGATGTACAAGTTTTTTTTTTTCTTTTTTTTTTTTTCAAATATAAATTGTAAAAAAAAAAAAAAAAAAAAAAAAAAAAAAAAAAAAAAAAGAGGTGTTATTTACTAAAACAGTACTAGTGCGAGAAAAATTAAAATGTTATTTTAATACGTAATAGGTATCAAAATGTTTTCTAAAAATTCACATAATTATTCCGGTGTCAGTGTGATTTTGAACTTTTAAATGGGAACGCTTCGGAATTACATTTTTATTCAGCTATTTAAATTTTTTTTCATATATTATTTCTATTTTTAAACTACGACACGACTTTCAATTAACAAAAAATACAGAAAATTTGTTAATAAAAAATCTTAAATTACCCCCCTGAAAAGTCATATTGCCCCCCTGTGGGTCGTACGCACCACTTTGGGAACCACTGCCCAAATCGCTTTAAAAATAATTCTTTACATTATTTAAACCATTTTTTGTAGTTGGAACTATGCATCTAGGACCAACGGTTGCGAAAATAAAGGTCGGTCAGATTATGCGTGGACACTCTGTATAAGGGACTAAAATTCAATAATTCATTAATTGTAACAAACAGAAAATGTAAAATTAGAGATATGGTTAGTGGGTATAGCTGATAAATTTTTCATTTAGTAATTTTTAATGTCGCTCAATTTTCTCCAACAGATGCCACTGCGCCGTATTAATGCTCAAATTAGCAGCAAAATTTCAAAATTTAAAACTTTAATTCACACAGAAACAAATATAAACTAAACGAGCTTTGCTGAAATCTTACACGTTTGTTTGAGCATTGTTACAGTTTAAAACAAGGAATCGCCATCTATGTACAACAATTTCAACTATTTTTTAAATTACTGAACTTTAAAATTGCTTGATAATCTTGTCACTCATCTAAGCTTTATATTTATTAAAGTTAAGTATTTAATTTTAAAATTAGGTAGCTCTCTATGAAACAAACTGTATTGTTGATCTAAATACCAATATTATCAATTAACCGTTTTTTTTTGTTTTTTTTAATTATCTTTAAGCATGATCTTTTGTGAACTTATTTAAAGTATTTGTATTATATACCAAAAACATGTCCGTGAGTAATACTAGCATCATATCAATAGTGACAACGACCTAAACAATCTATTTCGCGCTTTTCGAACGTTTATTAACTTATAACCATCGTACGATTCTAATTTTTACACAGTCGCATAGAGAAAAAATATACTTTCAAATGAAATTTCTCAGAAAACTGTATCTCAATTTACTGATGTCTTACAAAAATAATGTTCAATATGATTTTTTTTTCACGATTTTAATTTTCACGCATGCAGCCCGATTGCTCTTTAAATATTATAAATACTTCAGCATTTGCCTCTAAATAATCTATGTGTACTATAAAGCAAAAACATCTCATTGGGTAACGCTGACGTCATACTGATGGTGACAACGAGTTATGCATACAATTTTCCCTTTTCGCTCAAATTTAATTACTTTTAAACATTCTCTAATTTTAATTTTTACATCGTCAAATAGAGAAATAATATAAAAAACTTTTTTTTAGTTAACTAAAGCGTGCTAAATTTTTTAAAACTAAATTTCTGAGAAAAATGCACAGTTTCCTATATCATTATAATAACTTCAAATCATTTATACTTTATCATACAGATATTTTAAGGGATAAAATGTAGGAAAGCAAGTTTTTACTATACACTTGTTTATTTAATAATAATACAGTATAATCTTTTTTATCCGAAACTCTCGGTTAACCAAAATACATTTTCTTTTTCTTTCTTTTCACTCTCACATTCTTGTGTGCAAAATCCATTTTGAAACCTTTTTTAAATTTAACTTGAGCTCCCATAAGCTGCGGAGTGGAACGAAGAAAACGAACAAATTAGCAATTCTGAAGCTTTTGAATGTTTTGCATTAGGTTTTGGCATGGCTGAAGCAGCAGAAAGTCTGTGATACTGGTGAACTAATAATATTAAAAAACTCCGTGATAGAGCTTCAGAGCAAAGACAGTCTAAGCTGCGACAAACAAAACATTTTTCAAACCTCTGTGATATATGTAAGAGGTACTTAATTTCAAAATTAAAATTCAGGTAATTTATTCTTGTTTGTATTTTGCTATTGCTTTATTTTTATTAAGCACTTAGCACCTGTTACCATAATAAGAAATATTGCATATGTTTCACCTTAATCTTAATACTGAAGCATTTTCGATTATCCGAAAATTTCAATTTTCCGAAAGATAGTCGATCCCGATTACTTCGGATAATCGAGGTTCTACTGTAATAACAAATAATAAATAATGAATAAAATAAGTAAATTTTATGATATATTATCTTACCTTTGATAGTTAATGACAGAAGAATACAACCACTTGTTATCAATCCGCTGAAACAAATCAATCATAATGAATAAACAAATAAGAACAATTTAAGAAATATAAAACATCATTAAAGGAAATGCTATAAATGAAGTAAATATAGTCCTGGAGCCGGTGACATCGAAAGCCCGGTGATCGCGGAATCGATATTTCTTTAATGTAAATCGATAGTAGAATAATATATATATATTATTAGAATTATTAGAATATATACGAACAAAATGAGCTATTTATCACTACTAGGTTTGACAAGCCGAAAATATGTTTAATTAAATTAATTATTATTAACCAGAATTCTGCTTTTTCAGAATTTAGTGTCACATCCGATGAAACAAAAATATATGTATATAAATATAAATACAAAACATATTTCAGTTTTAAGATTTAAAACACACAATTTTATTTTATATAAAATGACGTCATTTGCATCTGCTGAAGAATTCCACATTTACGATCTAGTCTTTAAACAACATCTACAGAAACAATTCCAGAATTAGTTAAAACTCTATTGGCATATTAAAACGCAATCGGTCTGACAAGTCATACCTTGGTGCAAACCCCCTGAAAACCCAATTTTATCGGTTGACACGTAGGTTTACCATTGTGTTTTCCTGCCCTCAAAGATAGGAAAACATGGAGGATTGGATGCAGGAAAACACAATAGTAAACCTACGAGTCAACCGATAAAATCGGATTTTCAGGTGTTTTCCACCAAGATATGACTTGGCAGACCAATTGTGTTTTAATATGCGAATCGAGTTTTAACTAATTCTGAAATTTTAGCAGTGAACTCGATGAGGTGATTGTCTGTGCTGTCACCTCCCGGTCTATTATACAGCTGACTCTAAAAGACGATTTTAACAATTGTTGCTATCTCCCAATATAGCTGTTAATATAAATTGTTCATAGAATCATCAGAAAAACAGACGGCGATACTGAGTTAATTTTTAATGCCAAAGTTTTAATTATCATTTGAGCAGTTTTGCATTGTTATTGCTAAACTGAACTTCGTACATTTTGTAATATTAACAAGTTGGAAATTGCTCGTCAAACGTGGCAAATGAGGTGCGTTCGTACTATAACTAGTTTTATAAATACTTTTTGCACCGGATATTGTACTGAATGTATATTTTAATGCATTTCGTAAGTGCCTATCAATTTCATTCTGTTCAAAGGGCTGTAACATCATTAAAATGCACATGCAATAATTTTTTCCCATTGGCCGTAATGTAACAGAAAACTTTTGACTGTTCCTGTAATTAAACTATACATCCGATTTTTATAAAGTTGGAAATGAGTCGACAAAATGTTGCAACAATTATATATTTAAAATTTCAAATCATTCGGAAGGCTGTAACATCATTAAAATGCACTTGCATTAATTTTTCCCCAATGGCCGTAATGTAACAGAAAACTTTTGACTGTCCCTGTCATTAAACTATACATCCGATTTTCATAAAATTTAAAATGGCTCGACAAAATTTTGTAACAATTATATATTTAAAATTTCAGACCATTCGGTTGGGTAGTTTTTGCTCTGTTATATGCGGACGGACGGACAGACGGACTGAACGACGACTATTGGTGCTTCGTATTTATATAATTACGAACGCACCTAAAAAGGCTGGAGACATCCCAAAATAGATTTCTTTTAAAGGTTATTTTGTATACTTTACAATTTTATATTAGAAAATTGTCAATATTTCTGAGAAGTGCGTGATTTTCTCTTTAATGCAGCTGTGAAAAAAGTACCTTTTAGACAATTTTTTTTTTTAATTTCTAAGTTCTAATTTTTTTTTGTTACTTTTTACAAGCATAAAATAAGTCGGAAATTGTACATGAAACGAGGCAAATGAGGTTCATTTGTACTATAATTAGTTTTATATATATTCATATCTTGGTGCAATAGCTGTTGCATTCTTATGCAAAAATGCATCAATACAAAATTTATTTCGATTATATATATATTAAATTCAGTAATACGGAAATGATAGGACTCCATCATAAATAGGACGACATCACTGTGGCAACCTAGAATCATCACCTATCATGGGATATCATTGAACTTATTACGTATGATAGAATTTAATAGAAAGGAGAAGACTTTTATTAATATCTTTTTAAATTTTCATTCGATTTTCATAAAATTTGAAATAACTTGACAAATTTCTGCAACGATTATATATGTACAGTCGAACCTCGTTATCCCTACACTCTAAGGACCAGAACAAAGTGTCGTCATAAGCGGGGTGTCGCAGTAACCGGAGTTGGAGAAAAATGTTTATAAAAAGCTGTATTTTTAAGTAATTTAAGACAATTTCAAATTCGTAACTGTTCTTGCAGTTTTAAACAATAAAATATTATTATTAAACAAAATAAACACAAAAACAAAATTGAAAAGGATAAAAATCAGATTTACGGTGACATTTTTTTTTTTATTGTTACATGAAATATTGATGAATTAAGGTTTGCTTATTCCTAGATGTGCTTCCTACAATTCTTTTTTCAATATTATATAGTGAATTGTAATCAATATTCGTTGTTTCAGAAGATGTTAGATAATTTCTGATCGTTTCAATGCAATGCAATACTTCGGTTTTAGGCGGATGAAAAACACCGTGTAACCACAAGAAAGCGCCACCTGACCAGAACAAAAGACCTCGAGTAGACTGATACGTCTATATGGAGCTTAAGTGGGTCATTCATAGAGTTTGGGTTTATTTATTCAGATAAAGGATTGAAGTAAAATTTCTGATTTATCTCAATGGGTATTTTAGACACTTTTGTGAAAAGTTTGGCTAAGACATTTATTACCGCTTAATTTCCGTGCTTATATGATGGATTATGAAAAATGGACAATTTTCCTATACCGTCGGGATATCCGGAGTTGAAAATCATACAACGACGTAAAAACCGGAGTTTATTTACATTAAAGTCATATACAGAAAATCGGGACTTTGAAAAACTGACGTGATAAGCGGAGTGACGTGAAAACCTGGTGTCGGGATAATGAGGTCCGACTCTATTAAATTTCAAACCATTCAGTTCGATAGTTTTTGCGCTGTTATATGCGGACAGACGGACGGATCAGACAACAACTATACCTGCTATATATTTATATAATTACGAACGTACCTTAAGATGCATTCTATATGGGTCGCCCAAATAAAAGTGGCATTGCTGTAATAAATCCGCCATTTGAAGAGAAAGATGACTGTGCATGCTCCTATAGAGGGCGTAGAGTGCTGGGAATGCCTGTGATATCGTCAGATACCGCCAGATTCGAGTGTGATAGCATGGGAGCACATTTAAAGGCATCGTTCGTATCATGGATGCCTCTAAACGGTGTCAACGAGCGGTCGTGCAATTTTTAGCAGAGGATAATGTGAGTGTTAGGGAAATCTATCGTTGTATGCAAAATGTGTATGGCATTGAGTGTATGTCACACAGATCGGTATTTCGATGGTGTAGGGATTTTCGAAGTGGAAGAAGCAGTACTGACGACAAGTCACGACCTGGTCAAGCGCATGTGGTCTTCTTCCACTATGAAAATCCATACACCATCTGAATACCGATCTGTGTGGCATACAATCCGTGCCATACACATTTTGCATTTGACGATAGATTTCACTAGCACTCACATTTTCTACTGTTAAAAATTACACGACCGCGTGTTGACACCGTTTGGAGGCATCCATGATGCGAACGATTCCTTTTAACGTGCTCCCACGCTATCACACACGCATCTGGTGGGATGTGACGATATCGCATGCATTCCTAGCACTCTGCGCCCTCTACAGGAGCATACACAATCACCTTTCTCTTCAAATGGCGGGGTTATTACAGCAATGCCACTTTCATTTTGGCGACCCTTATAACATCTGAGTAAATATTTTCCAAATCGGAGTTGTTGAGTCATAAAGGGTTAATAGAGTTTAAAGGATGAACCATTATTTTTTGTGAAAATTGCTCGTTTTAACCGTGTCCTCGTTTTAGCCGTGCTCGTATTAAACGAATTCGACTGCATATGTTAGCTTGATGCAGAAGTTCGTAGCGTTTACTTTTTATTTGAGATGAATAAAATACGTAAATGAATCAGAAATAGGTTATCTTCCGCAATGCAAGACAGGTACAAGAATAAACTTTTTCCCGTGATCGTGGTGTTTTAAACTGAAGGTATTTTTCAGATTCCATGCTCATCAACACGAAATTTTCTGACACAATTTCTACTTCATTTTTAAACATAAAGGCATTCAATTGGCAGACCTATCTATTGACGCGATTTGGAATCGAATAGCGATTTCCATTTTTTATAAATAAATTACTGATTGCCTTAAATGAAGCGGCGTTTGTTTTTTTCTGTGATCGAAAGCAGTAAGGAAGGAAAAAAAAACACGTAAAATTTTTTTTACAAATCTTTAAACATTACATGATGCCTTATTATGTAAATATTATTTATCATTTTAAATAAATCCATCAGATGGTTATAACAGTAAAAACAACAATAAAAGTTTGTAAATAACTCTACATGAATATAATTTAACAGCGTAGGAAAGAGGAAATATCACAGTTTCTAATCCTCTAAAACAAAGAAAAACCTCTAAAACAACGGATGTTTCACATAATAATCGTTACTGTAATTACAAATGTGAGTTGCTTAAAATATGCAATATTATGCGCGCCTGTATGTCTTTTATACCAACATCCACGCCAAGGAAGATACTATATGACATGACCTTCGCAATGGAAGTGAAATTAGCAGTGTGCGTGTGGTATGGAAGACGTTGTTCTGCGATTGATTTCTGTTATCTGTCAACTTTTTTTTCCATATGGACTTCATAGCACGTAATTAAGAACACGCACAAATGAATACGTATAGTTTTTGAACATGTTTATCTTCCTTTGGTCACTATTTTTACATAAGAATTTGAATTTTTATTTCAGATACAGTAGACACCAGTTATAACGTACTTTCAGGGGCCCAGAAAATATGGTACGTTATGAGCAATAACCAATAAAATGCAATGCATAACGTGAAAAAAAGGCCCATAATAGCACACGCAATAATAAAGAATTTAAATAGATATTTTATGAGTTTCTTAAAATAAAGTAGAAAAAGAAGAAAAAAAATTTTTTACTACTTACATGTTTATTTAGAAAATAATCTGTTTTTTTTTTTTTTTTTTTTTTTTTTTCGTTGTTGTATTTGGTTAGATGACACAGTAAAAATTACATTTTCAATATTTATAATGGAGCTCTGCGGAGTCTTTGAATAGTTGACATCAAAATTTGGCTTTTCGTTCGAGTACAAAAAGTACGTTAAAACCAGATTAAGGATTTTGTATATTCCGTTATAGCCGAAGTTGTAAATCATTACATTATATAGGATTTTATTCGGTATGAGTACGTCAACCATATGAGTACGTTATAAGCGAAAGTACGTTATATCCCAGGTACGTTATAGCCGGTATCGACTGTACTTTGATTCTCAGAAAGAGTATGTTTTCTTATTTTTTAATTATTTAGGCCCTAGGCACTGTGCTTAAAGTGCTAATCCATAAAACATCCTCATCCATAAAACACACTCTCTCTCTTCCTTAAAAACGTTTTTATATAATAATTTACGAAATAATTTTCATCTATGGTGTATAAGCTCTTTAATCCGGCACTCTAATGTTCGGCTCATTCTATAACACGGCACCGATCGAGTTGCTGGCGTTCCTATTTTTTCGGGTGGTTTCGGGCGTCTCTTTATCTTGATCCCTAGGTCACGGTACGGTGTGACGACCAGATTATACAAAATGTTTTGAACGTACAAGAAATCCAGATTCAGTCGGTAGAATCGGACGAAAAAGGATTCGTGGCAGATGAAAGCGAAAGTCTTGTGGAAACAGGTTTCTGAGGAATTTAATACATTTACAAAATGTGCCGAATCCAACAAATGTTTGAACTCTGCAGAACGCATAAATTTGTGCATAATCTGTAACGATTTTTTGAAGAAGAAATCTAAATCGCAGAAGCAACGTGATATCAGAGACTTTTAGGTAGATTTCGTATGAAATACTACCTATTACATTTTCCCCTGTATTGGAATTTCGGAAAAATTTTTGCAGATCTACACCGATCATGATCCCTAAAACCCAAAACCACTCCCAGTAAAAAACTTTATCTGTCTAGCTATCTATAAATATCACTTTTTTATGGACACGATAACTTCCATAATTCTGCACAAATCTTTTCCAAACTGATACATAAAATCAAGGGGCATAAAATCTGGGTCAAGTTCGTTAATGGGCAAAATCGGATCAAGGAGGTGGAAATAGGGGGAGGTTTTGTGAAAAACGAAAAACCCCATAACTTCTTAATTATAATACATATCGCCCCAGTTTAAAGTTTTCATTACTTCTAAAGAAAGCGCCAAAAAGTTATGTATGACAGATTTTTGATAAAATTAAAAATGGACTCAAGGGGCGAAAAAAATAGGGTTTTGGGGGAAAAATTCATAACTTCGTCAATTCTCAAGATATCAAATCCAATTAAATTTATTATAAATATTCCTAATATTATCTACAACTTTTACATTGACAAGTTTTTGATAGACCCAATTCTTACCGCAAAAGAAAGAAAATAAAAACGAAAACAAAAAGGGGGGGGGGGTGTTGAAGAAGGAAAAAATCCATAACTTCGTCAACTCACAAGATATCCAATCCACTTAAATTTATCATACATCTTATGAATATTATCTACAACTTTTATACTGACAAGTTCTTGATAGGACCAATTTTTACAGAAAAAACAAGTTAAAAATACCTAGAGGTTGAAGGAAAAAATATCGTATTACTCAAATCCAAACTGCTTATTTTCTGAGTCATTTTTAAATTGTTTTTTGCTTTCAAACGCATCCATTTGGTTAGGTTCTCTTTTTCAGAAACTATATAATATGCCGTAAAGGTTGATTTTTTGATAGAGACAGAATATATTTCAAAAAATGATGTCAAAGTGGGCATTTTGAACCGAATTTCTCAAAGCGATTGTGCTAGAAACTAAAAATATTGTTTACTGAGAAAATAATTGTTTATAAATTAAGTTCTAATTAATTGAACGGAAAATAAAAACATAGGTCGCTTATAAATGTCTTTAAAAAATCACGTCATAAAGTTTCAAGTTTTTCCTTTTAAAAGTGAATCTGAAAATGTGTCCGAAAATTTCGAGTTGTTGAGCATGGAAAAATATTTTTTGAATACTGCTTTAACATGTTCTGGTAAAACCAGTTCTTATATAAATATGAAATTAGAAACTCGTCAAAAGCGGCCAGATAAAATTGTTAAAGTGTGTTTATCTCTAATCATGATTTAGCTTTAGTTGGTGAAATTAGTAGGGGAGAGTGGTAATGAATGGGCCAATTTTTGGTTTGTAATTTTTGTAGTTTTTTCTCATAATTTTTTTTTTGGTTCAGAATTGGTTCTTCAATTACTTTACTTATTTGGTTACATAAAAAAGTCATAAAAATTGGATTAGAAAATGTCAATAATGAATGATAATAGAAAATAAAAATATAGAAATTTGGCCCATTCATCCCCACCCATGGGGCTGAATGGGCCATTGAAGGTAATGAATGGGCCACTAAAGGAATTCAATGAGAAAACGCGGAATTAATCTTTTATTCACCAAATATGACAAAATGAATGGCACTTGACATGATATGATCAAAAGTATACTGAAATAGTAAGTAATACACAATGCTTATCAAAATTTATAAACACCAAAAGCGATATTATTAAATGACATAATTGTAGCAGAAAAATGACAAAATAATGAGATTATAAGAAAGAAAGAACATAAAATAAGCATAAAAATAATAGATAATACACATTATGATTTAACGAAATTTTTATTTTTCAAAATTAATATTAGACGACATGGTTGTAACAGGGTTGAACTTCCTGCGTATTAATTGACTATTTAGTGTAAATTTCTGGTATTATTTATTCTACCCATCATATTCAGAATATAAACAATTATTCTAGTTTTATAGTACAAGAGCTGTTAAACATTTTAGGAAAGGTATTTGAGGCACCCTGAAAATTTGTGCAACACTTCTTTTGTAATGCCTGAATACAAAATCGAATGTCTGGCTGAAGGATCGTGGCACATAGCCCACCCGTGTATTTTTAAATTTCCAAAATTTTCGTTGCAAAAAAATATCCTTGAGGCATTTTGAAATTTTAATGCCTTCAAATTTAAGATTTAATGAAATAAAAAATATAAAAGCCAGACACTTTAGTCGGCCCAAAAACTGTGCCAGACACGTGTCAAGTGCCATTTTTTGACTACCCAAAAAAGGTATTAGAGGCACGCTGAGATTGAGACAGAACTATTATATCAAATGGGAAAATACTGGTAGGTGTGGTCAACAACTGGGCAGTTCACCTTAATCATTTATACAATTTAACTTATGTTTCTAATAAATAACTAATATTTTTTAGGGTGAAAATTATTTTTTAGACATCACTATAAACCTATTCTAACCAGACAGTAATTTAATCTAAATCCATGACAGCCAGTTATGTTTCATATTAAAGAGAAAATCAGAAAAAAAGAAAGAAAAACCACATTTTCATGATCAGGGAAAGGTGGCCCATTCATGATCATGATATAGTGGCCCATTCAGCCCCACCTATACTTCAGGAATATATTCAGGTTTTTTTAGTACATTAAATTCAAATAACATCTAAATACATCCTAAAATTAGTTTACAGATATGCAAAGACTTGCTAATACCCATATCTGCAATGAAATAATAGATACTGTTTATATTATTTATTTTACTGAAAAGGGAAAAAATTTACTTTTCAATCAGATTCTTGACCACCCCACTCTAGTGGGAAAATGGCTTCTCCCAAACAATAGAAAATATGATGAGTTTGATAAAACAAATAACTCTATTGGTGGCATTTAAAATACTTTTATGCAAATACTTTTTCATATTTTGTTAATGGCCCATTCATCCCATGGCCCATTCATTACCACTCTCCCCTACATAACTTCGAAATCTACCTGCGCCTGTAGGCCGAGCCGACAGGGATTTTTAAAACTGTAACGCTCATGTAAATTATTTATACAGGTAATGTAACGTAACTTACAGTAGATATTACACAATTTGAATTTAATTTTGTATTCTATAAACCATACAAGAAGGATGAAATAAAGTAAGGTTTTTTTTTTTCAGATACTATATATATCGGTCGAACAGGTTCATAATGTACGAAAACACATAAAATACATTTTGACGTTTGATAATACAGTAAAATCGTTAATTCGGCACGGCCATGGTCTCGAAAGTACCGGATTAGAGAACTTTTACTGTAATTAAAAATTATTGTTAGGTAGGGAAGACCGGGGCACATTTTCCATAGGGGCACGTTTTCCAACTTGCTTTAATTTTTAAAAGAACCGCTAGCTGACGACAGTGGGCGAATTGGTTGAAGTGGCAACACTTCGCACACCATCTATAAAAGTTATAATTTAGTAGTTGCTCTCACTTCGTCAGGAGAACTGGGTTTTTTTTTTTTTAATTTTTTCACCAATTAGTAAAATTTTAAATTTTTATTAGAACGTAAAATAAACGTATTAGCGTTAAACTTAGTAAAAGTGTGTAAAAGTTGCAATATGGTGGCGGGCAGGTTTTCTAACAGCATACGGGGCATGTATTCCAACATGTGTATCGTTGGAAAACGTACCCCGTCCTGAATCAGTTAGTCTTATTGTACCGAAAATGTATTTAATGTGCAATAAAATCGGCCAAATAAAAGTATATGAAACGAACCTTTTTCATCATTTAGTCCTTCACCTTCTCTCTGCGTAAGTAATTCTTTGCGATGAGTGTCTTTTACAGAATTTTTAATCTTTATCACCAGTTTTTTAAAGCAGAAATTTTTGACTATTGTAATCGGGGATAATGTCCTGATTAAATCAGGCAAAGTTTTTGCTAAAATATAACAGGTGGGAATTAACAAATAGTATTAATTAGACGGAAAAATGCATTCCCGAGAGTATCTCGGGTTGCGCAGCAAGAGTGTTAACTACCAATATAAAAATGAAGGTAAATTCAAATGTAGTAGAAGTTCGATTATCCAAAGTAATTGGGACCGATCCTCTTTCGGAAAATCGAAATTTTCGGATAATCGAGAATGTTTCAATTTTAAGATTAAGGAGAAATATATGCAATTTTTCTTATTATTGTAACAAGTGCTTAATAAAAATAAAGCTATATGAAAAAAGAAACAAGAATAAATTACCTGAATTTTAATTTTTGATTAAGTACCTTTTACAAATATCACAAGGATTTGAATCAATGTTTTCTCTGTCGCAGTTTCGATTGCCTTTGCTTTGAAGCTCAATCAGGGGTTTTTTAATATTATTAGTTCACCAGTATCACAGTCTTTCTGCTGCTTCAGCCATGCCCAAGCCTTTTGCAAAACATTCAAAAACTTCAGTATTGCTAATTTGTTCGTTTTCTTCATTCCACTCCTCAGCTTACGGGAGTTCAAGTTAAATTCAAAGAAACTCTAAGAAAGGGGATCGAAAATATTTATATGTACGCGTAGTTCGGAAAGGATCTCTTACACACAAGGAATATGATAGTAAAAAAAAAAAAAAAAGCCTTTAAAATGGATTTTGCACACATACAAGGAATGTGATGATAATAATAATAATAATAATAATAATAATAAAGCTTTAAAAATTGATTTCTTTTAACCGAGCGTTTCGGATAAAAGAGGTTCTACCGCATATATAAAATCAAAAATTTTAACTATTTTCTAAAATGGGTTCATTTAATGAACCCATTTTATGTTAATTATGCCTTTATTGTCATTCCTACCTCACTGTAGTCATAAGCTATACAAACTATAGATCGCAGTGTGTATCGGCCCCTCAAAAGGCAAATTAATACTGCTTTTGATGCCTGGATAAGGTATGTACAAATAAAAGGCCAAAGACAATTTATGAAATCCCGTCCATTTTAGTTAGAGCTGCTCCACTGACGCTAACACTAATCAATATTACGGTGGTTTTTAAATTTTCGGGAATTTCTCACTGAATACTGAAATATTTAGACTCGGATTTTATGCCATCTTACTTTTCTGAAAGGCTAACTTATGCCGTAGCAAATCTTGAAAACATCCACAATGCTGAACAGATTTTAAAATTGCCAGAACCATCGACCGTTCATAGCTTTAAGGGGATTCTTAACGCACTTGAAAACACACGCTCCGTAATTTTAATCCTATGGGCAGATTATTTTCGAATTTCTCGTTTCAATTTGAATATTTTTAAACGATTTTTTTGCATAGGATAGCTGAGCTCAATCCTTAATATGACTCTTTTTTACTTTTTCGATTTTGGTTGGAGATACTTTTTAAAAAGGTACTTTCACTTTCGGAACCGGTTTCAAAACTGAAAGTACCTTTAAAAAAAAAAAAAAAAAAAAAAAAAAAACGCAGCCAAAATCGAAAAAGTAAAAAGAGTCATATTAAAGATTTAACTCAGCTATCCTATGCAGAAAAAAAAATCGTTTAAAAATATTCAAATTGAAACGTGAAATTCGAAGATAACCTGCCCATAGGATTAACATTACGGAGCGTGTGTTTTCAAGTGCGTGAAGAATCCCCTTAATTCAAAACCACTGAAAGCATCAAATCCTACTACACAACCCAGGCTAGCTCTTCTGAAGAAGTTCTTTTAAGTTCCACTCAAACGTTATTTGTTGCTTATGAAGAAGGCGTTTCTTCTTCATCAAAACAAACTTTACCTACTCCAGAAGTTAGGCTTTTTAAGAAGACTTCACATAGAAGGAAAACACGATGCGAAAAGAAAAAAAAAAGGAAATCCTCTATACTGACTGAGTCTCCCGTTAAAAATCAACTGAAAACATAAAAAAGCTTTATTCAATGGTTTTGGTCATCTGCAAACTCGATGAGGTGATTGTCTGTGCTGTCGCTTTCTGGTCTATGTGGTCTATAAGCAAAGGCAATTTTTTCGACATATCTCTACCCAAGTTTAAAAAGTGAGAATTAATTAAAAATTTCCGGTGTACGTCATGATTAAAATTCCGTGCCGCCCATCTAGAAGTTAAACATAAAAGCATAATACTTTCAGTCATGATTTTTAAACTGATTTGTAATCGAATAGTTTTTTCTTTTTTTCATTTTCCAATATATGAATAAAATCTTGAATCATAAGCGACTATTGTCTTAGGACAGTGTTTTCTCCCTTTTCTGTGTTGCAGTTCGGTTAAAAACGCCAAATTTGACAACATTTTCTGAAAAATCTTTTCCCTTTTTTTTCTGTCAGCTTGAAAAAATAATTAATCCACAAAAATTATACTTTTCGGTGGTACAAGATCCGACAGAAATAATGACCTTTCTTTTAAATAAATAAAAAATAATAATAAAGGAAATCGGTAGAATATTTCTTGAGAGAAAAATGGTAGCTCAGTTTGAAAAACATGGTTTGGTGAAAAACAGTTTTCGGGGGTCTTATACTTTTTAAACGAGACGAAAATCAGCAAAAACTTTCAAAGTTTGGATTGGTGCATCTTCAAAACCTTTTTATGTATGAACAAGACATTTTGACTATAGTCCAGGCAATAGGGAATTTTACCTAGCAAAATTAATGGTAGTTCTGGAAATCGGCTTACTTTATGTTTTTTGGGTCGCTGAATCCGAATTTGTAACTTCCCACCAAAATTTCCCCCGACAACCCAACCCGACAAAAAAATCAATTTTTTTATTGTTTTAGGGGAAAGTATTTAGAAATTCAGAAAGTAGACAAAATTTGCAACAAATTAGATATATGACATTATGACTTAGGATGAAGGGGGAGGGGGGATCTGCCTCGGAACATGCGCGCGATGCTACGTGGACTAAGTTGCGCAATTCCACTTAACCACTCACACGTTTACATTCGTCCTCCCATCTTCCCTCCGAACTTTCCTTATAAGGTTTATTTTAAGTTTTTGGGGTGATTTTTTTAATAAAAACCTTTTTTGGGGGCGTTTTACCAAAATTTGGGGGGGGGGGGGTTGCCGGGGGAAATTTTGGTGGGGAGTTAAAAATTCAGATTCAGCGACCCAAAAAACATATAGTAAGCCTTTTTCCAGAACTACCATGAATTTTGCTAGGTGGAGCCCCTATACGGTCTCTATTGGCTGGACTACCATTGATTAAACAGATTATATTTTTTTATATTCTACTATTTGAAACTGACTAGCCTTTTATAGAATTTATTGATTATTGAAGTTAAAATAACTCCTTTTATTTCTCTCTAAGTCATCACGCGCATGATATCTTGAGAACGTAAGTGTGGAATGTTATTAAATTTGAAATAGATAATAAGCACATCTGTGCGTTTAAAATGACCTACTTTTAAGTATTTACAATGGTAAGATTTTTAGTTATGACTATTTTTATTCATAAAAAAAGTAGATTTTTTTTTCACAAAATTATTTTTTTTTACATGGTTAATAAAATAATTTTGAACTAAGAGTAAATCATAAAAAAACATATGTTTTTATTGATTATATAAAATTTCATAACAATCCATACAAACTTTCTGAAGATATCATACGCGCAATGACTTACGGGGTAAAAAAAGAACTATTTTAATTTCAGTTATACATAAATCATGTGAAAGACTAGTCAGTTTATAATGGTAGTATATTAAAGAGCAAAATCTTTTTAATCAATAGTCAAAATTGCCTGTTTATACGTAAAAAGGCTTTGAAAATACACTAATTCAAACTTTTTGTTGATTTGCAGCGAGTTTAAAAGGTACAAGACCCCTTACAATTTTACAATAATGTTACGTTCAGCAAGCAAAAACGTTTGTAAGGAATTTTAATATCATGAAAGCACTTTAGGGAACAATCCACATACTCGAGATATAAAAAAACATGCGAATTACAAAAAAAAAAAAAAATAAATAAATAAAATAAAATAAAATAAAAAATAAAAAAATTCGATTCAGAGAAGTAGAATTTTAAGTTGTTTCAGTTCTCTTCTCAAATAGAGGTGTAGAGATAATCGATATTTTATTGTTGATATTGAGAAGAGAAGACGTTGCTCCCATGTACTTTATGTGTTGCTTAAATTTGGAAAAGAATTTCGAAAAAAAAAAAAAAAAAAAAAAGAAAAGAAAAGAAAGTCTGAAAAAATATGTCGTATTAGCAGATTATAATTACGGACCAGAATGGCTTAGATTAAAATTAATTTTCTTTAAAAAGTTTTTAAAAGAAAAAAACCCTTCTTTCCCATCTTAGCACTCTAACGCGTAAATGGAAACTAAATTTTTTTTTAAAAATGTCATTTTAATTTCCCACGCAACTTACCAAGAGTCAATTATTCAATTTTTATTTTATTTTATTATTATTTGTTTAACTGGAATCCCCCTCATTAAAATAAAATAAAATAAATGCTTGTTAATTTTTATTTTTAAAGATACATACATTTAAAATAAATAAAGTCTTACAAAAAAAAAAAAAAAAAAACAAAAAAAAAAAAAACAAAAAAAAAAAAAACAGCATTATTATGTTTGATGACTAACGAAAGAAAAGCCATTCATTTAAAATTTGCTGCGATTTATCTGACGTAATCGTTTTATCTTTACAAGTCACTGTTTTGCAAAATATATGGATACCTCAATATAGATGGAGATACGGCATGTAATTATTTGTTTTTACTATCACGATTGTATTTCATTGCCAAGCGCCGTTTCCTCTAAGTTCGTTTACCGCTTTATGCATGACAATATTTTTATAGCATAACAAATGAAATATCCATACCGTGGAACAAATAAATGCATGTCATTGTTTTGATGCTATTCTATAATATGAATATTGTCTCGGGTTCTAGAAAGATAAACAAAATAAACGTGTATAATCGTCTGCCAAAAATATCCCCGTTATTTAACCTTGACTGCCAAATGTATTGAATTTAAAATACGTAATTTTTAAGTGTGTATTATTTAAAAATTCTATTATTTTGAATTATGGGTCACTTGTTATTTAATATTTGTCTTGTTGTCATTCTGTAGTATGAATGTTGCCTCCAATTTTTTTATAAAGATAAACAAAATAAATTGTATTATCGTCTGCAAAGAAAAATATGATAGGCCCGTTCTTTAATACTGAATAAAAAAGATATTGAATATAAAATATTATGATTTTTAAACACGACTTATTTAAAAATTCTATTATTTAAAATTTATGTCTGTTGTTTTTTATTACCTGTAACTTTCGTGGAATGTTTATTTCAATTTATGATAACCGTTTCAATGGTGAGTGTAGCAGACGATAGTATTCTATAAAAAAAAAAAAAAAAAAAAAAAAAAAAAAAAAAAACGAAATGTACAGACAGAAAATACTTCAACAGAACGTTAAAATTTTTTACACCAACTATGAAATAACTATAAATTATAGCCTGGGAGGCAGCGTGACATTTTTGCAATCAATTTTAGAGGCGTTTATTTTTGTACATATGATAGATTAGATGAATGGTCCCCAACCTTCTTTTGGCCCTGCCTCACCTGAGTATCTGTAAAATCATGATGCCTCCCTCCATGTGAAACATATAATTATTATAATTTAAAAAGTGAATACTTATTCACATGGAAGAAGCCTAAAGAAGCAAGTGACAATGACAAGCCATTTCTCAATTTTTTCAGCATACCAAACAAATAACGTGTCGTTACAAATGTTTTTAAAATAACTCTATAAATGCAACGAAGTCATACATCTTTACTTTTATTTTCGAGACTTATTATTCTCAAGCTTTGCTCTAGAAGAGTTTTGCTCAGTGCTGACATCCGACCAAAGGGAAAAAAATGCTAAAATCATTCAAAAAGAGCTAAAGTGAACTAATTTACTATTCAGTTCTTTCTCGTCCTTTCAACACCTTTTTATTCAATTTTTAACACTCTTATGAAAATACGCCAACAACGCAATGTTAAAATGGGCTAAATGAGACATAAAGGCCAAAACAAGTTTTTTTTTTTTTGTGTGTGTGTGTAGGTGTGTGATGGGGGGAGGGGGGGACTAGAGGACACAAAAATGACATAGATTTGCTCGTAAAGGGCAAAGTTGGCAAAATAGGTTTTGTTGCTCTTTGTCTATTTACCTCAGGGTGAAGCAAAGACTCTATATGATCTTCATTTTTATCTTCACAAAATTTGAAGAAGTAACAATCAGATTTGACATTAAACTTCCATCATCAGGCGTAAAAAAATACGTGCTTCTACTTTGAAAGCAGGAGCAACACTCCTGCTTTAAACGTAGAAGTACGTATTTTTTGCGCCTGACGAAGAAACAGTGTTGCCAGATAGTCAAAAGTCAATTTCCCCAAAATTTCTGAAATTTTCCCCACATCAGTGTTTTTTTCCGCAAAAGTCCCCAACTTAGTTTTTACTCAAAAAGGGAATTTTTAAATTTTCAATTTACTACTATAAAAATATTTAAGTAATTTAAGCTCAAAAATTTTCCCCCAAATCAAGTTTTTTTTTTTTTTTTTGAACAACTTCCCCATTTACAAAAAACAAACTTTTAAACTGAGCTGAATGCATATTCTGTTGCTATATTAAGAGAATGAGAGATATATTTTGCAGTGACAAGTTATTTTACGTTTTTTTTTAAAGTATTGTCTAACAATGTTGGGCTATTGTTACATTGACTCATAGCTTTAGACAATCTCTTATCAGTTGAGATTTGAATGAATCCGAGATGGTACGTGGTTTAATTGTTTTTGTCATCCCTATACTGAAGTACATAATCATAATACAAAGTATTTTCGCTGTATCAATCGATGTGCTTTTGTATATCATAATAGAAAAATATCTGCTTTCCGCATATTTAAACTAAATTTGTTTTAAAGTACGGCGAAAGAATTTTTCGTATAAGTCCTGCAGATTTAGTCACGTGCAGTTTTAAGGTGCTTAAGACTTTAGAGTCTGATGCATCTGTAATACGTGTAAACTGCAATGTAGTAAACAACGAACACGACCACATCCAAGAGAATAATGATTGATATTTCCGATTTCTGGATTGTATTTTCGTTTTTCAAATCAAAATTATGTTCGAGACAATCTAGCTTTTCTACAGGACTAAAAGAAGTCTTTACGGAAAATGGTAAAAAAAAAAAAAAAAAAAAAAAAAAATCCCCACGTTTTTCCCCAAAATGTTTTGTAGTCCCCAAAAATTTCCCCACAAACTACTTCTCTCCAAAAAATTCCTCTAGAGGTTCAAAATCCCCCAAAATGGGTACAAAATCTCCAATCTGGCAACACTGCGAAGAAAGACTAGAAAGTTCTTTTGAAAGGCTTTGCGAATTTCTAAATTTTATGGTCTCTTAAGAAGTTCTTTTTGACCTTATCCGAATATAATGTCAAAATTAGTTCTGAAAATTTTAAAGTTTGTTATAATTTTTATATGTGGACGACCCTCTGAGTAAAGTTTAAGCATAGCATTTATTAGTAGATGTTTTTAATGATCGATTGGTACAAGTCACATTTTTATACGATTATTTACGGCAAAGTTAGTAAGATGGATTACTTTTTATTCAAGGATTGTACAAAAATTCTACAACACAGATAAACCGGAAAAATTATAGAAATTTAAATATATAATGTATTTCACATATTTACTGTATTTTTTTCTATAGACTAAAGCCTCACCAATCCGAACTAATTGGGTCCAAAGTCTGTTCGAATTCGTGGATATTTCGGCTTATCCGAGAAATAAATTACATTACTTTTTTACTAAAAATTATTATTAAACTACATAGGGGAGAGTGGTACACAGTGAGAAAGCAGACATTTTGACATATAGTTGTAACATTTTCTCCAAGCTGGCACACACATATAACGACCTCATCTTATGCAACACGTGGATGTAGTTTCGGCACTTCAGTTACTCGTCCGACAAGATAGTAAATATTTTTTTTTTATAGTGGTTAAAGTTACATAAACGTTTATCTTAGAGTTTATTTCCTTCAATATGACATATATTTACTTAACCAAACCTAGCTATATCTAATAATAGACTATTTCGACAAAACGACATAAACTTTTTAAAGCGATGAAATTGATGTAACAGATATGGCATCCATTTTGTTACAACATAACGAAAGTACACAATGAGATGCACAGTTGTGGTACACAGTGAGACGTGTCTCATTGCTTACCTACTATGTGGTTCTGATGTTAAAAAGTTATTTATTAAAAGAAGGTTTTTTTTATCTCTCTGTCTTTCTGTGTGTGTGGAGGGGCGTGCAATGGCTAAGGAAACCTACTAAACGTAAGAGGTTGAAAATTTGCATGAAGGTAGCCCAAGGTCTACCATTGTCCACCCGAGGCTCATATTTTTAGTATTTTGAACATCTAGGAATATTAATTAGAAATCATAAACTGCAGAAAATTATTGATAGAGTGTAAAAATGTATGATTTAATGAAAATATATACATTGTCTCACTGTGTACCACAAGTGGTACACAGACAATTTCCGATACTCCGTTATGCTGCTTCTGTGTTTTTATAAATAATTTTTTTAACAATTAGCGTGCAGCGTATTTGTGTAAAGATATAGCAAAAAATTTTTCAAAAGAATAAAAATCGTCGCCATTCGTTAAGTAATAATAATTTTCGTCTCACTGTGTACTACCCTTCCCTATACATAATAATTAACCAAAATGAAATTTCGTAATATTACGTTGCCTGTTTACGTAATTGCATTATAAAGGTGACTGATTTCATGCAATCAGACAGGGAATGAAGACTTCTGTATGCAGGTAAGCAATTGATTGTACCAATACTATATTTCATAGGTACATAGTTATATAATTACGTACGTTTTGTACTATTTTACTGAAAATTGCTAATATTCTTAATAAAATTTGTATCTTTTAAGGCTAAAAAAACAAACAAAACAACACTTTTTTTGAAACAACACTCTTTTTCACTTTTCCTTGTTCGCGATTTTTTCTGTTCGGTTACGGGTTATCCAAAATTTCGGACTCACTTGGTTCAGACTGACGAGGTCTTAGTGTAATTGTTCCAGTTGTTGCATTTTGAGCTTTTATATGGGAAGTTGTTTAAAATTGAATTAAAAAAAAAAAGGCACACATTAATTTCTAGTATACTACATTACTTAAAAAAAAAGACAAATAAACGAAATAGCGATGGGTTAATAGCAGATCAGGAATTGTCCCCATATGGGTGATATACCCCACGTTGGGAACCACTGCATTAGATGAACAACTGAACAACTAAGCTGGCGCACCAGCGGGGGATGTCGCCATAGTAACATCGCAGAGTCTGTTGCGATGTAAAATGAATGGCAACACGATTACTGATGTTACCCCGACTCGGATGTAGTCGCCAGTAAACGGGTCGCCATTCATTTCACATTGCAGGGAACTCTGCGATGTTGCTATGGCGACAATACCGCTGGTTGGGAATTTTTGTTAAAATGTAACAAATTCTATATTGTATTCAAACATACTTACTAACGCATTCATGAAAAAAAAAAAAAAAATCCAATGTATGTGATCAATGAATCTAAGACTCTCGGAAGAGGAGGGAGTTTCTTTTATTTCAAAGTCAAGTTTAAAATTAAATTGCCGGAACTATGTGTTAAGTATTCCTTTTACAGTTTGATTACTTAAATATTATATTGGTTTTAAAAATATATAAAAATTAATATTAAAAGTTGATAAAGAAAATATTTTCTGTTAATTTATTAAATTGTTGAGGCAGCAATTCCTCTTACAATGAAACCGCTTTTGCTGAAGAGCGCGCCTACAGTATTGAGACTTGGTGGCTTTTATTGCCCTATAAGCTAAAATTTGAGAACCGAAAACATTTGTCGGCAAAAATCGTATTTATTGATTTTACAGCAGCATAATTTTCTGAAAATGCAATTTTTGAATTACTTATCGTTCTATTAGTATAGAATATTTTTTGAAAAAAAAAAGTACTTTAAAATACAAATTAGTTAAAAATAAGAATAAAATATTGTAAAAAGTTAACAAAATTCTTGGAGAACCTACGAGTTTCATTTTGAAAAAAAAAAAAAAAAAAATACAACATTGTCATTTCATTTTTGGTACACAAAATTGGTTTTTGTTCGTTACCACATAGTAAAGAGAAAGTACAGAGATGAAGAGTGGTGGCTGGGGGTGATGCCGAAAATGCAACCCTAAACGTTGTTACATTTGACCCAAACAAAACCACGTGCTTTGACGCGCCTCTCAATTCAAACCTATATTTTAGACCAGGAGCCGGCAGCACAGGCAATCATCTCATCGAGTTCACGGCTGAAATTCTAGAATTAGTTAAAACTCGATTTGCATATTAATACGCAATCGGTCTGCCAAGTCATATCTTGGTGGAAAACACCTAAAAACCCGATTTTAGCGGTTGACTCATAGGTTTATCATTGTGTTTTCCTACTCCCAGTGTTCCATGTTTTCATACTTTTCGGTGCAGGAAAGCACAATGGTAAACCTACGAGTCAACCAGAAAAATTGGAATTTCAAGTGTTTTCCACCAAGATATGACTTGGCAGACCGATTGCGTTTTAATATGCGAATCAAGTTTTAACTAATTCTGGAATTTCAGCCTCCAACTCGATGAGGTGATTGTCTGTGATGCCCGGTCTATTTCTTTGCTTTTGCTTTTACGGTTAGAAATTGTTATTCATTATTCGCGTGTTGACCATAGATGTGATTAAAATTTAGATTAACCCCCCGGGCGGTGGTATATATTATAGCCCGCCTAATATTAACTAAGATTTGCCTAAGATTTTAATTAAATTTTACTTTCATAACTTTGGTGGAAAAAAGTTGAAAAATCGCCTTTTTTATTTTGAAGCAAAATTTTTCGAATTTTCCGGTGTGAATTCAACATTGGAGGAACATAACTACTTGCCCCTCAAGGGGTTAAAAATGTCTAATATATCATTTCATAGGTAAGAATTATTTGATTATTTTATCATATCTATTTTGGTATCAGTATCTGAAGCGTCGTTTAAGATTTTGCACGAAAGGAACAAGATTCTCTTGTTGGACATTCGTTATGCTCCTAAAATTGTTGTTAACATTCTTCTTTTTTGTTGAAAGGTTTATACATAAGCACTTAAAAATAAAAAGATTACTTTCATTTAGACAAATAAACAGGTGACGACAAAGAATTCGGTCCTGGTTTACGTGTTTGTTTTGTTTTGGACCGTATGAGGGCATTTAAATATGAGTGACAACAGGCATCATATTGCAAACATAGCTTTTACGGCATACGGTATCTCTATTCTTTCTCTTTACTCTGTGATTCGTTAGTCGAATTTGTCCCGGCAACCCTGGCTGAATGTCATAGTCGTCTGCTACGTAGCTCTTTGGATTCGTAGCACCATATTTATCGATTTAACTTGCTTTTAGCGTAAAATTAACAATTAAAAATTCATTACTTTAAAATTAAATGTACACAAAATACATGTAATATGATTTTTGCAGACAAATCTTATCGGTTCTTTAACTTTGGCCTATTAGGCAGGGCTCGAAATGAGAACATCCACGAACCAGAGCGCTATTTTAAAATTATCGTTGACTAACAAGGAAGGTCTCCATACGGAAATATTCAGAAAAATCTGAAAAAATTACAGAGTGTTCTTCTCATGTGTATATATATGTTTATAAATTTTTTTTTGGCGGAACCGCGATAGAACGTTCGTAAAAAAATAATGAAAATTTCGTTTATTTGGCGATTTATCATCGGTTGGCGATGAAATGAAATTTCGAAAATACTTTTTTATGCCGAATACTCTAAGATAAAAATGTTTCATGTTGAACTTGTTTAAATAAATTTAATGTAAATGATTTTAGTTTTGTCAGTTTTAGATTGATTTAACTATAGTTTTGTCATACATATATTTATAATGAAAGTTAACTATCAAATTTTATGAATTAAAACAAAATTAAAATAAATTAAAATTGTTTCAATGTCTCAAAATTAAGTCCAATTGAGCACTGTAGATTCAATTCTGTTGCTATGGAAACGACGAATTCTTTGAAATGAATAACTGGTAAATGAATCTTGCCTTTATTTTGGAATACGTTAAATATATGAAAATATTTTTTATATATGAAATTGTTTTTAAAGTAATAAAATTAAATAACAAGCAACATAAATATGTAATACGAAAAAAATGTATTTATAAAATTCTCTCATTGTTTAAGTTTAAATTCATTAAATACTATTTACACGCATTCTAAAAATCAATTAACAATCAATTTTCAGGTGCACTAAAATCGTTTGCTTTTGGCGAGGAAAAGTATTGCTCGCCAAATAGCGTGACGCTATCGCCTTTTCGCGCCAAATACTCGAAAGTATTTTATTTTTTTACAGACTTTCTACTGTAATTCCGCCGCTAAATTTGACTGATCCTTTATTACATACATAAGTAGTTTAATTAGTATTTTTTTCAAAATATTCTGAGTATGTCCAGTAAGGAGACCTTCCTTGTAAGAAATGTTTTTGAAATTATAGACAAATTTATATCTAGCCATAATAAAACAACTTAAAAAATGCGCTGAAGATTCTAAATAATAATTAAAAAAAGTTATAGAGAGTACAATAAGCTATAACACTATCTACACTATATGGCCATTGATGATCGGACACTTTCAATTTTAGACATTTTGTTGAATATTTAAAGATATATTTGTCAGATTTTTCTGAAACTGGATTACGAAGAATATGTTTGACTTCATATTTATCAACGGCGGTTTGATAAGAAGAGCAATTAAGGGGCCAACAAAAAATTAATGAAAAATAATAATGTTTGGGATCACCCTGTAAAATAAGATGCACGAAATGATCTGTCACTATAGCTTATGAATATACTGATGTTGTACAAAATATGTATTCATTTGTGGAAGAATAGAACCTATAATCATGGAGATATATCGATTATTTTTTTAGAAAGTTCAAAATTTTTTTGTATATTTATGTTTTTTGTTTGTATCATGAAGGTTTTTTTTTCCAAATTTAATGCTAGTTTCAGAAAATTTGACAAAATGTAGTAGAAATAATATAGTGTAATTGGAATGTAACTATATTAAATATTTGATGAAATATGAGCAGTTGAACGAAATATTTGTTATCTGCGCATGCGCGCACGATAAAAAATATTTTTTTTTTCATGATTTGATAGTAAAATCTATAGAACAACTCATAAAAAAAAGTCAGTCAAATATCGTGAAAATTCAGAAAGATATCGACAATAAAGTGTGCGAATTTTTAGTTGCTCTCTAAAACCTGCTGAATGATAAATTTCCCAAAATTGTCATTTTTTATTATCTGGCTTTCTGTAAAGGAGTTTGTACTTAATGAATGTCAACCAGAAGATTTTAGATTTAGAAGAAATGCTTAGATTTTGATACTTCTTGTTTTCTTGGAATAGGCTCGTTCTGGTGATTTTCCAAGAAGAACTAAAGCATCAACAAAAAATGAAAAGTAAAAAAAGTAAAAATTAAAAACGACAATTTATGGAAAACCCCTTATCATTTATCTGTTTTTAGAGAACAACTAAAAATCAGCTCACTCTATCGAAGATATCTTTCTGAATTTTCACGATATATGACTGGCTTTTTTTTATGAGTTGCTCTATAGAGTTGACTATCAAGTCATGAAAAAAAAAAAAAAAAATTATCGTGCGCGCATGCGCAGATAAAATATGTTTCATTCAACTGCTCATATTTCATCAAATATTTAATATATTTATATTCCAATTACACCATATTATTTCTATTACATTTTGTCAAATTTTCTGGAACTGACGTTAAATTTGGTAAAAAACCCTGCATGATATAAACAAAAAACATGCAAAATTTTTTTGAACTTACAAAAAATCGATATATCTCCATGAATATAGATTCTATTCTTCCACAAATGAATACATATATTGTACAATATCCATATATTCGTAAGCTATAGCGATAGATCATTTCGTGCATTTTATTACAGGGTGATCCCAAACATTATTCTTTTTCTTTGATTTTTTGTTGGCCGCCTAATTGTCCTTCTGATCAAACCACCGCTGATAAATATGAAGTCGAACATATTCTTCATAATCCCGAAGTTCCAGAAAAATCCCACAGATATACTTTTAAATATTCGACAAAATAGCTAAAATTGAAAGTGTCCGATCATCAATACCCATATATTGTATATTAAAAGGACAACCTTGCCCGTTCGTAATGCTTGTGTTATTTTGACGGTGGCAACGGGAGACGATTAAATTTAACTTTTATTAACGTTTATTACCATTTTTAAACTGCTAAATACCGTAAATTTTTATACCGTCGAACAGGGAAAAGAATACAATTTGCTTGAAAACTACATCGCAATTTGTTTGGAAATTTTATGGAAATTTACTCAGCTTTTATTGTTTTTAAAATAAGTTTTAAGCAGGATTTTCTTTCCAAGTCTATCTGTAAAGCGTGCAGACGATTTCAAAAGGTAAATCCGTTTGCACTTAAATTAATATTAATAGCTCATCATTTGATTGCAGCTTATATTCCATAACGAAATTAAAACATTCATCAAACCATAAATAAAACAATAAAATATAAATAAAACACAAATTTAATACATGTCATTGAATTATACGCTTAAACCACTGAAATGAACAGAATAAAAAAAAAAAGGCCGATTGTAATTAGCTGTCTTCCGTGATTTCTTCGGCTTTTAACCGCTGATGCGAGGCCAATATGAAAATTTCGCTTTTAATGCTTTTTAAATCTTTGTTTGAACGCATTATTGCTATTTTTTAAAAACTTTCCAACAAAGTTGAAAAGTGTTTATGCATTTAGTTTGTCTGTCCATCTGTCCATCAGTCCGTCTGGCCGTCTGTAAATGAACTGGTCTCTAACACCAGTAAATATACTCGGATTTTCATGAAATTGATAAAAGTTATTTAGGGTCATCAAAGCATGTTTGGTATTGTATATGAAGTACACTATGACGCAAAAGTTTAGACAATGACGTCATTCAGCTTTAAAATGTAGAATTATGACGTCAGAATTACAAAAACCTGTAAATATATTCAAAAACTGATTTAAAATGCTATGTACAAAAGACAGTCGTTTTATTTGCTCTAATACTAATTTTTTTCATAAAAATTCAAATGTGCTTGTCGCAAAAGTTTAGACACTATTCTAAATTTCTTTGAATATTCGCTGGCATATGCAAATTTAGAATCGATGATGTCACAAATTTGGAGTACTTAAGTTCTTCAAACGATTGCGCTTCATAGTCGACATGCCGAGAGCTAAAGAAATTCAAGTGAATGAGGTTTCAAGGATTTGGCAGTTGAAAGGTGAAGGGAAGAGCGTTTCTGAAATTTCTGCTATTATTAATAGGTCAAAAAAATCTATTTATCGAGTTTTATAGAGTGGTTCCGAATATAAAGCAAAATGTCGGTCTGGGAGGCCACGTGTGACAAATGTACGAGAGGCTCGCCTGATACAAAGACTAGCGAGTACTCAACAAATGAGCGTACGTGGAGTTCAAAGCTCATCGGGACTCTCTGTATCAAAGGATACGATTCGTAGACGAATTTTGGAAAAAGGAACAATCGTTTATAGCAAAATGCAGAAGAAACCAGCTCTGAAACCACATCATAAGTTACAAAGACTTATGTGGGCTCGAAAGCATATGTCATATGGAGAGAAATGGCAGTCAGTCATATTTAGCGATGAAAAAAAGTGGAATCTGGATGGTCCAGATGGTTGTTTATCGTATTGGCATGACTTGCGGAAGGAACCTCGACGTTTTTTTAGTCGCAGACAAGGAGGGGGCTCGGTGATGGTTTGGGCAGCCTTTTGCTATAATGGACAAGTATCTCTGACCTTCACCAGTGGTCGTCAAACTTCACAGCATTATACACAGACATTAGAAGAAAACCTACTGCCATTTGCTGAGCTTCTAGGGGGTCCTCAGTGGGAATTTCAACAAGACAATGCTTCAATTCACACTGCAAAACATTCAAAATCTTGGTTTAATTCCCATAATATAAGAGTTCTCGACTGGCCAGCATGTAGCCCAGATCTTAACCCTACAGAAAACCTTTGGAGCATCATGTGTCGCAAAGTTTATAGCAACGCTAGACAATACTCTTCTGAAAAGGAACTTAAGAGATCTATTGAGAATGCATGGTACGATATCGATCCACAAACTATGCAAGATTTAGTTTCTTCCATGCAATCTCGTGTATATGACGTAATACATAAGCATGGATGCGCAACCAGGTTTTAAAAATTGTTTATTTCGATTTTATTTAATTTGTGTCTAAACTTTTGAGACAGCAGTTTATTTTTGTTACCATTTAATTTATTGCAATATGCACAATTCCACTTTTCTTTGTTATAAATATTGTTTATATGTACAGCACATTAATTTCAAGCAGTGATTTGAAAATTGAATAAATATTTTTCAAAGTATGTAAGAATTTCTTCATTGTCTAAACTTTTGCGTCATAGTGTATGTAGGATTAATAGTTCAATTACAGAGACACACAAAAGAAATCGGTTACAGTACTGTCTTTGAGTAAAAATTGCTGGAGTGTACGGTTTAAAATTCGGTATGCGCTTTTAAATTTAATTATTTTTTTGGATGTTACTCGTTATATATAAATTCTATACCTCATATACAGGGCTGCACAAAAGTATTCACGTACTATTCTCCTTATTAGAGGAAATTGCTGAAGGGAAATTTTCAACTGAAGTATATGTATCTCTTAAGTGAACTAAATTTTGGCATGCATGTAGTTAATAGATACAAATCTATATATTCTATACAGAGCTGTTAAAAAAATTCGGTTAATTTTCCGATTGTTGATGGGTACAGCTGATATTGGGTTTTAAAATGTGTTATGCGTTTCCATATGGTTGAATTGGACGTAGTATTTTAATTTTTTAAATGGGGCAGTTTTGTGACATTAACCTGAATGTGCTGGATGGTGTTTCATAATCTATGCTTGATGTATGATTTTTTTTCTTTCTTGTTTTGTATAAATATGATTTTTAGTAATGTTAGTTGGCTTCTAAAAAAATATACTTAATGTAAAAAATCTATTAAAGTTATCAGTATGCTACGTCAAAAGCCGCTCGCAGAACCTTTTGAAAAATTCCTCAATTATCGCTGTACCTTTAATATAATATATGCAGAGAAAAAGGGTGTTAACATGAGAAATAATATATTGTATACTATGGTTTTCACCTATTTTCTGTAACCCGGGAATCCCGGGTTTATCTCCTTGTAAAACTATAAAACTGCAATGTTATTATGTTTTAATAATTGCACATACCAGAATGATATTTGCCATAATTTCACGAACCGGATCAATTTTTGTCAAAATTTCACGAAACGGAATATCGTTCCGGTACATTTCGAGCCCTGCTATTAACCCCTTGGGGACGAGCGACTCGTATACGTGCCGCGTAAGGTGCTCAGAATCAGTGATTATTCTCACCAGTAATTTTTTATTGTAAGTATTGCCTTATTTAATCCAAGCATTTTCCCGATTCAGTTCGGCAAAAATTTCTCTTTTGAAAAATCGGTGATAAAATATTAAAAATTCAGTAAATGACGCTCGTCCCGAAGGTGTTAAAGGTGTAAGATACACAAGATTGTTAGGTTTTACCAAAATGGTTCTTTTGTTAGCAAATAAAAGAGTTATTTAGACATTGAGTTATTTGACTTTTTTTACACTATTTTATTAGGTGCGTTCGTATTTATATAAATGCGTAGCACCTATAGTCGTCGTCTGGTCTGTCCGTCTGTCCACATAGAGCAGCGCAAAAACTACCCAACCGAATGGTTTGTAATGTAATATAAACAATCGTTAAAGAATTTTGTGGAGTCTTTTCACATTTTATGAAAATCAAATCAAAACTTAAAAAGATATAATTAAAAGTTTTCTTCATTTTATTAAATCCTATCATACGTATTGAATCCAATGATAGCTCATGATAAGTAATGATTCTAGGTTGCTATGGTATTTACGTCCTATTTAAAATGGAGTCCTTTTATTTCCATATTACCCAGTTTAATATAGTTCAGGCAATAGAGACCGTATAGGAGCTCAACCTATCAAAATCCATGGTAGTTCTGGAAAAAGGCTTACTATATGTTTTTTGGGTCGCTGAATCCGAATTTTTAACTTCCCCCCAAATAGTTGTTTTTAACTTAAATTTCTTATTGTTTTAGGGGAAAAGCATTACGAAATTCAGAAACTAGACAAAATTTGCAACAAATAGGATATATGACATTATGACGTAGGATGAATGGGGAGGGGCAGGGCTGAATCTGAACATGCACTGCGGCGCTACGTGCACTAAATTATGAAGTCCAGGCAATAGGGGATTTTACCTGGAAAAATTAATACTATTTCTGGATTTCGACTCACTTTATGTTTTTTGGGTCGCTGAATCCGAATTTGTAACTTCCTACCAAAATTTCACCCGGCAACCCCCCCAAAAAATTGATTTTTTGAAAAAAATTGCTTTTTGAGAAAAGCGCGCGGGGAATGTTCCGAGGCAGCCCCCTCTCTCCCCGTTTATCCTACGTCATAATGTCATATATCCTATTTGTTGCAAATTTTGTCTAGTTTCTGAATTTCGTAATGCTTTTCCCCTAAAACAATAAGAAATTTAAGTAAATAACAACTATTTTTTTTTTGGGGGGGGGGGGGTTCGAGGGGAGAAATTTTGGGGGTAAGTTAAAAATTCGGATTCAGAGACCCAAAAAACTTAAAGTAAACCTTATAAGGAAAGTTCGGAGGGGAGATGGGAGGGCGAGTGTAAACGTGTGAGTGGTTAAGTGGAATTGCGCAACTTAGTCCACGCAGCACCGCGCGCATGTTACGAGGCAGATCCCCCTTCCCCTTCATCCTAAGTCATAATGTCATATATCTATTTTTTTGCAAATTTTGTCTACTTTCTGAATTTTTAGGTACTTTTTTTAATAAAAACCTTTTTTGGGGGCTTTTTACCAAAATTTGGGGGGGTTGCCGGGGGAAATTTTGGTGGGAAGTCACAAATTCGGATTCAGCGACCCCAAAAAACATAAATTAAGCCGATTTCCAGAACTACCATTAATTTTGTTAGGTGAAATTCCCTATTGCCTGGACTATATGTAGAATCGTCATAAATTTTGTATTCTTGTATTTTTGCGTAGGACTGCAACAGCTATTGCACCAAGATCCGAATATCTATAAAACTAGTCATAGTACGAACGCACCTCCTTTGTCACGTTTGAAGTAAAATTTCCGACTTGTTTTAAATGTACGGGTTTCATTTGGATGATATTTGAAAATGATTTTGTTGATTTCATTCTTCTCTATTTCATGCAAAATAATTAATATATTAGAGTGGTATTTTGTTTTCCAATTTCGTAACTGCTTATCGTGAATCTTAAATTTCTCGTTCCATGGTATTTCTGCGGATGTCGAAATGATTCAGGAAATATAAGTTGCTAAAATACAACATTGAAATAAGCAAATCATTTATTGATGCATAAGTAACAAAAAGTGAACGACGCTGATTTACTGCATTAATTTAGCGACAAAATCCCATTTCTGCCACTATTTGCTTTTTTTTCTCATCTCCATAATTTCATATCTCGCTTTTGGATACCAGGGGGTCTGCCCATACATTTCTCCCAGGGTCCTGTTTCTGTGAAATTGTGAACAGCTTTTAACATTTGTTACTTTCTTCTATCTTTACAAGAAGAAAGTATTGGATTCATGAAAATTTTCGAATTCCGGTTTTCGACGAATTTATACGTTTTAGGTGTCAGAGATTCCAAAAAACATGTTTTTACAAAATGTCTGTCTGTGACTCTGTGAGTCTGTCTGTCTGTCTGTCTGTCTGTGTGTATGTGACACAAATTTTGTGGGCGCTCTATCTCAAGAACTAATGCACGGAATTTAATAAAAATTCATATTCAGTGAGTCCCTAATACAAATTGATGCTGATTAGTTTTTGGTGTAAATCGCTCAACAGGTGGCGCTGCTATGCTGCATTTTTCACGATTTTCGCAATAGCTCTATCTCACGAACTAATGCACGGATTTCGATCAAACTTCAGATTTAGTTAGTCCTTGATATGAATTGATGCTGATTACGTTTTGGTGTAAATCGCCCAACAGGTGGCGCTGTTATGATGAATTTTGCAGGATTTACACGATTTCCCCAATAGCTCTATCTTAAGAACTAACGCACGGATATTCATCAAACTTCAGATTCAGTTAGTCCTTGATATGACTTGCTACTGATTATGTCTTGGTGTAAATCGCCCAACAGGTGGCGCTTCTGTGCTGCCTTTTTCACGATTGTCTCAATAGCTCTATCTATAGAACTAATGGACGAATTTTCATCTAACTTCAGATTTAGTTGTATGTTGACACAAGTTGTTGTTAATTAGGTTTTGGTGTTAATCACCCAATAGGTGGCGCTGCTATGCAGGAATTTTCACGATTTTCGCAATAGCTCTATCTCAAAAACTAATGCACGGATTTCCTCCAAACTTCAGATTCAGTCAGACGTTGACATAAATTGTTGCTGATTAGGATTTGGTATAAATCACCCAATAGGTGGCGCTTCTAGGCAGCATTTTGCTGGATTTAGACGATTTCAGCGATAGTCATATCTCAAGAACTAATGCACGGAATTTCATATCTTTAGAATCCTCATGAGATGCGTAGATTGCCATTCAATTTTGGCAGTGTGATAGAGATTTTTGAAGTATTAGCATGTATGAGATAGAAGAAAGTTTTGGGATTGGTACATCCGACTAGTTTAAAAGGTAGTCATAATTTTGTGAATTTGAAATTATCATTATATTCAGGTTCTTGTGTATATTCTTTTTTATAATATTTCATGATGCATTTGTCCAACACTTTTTAACGAATTATATATATTCCAGTTATTTTTTCTTTCTTCTATTTTCAATAGAAGAAAAAATTGTAGTCGATATTTTTTTCGACTTCCGGTTTTCGGCAGATTTACACGCCTTAGGGGCCAGAGATAATAAAACAACATGTTTATACAAAATGTCTGTCTGTCCGTGTGTGCGTTTCCGTGTGTTGCCATTTTACCATCGAAAAGTGTATGAAGTTATGCATAGAATTGAACCAAATTTTTTTGGCTGTAGCAAGCAGCCCCTGCCCCTTCAATTTAGAAATATTCCGCCAGAAGGGGGCGCTGTAATAGCGATTTGCAATATTGTACCATCGAAAAGCGTATGAAGTTATGCATAGAATTGAACCATTTTTTGGGCATATTTTTGGCTATGGAAAGCAGGTTCTCCTAGAATTTGGAAATATTCCGAGGGAAAGGGGCTCTGTGATAGCTATTTTTGTATAATTTTCTCGATTTCTCGTAGTTCTATTGTCCATAGGCCGCTCTTGCAGCGACGGGAACTCGCGTCCTGCTGAGCCGGCTATTCGCAAACAGCTAATGACAACAGAATAAGGAAAAAATGTTGATTTTAATAAATATCATGACCTGGATTACCTCGTTTTTACTCCGATTAATTGACTGAATCAGAAATTTAAGATGAAAATCAAAGATAATATTGAAATGCTGTATGATTTTTTCCCGCCTTTGCCTACAGTTTGACACATTTCCCATCAGCAGGACTTAATTTCTAAGAAAAAAAAAGTACCAGAGCACTAATATTCTGCAGTACTAAACAATAGCGTGCCCCCCCCCCCTCCCACCATCACTCCAATCTGCATATTTATATATTTCATACATTATTTGCAAAAAATTAAAGCATCTTTTTTTTATTTAGCAAAATAAAAATTTTAAATATATCTACATGCATAGTTAACAGTGAACAATTCCATTTTTAGTTTATCACTCCTTCCAAATAGGAAACTTTGCCTAATTTTAATGTTAAATAATCACAGAATTCTGCAATTAAATAAGGTAAGGATTATGATTCGGAAATAATTTTAACACAAATAAGGAAATATTCGCACCTATACATATTGATAATGAACGAACAACTAGCACAAACTTATTTCAAATGAAAACCAAATTTCAAATTAATTGCTTAAAAGGCGCAAAAGGTCAACATCGTGAAAAAGATTCCATGCCGGGACTCGAACTCAGGCCATCAGTATAGCGGAGTGACATTCTACCGACTAAACCACATGGAACGATACCCGGACTGGAATATTTTTCACTATTAAATGTTGGCAAGGCTTACAAACGCAGCACAAGATGGAATATCTTTTTTTTTGTGAGCTACCGACATGGGACAAACACGAAACTTAATTAAATCCAGCATCGAATGAAACTATATTAATACTTGGAAATTTTTCCAGAGAGAAACATTCGCCTTGCTTACAATATTTCAAATGAAAATCAAATTTCAAATTAATTGCTTAAAGGGCGCAAAGGCCAACACAGTGAAAAAAATTCCATGCCAGGACTCGAACTCGGGCCATCCGTATAACGCACTAACATTCCACCCATTAAACCACATGGAACGATACCCAGCCTGGAAAATTTCTCATTATTACATGTTGACAAGGCTTACAAACGCAGCACAAGATGGAATAATTTTTCGTGAGCCACCGACATTGGGAAAACACGAAACTTAATTAAATCCAGCATCGAATGAAACTATATTAATACTTGGAACTTTTTCCAGAGAGAAAATTCGCCTTGCTTACAATATTTCAGATGAAAATCAAATTTCGAACTAATTGCTTAAAAGGCGCAAAGGCCAACCTAGTGAAAAAGATTCCATGCAGGGACTCGAACCCGGGCCATAGTGCACATCGTGCGCACATATATAGCGCACATAGTTTCGTGTTTACCCTATGTCGGTGGCTCACGAAAAAATATTCCATCTTGTGCTGCGTTTGTAGTCTTTGCACCATGTAATAGTGAGAAAATTTCCAGGCTGGGTATCCTTCCATGTGGTTTAGTCGGTAGAATGCCAATGCGCTCTACTGATGGCCCGGGATCGAGTCCCGGCGTGGAATCTTTTTCACTATGTTGGCCTTTGCGCCTTTTAAGCAATTAATTTGAAATTTAATATTCATTTGAAATATTGTAAGCAAGGCGAATGTTTCTCTCTGTAAAAATTTCCAAGTATTAATATAGCAAAAACATTTATATGAAAAGTTTACAGAAAATCTTATGCGTCGTTTCCTCTCCATCTTTTACATGTGTGACACATTACGTTACATATAAGTGTTTTGATAGAAAAAATGCAAAAACTTGGAGATATGAGGGAAAAGAAAGGATAATTTAAACTTCGGCTTTTCGGAATCGATATTGCTCTGGGCATCGGTGAATTCCGTCCACTATTTAACCTTTAACACTAGAACCGCGGGACTTTCGGTATACCTAGGACCGCGGAGAGGGTCAATTTGACGCTAGATCGAAAAGGATATATAAATAATCACAAATGTTTAATTTGGTTAATTAAAACATTATATTTTCTTATATTTTATTAATACTTCTTACCATTTAGATTACATTTCATGTATAAAGTGAGCAGAAATTACATACATTTAAAAATTAATACTCAAAATTGTATTTCCTTAAGTACATATTTTAAACAAAAATAAACTTACACTTCATAAACTTTAATAGAAAATAGATTATCCCATTCAAATATATTTAGACTTAAAATCTAAGAATAATTTAAAGATGTAAAAAAAATACCAGTTACTAGTTTTGCCGATTTATTTATTCCAATTTAATGTATGCATTGCTTGCAAAACTTGGTTAAATTTTTCGTACATTTACCGCAAACGTGTGGGTACATTACATTTTGAACAAATATCTTTAGCTTTATTTTAACTTTTTGAAGTTTGGTAACGGACACGTTTACGCTTAGTTTGCGGTTTTCTATCGTTTTCAGTGATTGCTTCCCATCCAAATTACAGTTTTTTTGCAAAGAGAGAAAAAACTATTCTTCAATTAAGTCTTGAATAAATTAATGTCTACTATTAGATTTTCCAGTTACGGCTTTGTATAAAACCCAAGCACTGATGGCAGCAAGATGCAAAATGGAATAAATTAGATGCACCGGCCTCCTACTTAAACAGACTCGACCGTATACGTCCTTGTCATCTGTACAATTAATCACATCTACACTGAATTTTGTTGCGTTGTAGTAAGCAGCTGTATTAAGGGATTTTAGAATTATCTAAAATTCCAACATTTGGATGTAGACTGCAAAACAAAAAAACATTTTTATCTTTTTTCTCCTGGTAAACAGTTAGCCTGATGTCTTTATACATTAGTACAATAGCCGCATGGAAATTCTATTTTGACATTTTTACAAGGACTGGTATTTCTCTTCTTGACTGTTTTGCAGTTTCTATAAGGCTGAGTTTTTTTTATCAATATCTGCAAGCAACCAGAATTTGATATTGGATTTACCTGGTTTGTTAGACTGAGTAAACCTACTCAAAGATTTTGAAAGAAATAACAGCCCATCTACTTTTATTTTAGGCCCTGGTATATACCCTGGTATAATTTTCAATGGAACGATTACAGATATCACAAATCTGGACAAATGTGTTTGCCTCAAGACCAATTGAGTTTATATCGAAGCGTAAGAATCTATTTCACGATATGTTTTCTTGGCATGGTTTTCGGACGAAAACGGTGGTATGCAGTCATGGATCACAGGCTGTCCAGTTTGATCACTTTTACACTATATTTACTCCGTTACTCCTTTTATAAATTTTTTATCAAAGCATCAATTTCTCCAATGTAATAACCCATTCATCCTCACGAATTTGTCGACGAGCTTTATTTTCCGTGCATTTCTTTATATATTTCAATACCCATTCATCGATAAAAAGTCTCCAAGCATTTGACGGGCTGTTATCCATAATATTGCGTTTAGTTTGTGGCGTTGAGCCACAAACTTCTTTCAAAACGCTATGCACTGTTTTTCTCTTTGTGTTGCCTGTTACTATTTACACAAAAAATCAAATTGTCCCATCTTTGTCGACGTCTTTATTTACAGGTGTTAATGCGCAAATTATTGCAAATTTATTTTTCAGATTTCCATGACTGTAAAGTACCTTTTGTTCAAATTCTTGATTCTTTTTTTTTCTGATAAATATGACAAACTTTCGTTTAATACTGATAAATTATCACCTACATTGCAATGAAAAGTTGCAGCAGGAGAAAAAGCATGGGCAGAATCGTCTTTATTTTCATTTTCTTCACCGGAATTCAACTTTTTTTTTTAATTTGCAGACCGATATTCATCCTCGCTGCTCAAAACTAATAGACTGTCATCATTATTATCACGTCACGTTCGGACTCATTTTCTGATAATAGTTATCTATATTCCAGAGCTTCTTTGACGGTAATATTACAACATAGTGAAATCGTATCTATACTTGCAATGAATACAGAATAAAAGTAATTTAAATGCATCCTCTAAACCTTTGTTGTAATTTTACACTGCATTCGACCCCTCTTCACACCAAGCATACACGATTTTGATTGAAAATCTTCATTATTCCACCTTCCTATTCTGCCCATTAGAGGAGTTCTGGGTGCGGTAGATGTACTTTCTCATTACTTCCGAGAAAAAGCATCTCTTTTTCATCTTTTATACGTAAAAAATTATTGCGTGTCAAACTGACCCTCTTCGCGGTTCTAGGTATAAATGATTATAACTGGAAATTTTTTTATGTTATTCGCTTTTAAATTCGATAAGTTGTTGTTTACCTTAAAATATTAAAAGTCAGAAAAGGAAACATTTTTTGAATTAATATTTTTTGCACGGCGACAAATTAAACATCGATTTGGGTCAAATTGACCCGCTCCGCGGTTCTAGTGTTAAATACCGGGTGTTGCTTTTCGGCAACATACCCAATTTAGGCTCTAAAATACTATTAGAATAATATTGAAGCTATAATGCCTAATGTTGCCAATAAAATACATTCGGAAAATATTATTAAATCGACTTTCAACATGTAGATGACAACACTTGTGCTGTTTAACCCCTTAATTCTCGCTTCCGTCATATTCACGGGCTGTGTCTTTTACTCAAATTGTTTGATTCCCACCAATTTTATAAAATAGTGGAATTGGCTATATTTTAGTATCGTTTTACCTGTCATTAAATAAGGTGAATATTTCTTTTTCATAAAAGTGGTGCCAATAAGCAATTTGAATTTTTAAACTGTAATTTAATTCGAGCGTTAAGTGGTTAAGAATAAAGATAGATTTATTTTTTCAATTGTTGCTACTGGTTCTTTTTGTTTTGTTTGGGAGCTTGCTAAATACCCTATTTTATTCTGCAGTGAGCAAGTAAAATTTATTTCTTATTATAGTTCCTAAAATTCTTGTGTGTTTAATATTATAGAATTTTATCAAGGAAAATTATTTTTTCAATTAAAGACCAGTATTGCCGATTAGTAACAAACTGTGTTTTAGCCGTAAACCATACTTAAAACAAAATATGATTTTTTTAAGTATTTTTCCCATGATTTATTTAAAAAACGAAAGCAGAAAAAATTATTTCAATGTTTTTTGAAAAATCAGGCATTTAAGGGTTAAATATTTACTACAAACAGAGAAGTAACGCAGCTGAGCTCCGGTGGGTTCTGGCGCAGATTAAGACCTGCGCATCAGTAATTTATAATTATAATAAACTTGATGTAAACACTAAATGTTGAGATAAGAAAATAAATTGTAAGGTACAGTAGAGCGCCGATTATCGGAACTCCAATTAACCGAACTTCCAATTATCCAAATAGCCTATTTCTCTTAATTTTTTTTTTTTTTTTTTTTTTTAACGAACTTCCATTTTTCCGAACAGCCTACTTCTCTCAAAAATTTTTTTAAATGATAATGAGATTTACGATGAATAAGAAATTGAAGAAATAAAAACGAATTCTCTGAAAATAACCTAGGTCCATCACATAACGAAACCTTTGAATATTTGGAAACAGACATGAAATGGCTCGAACGACAGAAGAATTCTGATCCTATTTAACTAATGTATTTAAGAAGAATTCGAGATATGGCAGCATTGGAAAGAACGTCTCCTTTGAAGCAAGCAACAATCAAACTTTTTTTACTTAAATTATAATCTCTGGAGTTCAGAAAATGATAAAAAGATAAAAACAAAATTTTACATGATAAAAAAGTAAACAAAACACACACACACACACACACAAAAAAAAAAAAAAACTGTTTTTAAACATACCAGCACTAACTGGTGCTGGCAGTCCTAAGCCTGGATAAAGTGTGACTGTTTTAGTATAGTCAGGAACATCCCTTAAATTGTCTGTCCATTTATCCGAACTAGGGTCGGTCCCGACTTGTTCGGATAATCGTCGCTGTACTGTAATTTTAAAGCATCTGAAGATTGAACCAACCAGAGTCCATAGAACGTTTTAAATTTCAACCGAGCATAGCTAGGTCTTCTCAACTGGTAGATTACGTAAAGTTTCACTGGCGCTTCTTTTTTGCGGCATCCTGTAACTGCAATATAATTATATCGCTATGTGAGCAAATTATTATTATTTTTTTAAGTTTTCCAGAATCTACTTTTAACTGATTACAAGAAATTAGATTGCAAATAATTAAGTTTCACACCATAAAAATAATACAGAAAATTTTATTACGCAAAGAAAACTCATTTTTTCGTGCGAAAGTCCATCTTTGTCATTGTTACTCAAGTGAACACGCTCATTCGTTTAAACGCCGTGTGTGTGATCAGTTTTAAAACTAGAATTTGAAAAATCCCATTAGTCAGAATTATAATGGAAACTGATTTATGTTTAGCATATTGATGTTTTTTGTATCTTTATCAGGAGCTACAATAAGTTTATTCACCCACTCACTGTTGACATAGAGCTTTGAATTTTGGAATGTGCATGTACTCCTGAGGGCAATACATATGAATTGGACATTGATTGTTTAAAATTCGATCCCTAAGAGGGGTCAACTTTACTTAATGGTTACTCAATTATAGTTTGACTTCCTATGGAGAACAGCACCAGTTCCAACGATGAGTATTTATTTGAAAGAACTAATAACAGGGTTACCACAATAGCAAAAATTTTGGCCAACGTGGCGAAATATTGCCAAATTTGGCGACAAAAATAAGTTGGCATATAGGAAGCCAACTTGGCGATAGTTGCTAATTTGGCTAAATTCCCATTCAAATCTATTAATCTTCCATACTCGAGCTCATCACAATTTAATTTAAACTCTGCATATTTAAGATTTTTTCAAGACTTTTCTACTTTTTAGTGCATTTATATATATATATATTGAGGGTGTCTCGGGAGAATCTTACAAAGATTTGATTAAAGCAATAAAAAATCTACAGGATGATTTTATCATTACGTATGTGGATAAAGCTAACATCAACTATGCTATAATATGTAAAAAATTATACGGAGATATTCTAAGGGAAACCTACAATAATGAGGGAAATTATCAACTACTAAAAACTACTAAACAAGTTACTGTAAACAGAGTGAAGGCGTTCTATAAAAAAATAAAATCAAAGCAAAATAGTGTGGAATTTCCTTATCTTGTAATGATTCCAAAATTCCATAAAAACCCAATTACTTTTAGAACCGTAACTTGTGGGTTTGGTTCTTACCTGGAATGTGTAAATAAAAAATTTTTGAATATATTACAAAAGATTTTCGATCAGGTTATATATGAATATTCTTCGATAGTAATAAAAAATAGCTATGAACTTATAAAAAGTTTAAAAAAGCTGAAAAACATTACAGGATTGTATACATATGATTTCGAGGATTTGTATAATAGCATAAATTTAGATGATTTGAAGTACAGAGTTATGGATTTTTTCAAGAAATCTAAAGAGAAGGACATCAGTATTGAAATATTCACCGATTTATTTCAATTTGTTCTTTACGAAAATTACCTGTTTGAAGGGAAACAAATATATAAACAAGTAAGAGGTATTCCAATGGGGGGCAGTTGTAGCTCCATCCTTGCAGATATTTATCTGTTTACATATGAAGCCGGTTTATAGTTGGAAAAAGACTTAAAGATATACAGATATATAGATGATGTTTTGGTGGTTGAGCTGAATAATAATAAAGAAATTCATCAATTTAAATGTTATCCAGACACTTTGAATTTAAAGAGTGCTTCGGATGATCGGGGCAGTGTCAACTACTTGGATGTTAATTTGGAGATTATAAACGGAATTTTAGTATATAGTATTTATGATAAAAGAAATTATTTTGATTTTGATACAATAAAAATATTAAACTTTAATAGTAACGTGCATGTTTCAATTTTTAGAAATATATATTTAAATGGTTTAAATCGTATTGCAAATTTGTGCTCAAATGTTGATAAATTGGTTGGTGAAATTTTTAACCTTTACATAAACGCTAGTAAACAAAATTACCCAATACATTTTCTGAATGATTTAACTTTCAATTTTATCAGGAAAAAAAGCTATCGAAATAAAACATTGCAATTGTTCGATGATTGTGATTTATCGATACGTGATTCCTATCGAAAATAGCTTAGCGGTGAGGATAATCACGGACTTCATTTGACGGCTTTTGAATTAGTTTGTGGTTTTCATTTTTTCCAATCTCTATTTGTTTGGTCTTGGCAAGTGAGGGGGAATGTTGTGCACGTAAAACATGTTTAACCCCGCAGTACAAGTCATAAGCCTTGGCCACTTGTCTTCATGTTTGGTTTTTTTCTTAGTTACTCTTGGTTTTGTTAATTATTGTTTTAGTTACAGTTTGTTAGATGTTTTTTTCGTGTACTAAATTATATGAATTTGGATTTTTCAATATATATATATATATATATACCGGGTGTCCCAAAAATGACTGATGGATTTTAAAATTCAATAACTTCCAAACGGTGACAGATATTTAAAAAATTCTTGCAGGAAGGTTATGTATGATGTCAGGAGTTTTTGTACTGTGATTCTTGATTTTAGTTCGAATTTCAAGCAATTGATGGCGATGAGAGCAATATGTGCTCAGTCCAGACCCGATTTTTGGTACTTGGGGATCCATTCAATACATCTTAATCTCCTTTTTTTGCATGGAAGGAGAGAGAGGCTGAAAAATCGAACCTGGATTGAGTTGTTATTGCTTGCAGCGCCATCTATCGATGCTATTTGTAACTAAAACTGAGAATTGCAGCATAAAAACTCCTGACATCTTACATTACACTCCTGCAAGAATTTTTTTAATATTTGTCACTGTTTGCAACTTATTGAATTTTAAAATCCATCGGTCGTTTTTGGGACACCCGGTATATATATTCTGATTTTTGTGAAAGCATGTTTTTTTTTTCAACATTTATATTAATTAGTTTTAAAAACATTTTTAATATTATGCAAATAAGTTGACAGAACAGAGGAGAAATTACTTTTTGCGCATTTTCTGAGCTTTGTATAAAATAAAGTAACAAATTACTTACATATTGTCAGTTGACATTTTTTTTTTCTTTCTAAAATTCACTTTTTCTAGAAATACAATCAGGCAGTATCATATTTGGCAGAAATCATGACAGAAGGCGATTCTATAAATATATATTTCTTTTAAGATGCACCCACTATCTCGACAACACAAGTTCTATCGCGACTATTCCAAAGCAAAAATGCGTTTCTTCGTAGGGCATAACCTTAAGGCAGGAATGCAAGCTCTGCGCGACATATGAACGATTAGTACCACTAAATTTCAATATTTCTCGCTTTATTTAATGACAAGATTTCTGACGCAAACAATACTATTAAACTTTAGTGGTTTAAAACAGCTATTTGTGACGCAGCGCTTAACCCTCTCGCTGCGTAATTGTTTTATCAAAACAGCTTCAAAAATTGCGTATTTAATCCCTTCGCGACGAGCGTCTTTTAAGAATTTTTATTCTTTTGTCACCGGTTTTTCAAAACAAAAATTTTCGTCTAATTTTATCGGTAAAATGCTCCGACTAAATAAGGCAAAATTTTCAATAAAAAAAATAAATGGTTGGAATAATCAATCAGGGTTAATTAGACGGAAAATATGCATCCCAGAGGAAATCTCGGGTTACGCAAAATTTGTTACTTTTATGTTGACCGAGGAAATCTCGGATTGCGCAGCGAAAGGGTTAAGGGGACAGAATACCTCAAAATTGATTTTAAAAAAATCGATTTTTGTACTTAACCCTTAACTCTCTCGCTGCGCAACCCGAGAGTTTCTCGGGGAACATAAAAGTAGAAAAATTTGCGCAACCCGAGATTTCATCGGGGATGCATTTTTGCGTCTAATTAATCCTCCTTGATCATTCCCACCAGTTACTTTTTACTGTAAATTTTGCCTTATCTAATCGGAGCATTTTCTCGATTAAATCAGACAAAAATTTTTGTTTTGAAAAACCGGTGACAAAAGAACAAAAATGCTTAAAAGACGCTTGTCGCGAAGGAATTAAATACGCAATTTTTGAAGCTATTTTGATAAAACAATTGCGCAGCGAGAGGGTTAAATGCATCATTTTATATTTTGTTTCGAAAAAAGTATATATGATTCCTTGAAAGGTTAGTAACACAGGAAAAATAATGAAAAAAAAAATCAGAGACACATTTTTCGTATAATACCTTTACGTACCTTTTCTTATGTTGCACATCTGCAATACAAGTAAAAACTAAAATATTGCAAATTAGTAAATACTTTAATGAGTATGAATCTAAATACCTTATGTTATATATTTTTTTATTTTGTAAAACTTAACCCTTAAATGTATAAATTATTTTTTTACAAGTATGTTTTTTACTGTTGTATTAATAACTAGACACCAGAAATTTTAAGATAGATTTTTAATTTTATATTTTTGTAATTTTTACAGGATTAATATTTTTATATAAATATACTGGTTGCTAAGAATTAAAAAGTTATGTAGATATCCATTACTACGCATTTAAGGTATACAGTAAACTCTCGACTATCCGGCTCTCGACTACCCGGCCCTCCGTACTATCCGGCATAGTAAAAATAAAAATGACGAATGTTGCAAGTACCCGAGACAAGCAGGTTCCTGTCCTTAGAACTCACAACAGGAAGGAACAAGAACGGATTGCAGGATGCAGTAACAGCAGACAGGGAGGGAGGAGGTTAAGGCTTGATAACCTGTTTCATCAGTTGTGAAACGGATGTTAACAAGTGCGGACGTTATTTTCCGCTTATCCTGGTTACTTTCGTATAGTCTTTTGATGTGCTTCGCTTTTATTTATTGAAGTTTAACGAAATGGGTGATGAATGAAAAAAGGTTGAAGTGACTATGAAGGAGAAACTACGAGTTAGCAGGAGAAACGACACCAGCTGATATTATCTGCTTGCGTAAATGTAGAGACATTGCGTCTCGAAAGATGGCTAACATGGAGAAGCAGTTATCTATCAAGCACTTTTTTTAAAACTAAAAACTAAGTTATGACTCTTTTATTTTATGCATAACTTTTCATATTTTTGCAATCATTTATTACGTTAATGTTTTGCTTATTTTGAAAATGCATGTCCTGTATACATAAAGTTTATCTTAAAATGTGTAACATGCGTGTTTAACATAATGGGGCCGGGGGAGGGCCGAAAGTGAAAAAATATTTATAGGACACCGGCCTATCCGGCTTTTTTGTTATCCGGCCTACCCTTCCGCCACATTAGGCCGGATAGTGGGGAGTTTACTGTAATATAAAATGAAAGCCTCTTTAATTGTGAATATTTTGACACATGCCTTTTAACCGTACATCAGTTATATAGCGAGATATTGTAAATTTTGTTAATACACCCAGCGCAATTCCCCACACAAATTAAAACTTTAAGTGGCTTTTTATCCATGCTCATATTTTTTTCACTTTTATGTTTTAAAAAATGCTAAGACATTTATTGTATTTAAGATATAGATTTAAAGTTGGCGATAAACTTGGCGGTATTTCGTGACAGAACAGGGTCCCTCCTATGGTAACCCCCTTATAGGTATGGAGATGCATTAAATGATGTTCAATAACCAATGGCCATTTTGTCTCCCATATAAAACTAAAATTAATTAATTTAATAAATGAATTAATATTTGAAAAACTGTATTAAGTTTGAAAAAATTTATTTGAACTTGATTGGATAAATAATAAGTATTAACGATTAAAAATTTTAACAGGATATATACAGGGTGCAATATGTTATTTATCGCCGACCTTTAATTTCTCAACCATTGGTCGTAGACATATAGTTCCAATTACAAAAACGTTTCAAATGAGCTAAATATTCATGTTGTGGCATTATTTAAAGTCAAAAATCAATTTTATAAAAATTACGAAAACTAACTTTTTATACGGTCCCCCAGTCTCTATAGTTATATTTAGTAAAAGTTTACTCATATCATAATAGATATAACACAAAAAGTTTGACATCTGTACTGCAAAAATTGGCCCAGTTATTAAATTTCAAAGTTTGAGATTTTTGCACATGATTTTGCCTTTCATTACGGGATCAGTTAAAAGATGAATTAAAGTAATTAGAGATCAAAATCAGAGTGCAATATCCTTTTTACGTCGAAACCACCTTTAGCCAGTATCACCAAATCGGGGAATCACCAAATAGGGTTTTTTCATCTAAAAATTTGAGTTAACTTTCATGGGTCGAACAACATTCAAAAGTACCGACGATACCGGCTAAAAGTGTCTTCGCCGTAAAAAGGACATTGCACCCTGATTTTGATCTCGAATTACTTTTAATTCATCTTTTAACTGACCCCCCAATGAAAGACAAAATCATGTGCAAAAATCTCAAACTTTGAAATTTAATAATTGTGTCAATTTTTGTAGTACAGATGTCAAACTTTTTGTGTTACATCTGTTATGATATGTGTAAAATTTTACTAAATATAACAATAGGGACTGGGGGACCGTATAAAAAGTTAATTTTCGTAATTTTTATAAAATTGATTTTTTACTTTAATTAATGCCACAACATGAATATTTAGCTCATTTGAAAAGTTTTTGTAATTGGAACTATATGTCTACGGCCAACGGTTGCGAAATTAAAGGTCGGCGATAGATAACATATTGCACCCTGTATAGGGAGAGTATGAACTAATAGTAGGAATTGAAAAAAAAAAGCATAACATAGTTTAAAATTTCCTTTTAGTATTTTCTGCCAATAGACGGAAACGTACTTGAAATATTTTGTACAGCCCTGTATATTACCTACAGGGATGATACGCGCCACATATTAAACTTAAATTTAAATCGAGTAAAAACCCGCTGTGAACTACTGAAATCACACTTCCAGGAATAACTATCATGTATACAGATATTTGCATAGCCCTGTATTTTATTTTATTTAAATGCTACAAACAACTCTTAGTATACCAAATGTAGCGGAGCTTAAAAATGCATATCTCAAATTAAAAAACACCATTAAGCAAATCGCGCTCATTCTCGGTGGTTAAGAATACTGTTGTGTATCCCCGCATATGGTCTGCAGAATTTATACACACCACGTAGTATGCAAAAATTTAGATAACCTTAAAACGCATATAATAACCGAAAACGCACTTTCAGCAATCATTCCTAATAGAGAATACCGTAGCGTATTGGATACGAAATATTTTATGTGTCCCTGTAAACGTACAGGAATTTTATGAATAGATTTAATGTGAAGTTATTGATTTTTGAATTTGCTTTATGGGTATTAGGTAGCTTTCATTAGAAAAAGTAAAAAAAGCTACCTATTGCAGCCGTCCGGAAGAAAGCACTTCCGAAAAATGCTGGTTCATTTTCACCGATCATGTTCCCTAGACCTCAAAACCACCCTCTGTTCAAATGTGACTTATATATAAATATATATATATATATATCTGATTTTTGTCATGCGATAACTCTCGTATTTATAAACCGATTTGGATGAGATTTATTGTGTGTGCAGTACATACAAATGTCTCGACCGAGTTCGTTGACCAACTTTATCCGCCATCTTGTTTCAAAATGGCGGCCAGTTAAATAATTAAAAACAAATATAATACACAAAAAATTTAGAAATCCAAATTTATGTTATGTTTAACCCCTTCGCGACGGGAGCCTTTTACGAAATGTTTATTACTTTGCTACCGGTTTTAAAAAACAGAAGTTTGTGCCTATTCAAATCGGGAAAATGCTCGGATTAAATAAGGCAAATTTTACAGTAAAATTTTACTGGTGAGGATAAACGAGGATCCTTAGGCCTATTTCCGGCACGTATACGTGTCGCTCGTCCCCGAGCGACCTTACAAGGATTAATACACCTTACACGACCTTGCAAGGATTATGCCTTACAAGGATTCCGGAGTATTTTTTATGTCGTCTCTAAGTTAAAAAATGGTTGAGATATAATAGTTTGAAAATCTAGGGTGGTTGACATTTTGAAACAAGACAACAATTAAATAAAATCAGGTATTAATTTATGGGTGTTAGTGAACGTTAGCTTCAAATTCTCGCCAAGCTTGCGACACTTGGCTAAATATCACCAAATTTGGCGATCAAAACTAAGCAACCATAAATGATGCCAAGTTGGCTATTGCTTACTAATTTTGCGGAATTCTCATTCAAATTCAGTATTGACGAATGAATATTCTTTTATCGCGTTCGTCGCATTTTAGCTTCTTAAAATTTGAGTAAAATTTGCAAAATTTTAAAACCAAGAAATAAGGAATTTTTATTCAATCATCTGATCGAGTTCCACTAATTTTAGCTTCGCATGTTTGAGTAAAATAAGCTATATTTAAAAAAAAAAAAAAAAAAAAAAAAAAAAACAAGGAATATGAAATCTACCTTTTCCTCCAGGCACATGTCGAAAGCACTTTTTTATTTTTCGGGCGGGGATTGATGGGATCTAAATTTACTCTTTTTAACATTTTCCAACATAGTTGAAAAGTGTTTATGAATTCGGCTTGTCTGATCACCTGCACTCTAAAAACGACATTTTCAAAACTGAGTAAAAAATACTCAAATCTGAGTATGTCGCATAGTCAAAATGGCTCCGAAACAAAATTACTCAAGTTTGAAACATACTCATTTCTGAAAACATGGACATACTCAAATATGAGCACATAACGCTTTAGTCATGATGTTTATTAGAGATGCAACGAATATTCGGCCGAAGCCGAATATTCGGCCCATTCGGCCTGTCTGCCGAATATTCGGCTTCGGCCGAATATCAAGTCTATTATTCGGCCTCGGCCGAATACTAATACTGTAATAAATTTTTTATATTTACACAGTATAACTTTTCAATTTGAAAATTTATATTCATCATGTATAATAAAAATTTTATTTGAAATTAACAAACACTTTTTTTTTCCATTAACTTTCATACCTTGAATGGATTTTATCTACCCATTTTTATATAAGAGGCTAATTTAGGAATCAGGTTAAAAAAATTTTATGCTGTATCAATAAGTACAAAAAATATCTGTAATAAGCTAACATAATCTGTTAAATTTAAAATTAATCAATAGAGTCAAAACACTGTATTAAACACTAGTGTCGTGAAGGAAATTTTCACCTTGTTATTAACAAACTTTATAACATACAAACATGCTTATTATAACTACTTAAAAGGTGAGATAAACATATCTCATAGATCTCAGGGTTGCGTTAAATAATATTTTTTATATGTTTCTGTCACCTTTTAAGTAGTTTGAACTACACACGTTGAACTAATTTCTTCTTAGGAATTTTTAACTCATTAATTTGTATATCAGTTAATCTTGAACATGCTAATGGCGAATGATTAAAATGTGTAAACGATTTTTTTACCTACAACAATGAAATCGTTTATTGATCTTTGGTATGTTAGAGCATCAGATACTGTTAAATGCAATGAGTGTAATTTGCTTTTCCTTACAGATATTTCCTTCCTCTGAATCTGAAAACATTCACTATACACTTCTTAATAGCTCTATATGCTGACAGCAAAGAAAAAAAAATAATAATGATAAAAAAAAATTGTTAATTGTGAGCTTTATATAGTCTACAATGATCTCTTTCCACCATTTTAGAGGGTATTCCTTTCATCCTTTCTATCAGTGGTTTTTCTTAAGATATTAAGATTTCTTATTTTTTATTTTATTTCATCTGAAAGCTTGAAACTTATGTTTCCTAGTACTTTTAAAATTTTGTCATTATTTTAAAATTTAACAACAACACACATATCTATTAAAATGTAACTAGACAGTACCTGATGAGGAACTTTTGCTAAGGATTTCTTTTTTTGGCTGAATTATATTATTGAGGCAATTTTTAGGCCGAACATAGCCGAATATTTTTTCAGAGTAAAATAATGCTTTCAAAAATTAAAAATTTGTATATAAATAATTTTTAAAAAAAAAACAATACATTTTAATTGTGAAATATACAAGAATTGTGCATATAGTGCATACTATATTTTGTTTTTAGGCAAAAATAAGTTCATTATTCGGCCGCCGAATAGGCCGAATATTCGGCTGTAACTTGGCCGAATATTCGGTTATTCGGCCAAACCACTATTCGTTGCATCACTAATGTTTATTCACGATTATACATGATGTTTGTATTTATATATTGTTGATGGTTGTCAAATCTCACCTGCGAAGTCTTTCCTTTACGAATTCATCCATTCTTCGATTTTGAAGGTTGAAGAATAAAATTTACGCTTTCGCGATTATACAAAGACGGCTTTAAAGTGTTCTTCGGCGAACACGATAAAAATGTAGTTCGCCACATTTCCTGTTATAAATTATTACTGAAAGGAGCATTTCGTTCGAAATCATAACAAATGATATAATATGAATAAATTCAACTACCCTGGTAAAATTTACTATGTTTAACGAATAAAAAGTAATTTTGTTTGAAACTGCGTATTTCTGATATTTCAGAATTGAAAGCATTGGGTCGTCATATTTGAAACAAAAAGTTTCATAACAAAATGAAAACATATATTTACTCAGATTTGAAAGTGTCATGTTTCTCGGTGTGTCCATGTTCTAACTCGGGTATGTTAGATTACCATGTAATTGATATATGTTATTGATTTTTACTATGGCACATTTCATATTGAAAATGAATTGTGTCGCATTTATAGTACGTTTACAGGGCACTCAAAAGAATTCAGTTCATTATGATCTATGAAGAGAAAGTCGTTTGTAGCGTACTTTAATGATGGTACACTATTTCAAGTATATTGAAATTGATATACATCACTCAGATGCACTAGAAGATGTTTACTGTAGAGTATGAGTGTGCATAGCATTTATCGTACATTTACAAGGGCACATAAAAGAGTTCGGTTACAGTACTGTATTGTCTATGAACAATAATTGCTGGAATTTTCATTGCAATAATCGCAACAGTCGCGAGAAGTTTATATTTTGTAGAAAATTTGTCAAAAGAACCATTTTTAACTTTCCAATATAATTGAAAAGTGTTTATGAATTCGGTTTGTTTGTCTGTCCGTTCGTGTTCTAACTCGCGTAAATATAGTCAGATTGTCATGAAATTATGAGCACACCAATGCTTTAAATACATTTTTAAATGTAACGGTCGCATACAGAGGCATACACTTATGAGTTTCTTTACATGTTTTTTGCATTTCTCAAAATATAACTCTAAACAAAACACTCAAATTTAATCCACCAGTTTAATTAACCAATTGCTTTAGCAAAATTATTTTTTTAATTGTTGGACCACTATGTTTTAATGACAATTTTGTTCTTCTGTAATGAAAATATCCTAATAGTGAAAATTAAATTAAATCATCCAGAAAATGTCTAACTATAAAGAACCTAATATTAAGCAACAATTAAAAATAATAAATAAATGAAGTTAATAGAATAATTTTAGAAATGTATATGTAATTACTTTATTATTTATTTAATACATGTATAAAACGAAACTTCCACCAAAAAAAAAGTATTTTATTATATTGAAAAAACTGATTTTTAATGAAAAGGGCTTATTTAAAACAGATGATTAAATGATCAGTTGTTCGTTTGCTTAATCTGTTTACAAACTGTTATAACTAAAAAATGTATATGCCTAATTGCATGCAATGCACTAGTCCTATCAAATTATTTCACAATGAACGATTGACACATTGAGTGCCACCATACAGATTTGTCATTTTGGCCTCCATTTTTATCCAGAAATTTAGTGTTCATACCAGAAATAAAGAATAGTATCTTACGCTTTATTTAATAAAAGACATCTAGCGATAACATAAAGTAAAATATCTTCTTTCGAAATTTTCGGTATCAATTTGATCATGAATGATTGTGATCATGAATATACAGGGTAAGTCAAAATGAATATAGCGATTACAAACGGCTATAACTATTTAATGGAAAAGAAATTATCAATAAGATTAACACAGAATGTAGACGGAACTTCAAAATTTCTTTACGTAAGGCAAGTGCAGTAAAGCGAAAGCCTACGCATGTGCGATTTGAAACATTTCAACGACAAGAAAACTGTTTATTGCGGCCCTCTTATTAGTAAAAATGGCTAATTATGACAGTTAAAAAGGCCAATTTTTTTTCTGTGGGGTTATGTGAAAGACAGGGTGCCTCCCATGCCCAAAAGAATTCAAGAACTCAAAGTATACATTTGTAATGCGCTTGCGTCGGTGACTGAACAAATGCTTCAAAATGTATGGCGTGAAATGGACTACCGCCTAGATGTTGTTCGTGTGACTAAAGAGAAATCACATAGAACATATATGACGTATGTATACAAAATTTTGAAGTTCAGACTACATTCTGTGTTAATCTTATCGATAAATTCTTTTCCATTAAATAGTTATAGCCGTTTGTAATCGCTATATTCATTTTGACTTACCGGGTATTCTATTGGTGTTTACTATAGTCATATTCGGTATTTAAAATGAAGTGTGTAGCATTGGCGGTTCATTTAAATTTGGCACTCAAAAAAATTCCATCACATTACGGCCTATGAGGAAAAATCGTTTGCTGTGTATTTTAATGATGTTACACTATTTTAAATATATTGAAATTTGTATAGATCACCGAGGTGTACTACGATACACTTACTGGAGAACCTGGTGCGTATATAATTTATTGTTCATTTACAGGGACACACTAAAATTGTCTACAGTACTGCGTATGAAGAATAATTGGTGGAAATGTATTTTCAATTGAGATGTACGCGTTTTAAATGTAATTATTTTTTTGCATGTTATTTGGTGTGTATAAATTCTATAGATCATATACAGGGCTATACAAAATACCTCAAGTTCATTTCCGTTTATTGATGAAAATTGCTGAATGGGAAATTTCAACTGTGCAATGTGTTTAATTGAACTAACTTTTAGCCTAACTATGGACGTAATTTCCAGCCTATAATAAGCGAATCAAACAATCATGTTTCAACCCAGAAAGTTTACTTAATAATTGAAGTTAAATATTTACCGCGATTTAATAAGTTGCATTTTATGAAATAAGATTTCTGGGTCCGGACGTAATTGTTTTATCCGCGAATTATAGGCCGTGAATTTACGGTAATATACATATGAATCTATGAATCATATACAGGGCTGCACAAAAAAATTTGGATATTTTTCGTACTTATTCATGGTAATTGCAGAAATTAGGTTTTCAAATGCGTTGTGTATTTTATAAACCCGTAACCCATTTATGCCTAGCGTCCAATTTTTGGGACGTTTCGAATTTAAAATAAACAATTTGATAGGACTAGTGCATTGCATGCAATTAGGCATATACATTTTTAGTTATAACAGTTTGTAAACAGATTAAGCAAACGAACAACTGAACATTTAATCATCTGTTTTAAATAAGTCCTTTTCATTAAAAATCAGTTTTTTCAATATAATAAAATACTTTTTTGGGGGGAAGTTTCGTTTTATACATGTATTAAATAAATAATAAAGTAATTACATATACATTTCTAAAATTATTCTATTAACTTCATTTATTTATTATTTTTAATTGTTGCTTAATATTAGGTTCTTTATATTTAGACATTTTCTGGATGATTTAATTTAATTTTCACTATTAGGATATTTTTATTACAGAACAAGAAAATTGTCATTAAAACATAGTGGTCCAACAATTAAAAAAATAATTTTGCTAAAGCAATTGGTTAATTAAACTGGTGGATTAAATTTGAGTGTTTTGTTTAGAGTTATATTTTCAGAAATGCAAAAAGCATGTAAAGAAACTCATAAGTGTATGCCTCTGTATGCGACCGTTACATTTAAAAATATATTTAAAACATGGTGTGCTCATGATTTCATGACAATCTGGCTATATTTACGCGAGTTAGAACACGAACGAACAGACAAACAAACCGAATTCATAAACACTTTTCAATTATGTTGGAAAGTTAAAATTGGTTCTTTTGACAAATTTTCTACAAAAAGTTAACTTCTCGTAACTGTTGGGAAATTTTTATGATGTTTTTCTTTTTTACAACATGAAAATTGCATGAAGTAAGTGTCTATAGATGTCTTTATCTATTACCAAGAGATGACAGCATAAGATGGATATTTATTTGCTTAAATGAAAGCCTTTGTTTTGGTGTTTATAGGTTTTTCATTTTCAGGATTGCGAAATATGCAAAGTAAGTTTATTTGTATTTCGTGTAAGAAGGATCCAAATAAATAAGTAATAATCTTAGCTTGTATACTTATTTGAAATACGTATTTTTTTTTAAATTGCGAAATTGTATGTTCAAGCCTATGTTTTATGCATGTTTGTAAAGTACAAAATATAGGGCGCTAGGCGCAAATGGGTAAATATTTCTATTAGCCAGTTAGAGGACAGTTATTTATGTAAAGTCCTTTTCAAGATGATTTCAAAATAAATTATTTTCTAGCCTCAAATACGATTATTCTTAATTGATTATTAATAATACTTATAATGTTATTAACCTCTGTAAAGAAATAAATATATTTTTTAATAGTTCATAAAAATACTAATTATAGTATATAATATACAATTCAAAAGCCTAATTTATATAAATTTGGACAAAAAATATAATTATGCATTTTTCCACATATGGATATTCCCATCTTTAGTACGTTTACATTTTGTCAAATAATTACAAAATTTTTAAGCGTAATTTTTTGTAGTATTTTTCCACTTCATTTTGCAACATTTTAAAATGATTTTACCAAGAAATTTGAGAAAACAAAAATTCAGGTATAAATTGTAAAGTTTTGTTATAGTATTCTGAATGTGTTGGAAAGCGTTTCATAATCAATGCTGGACGCATGATTTTTCGTTATTGTTATTTTATATCAGTAGCCATCTACTGAAAATAAAAATGATTTCTCGGAGCAATGAATTTCCGTGAATACATAACATTGAAATTTGCGACCTTTGTCATTAAAATTGCATAATTTTAATTTTTTTCTGATTGATTTCTTTCCTTTTTTATGCACTTCAATTAATCTCTTTCAACCTTGATTACAAGATATCGACGAAATAAACTTCGTAAACATAGATGTTTTGCTTGAACGGTTATTTCTGTTACCGTTTGGCATTACGCAGATGATTCTATTATTATTATTTGACGTAATCTGCTGTCATATTTAAAAGTTCTTTTATAGTTCTATCAATTTGTTTGTAAAATGTAAAAGCTTTCAAAAGATTCAATGCGAACGATGAACTAAATTTTAGTTATAGAAGCAAAGGAACAAGTATTATGAATGTTCTACGTAGTTATAAACAAATAAGAAAATTAATGCCGTGTTTTAATCTGCCGGAAATGTTCAGGATATTCAAAAGATAGAATGAATGATGCTTTGAAATGCTTACGAGTACTTCCTTAAAGATTCATTTGCCACCATTTTGTATATTCACAAACAAAAGAAGTTACATTCAACGTGTGCAAATTATCTACCTAAATTTGAAAAGCTGGCGTAATTAAGCTTTTGGGACGTTATAGGGTACACTTAAAAGAAAAAAATCAGAAACATGATTTACATTTTATGATTCTTTATCTTTTTTTATGCATTTCAATTAATCTGCTTGGGCCTTGATTACAACTACAAAATATCGAGAAAATAAACTTCGTAAACATTGTTCTTTTGTTCTTTTGCATGATTGCTTTATTTCTTTTTTCAGTTTGGCATCACCCAGATTATTTTATTTGACGTAACCTGCTGCCATATTTAAAAATTATTTTATGATTATATCAGTTTGTTTCGAAAATTTTAAAAGCGTTCAAAACATTCAATGCGAACGATGAACTAAATTTTAGTTATAGAAGCAAAGGAACAAATATTATGAATGTTCTACGTAGTTATAAACAAATAAGAAAATTAATACCGTGTTTTAATCTGCCGGAAATGTTCAGGATATTCAAAAGATAGAATGAATGATGCTTTGAAATGCTTACGAGTACTTCCTTAAAGATTCATTTGCCATCATTTTGTATATTCGCAAACAAAAGAAGTTAAATTCAACGTGTACAAATTATCTACCTAAATTTGAAAAGCTGACGTAATTAAGCTTTTGGGACGTTATAGGGTACACTTAAAAGAAAAAAATGCTAGAAACATGATTTACTTTTTTTTGATTTATTTCTTTCTCTTTTTTTATGCATTTCAATTAATCTGCTTGGGCCTTGATTACAACTACAAAATATCGAGAAAATAAATTTCGTAAACATTGTTCTTTTCCATGATTGCTTTATTTCTTTTTTCGGTTTGGCATCACCCAGATTATTTTATTTGACGTAACCTGCTGCCATATTTAAAAATTATTTTATGATTCTATCAGTTTGTTTCAAAAATTTTAAAAGCGTTCAAAAGATTCAATGCGGACGATGAACTAAATTTTAGTTGTAGAAGCAAATGAATAAATATTTTGGATGTTCTACGGAATTATAAATAGATAAGAAAATGACTGCCGTGTTTTAAGCTGCCGGGAATGTTCGGGATATTGAAAGAATAGAATGAATGATGCTTTGAAATGCTTACTTCCTTAAAGATTCATTTGCCATCATTTTTAGGTGCGTTCGTAATTATATAAATGCGTAGCACCTATAGTCGTCGTTCAGTCCGTCTGTCTGTCCTAATATAACAACGCAAAAACTACCCAACCAAATGGTTTCAAATTTAATATTTGCAGAATTTTGTCGAGTCATTTCAAATTTTAGGAAAATCGAATCCAAACTTAAAAAGATATTAATAAAAGTTTTTTTCATTCTATTACATCTTATCATGCGTAATTGATTCAATGATATTCCATGATAGGTCATGATTCTATGTTACCATAGTGATGACGTCCAATCTAAGATGGAATCCTATTGATTAATATTTTCAGAATTTTGTCGAGTCATTTCAAATCTTAGGAAAATCGAATCAAAACTTAAAAAGATAATAATAAAAGTTTTTTTCATTCTATTACACCTTATCATGCGTAATTGATTCAATGATATTCCATGATAGGTCATGATTCTATGTTGCCATAGTGATGACGTCCAATCTAAGATGGAATCCTATGATTTCCGTATTACTGAATTTAATATATAGAATCGTAATAAATTTTGTATTCCTGCATTTTTGCATAAGAGTGCAACAACTATTGCACTAAGATCTGAATACTTATAAAACTAGTTATAGTACGAACGCACCTCATTTGCCACGTTTGACGTACAATTTCCGACTTGTGTATATTCACAAACAAAACAAGTCACATTCAACGCATACCCATTATGAAATAAAGCTGAAAAGTTGGCGTAATTAAGATTTTGGGACGATACGGTATACGTTATAGAAAAAAAAAAAATTTGATCTACGAAAATATAATAAAAAATATATATATATATATAATATAATATAAATATAATATAAATATAAATATAATGTAATAATAATAATATAATATAATAATAATAATAATAATAATAATAAAATAAATGCAATTTAACAAATTACAACGACCATTTGGAAAATGATTTTTTTTAAAGACTAAAATTTAAGACATAGAAAATCGCACGGAGTGGATCATACATTACGTACGCCATGGATTAAACATTAACATTCCTGGACCCATCATGAACAAATTTTAAAAGAAATTTCAGTTTTACAATTTTCGGTACTGTAAATTTTTAAACTTCTACGGAACATTAAGTACGCCATGGATTAAACAGTAATATTCCTGGACCAATTTTAAATGAAATTTCATTTTTAAACCTCTAAAAATCACACAATATTACTTTTTATATCGTCGTATACAGAAAAAATGCATTTTTAATTGCAATTTGTTTGAAAGCCGTATCTCAATTTGTTTCTGAGTTATTAATTTTTTTTGTAGTTTTTATTACTTTTTTGTCATAGTAGCAACAGAAGTATCCATCTATGTTGAAAGTAAAGGGAAAATACAGATTACAGTATAGACCAATCAGAAAACGAATAAAATGCGGGATTCAACTAATAAAACGCTTCAGATATGTTTTTGATTTCCTACCCTGACCGAGGACAATAACCATTTTTCCAAATGGTTAATAAACACGAATTAAATATAGAACAACCTTTTCCAAGCTACCCACGATTCTGAAAAACGTTCTTTTTCATTAGAAACATAATTAACATTTTTGTTTGATTTCTTTCTCTTTTTTTATGCACTTCAATTAATCCCTTTCAGCCTTGATTGCAAGATATCGAGGAAATAAACTTCGTAAATATCGATGTTTTGCTTGACTGCTTTTTTACGTCTTTCCGTTTGGCAGCAAGCAGATTCCTCTGTTATTTGACATAATCTGCTGTGATATTTAAAAGTTCTTTTATAAATCTATCAGTTTGTTTCGAAAATTTAAAAGCATTAAACCCTTGGGGACGAGCGACACGTATACGTGCCGCATGAAGCACTCAGAATCCTTGTTTTTTCTCACCAGTAAAATTTTACTGTAAAATTTGTCTTATTTGATCAGCGCATTTTCTCGATTCAAAAAGACACAAATTTCTGTTTTTAAAAAACGGTGACAAAAGATTAAAAATTTCGTAAAAGGCTCCCGTCCCGAAGGGGTTAAAAAGATTCAGTACGAAGGATGAACTAAATTTTAGTTATCGAAGTAAATTATATATTAAGAATGTCCTCAGCAATCACAAAAACATAAGAAAATGAATGCCGTGTTTTAATCTGCCGGAAATGTTCCGTATATTGAAAGGATAGAACGAACGATGCTTTCTTTGATGTGCTTACTTCCTTAAGCATTCAACTGCCATTATTTTGAAAATGTGCAATCAAATCAAGCCACAATCCAACGCTATTATGCACCTAAAGTTGAAAAGTTGGTGTAATTAAGATTTTTGGACGCTGTGATGCACTGTAAAAAAATGCAAACGTTTTTTAAGCAATGAAAATATACTATAACAACGTAAAAAAATGTACAATAACCTCTTCTCATGATTCCGAAAAGCATATCAGCAGCGTGCGAAGAGAAAAGTGCACCTGGGGCAAAGTTTCAATTTGCCCCTCCCCCCCCCCTTTCCCAATTTTTCTTTGTGGCAGGTGTCACAAAATTGAAAAGTGCAGAAACAGAAACAAAGTCTATTGACTACATATTTCGCGTTTATTTTGAAACTTTAGGTTTAATTTTAATTCAGAAATTTCAAAAAAACTAAGAAGCATAAAAGAAAATTCAACTTATATTTTGGAAAAGGAGATCTGGAAAATGAGTGTAGAAAAAATTTATATAACAGTACAGTAGAACAGTTTGGAACCCTTTTATATTCCAAGAAAGAAACCCCATGCTATTTTGATAGTATATGTTTCCGTTACAAGCACAGACTCAGAACAGAGAAAGTTAACAAAAGAGAAAAAGATAAAAACCTGAAACAAGTTCTGAAATTAAAGAAGTCCTTATTCATAAATTTGTATTTCGGTGTGAAGTAAGGGAGAGAAAAATGAACGAAAAATGTTCGTACTTTCACTGAGAAAAAAAAAAATACCAATATGTAAGTATACATTTTTTTTTTTTTTTTTTTTTTACAAAAGAAGAAAAAGGTTTGTAGTATAAATTTGGCGCCCCCTCAAGTTCCGCGCCCGCCCGTGAGCATACTTTATCCTTATATAGAATCTTCAGAGACCAATATACAGGGTGTACATAAATAAATATTCCAACTTTATAGGCCTATTAAAAGAATAAATAAAAAGTACAACCTTGTTGTTCATCGGAAATCAAAAATAACAGTTGAAAGTTTAAATTCAACACAGTTATTAATGTTCAATGCGAGCCCCTCCACAAACAAGAACGATATGGAGGCGGTATGATAATTCTACCCACACTTTTCTCAGCATGTTCTTTAACCATTTGGAAAAATGGTTATTGTTCTCATCAGGATGGGAAATGAAAAGCATATCTGAAGGTTTTTATTGGTTTAATCCGCCTTTTATTCGTTTTCTGATTGGTCTATACAGTAATCTGTATTTCCCTTTACTTTCAACAGAGATGGATACCTTCTGTTGCCACTATGACAAAAAAGTAATAAAAACTACAAAAAAAATAATAACTCAGAAACAAATTGAGATACAGCTTTCAAACAAATTGCATTTAAAAGTACATTTTTTTCTCTATACGACGGTGTAAAAAGTAATATTGTGGGATGTTTAAAGTTTAAGAATGAAATTTCATTTAAAATGGTCGTCAGATTTCTTGGAAATCTGACGATGGAAAAGCCTTTTCCCGAACAGCGAATGAAATGTTTGATAATACACAAGTTTCAGGTGGATAATACGTACGAGTCGCAGGCGATTTTTGTCGCTTGGAATTTTTACGTGTAATAACACTATTAATTTTTAATTCATGGCGTACGTAATGTAGGATCAACTCCGTGCGAGTTTTTATGTCTTAAATTTTAGTCTTTGAAAAAATCCTTTTCCAAATGGTCGTTGTAATTTGTTCAATTGCTTTTTTTTTTGTTTCCTAATAAAAGAACTGGGGTTTGTTCCACTGCTACCAAAAGACGTTGACGAAATTAGGGCATGCATATCTGAAGCCAATCAAAGAGTCGCACTGACAAGAAAGGTCTCCATACGGGCATACTCAGAAAAATCTGAAAAAATTACAGAATGTTCTTCTCATATGGATATATATGTTTATAAAATTTTTTTTGGCGGAACCCCGATACAGCGCCCGTAAAAAAATAACGAAATTTTCGTTTATTTGGCGATTTATCACCGGTTGGCGATGAAAAAAAAATACGCTTTTATGTAGGAAAAAGCTTTTTATATTGAATTTGTTTATATAAGTTTAATTTAAATAACTTTAGTTTTGTCATTTTTAATTTGTTTTAACTACAGTTTCTCATATATATTTATATGAATTTATAATCAAATTTAAATATCATATTTTACGATTTAAAGCAAAATTTAAATTGATTTAAATTATTTCAAGCTCAAAAATGAGGCAGATGTCGGTTTGATTTTGTTGCTATGGAAACGACTTCGTCTTTGATATGAAATCAAACGTCAGCTGACTATAACTTAAAATAGATATTTGCAACTTGCAAAGCATAGAAAATATTTTTAGAGTGATAAAATTAAATAACTATAGCAACAAGCAACATATATATGTAATAAAAAAAAATGTATAATAACCTCTTTCATTGATTAAATTGAGAGACATTAAAAACCGTGCATTCTATAAAACAATTAATAAACAATTTTCAGATGTATTAAAATCGTTTGCTTTTGGCGAGGGAAAATCCTGCTCGCCAAATCGCGTGTCACTTTCGTATTTTCGCGCCAAATATTCGAAAGTATTTTATTTTTTTACAGGCTTTCTACTGAAATTCCGCCATTAAATTTGACTGATCCTTTATTACATACATAAGTAGTTTAATTGGGTATTTTTTTCAAAATATTCTGAGTATGCCCAGTATGGAGACCTTCCTTGTGAGCTGCACATGCTAAAAAAGGTGTGGAATGAGTTATCGTACCGCCTCCATATCGTTCGTGTTTGTGCAGGAGCATTGAACACTTATAACTGTGTTGAATTTAAACTTTCAACTGTTATTTTCAGGGTTCGTTGATATATATCAATGGATATATATCTTGATATATATCATGATATATATCCGATATTTATTTTCAAAATATCAAGATATTTGATATTTTCGATATTTTCATTTATTTGATGTTTATTTTTAAAATATCAAGATTTTTGATATTTTCATTTATTTGGTATATTTTTCAGAATATCAGGATGTTTGATATTTTCATATATTTGATATTCATTTTCAAAATATCAAGATGTTTGATATTTTCTATATTTTTCTAACTTTAATATTTTTTTTCAAAATCTCACTGTGCAAGATATATTTTTTTTTATTTTCAGTCAAAACAAGTGTAAATTAAATTTTCAACTGTTATTGACTATTGTTCTGTACTTTATATACTACAAATCTGATCATAAAGAATTGTTCTTTCTGGCAGTGACTTTTTTAGTCAAAGAAATCAAATATCTTTTCCAAGCTCGATGTTTGAAGCTTTTATTTTTAAACGTAGAACTAGCAAATATGTGGGACATATTCAGAACAGCCATTGAAAGTTAAATTGTCTAATTTAAATAATCAGTTATTTCTAGCTTCATTAAAAAAAAAAAAAAAAAAATCTGGTTTTAGTTGAGCTTAAACTGTACTTAGGGAATAAAAAAGAAGACAAAATTACATTTATGTTAATTTTTCAATTAAAATAACTATTTTGAATTTACAATTTACTTTTATAAAATATAAAATTTTCTTGATACTTGATACTGAATCTTATAGGATTTTTTTTTTTTTTTTTTTTTGTGTGTGTGTGTGTGTGTGTGTGTATAAAGAAAATTGTTTCTGTTTTCAGTTGGTTGATTTTGTTTTAAGTGAAAAAAAAATGCATTTTTAGAACATCGTTTTATTAAGTTTTCATGTTACATGCAATGTGTTTTAGTTTCTAATTTATATTATGCTTGAAAATATTTATTATCAATAGTAAGTTGGTCATTTTGAAAATATCGGATATATATCAAAATATCGGATATTTTTGACATTTTCGAAAATATCATGATATTTACGAACCCTGGTTGTTTTTCATTTCCGATGAACAACAAGGTTGTACTTTTTTTTTTTCTTTTGTCTGTACTCCAGGCAATAAGTTCTATAACCTGGAAAACCTGGGTTAAATCACTTTGGTCTTTAGAAAAGAAATTAAAAACCAATTAATGAGGCGACCGTACGACCACATTTTTTTTAATCTTAAAAGAGATAAAACATGAATTATAAATATTAACTCTTTGCTGTCGAATTAAGTTTATACACGAGTCTCATGCTGGTTGGAATTAATTTTCGTTGAACGAACAGTAATACATAATAGCCAAGATTATGAAGGGAAAACGAAATTTATTAATTCTTTTTTTAAACTTTAAGCTATAATTCACACAATAATATGTTTTAATTTTATGTCAAAGTTATATTTTATTGTTTTCCATTTTGCGGTCTCTTTCAAAGCAGTCTCCAATAGGCAGCGCTTCATTTTTCTGTTTGAACATAGAGAACAAACAATCTTTACTCTTTACATCTTATGTCTTATCTTTTTTAAACTACTTTCAATTTCACGGTGCACTTCTTTCTGTCCACTTCCTTTATGCCATTGTAGAATATTACTTTAAAAATATTTTGAGAAGGGAAAATGCCTAATTACACATCAAGACACTTTTAAAAATATTCTTTCGAATTCAACGAATCTCCAAATTTTGTCGAATTAATATACATAATTAGTATCTTTAATTAATATACATAGGACCGCAAACGGTTATTATAAAAAAATGTTGGTTAATATTATTTTGCAGAAATTTTTAGGCTCAAAAAGTAACGTTTTTTACAGAGTAATACAATATCACAGTTTGCTATAGAAGAGCGTGTGAGTAGCATTCATTGTTCATTTGCAGGGACACACAAATGAATTCGGTTACAAAACTGTCTATTAACAATAAATGCTGGAAGTGCATTTTAAATTGCGGTACGGGTTTCTAAATTAAACGTATTTTTACCCGATTGCCAAGAAGGGTTACGTATTTCACGCGTATCTGGGAATGTGGATTTCTTTATACCCTCGAAACTCCCAACGGCTGGATGGATTTTAATGAATGAGGTATCTATCAATTCATCTTAACCGTCCGATGGTTATAGGCTAGGTTCAGTTTTTATAAATTCAAAATGGCGGTGAAGACGAAACAATTTTTTTACGCACCCTATTGAGTGGCATATCATTGGATAGGTCTTTTAAAATGAAAACGATGTTTCATTAACTATTTACAGTCAGAAGCTCTGTTTAAATGTTACACAACCTGGAAGTTGTGTAGGTAGTATCTCTATCTTTACAGCAACTCGAACCTTCACTGCATCTATAGGCCACATCAAAACAGTTTTTATAGATAGGGACTAACAATTAAACACAACTTAAAAGTGATCAGTACAAGTAAATAAAAAAAATGGTAACTAATATAAAAAATAGTTTCACACTGATGAGAAATAATTAATTAGTTCGCCTTTTACGCAGTCGGATTTTTTGATATTTTAAATTTAATTTTTTGCTTATTACTCTCTGTGTATAATTTCTATAGATCATACACTGGGTTTCACAAAAGATCTCAAGTACATTACTGTATATTGGCGGAAAATTCTGAAGGGGAATTTACAGTTGTGCTATGCATTCTCTAATTGATCTAAATTTTAGTACGCTATGGTGGATAGATCATATACAGGACAGCACAAAAGATCTCGAGTAAATTTCTGTTTATTGGCGGAAATTGCTGAAAGTGAATTTACAGTTGTCATATGCGTTTTCTAACTGATCTAAATTTTAGTACGCTATGGTGGATAGATCATATACAGGACAGCACAAAAGATCTATAGTAAATTTCTGTTTATTGGCGGAAATTGCTGAAAGTGAATTTACAATTGCCATATGCATTCTCTAATTGATCTAAATTTTAGTACGATATGGTGGATAGATCATATACAGGACAGCACAAAAGATCTCGAGTAAATTTCTGTTTATTGGCGGAAATTGCTGAAGGTGAATTTACAATTGCCATATGCGTTTTCTAACTGATCTAAATTTTAGTATGCTATGTTAGATAGATCATATACAGGACAGCACAAAAGATCTCGAGTAAATTTCTGTTTATTGGCGAAAATTGCTGAAGGTGAATTTACAATTGCCATATGCGTTTTCTAACTGGATCTAAATTTTAGTATGCTGTGTTGGAAAGTACATACGAATAAATCTATAGCTCATATATAGGACTGGACAAAAGAATTTGGATTTTTTTCTGTCTGTTGATGCTAATTCTTAAAATTGGGTTTTCATATATTGCGCTTTTTAAAAATGTTATTTATCTTCTTAAACGGCGAAGTTTTGTTAAAGTATCCTAAAAATGTTGGCAAGTGTTTCAGAATTTGTGCTTGATGCATGGTTTTTACTTCTTTTTATAATTTTTATTGAACACCTTTTAGCAAGTAGTGAATTATGTTTACACAGTTGATACAGTTCACGTTTTAACGTCTTCAGGGACGATTTTTTATGGTAAAAGAAATATGACTTTTTTTTTTTTTTTTTTTTTTTTTTTTTTTTTTTTTTTTAACCATTTGGGAAAATGTTTATTGTCCTCTGTCAGGGTAGGAAATCAAAAACATATCTGAAGCCTTTTATTGGTTGAATCGGCATTTTTTTCTTTTTCTGATTGGTCTATACATCAATCTGTATTTTCCCTTTACTTTCAACAGAGATGGATATTTCTGTTGCCACTATGATAAAAAAGTAACAAAAACTACGAAAAAAAAATTAATAACTCAGAAACAAATTGAGATACAGCTTTCAAACAAATTGTATTTAAAAGTACATTTTTGTCTCTATACGACGGTGTAAAAAGTAATATTGTGGGATGTTTAGAAGTTTAAGAATGAAATTTCATTTAAAATGGGTCCAGGAATATTAATGTTTAATCCATGGCGTACGTAATGAATGACCAGCTCCGTAGAACTTTAAAAATTTAGAATACCGAAAAATATAATCCATGGCGTACGTAATGTATGATCAACTCCGTGCGATTTTTTATGTCTTAAATTTTAGTCTTTGAAAAAATCATTTTCCAAATGGTCGTTGTAATTTGTTAAGTTGCATTTTATTATTATTATTATTATTATTATTATTATTATTTTTAACGATTCTTTCATTTCATATTAATAGGAATTCCAAAAGAAAAAAAAGAAAGAAAAAGAGGGAGAACAATAAAAATTCACGAAAAAATAACGTCCACATTTGAGGCCTCTGAGCGAAGGCGGCTGCTCACTCAGTTTCCGAATTTCTCCCCGTAATGTTAAGTCTATGGTCGTTTGATGCATTCTTATATTTAAGGGGTCCAGGACTCTTAAAATTTGAAAAAACGAAAAAAAGGACCATTTTCAACATTTAATATTTTAAAATGCATATGATTTAAAAACACAATTTTTATTGAAATGAAAGATAAAAGTGTGTTCTTTCACTTCATGTATTTAAAAAATCGCAAGATGCAGAATTAATATTTACAGGGGGCTCCAAACTTTCAGACGTTTGTCGAGAAGAAAATTGGTATAACAGCCTACGCGCACGATTACACAATAAATTTTGCAACTAGAATGACATTTTTTGTGCCTAATTATACTTCGGATTGTAATAATTATCCTGAACCTAAACAAATTTGCATTTAAAGCATTTTCCTATTTTTAATACAAAATTGTATTTAGCTAATGCAAAATTTTGAAAATATCAACAGTATAATTTCCTAAAAAAAAATTTTTTTTTGAACAATAAAAATAAAATTTTAGGTTCAGTTTATACAGACTGGCCTAAAACATAAGTTTTAAAAATTTCATAAAAATATATTCAGAAGTTTTTAAGATATGCTGCGCGTTATGCCGAAATACGTCATTTGGAGAAGAATGGCTCCAAAGTTTCGGAAATGCCGCTTCAGCTATTGAGATGGTATAATTATACAAGCCATAACTTCTGTTCTAATGCTAATTTCAAGGAAATAATTATATCAAAATGTTCAGAAAAGATATGAGTTTAACATCTAAAACAATTAAATTAAAATATCGAAAATTTTGAAGCTTTAAAAGTCCTGAAACCCCAAGGAATTAATATTTTTAACTTCTTTTTTCACTGTTCTCGTTTTAAAAGATGTTACTTTTTTTCTTAGTTGTCAAAATATTTTTTAAATCTATGCTTAATTTAATATTTTGTGTTTTAAAAACTGACGAACTGGGAGTAAAATTTTAACACTTCATTTAAAATTAAGCATTGACTTTAGAAATATTTTGACAACTAAGTAAAAAAGAGACATCCTTTAAGAAGTGAACAGAGAAAAGAAAAATTCAACTTAACAAATTACAATGACCATTTGGAAAATGATTTTTTCAGACTAAAATTTCAGATATAAAAAATCGCACGGAGTTGATCATACATTACGTACGCCATGGATTACATTTTTCGGCACTGTAAATTTTTAAACTTCAACGGAGCTGGGCATTCATTACGTACGCCATGGATTAAACATTAATATTCCTGGACCCATTTTAAATGAAATTTCATTCTAAAACTTCTAAACACCCCACAATATTACTTTTTACATACTTCGCATAGAGAAAAAAATGTACTTTTAAATGCAATTTGTTTGAAAGCTGTATCTCAATTTGTTTCTGAGTTATTGATTTTTTTTTTTGTAGTTTTTATTACCTTTTTGTCATAGTGGCAACAGAAGTATCCATCTCTGTTGAAAGTAAAGGGAAAATACAGATTACTGTACAGACCAATCAGAAAACGAATAAAATGCGGATTGAACCAATAAAACGCTTCAGATGTTTTTGATTTCCTATCCTGACAGAGAACAATTACAATTTTTTCAAATGGTTAAAAAATAAAAAAATATTAATTTAATGAGGAGATATTTTAAATATACGTACGCATCAAACTCTCATAGACTTAACATTACCAAGGGGAATTCGGGGGATGGGTGACTAGCAGCCTTAATGGTAATTTAAGAGTGAAATAATTTCTTATAAAATAAAAAAAATAACAGTAATTTTTTTTTCTTGCATTTCTACAAATTGTATGTTCAATATATCCAATATTAATTTTATCAATCATTAATGATATGTTCAAATAACCCAACAACACTGACTGCCGAAAAATTGCTTCACGCTTTATTTCTAACTGTGCAGTAGTGGGGGAAAAAAAGTAAACACCCCTTACTATCTCTGTAAAAAATTATCGTAGCAGGAAGTTACTGGTACCACACGATTGGTAATAAAATCTACTTTTAAATGATGGATATAAAATTTTCTTAGGGAACCATCTACATATTAAAACGAACCATAACTTTGTTTTTTTCAACAGCAATACACAATTGAAGAGCTAAGTGGAAGAACATGTTCAGTAACAAAAATTACATTTGAAGAAATTTGAAGTGAAAATTTTTGCTGTAAATTTTAATGATTTATTTTCTGTTTGATACCATGTGTTTAAAATATTAACAGGTGTGGTACTAAACTCTCTCAGAAAAACTTATTCATATTTAATTTTCAAATATTAAAATTTATTAATATTATTGACATTATTAAATATTAAAATATTAAATATTAATGAATGATGTCTTAAATCTTCAAGACTAAATATTTTAGTGTTTTAGCTTCACCATGTGATAGGATACCTCATAACGCTTTCATCCGAAAGATAAAATTTATTTTAGAAAATGTAACATAATATGTTCATCCACTCACCTCTTCAATTCTGACAGCATAAATGAACGCTACACCCTTCAATTAACCTAAAAACAAATTTTTATGCAATTCGTACGATAAGTTTCCGAGAAATTAATTATTTTACAACGAGCGTATTTTTGGGGCTGTATCCAAATTTAAGTTCGGTTCTCGATTGTTGACCGACAGAGCCCCCTTCTTGATCAAGACATTTTAAGCGACACTCAGGCAGTCATTGAAGACTGCTAGATTACAGGATATCATGAGAAATTTCAAAATATCTAGTCACTTCTATCATAGCAGGTCCCTTAAACCATCATTTTGTCGTTTTTTAAGCATAATTTGAAAACTACTTGGAAAAAAAATGTGAAATTTTCGATTTCCATAAAGCAGGACTTAATAAATCTAAATCCATCCAAAAAAATGTACGTTGCAATTCATAATTTTTTCCAATATTAATTTCATAATTCATATCATAAAATTATAAAAATTGCAAATTCAACGTATTTATGTTTGCGTATTATTTTTACACAAAAGTTAGCATATTAGCAGTATAATTTCAGGAGATATTAATGAAAATAAGCAAATGTAATTTAACATTAGAAGCACTCAATTTTGAATGTTTATAATTCAAAAACTTATCATTCAAATGACTTGAAATTTGGTGACTAGGCATAGTTTGAACCGAATATTTGAAATATCTTGTTAAAATTGGGTATTGCCATTGAAAAAAATGAAGTTTGGGTTCGTTTTAATATGTAGACGACCCCCTAAGCAAATTTTATATATACATCATTTAAAAGTAGACTTTATTTCCAATCGTTCGGTACCAGTAACTTTCTGCTACGATAATTTGTTACGGAGTTAGTAGGGGTGTTTACTTTTTTTCCCCACGACTGCACATCGGAAATAACATTATCAGTGTAAATTTTTACTTACCTTGTTGAGCGATTCTGTAGTGAATAAGTTATTATAAAATTTTTGTTCTTTTTTATTATTGACAGTAATTAAAATTATAAAAAACTAAACGTCCTTATATGCGGCCAAGGGCGTAAATAGGTTAACCCGTTCGGGACCAGTATCTTTTACACTAATTTTATTCTGTTTACACCACTTTTTTCTATTAACTTTACTTTACTAATCACGGAAATGTCTTAATTAAATAAGTTAAATTTTACTTTTATTTTTTACTGGTAAAAGTGGAAAAAAGTAAACACTCCCTACTCTGCAAGAAATTATTGTAAAAGAAAGTTACTGGTACCAAACGATTGGAAATAAAATCTACTATTAAATGATGTATATAACATTTGCTTAGGATGCCATTTACATATCAAAACGTACTCAAACTTTGTTTTTTTCAATAGCAGTACCCAAGTCTGACACCATAAATAGATTCTACACCCATCAATAGCCTAAATTCAAATTTTCATGAAATTCGTATAATTAGTTTGCGATAAATTAATTATTTTAAAATGAGCCTATTTTCGGAGTTGTATCCAAATTGAAGTTCGGTACACGATTGTTGAAATGATACAGAATGGCTACGTCACGTCTATTAATGTATTATTCTTTGCCAATATGACAATTTCACTTGCTTAATGTGTATCGACTATTTCCAGCTCAAATGTTTCATTAAAATGAATAATAATTAAAAAAAATTTCAAATTTTGCTTTTCGTCTCATCATAGACCGCCTTTTAAACCGTCATTTTGACGTTTTTTGCTCAAAATTAGAAAACAATTTGGAAGAAAAATTTGAAATTTAGAATTTGAATAAAGCAGGACATAGTAAACACAAATCTATCAAAAAAATTGTAGTTTGCAATTCATATTTTTTTTTCGAATAGTAATTTCATAATTCATATTATAAAATTTTTAAAATTACAAACACAATGTATTTATGTTTGGGTTTTTTAGGATTTTAATTAAACAAAGAAAATTATCACATTAGGATTATAATTTCAGGAGATATTAATAAAAATATCAAAATATAATTTTAATTAATTTTCAGCAGTGAAATTACACTCGAAATTATTGAATAGATAATACGTGATTTATTACATCGCTAACGAAGCGTAGAACCAACAATGTGAAAAATATCCAAGCCGGGAATCGAACCCGGAACCCTTGGAATAGCGCTCCAAATGTGAAATGCTAATCTGGGCATCGTCCTTGTAGCTTAAATGGTACAGCACTTGGAACGCTATTCCAAGTGTTCCGGGTTCGATTCCCAACTTGGAAATTTTTTACATTGTTGATTCTACGCTTCGTTAGCGTAGTCCACAAATGATGTCACGCTTGGAGGGGGAGGGGGGGGTCGGGAAATTGTGACAATTTGTGACAAGGAAGTGGGAGGGGGTGAGAAGAAATGTGACATCACACATTTTGGCTAAAATAAAAACATTAAAAATAAGCACATTAAATTTTGAAGTTATTTTAAAATTAAAGTATTTTGTATTCATAAACTAAGGACAAGACTTAAAGCCAAATATATTAAATTCTGTTTCAAATTCCAAAATACTACTGTTTTCAATTGCTCTGTCATATTAATGTTTTATTACTATTGTATATTAATTACGTTTTTTGTCGTAAGCCTTAATCTTATTTCATACAAAATAAGTACACGAATCATTTTTATTGTTATGCTCACAAATGTCATTAAAACATATAGTTAAAGTTTAAAAATAAAATTTGAAATATGATCTATAACGCAGTGCTTTGTTTCTGAACTGCAAGTACTATATGTTTATGTAATATAGCGTGACATGTGACAAGAGGAGGGGGGAGGTAAAGCTAAGTTGGACACTTTGTGACAAAGGGTATCAAAAATGTGAGGGGGTCAAAAATATTGAAAAAAAAGTGTGACATCATTTATGGACCGCCCCTTATATATGAAAATGTAATTTAATATTAGAAGCTGTAAATTTTGAATGTTTATAATTCAAAAAACTTATCATACAAATGACCTGAAATTTCATTTCTGGGCAAGGTTTGAACCGAAGATTTAAAATATGTTGTCAGAATTGGGTGTTGCCATTGAAAAAAATCAAAGTTTGATCTGGTTTTGATGTGTATACGGCCCCCAAATCGAATTTTACAGACATCATTTAAAAGTAGACTTTATTTCCAATCGTTTGGTACCTGCGAATTTTTTCTATTACAATTAGTTGCAGAGTTAGTTAGTAGGGGGTGTTTAGTTTTCTTTTTCTTTTGAAGAGGCATATATGTACCCATGGCCTCGAAGGGGTTAATCTTCAAAATTAAGATAAAAAAGCTAAAGTATAGGCTTACTTTATGATGAGTCTCACCGTTCTTAATCCCCATCTGTCGAGCAGAAAACCCCAAATAAACGATGTGGATCCCATGCAGAAACTGCCAATAGTGTAAGCGAGATTTAAAAGACGGTCCTGCTCCTCGCAAGTCACATAACTAATCTGAAAGAAGAAATTATATAGTTATTCAATTTATAATCAAACAAATAATTATTTTTAATTATTTGTAACACAATCATAGTGTACTAATTTCAAATGCTAAAACGTGTAAACTAAATCTTTAAAACCAGTAAAAATACGTTTATTTCCACTGTTTGCATGCTTCGACTATCTTCGAGTCACTTTCAAAACAAATAAGTAAAACTATTCTAAATTTGCACGGTCTATGAAACGCCATCATTCAGTTTTCCACGTATTCTTTCATATTATGCACGGTATTTTTAACACTTTCCAACAAAGTTGAAAAGTGTTTATGCATTCGGTTTGTCTGGCCGTCAGTCCGTCTGTCCACTCTCTAACACCCGTAAATATACTCGGATTTTCATGAAATTGATAAAGGTTATTTAGGGTCACCAAAGCATGTTTGGTATTGTATATGAAGTATGTAGGATTAATCGTTTATTTACAGGGGCACTCAAAAGTATTCCATTACATTTTGGTATATGGGGAAAAATCGTTTGCAGAGTATTTTAATGACATTATGCTATTTCAAATGTATTGAAACTGATATAAATCACTGAATTTAACGACGATCACGTTAGAACAGGACATTCATAGCATTTTTTATTCATTTACAGGGACACACAAAAGAAATCGGTTACAGTACAGTACTGTCTTTGAGTAATGATTGCTGGAGTGCACGGTTTAAAATTCGGTATGCGCTTTTAAATTTAATTAATTTTTTGCATCTTACCCGTTATATATAAATTTTATACCTAAAATACAGGGCTGCACAAAAGTATTCACGTACCGTTCTCCTTATTAGAGGGAATGGCTGAAGGTAAATTTTCAACTGAAGTATATGTAGCTCTTAAGTGAACTAAATTTTGGCTTGCATGTAACTAATAGATTGAAATCTATAAATCATATACAGGGCTGCAATTCGCAAAATTTTCCGATTGTGGATGAGAACAGCTGAAATTGGGTTCTGAAATGTATTATGCGTTTCCATATAGTTGAATTAGATGTAATATTTTAATTTTTTAAACAGTGCAGTTTTGTTACATTATTCTGAATGTGTTGGAATGTGTTTCATAATCTATGCTTGATGCATGATTTTTTCTTACTTGTTTATTTTACTTGGAGGTTTATTTCATTTTTATTTACATAACCAATGAGTAACTCGAGCTATATTTTTGGTAAGTGAAATGATGCTGTATTGTAACACATTGATTTTTTTCGCATTACAATCTCTATTGTTTCTCTTATGATGGGTGAATAGTATAGACTGGAGGGGAAAATTATTTTACTTTTATTGAAATTTATTTGAATGATTTCTTCTTGATAAAATCTTAAAAGGGCTGTGGTTCTTCTATTATATTTAATACCAGCTATATGCTCCTTTTTTCTATATACTTAAATTTCCTGCTAGTCATACCAATATAGTAATTCTTTAATCCGTGTGCTCTTATAAATGGTATTTTACAGACTCATGAGTAATTCTCAAAATCAATTGGGTCAATTTTAGTGCAAATGATATTCATCAATTTCGGTGGTGGTTTGACTATTAAGCAAATATTGAAACGTTTAAGACTATATTTTAATTTCTCAAAAAAGTTGTCAAAAGCTTACCATAGTGATTGTTAAAACGAACATGCCTTGCGGCAAGTCACCCTGCCAGTCTAAGCTCTGAGGAGCCCATATGCACACTGCGTTAGACGGGATTTGGATTAATCCAGTGTGGTACCGCCATCACAGGTGCTGCTGGCCAAGGAAGAGCATCGCCAGGCGCGTGTTACTCTCCCTGCACCCAAACAATATAAGTCATGGTGACTGCAAAAGCAAAACCTATGTACTCAAGGATTAAGCCGTGTAGTTCGGGGACCACACCTCGGAGTACCAGAGGAGAGGATCTTCGGGGAGCTCCCAGCAAAGAAAAAATAATTAAAAAATATAAAAATATACCTTGTTAACCATTTGGAAAAAGGGTTATTGTCTTCGTCAGGGTAGGAAATCAAAAGCATAGCTGAAGGTTTTTATTGGTTTAATCATCATTTTATTCGTTTTCTGATTGGTCTATACAGTAATCTGTATTTCCCTTTACTTTCAACAGAGATGGACAACAGAGTGACAAAACTAAATGCTAACACTATGACTAAACACTATGAAAAAAAGTAATAAAAGCTACAAAAAAATTAATAACTCAGAAACAAATTGAGATACAGTTTTCAAACAAATTGCATTTAAAAGTACATTTTTTTTCTCTATACGACGATATAAAAAGTAATATTGTGGGATGTTTAGAAGTTTAAGAAATAAATTTCATTTAAAATTGGCCGTCAGATTTCTTGGAAATCTGACGTTGGAAAAGCCTTTTCCCGAACAGCCAATGAAATGCTTGGATAATACGTAAATTTCTGGTGGATAATACGTACGAGTCGCAGGCGATTTCTGCTTGCAATTTTCAGGTGTAATAAAACTATTAATGTTTAATTCATGGCGTATGTAATGTATGATCAACTCCGTGCTATTTTTTATGTCTTAAATTTTAGTCTGAAAAAATCATTTTCCAAATTGTCGTTGTAATTTGTTAAATTGCATTTTTTTTTATATATGTAGTATATATGATAGCTTTTATCTTATATACAGCATTTGTAATTACAGTTGGCGTTTTTATTTATATGAAATACTGTTATTTATATGATACCCCTGTTATCGAACGATCTATTAGGGGTTGTGCATATATAACGGGATCATTTTAGGGGGGAGGGGGGGTCTGACCCTTGATATCGCAAGATATCGCTGGGGGAGGGGGGGGCGTTGTTTTTTGATATCGTTATCATTTTTGAAACAACCAAACTTTTCTTTTTTCAGTAACTTCTTCTTTATATCCAAATAGTGAAATTGTCTGGTACCTTTTTTATTACTACTGCTATTTTTATATATTTTTATGAAAATACCATGCTATTATTATAGACGTTACATTTTTATAAAATCATTTCATCCCAAAATTTGGAATACCTCAACGTTTGACCTTCCTTTTCTTCTGCTATATTTGCATGTAATTCGCTGCTAGAGAAATCAGGGGCATAATATGTAGGAAGTGATACTTGCGTTTACCAGTAAAGAAAGACAAAGAATGTTGTCAAATGTGTTGTTGATAAGTTCTGCTTTTAACTTCCCCGGGAAGGGAGCAAGTGCAAGAAGACAATATTACTTTTGATTGTATTATGTAACAATAAGCTGTTATTAAATACCTTTAAATAGTAACTAATTCTTTTAGATGTTATTTGACATAAATTTATTTCATGCCTTGATATTTTATTGTTTCCTTGGATCCGTAAAGTATGCACTAATAAATGTATAATCATATGTCTATGTCACATGTTACAGCGTATTAAAAAAAAAAAGATTTTTTAAAAAATTTAGACATTTATAACGATAACATCGGGAGGGGGAGGGGGGTTCGACGAATGATAACAGATGATATCGTAAGGGGGGGGGAGGGTCCAAAATTAGCAAAATGTTGATAACGTTATATATGCATAGCCCCTTATTACCCTAGTGCGATCTATGTACCATCAATGGCGGCTAAACAAAGGTTTACTGTAAATTTTATTCCGCTGTCATAATGATTATAAACCTGTTCCAAAAGTGATTCCAGGAAAAGAAAAAAAATAATTTAGAAATATAAAAATATACATTGATTTTATTTTTTTATATGATAGTTTTTAGGTGCGTTCGTAATTATATAAATAAATATCACCTATAGTCGTCGTCTGGTTCGTCCGTCTGTCTGTCCGTCTATCCACATATAACAGCGCAAAAAATAACCAAACGAATGGTTTGGAATTTAATATATATAATAGTTAAAGAATTTTGTCGAGTAATTTCAAATTTTACGAAAATCGAATCAAAAGTTAATAAGAAATTAATAAAAGTTTTCTTCATTCTATTAAATCCTATCATACGTAATTAAATCACTGATATCGCTTGATAGGTAAGGATTCTAGGTTTGCCATGGTGATTACGTCCGATATATGGCGGAGTCCTATTACTTCCGTATTACTGAATTTAATATATACGCTATATGCAGGGCCGAAGGTGACCGGTCACTTGCGATATAAGACGTTTTGTTAAATATGCAGAAAAAATACATGAGGAATTAACCTGAATCCGCAGGTGTGTAAACTGTATTGTATAGGTCATATATTTCCGCGACGATTTTTTACCAAAACCTCATAGGAGACCGACAACAAATTGAAAAAGAACTAATATCTTTTGGATAACCCTGTAAAAATTGATGTAGCAAAAGCGTTCAAACTCGAGATTATTAATAAGTGGCCTATTGTAATATACTGTGTTGATTTTTATGAGGATAGCATGTATACTCTTAGAGAAATTAAGGTTTTTATAAAAACAGTCCCAAATTTCGCCAAGTTTTTTGCTTATAATTTGCAGAGTTCTTAATATAAAATAAAAGTTCTTTTCAGAGAATATGACAAAAACATTGTACACAATACTCTGCAATCAGAATTAAAAAATAATAAAAATGCGAAGAAAAATGAGCAGGTTTACTAAAAAATGTTTCACTGCGCATGCACGAATGCAATCAAAATATAATGTGCATAATGTATTAGCTAAGTATATAGAGAAACTTTTGTGAAAGTCTCAAAACAAAAGCTTGAAAATTCTGAAAATTATCGTCGATAGAAATCTGTTGTAGATTTCGAGTTTGTTCTTTCGACGATAATTTCCCGCATTTTCAAGCTACAATTTTGAGACTTTCACAAAAGTTGCTCTATATACATAGCTAATACATTAAGCACATTATATTTTGATTGCATTCGCGCATGCGCAGTGAAACATTTTTTAGTAAACCTACTCATTTTTCATTCAATTTTCATTATTTTTTTTGTTATGATTGCAGAGTATTGCGTACAATGTTGTTTGTCATATTTTCTGAAAAGAACTTTTTTTTTATTAAGAAGTCTGCAAATTATAAGCAAAAAACTTGGCGAAATTTGGGACTGTTTTTATGAAAACCTTAGTTTCTATACGAGTATACATGCTATCCTTATAAAAATGAACAAAGTATATTACAATAAGCCACTTATTAATAATCTCGAGTTTGAACGCTTTTGCTACATTAGTTTTTACTGTGTTATCTAAAAGATATTCGTTCCTTTTCAATTTGTTGAAGGTCCCCTATGGGGTTTGGGGAAAAAAATCTTCCCGGAAATATATGACCTATACTATTCTGAACATTAAAGACGTGAATTATCACATTACTAACAAAGCGCAAACCAACTTAGTGAAAAATGTCCAAGCCGGGAATCGAACCCGGGCCCCTGGAATAGACCTCCTGTGCGCTACCACTAAGCCACAAGGACGATGCCCAGCTTGGCATCTCTCACTTATATAAGTCGGTAAGGCTGCTACCGCAGCACTGGGTGGAAAAGTCTTCATGAGCACACAATCTAGCTGCGTAACATGAGACGCAAATCAACCCAGCATCGGTGAATAGACAATTTTAATTAATTTTTCAACTACTTTTCAGCAGTGAAATTACGCTTGAAAATTATTGAACATTAAAGACATGAATTACCACATTACTAACAAAGCGTAAACCAACTTAGTTAAAAATGTCCAAGCCGGGAATCGCACCCGGCCCCTGGAATAGATCTCCAGTGCTCTACCACTAAGCCACAAGGACGATGCCCAGCTTGGCATCTCTCACTTATATAAGTCGGTAAGGCTGCTACCGCAGCACTAGGTGGAAAAGTTTTCATGAGCACGCAATCTAGCGGCGTAACATGAGACGCAAATGAACCCAGCATCGGTCCTTGTCATCGATGCCTTGTCCATCGGGCATCGCCCTTGTGGCTTAGTGATAGAGCACTGGAGATCTATTCCAGGGGCCGGGTTCGATTCCCGTCTTGGACATTTTTCACTAAGTTGGTTTACGCTTTGTTAGTAATGCGATAATTCACGACTTTAATGTTCATTAATTTTCAAGCATAATTTCACTGCTGAAAAGTAGTTGAAAAATTAATTAAAATTGTCTATACTATACTGTTTACACACCTGCAGTTTCAGGTTAACTCCTCATGTATTTTTCTAGATATTTAACTAAACGTCTAAAATCGCAAGTGACCGGTCACCTTTGGCCATATAGTGTATAATCGTAATAAATTTTGTATTCGTGCATTTTTGCATAAGAGCGCAACAGCTATTGCATCAAGATCTGAATATTTGTGAAACTAGTTATAGTGTGAACACATCTTATTTGTCACATTTGACGTACAATTTCCGACTTGTTATCTTATTTATACTATTTATAATTATAGTTGGTTATTTTTACTTATATAAAAAACTGTTATTAACATGTTATCCCTGTCATAATTATTCCAAACCTGTTTCAAAAAGAGTACCAGGAAAAAGAACAAGAATTAACAAATGTGAAAATATCTTTTCGGAATGACACCGTACAAACTAATTAATACATAATTTACATTACGAATAAAAAAAATTCATTGGCATAAGCACGAGGTAGCAGAGCACATGGCTTATATTCACGTGTTCACAGTCACAAAGAGGTTTTCTGGTACAGCCGAACTTAACGAACTGTGGGAAAATAATAGTTTAACCTAGAGAGTTAGGTCAATTCAGTAAGTTAACCAGGTGCTTCATTATTTTTTCACGATTTCTGTAAGTTAAAATAGTTATATTAAGTATCTATACCAACGACCTTGATTTAAATTAGTGGTTTGCATGTTATCGTGGGGATTGATTTAAGAGATGTCTTTCTTATAGCCAGTTTGTTTTTATGATATAATATTATTAAGTTGTTGACTTATTTTAATGTTTCAAGACAAAAATATAACAGGATTTTTCAAGGTCCACGCGAATATTTATTAAACTATTATTTTTCCTCTATGAGCTAGAAACTTTGTTGAAATTTGTTTATAATTATATAATATACGTGACGTTACAAATAATCTTTCTGCAATAAGAAAAATATGATGGATTACTTTGCGAATAATTCGAAATTCTATGTACGGTCGGCCAAAAGAGAACACTCCATACACTTGAATCGAATTATCCTAATAAAAACGGAAATAGACATTCGACTGGAAATTATATCTTTGGTAAACAGAAGGGCTTTAAAATTACAGTAGAACCTCTTTTATCCGAAACTCTTTTAACCGAAACTCTCGGTTAACCGAAATCTGATTTAAAGATTTTTTTTTTAAACTATCACATTCCTTGTGTGCAAAATCCATTTTGAAAGCTTTTTTTAAAACTATCATATTCCTTCTGTGCAAAATCCTTTTTGAAAGCTTTTTTTTAACTATCATATTCCTTGGGTGCAAGCGATCCTTTCCGAACTACGAGTACATATAAATATTTTCGATACCCTTTCTCAGAGTTCCTTTGGATTTAACTTGAGCTCCCGTAAACTGCGGAGTGGAACGAAGAAAACGAAGAAATTAGCAATTCTGAAACTTTTGAATGTTTTGCAAAAGGTTTGGCATGGCTGGAGCAGCAGAAAGACTGTGACACGGTGAACTAATAATATTAAAAAACTCTGTGATAGAGCTTCAAACAAAACATTTTTTCAAACCGTTGTGATCTATGTAAAAGGTACTTAATTTCAAAATTAAAATTCTGGCAATTTATTCTTGTTTCTATTTTGCTATTGCTTTATTTTTATTAGTCACTTGTTACCATAATAAGAAATATTGTATATATTTCTCCTTAATCTTAAAATTGAAGCATTCTCTATTATCGAAAATTTCGGTTTTCCGAAAGAGAGTTGGTCCCAATTACTTCGGATAATCGAGGTTCTACTGTAATTAATAATTTATAAGTAAGTTTTAAAAATATTAAAAAGCTGTATTGCGATCGGAAACAAACCTATGTACATATAATGTTTGTATTTCTGTAATGCTAGGAAGTGCGCGAAAAATTGGTTATATAATTCTATCTTTACATACATTAAGTTAATTTAAATAAAAGTGTGTAAAAATATGGAAATTTTAATTGGGGATAAATTAAAAAAAAATTTAACCGTATGTCCCTAAATGTAATATTGTTTAAGTCTGTAATTTTCTCCACAAATATTATTAAGTAATCCAAATATTACTGAATTAACTGCATGCTGTGTTTAGAAATTGTACAGCTCTCATAAATTTAACGCAATGACAAAAAAATAGTTTATAAAAATACGAGCAATTTTTGTTATGCGAAAAATGTGAGTTTCCTGATTTACAAGCTGCTGTCCCGCTGTTTACCGACACTGAACCCAGCAACACCAGAAAGATTACATTGTTGAAAATTGTTGTAAAATGTATCATATACAGTATAAATAATTTTTTTGTTGCGTTCGCAATTATATAAATACGTAGCACCTAAAAGCCGTCGTTTGGTTCGTCCGTCTGTCTGTCCGTCAGACAGCATATAACAGCGCACAAACTACCCAAACGAATGGTTTGTAATTTAATATACAGATTCGTTGGAGAATATTGTCGAGTCATTTCAAATTTTATGAAAATCGAATCAAAACTTAAAAAGATATTAATAAAAGATTTCATCATTCTATTAAATCCTATCACACGTAGTTAATTCAATGATATCGTATGATAGATCATGATTATAAGTTGCCATGGTGATAACGTACTGTTTAAGATGGAGTCGTATTATTTTCGTATTACTGAATTTAATAAATAGAATCGTAATAATTTTTGTATTCATGCATTTTTGCATAAGAGTGCACAGGGGCGTAGCTACAAATATTTTTTCGGGGAAGGGGGGGGGGAATTTAAAAAATTCCCATCTTGCAACAAATTGCTCTATTTTCCAACTAAAATTATATGTGCAATGTGCGTTTAATAATAATGATACTTATACATAAAAAAAAGAAAAAATATTGAAACTAAAAACCTAAAAATTATAATTATTGGTTCATTTAAATTAAAGCTTTTGTCTTCTATTGTGTATGAGGCATAATCGTACTTCATAAGAAAATAGCCTCATGATATTTTGAGAAAAGAACAATTTTTTGGAGGAAACAGATTAGATAGGCACTGTTGATGTACAAAAGTAGGGAAATTTCAGGTCTGGTATAGATGTGTGATATTTTCGTAGCACAGAAAAACACAATGAGAAAGTGAGTTTGGTTGCTTTTTGTATTTCTTTTGAAAATTTAACTAGTTTACTGTTACAGAACTTAGAAAGACTCAGCAAAACAATAAAACAATTTTTTTTTTTTTTTTTTTACTTGTTATTTTAAACAAGGCCTTCCGGCCAGTGCCGGGAGGAAGAGGTAGCTTTCATATTCCTTATTTTTTTAAAGCCAGCTTATATTATTCAAACACACGGAGCTCAAATTAGAGGAACCCGATTATAGAAGATTAAATACTAATTTTTGTCAATATGGAATATGAATGAGAATTTCGCGAAATTAGTCAGCGTTATCAAAGCTGGTTTTATTAAAGTTATTTATATTTGACGCCAAATTCGGTGATATCCCGAATTATATTAAGAATTTTATTAAAAGGAATTATCGGTGATAGCCCGCCATTTTAAAACAACATAATGGGTGCAACAAAGCTCACCAATGAACTTGGTCGAGACCTTAGTAATTCCTGTGCACATGCTCACTCATATCTAAATCGGTTGATATATGCGAGTGCTGTTGAAGGCAAAAAATCAGACTTTTTAAAATGTCACAAATATTCGAAATTCAAACTGCTATATCTCGGCTTTTTTTTAGATAAAGGCAAAGCAAAAAATAATCCGGAATCTTTGTAACAAGCTGAAACACATAAGAAAAAAATCTTTTTCAATTTCTAATTTTTTTGTACAGTAGTACCCCGACATACGTACCCTCGACTTACGTCACCCCGCATTTACGTCGTCTGGCCTGGAAAAAAAATTTCTTAATTATGACGCATTTTGAATTTTTTGAAGACTTTTGGTTCTTTGAAGGGAAACTTTACCGCGACAGTCAAGTGACATTGAAAAACTAATAAAAAAATTACTAGAAAAGTTTAAAAAACTCACTCTGCTGTTTCAAAGAGCTTCTAAAAATAAAAAATAACAATTTGTCGGTTCAAACTTCATTGCAAGATTTTTTTTTGCATTCGCAAAGACGCAAAGGGGCAGCTAGAAGAACAATAAATTGTAAGCTAACAACTTATTGATTTATTCGAAATTCTTGTATTGCAGACGCATTTTTTTGCTTACGTTAAATATATGTAATATAATCCCTAAATGCAGTATAATATGTTCGTTAGATGTTGGAGAATTTTAATTACTTATCCTTTTTGATTATCAAAATCTACCTCGACTTACGTTGGTTTCGACTTACGTCGCTAGTCTTGGAATGAATTGCTGACGTAAGTCGAGGTATTACTGAACTTCATTTTAAATTAATTTTTTTTTAATTTTTAAATGGCCGCCATTTTGAAACAAGATGGCGCATGAAGTTACCAAACGAACTCGGCCGAGAGATTGCTATGTACCATGCACATGCCTTGTCACATCCTTATCGGTTCATAAATACGCGTGTTATCGCGTGAAAAAAATCAGATCGTTTCAAAATGTCAGCCATGCTAGAAATTCAAAGTGCTATAACTCAGCCATTTTTTAAGACATAGACGAAACAAAAAATGCTCCGGAATCTTTGTATCAAGCTCAAACACATAAGGAAAAAATATTTTTCAATTTCTAATTATTTTGTACCTCACTTTTAGGTAGCTTTCATTACAAAAAGCTACCTATTGCAGCCGCTCGGAGGAAAACGATTCCGAAAAATTTTGGTATATTTTCACCGATCATGACCCCTAGACCCCGAAACCACCCTCCGTTCAAAATTGATATATATATATATATATATATATATTTATATATATTTCTCACAGAAAACAACCATTTTGCTTATATCATTGAATTCTGTGCTCTTGACAACGTAATTCAATATATAAGCATTTCCATTATTTGTCGGTGTACACTTTCTTATTTTGCTTCCATAATAATTCTTATAATAAATTTAATTTTTTTTTTTTAATACTTACAGCTTTAATTCATAATATTACGGTTTTTGATGGTGATAGGTTATGTTTTATTAATGGTTATATATATATATATATATATATATATATATATATATATACATATATAGCTGATCTTTGTCATACTGTAACTCTCGTATTTATGAACCGATTTGGATAAAATTTCGTGTGTGCATAGTACATACCAATGTCTCGACCGAGTTCGTTGGCCAGCCTCATCCGCCAATTTGTTTCAAAATGGCGGCCATTTAAAAAATTTAAAAAATAATAAATAATAAAAAAATAATTAATAATTATAGAACAAAATAATTTATATAATTTATAAAAAGAAATAAATGTAAGTAAACATTTATTATCAAATAAACAACAATAGCCGGGTTACCATGTCAACCTTTTCTGAAATATGAAATAAAATATATCTGTTTGGTTAAAATTTGAGTTGCTATCATTAGAAAAATGTATATAAAATTGGAAAAAAATTAATATTTCGAAAACTAATTCGAATTTAAAAATTCTAATACCAGTTTTGAGATCTGCGGATCAATGCTGATTTTTGGTGTTAATTTCATCTCAAAGTATTCCATATTTTAGGAGAAATCGCTTGAAACATAATCAGTCGATTCATATATCCGTTTCATAAATTCGTTTCATTAGGATTTTATATATATAGGGTAAGCCCAAGTAAATTAAATTATGAATAAAAGTAACATGATACAATGCCTAGCATGCTTTCCCAAACATAAATTTTAAGGGAGACTAAGCTGGTCGCAAAGGGCGGCTAGTTAATACAGAATACATAAATTTTCTTTATTGCTGTAACTTTATTTTTTATAGCGTTAAATGATAGGACAAAAAATCTGAGTATGATAAACTCGAATACTGATACACAATTACTTTTCTCTTGAGAAAAATGTCCACTTTAAACATCTTCTGTAAAATAAACAATTGCATACAAAAATTTATCTTATCTCTTTAGTATATTTATACAGTTTCATTTGCTGTGTTGATAACAGTGGGTGAATAAGAATCCGGTCAAATTTTCAAATCCATTGTTTAATGCCCATAAAAATATAAAGATCCGGAGTATAGGCTTTTCGGCGTTACAGAAAAATGTTTGTATTCTAACCTATATATAATTTTCTGAGTAATCTTTTCATATTTCATAAAGCATAGAAACAACTCTGCAAACAGCTATATCTCAACAAGAATTATTATTTCGTCCAAAACCAATAAAGAAACTTATGACAACATGGGAGAAGCGACAGTGTAGCAAAGTCATCTCTCGCAATAAAAGTTCAACAAACAATATATTAAAAAAAAGTGTAGCGATGCCATCTCTCACAATAAAACTTTAACAAACAATATACGATGAGTAACTGACACAGAACAATAGAGATAGCCTTTTGCTCTGTTCAACAGAGCTCGCCTTCCATACAGTAGGTCTCAGATTCAAACCCAGCCAACACCAATTCCTTCGAAACCTAGATTGACGACCATGAAAAAGTAACACGGAACCTTCACAACAGATCAACAGATGGCAGCACCACAATGAATTCGCTCTCAATACGCAAAGCCTCACAGCAAATAGTGATACACCGTATAGCCAATGTAACTAAGACGCTTTCACTGGCGATGGAGGGTGTAGCGACGTCATATCTCACAAGAATAACTTCAACGTTTAATAATATAAAAAGTCACTGACACAGAACAATTGAGCCTTTTACTCTCTGCCACGGTGCTCGCCTTTTATACTGTAGGTCCCTGGTTCAAACCCAGTCAACACCAATTCCTCGAAACCTGCAACAGTAAAGATGCAAAGAAACCAGGGACGCCATTTGGAAGGGGGAGGGAAGGGCAAAGATTTCTTTGATGGATGGATGTTTTCTTTTGATCTTGATGTATGCAGCTGAGAAGCAATTTATGCAGTTTTATTCTCATATATATTTTTAAAATTAGTCAAAATACTCATTAATTATAAACGTGTTTCACTTTGTGAATGTTGTACTAACAAGACTAAACAAGACTGACTCAACTTTTCTGAAATATCAAATTCCTTGTGGGGGGGGGGGGGGGGACAAGGGAGAGTACCTGCCTTCCAAGTTTCATCTAGTTGGCGCCCCTTCAAATTTTCAAATAAAATTTCAAATCGTTTTACTCAATACAATAACTTGTAGAAACGTTTCCGTGTTTTCTGTACTTTTTAAGAACTTGTAAATAATATTGAAAACAGCAACAGAGTCATTCAATGATTTAAAAGAAGATAGAATAACTTTATTAAAAAAGGTCCCAGAAAACTGGCGAGAAATTTTATTACACATGAAAATTTTTATTAGAATGCATAGTAGGGTGGTCACAAGAAATCAATTTTCGAATTTTTTCGGGGGGGACCCCCCAAAATTTGCCAATTGAGAAGAAAATGAGATTGGCAAAGTTTCAGCTAATTTGGATAATATTAACCCGTGCCTCATTGAGGTTTAAGTTTGAAAAAAACGTGATTTTTCGCAAAAAAATGAAGTTTTTCCTTCATGAAATGAATACAATTGAACCTAGAAACATAATGCAGGTCTCATTTTATAAAAAAAAAAAGTTTTGCTTTGAAGAACCACACACCATTTTTTTCTAAAAATGTATAGATTTAAAAATATGCGCATTTTTCAGGACCAGACTTCACCTGAATCCTAAAAATTGACTTTTTATGGAAAAGCGAAAGAAATTTGTAACATTTCATTTCATCTGCTTTCCACCTTTTGTTTTTCTTTTTTTCATTTTGTGAAGTCCAATAAAGTGTTTGATTAAAAAAAATTCCAAAGAAAAGGAAAAAAAAAATCGAATTTTAAACTGAAAGAATTTTTTAAAAAAAGGGAAGGCAAAGGAAGTATAGAAATGAGAGCAAATAATGCTCAATTGCATTTTATTATTAAAGTTGTGTTACAAGAAAGGAGGCATAATAAAGAAAATAAATTATTTTCCCTTACAACAGTCACGTTAATTCTTTCCGGCACAGAAAAATTCTGTTCGTAAAAGGATGAAATGATTGTCTACCTCGGAATTTACAAACGACTTTTTTAGAAATTAAAAACCCATTACTTTAACCTTTCATTGTAAAAGCAAAATTTTATTAAAATATTCTTCGTGCCGCTTGTAAGTTTGGAATTAAAATTAGGTGATCCCGGCATGGGACACTGCGCGGGAAAGGATTTAAGTGGTAATATAGTATTATCTAAAAATGAAAATGCAACTTGATCCGAGTTAAGATACTAAAGGCGGTTTGTCATTTTAGCAAGTGCTTTGTCTGTAACCCATTTATCAAATTTTCTGTAGTGAACAAGTGATTTTATTATTTGCAGATCTTGAATTCGGGGCTAAAGTGGCAGCGAGAGTATTGAAGCACGCTTTTACATAAATATTGATTAGAAATAAGAAAAGATCTCTGATCCCTTCTTTTTCTAAATTTGTTATTGAAAGATGATCCCTGAAACAATATATTTTGATAGAATGAATGGCCTGTGCCGCCATCCATCTGACATGATTAAAAGCACCAGGTGCTCTGAAAAAAAGTCTTTTACAGGAAGGAGTTCTATAAAAATTACGCGAAGTTGGATAAACTCTTTATAATCATCCCTGAGCTGTTAATTTTTAAAAGTTCCTGTAAGAAAATTTGAAATTTCTTCTGAATTAACTATTTATACCTAGTATTTCATATTCAATAGCATTTGTATACTTATTCTGGTTTAATTTAGACCACCCAATCAGAATTTTTTTTTTTTAAATATCTGGCTGAGGGGCAGTGATTATGCCCATTTTACAATCAAGAACAGCTTTTAGGAAAATTTCTAAATTATGATGGCGGCATGGTAAATGCAGAAGACTTTTCCTTTAACAATTGCTATAGAAAAATGCAGGTTCCTTTGAGGCGACCTGTGTTTACTGAAGTTGTATCAAAAAATAGTGCCTGGATTTTATCAACTTCCTCCCACTCTTCAACTGCTGAAAATACAGCTTTCGCCTGAATTATTCCGATACTATTTTCAAGTTGAGGAACTCGTAGTAACTGTTCTTCATCCCCACAACTAATTAAAACTTTTATCCACTCTATATTTTCTTTATTTAAAAAATGGTGAAGCAGTTTTCCACCCCAGTGAACAACAGTTCTCTCTAAACGGGAATTTTAAAATCTATTTTTGATGAGCTCAGTTTTTTGTTTACGAAACAGTTATTTGCAGAGTCGATGTCTGTGGTTAGCTAGAGGATGTATTTTAAGTCTAGCAGCTTCTCTGGCGTTCAGTTCATTCTGCGAATCTCTCTATTCTAAAAAAAAGTAACTCCCGCTGTCACCGCCGCCGCCGCCGCCGGTTTTGAATTTTTTGTGACCGGAGGTCTTTCTTCGTTAATATTAAGAAAAATAATGCATACAAAAATATGAAAATTGGTAGTATTATACAAAAATGTTTGATAAACACGCTGATGTACACAGTTTTCAAATCGAAGAATTATTTTAAGAGATATTTAATGCTAAAGTTGGACAAAATCGTTCCATTAAAAAAGTTTTATAGGAGCAAAAACTATACATCGGAATTTAATACTTTTTAGATCATTTTATACGTTATAATTTCCCGGTGTGCAGAATTAATTTATTTTTTTAATTTGACTCATTTTTCGAGGTTTCATTTCTATTTTAAATTCAAATTTTCAGTATTTCGAGAGATATTTTTTTACTTATTTCAGAAAATTGTACTAATTTAACCTGTTGCCAAACTGTATAAACAACGGAAACAATAATGTTTGCTTCAAATTAAAAATTTATTTACACGTGACTATTATAAACAGAAAAGAAAAACTTTCAAATTAGAATTAAATAATTACGTATAAAAAGCAGGAACTTATTGAAAATTACTTCATCTATAATTACACGTGAATTTTAACAGAGAAAGGATATTGTAAAGTAATAAATTCATTAACATGCGTTAGAAGTCTTAAATAGGAGAAATTACATCACATTTACGTCACATTACACTTATTACGTAAAATGAACAAAAAATAATATTGCAAAATAGTAGTTTAAATTTAAAAATAGCGCGAGACATTTACTTGATATTTTGAGATGAACTTTTCAACTATTTTTTTTTTGGACAGCGCAAATAATATTTCATTTCTAATAAAAGCATTTTCACGTGAATATTAAAAAGGGAAAGAAAAGTTTGGTGAAAATTACGTCAGATTAAAACGATATATTTAAAATGTTTTATTTAAAAGGACTTTCTTTTCGCTTTGTTAAAAAATACCGGGAGGCAAAGACTCTGTTTACTTAATTCCTTTTATATTAGATGATTTTGAAATGCCATTATATCTTTTAACAGCAGCTGATTTTTCCGTAAAATTCCCCAATCAAAGAGAAATGAATAGAAACCCGTTTATAGTAAGATCGCCTTTGTTTTTTTAATTATAATTCAATCTTCCAAAAAAATTCAATTAAAGCCGATCAAATTAGCGTGCTTTTAGAGACTGCAGTGTCTGATCGGGGGGTTGGCGAGCGTAGCTCGTAGGGGGCCGAGCCCCCTAGTATTATAAAATAAAATACATAAAACTTGACAATTACTTAGCTGCTTACTGTCGATGATTTGATGAGATATGTGGCCAATTTAAAATATCTTACATTTCTGCCATCATATCAAGAGGGGGAAGGAGTTTTACGGAATGTTTCGTCAATTCTAAAAATAGATAACCATAACAGATAACAAAAACAGCCTTGTAATAAAAAAGAGAAATTCAGAGGTTCAACTGCAATACAAATCGAGAAGCTCTTTCTTACCAGACACAGAACTAGATAACTAATAATCAATTATAATTCGCGAAATATTTTTAAAGTTACAAAAATTGTTCACTTCTTTTTGCCTATTAATAAAAGTAATACAAAAAAATTATCAAAAGTAATACAATTTTTAATTTGTCATTTTTTACCTATGTTTCAAAAATGCAGAGTTTGAGGGTATGGTTCACTAGCTGTCCTGAAAAATACTAAATGTTCATTAAATATAAGTTTTCATGAGAGTAAAAGTTCAAGGCAACAACAATTTCTATGAAATAAAACAAGAATCATGTTTCTAAGACAAATAGTTTTCACGTAAAGAAAGAAAAACTACAATTTTTTGCCAAAATTTGCAAATTTTCAAGAATTCAATCTCGATGAGGCACGGGTTAATGTTATTTATTTGAGCTGAAACTTTGACAAACTCATTTTCTAACTAATTGGAAACTTTTAGGAGGGTCCCCCTGAAGAAAACGTTAAAAAAAAAATTCCCCATGTTGCTTGTGACCACCCTAATGCATAGTCGGTTAAATTCGAATTCGAAGCACAGAAATCTATTGTGAAAACTTTATACATTTTTGTAATTTTACTTGTATCTGCTGCAACATGTGAGCAATTCTTTAGTAAGCACAGTTCCTAAATAATTTAAGGAGTCAAATGTTTTTATATAGACCCCAAAAATAAATTTTTCTATAAAATCATATAAAAAGTTACTTAATTTGTAAAACTGTAAACAAAAGTACATTCAAAGTTTTGCGTTAAAATAAAGTTATGTTAAAAAGGACTTCAAATACCGCCGTATACATGGAGCATAAACACTTGATGTCTAAGTCAATGCACAACTGTGAAAGTTGTAACTAGTTTCCAATTAAATATTCTATTATATTCATTCAAATTAATATCAGGTTCGAAAGAATTAACATATAGCTATATTGAACTTTCGAAACATACACTGAGTCATGGGATAGCATGGGATACCATGGCAAAGTCATGGGATAGCAATATTCAAATATATAGATGGCCGTAGTGTCGCTTACAAATTGTATAGATCGTCAGTGCCTGGGCAGGACTTTCATTTGTGTTCAAATGCTTCGTGTGAAAAGGTTGATTATGCCATTATGGCCACACGACGAGAATTAACGGATTTCGAACGCGGTATGCTAGTTGGAGCTCGACGCATGGGACATTCCATTTCGGAAATCGTTACGGAATTCAACATTCCGAGATCCATAGTGTCAAGAGTGTACCGAGAATACTTAAATTCTGGCATAATCTCCCATCATGGGCAACGCAGTGGTCGACCGCCGGCACTTAATGACCGCAACCAACGACGTATGCGTAGACTTGTCAGTGTGAACAGACAAGCAACACTGCGTGAAATAACCGGAGGAATGGATGTGGGATGTCCGACAAGAGTGTCCGTTAGGACAGTCCGGCGAAATTTGGCTTTAATGGGCTATGGCAGCAGAAGACCGACTCGGCTGCCATTACTAACTGCACGACATCGCCAACAGAGGCGCCCGTAGGCTCGTGACCATATCAGTTGGACCGTAGACGACTAGAAAAAAGTGGCTTGGTCAGATAAGTAACGATTTCAATTGGTAAGAGCTAATGGAAAGGTACGAGTGTGGCGCAGACCCCATGAAGCCATGAACCCTAGTCGTCAACAAGGCACTGTGCAAGCTGGTGTTGCTCTTCATAATGATATGGTCCGTGTTTACATAGAATGGACTGGGTCCGCTGGTCAAACTGAACAGATCGTTAACTGGAAATGATTACGTTCAGCTACTGGGAGACCACTTGCAACCATTCATGGACTTCATGCACCCAAACAACGATGGAATTTTCCAGGATGACAATGCGCCATATCACCGGGCCATAACTGTTCGCAATTGGTTTAAAGAACATTCTGGACAATTCCAGCGGATGATTTGGCCACCACGATCGCCCGACATGAACCCCATTGAACATTTATGGGACATAATCGAGAGATCAGTTCGTGAACAAAATCCTCCACCGGCAGCACTTGCGGAATTATGGACGTCTATAGAGGCTGCATAGCTCAATATTTCTCCAGAGGACTTCCAAAGACTCGTGGAATCCATGCCACGTCATGTTGCTGCATTTAGACGGGCAAACGGAGGACCGACGCCCTGTTAGCTGGGTACCCCATGACTTTTGTCACCTCCGTGTATAATAACTAAAAAGCACAAATTATTACTATTTTTATTACAGTTAAACTTGGATAATTCAAAGTCGAAGGGACCAGAGCAATGTTCGAAATATCCAAAAATTCGAATTGCATATATTCTCTCAAAAAGAAATGATAAATAAAAAAAATATTAACTCCTCGATGAAAGATATAATACATAAACTTTATTTAACAAGGGAACCACTTTTGGTGCTGCTCGCATCTAGCATCGAGACCTGGTGCATTTTGTAGCCTTATACATAAAAGTTAGAGAACCGATAAAATTTCTTTGTTAAAATATTATTTTATATATATTTTAATACTTTTATTTTTTATTATTGGATTTTTATTTGTTTATTTCACGCCAAAAGTGAGTTAAGTCGCCAAATATTTTCGCCTACTTTATCCTTCTAGTGTCTAGTATATGTACGGTGCGTATTACAATTAAATCAGATTGCGATTTGTTTGATAATAACATACGAGACCAGAATTAGTTTTTTTTTTATGCAGACGATAAATGTATAAATAGTAAATATATATCTGTTAAAAGCTTTCAAGATCATTGAAAACTACTTTTTTAGTGAAATACAAAATAAGCAAACTACTTTCTTTTTAAGTCAGATAGAATAAAGTTCCGAAAGTTTGAAATGAAACGTTGTTGTATTAAATGCTGTGTCTTTTGGTAAAAATAATCATAAAGTAAATTACAATTTTTATACAATTTAGAAAATTTACCGTGCCTAATTAGGTCGGACATTACAATTTCTAGCGAAGTCCAGACCACTGCTCACTCACACACGACAAGCAGCTATGACATTTGGGTAGGGTTGCCGTTAAGCTCTACTTTAAAAAAAACGCCAACTTTTCTCTCGTCAAAAATATGAATATAAGGTTGTACTTTTTCAAAATCAATTTCGTAGGTTCTTGACGGAATTTTTAAACTTTTTTCAATATTTTATACTTATTATTGACTAATTTGTAATTTTTTTAAATGCTTTTCTTAAAAAAACATTATATAAGTCCGATAAGTGGCTTCGAAAATTGCATTTTCAGAAAGTTATGCTGCTGTAAAATCAAAAGATATGATTTTAACAGAAAAATTTTATCGATTCTCAAACTTCCTAATATAGGGCTTTAAAACGCACCAGGTCTTAATGATAGGTGCGAGCAGCACCAAAAGTGTTCCCTTGTAAGAATACTGCTAGATTTGCTTTCATTAAATCAAATATTATTTACTATCTTAATTATATTCATCACTTTTAAGAATAAAGTCACAGATTGCTTCTTTGAATGCAATCTTTGAGTCATTGCAAATGATTCCAACCTATCAACAGAATCTTCTACATTAGACTGGCCTTCAAAAAAGCGTCGAAGTTCATGTATATGCACCATAGCTTCTGATGAACTAGGCAGGGGCTTCTATTGTAGTTCCCTGTTCTCTTCATCCCCAGATAGTCAGTCCTCAGCTTGTTTGATCTCCGCCAATTCAGCAATAATATCCGCATCAGTTGCCTCACCCCACGCAGCCACATTTAGGTCCACGTTGACATAGTCCTCATACAGGATTTTGCCAAGCAGAATTTTGTTTGGATCAGAAAATTCCTTGGAAATCCCCACATAGAGACATTCTAAACCGTCACATTTTTTTTTTCGTAAAAAGACCATTAAAATAAACTGTTAAAATAGTTTGAACCTTAGCTGAATAAAGTCTCAGAAGTTGCAAAATTTGAAGGGCAATAGTACGAAAAATTCGAATTATCCAAAATAAAATTCAAAATATCCACGATTTTTTTTTTTTTTTTTTTTTTTTTTTTTTTTACATTATTTTAATACAGAATTCTCAGGACCGAGTAAAAAATTCGAATTATCCAGAATTTCGAAGTAAGCAAGTTCGAATTATCCAAGTTTTACTGTATTGCATTTATTTGAGTTTAAAACTCACTTAGAAGTAAAGTAAGGAGTATCATGATGAAAAGTTTTGTTTGAACCAAGGCTCGATCTATATCATATATATATCCGATATTTATTTTTTAAATGTCATGATGTTTCATATTATCGATACAAGCAGGGATGTAGTGGAGGGTATACGTGTGTATACGCCGTATACTTTCTGGATTTTTTAAAGGAACACCGTATACCCTCTGTTTCTCAAGAAAGCTATAGTATATACACTCTACGGTATACGCTATGCCTTGAGCGTATACCCTCTGCTTAGAACGTTTACCCTCTGTTTTCTTTTCTTTTTTTTTTTTTTTTTTTTTTACGACTACACCACTGGATACAAGGGGGTAAATCCGGGTTTCCCGGATTACAGGATATAGGTGAAAGCATGTTTTAACTCCGGATATGCTATTTCTTTCGGCCAGCAATTTAAATGTCGTCTCTAAAAACGTTCCGTTATATAAGACAGCCGTAAAACAAAGCAGGTGTACGCTGTAAAAAAAAAAAAAAAAAAAAAAAAAAAAAACGGACTAAAATGCGGAAATTGTACTGGCAATCGAGACGCCAGTAATATTTCCGTATTTTAACGGAATTTTCCTCCGTAAATTACAAAAAAATTTCCGTTTTTCTGGAATTTACGGGGAAAAATTTCCTTCAAAATATGGAAATAATACTGGCGTCTCGAATGTCAGTACAATTTCCGTATTTTAGTCCGGGTTTTTTTTTTTTACAGTGTATCATTGTACGGTTAAATTCAGATAATCTCTACTGCAATGTTTTAAATTTCTAAGCATCGCAAATTATTAATTTTTATACCGTCGTATAGGGGAAAAAAGGACTTTTGAATGCAATTTCTTTGAAAAATGCATATTCATTTTTGACATACTATTTTTTCTTTTGTTTTCAGCGCTATTAGTTAGCGCCAATGCTCAGGAATTTGTCAAATTTCATTATATACTTAACATGCATACATCATGAGAAATCGATTGATCACTGTCGATTGAAGGTGAACAACCGACTTGTAGGAACTTCATTAATAACTTCATTGGTTCTTTATTTCCTAAAAATGAATTTAACACGCGAAACCGACATAATAATTAGGCAACGCCGTGACCTTCCCAACGTAAATAAAATTATCAATATGCGTGTGGTCGGATATGAAAATTGTTGTTCTTCAAATAATGTATATTTTTAAATTTCCTTTTTTTCCCATATGAAATTGATAGGTCATAGTGTGTAAGTACAATCACGCATGTTTGAATGTGTAAGATTTGCAGATCTTGTTTCCCTTCTTCTGATTATTCACTGTAAAAAAAGAAATTCCGTTAAAATACGGAAATTGTACTGGCAATAGTGACGCTACATTATTTCCGTATTTTAACGAATTTTTTTTTCCTGTAAATTTTGTGAAAAAACAAAATTTTTTTGGAATTTAGGGCAAAAAATTCCGTTAAAATACGGAAATAGTACTGTCGTCTCGATTGCCAGTACGATTTCCGTATTTTAACGTATTTTTTACAGTGTTGTCTTCAAATAATAATTAGAAATTTTCGTGTTTTAAGGGGAGGTTGCACTTCTTTGGCCTAAAATTCAAGAGATATTTTCAATTTTTAAGCCTCCGATATGCTGTTTCTTTCAGGCAACAATTACAATGTCGTCACAAAAAAAAAAAAAAAAAAAAAAAATAACGTTACGTTACATAAGCTAGCTGTAAAACGAAGCAGATACATCATTGTACGGTAAAATACTCAGAATCTCTACTGAAGTTTTTTTTTAATTGCAAGCATTGCACATTTTCAATTTTTATGCCTTCGTTTAGACAAAACAATGTACTTTTAACTGCAATTAGTGTGAAAACTGCATCTCGATTTATTTTCGAAATATTATTAGGGTGCCCATGTTTCGTCTCCTTTCCTAATTTCACCCCCTTAACTTCTCCACTTCTGCGAAAGTGGCGCCACTTATGACGCAAGGCACAGGGGACGGACGGTAAAAGGGGTCATTATTGAAAGTTTCATTCGCCAAGACGCATATATAAATTAAAGACGTCGAATTTCCTATTTTTAGAAGACCTGAGTTCTTATTACGTCGTTTGCAGAACGTTTTTTACTGTACTGTATGTAATTATTTCTTATTCATTGTATATATTTTACGTAGATAAGATGATGACAGTAGCATACAGTGAGCTTTAGAATGTTCAGTTTACCTTACGGGAACTGAAGTTCCGCCATATTGGGAAGTAGCGTGGTCTCAGTTTCGTTCCCCTTGCAGGTCTTATTTCCGTCCCGGGGACGAAATTAGGAATGCTTTTTCAAGACAATTTTTTCCTCATGTTTGGATGTTTAATGTTTCGTTATGTTGTTCTTTCACTGATAATTAGTACATTTCTTTGGGCCTTACTTTAATGTAAATTAAATTACTTACTCATTTAGAAATAAATTTTGATTTAGTAATGAGTTAAGTTAGTAATAAGTTTAGTAATAAGTTTAGTAGTAAGTTTTGGATTTTTTGGGGCGACGAAATTGGAACCATATTTTTCTTTTGCATTTTTTAGATACTTTTGAAAAAACTATTTTTCGCATTCTTAAAAGTTTTTTGTACGATTATTTGCCTATGTTTCTATGTGCGTGGGTAGTTAGCCTATGTAAAATCGAAATTTAGTAGGTTTTCACTGAAAGTTACAATATTTAGGGCCTAAAAGTGACTTGGAGGACGAAATATGAGCACTTTACCCTATTATTATTATTATTATTATTTTAGCGCTATTAGTTTAATGTTAGAACTGAAGTACTCCATTTCTGAAGAAAGTAAAGGGAAAATAGTTGGAAAATAGTAATTATATCTTTTTCTGGCCATTTTCCCATAACGAATTTTTTTAATGTAATTAAAATATACATGCTATTTTGAAAAACTATAAATGAATGATTTCTGATAAAACATGGAGCTATTATAAACTATATTTAATTTTAAGTAACTATATTAATGTTACAAACAAATGAAGGCATAAGAATCATTAGATAACCGATATATATATATATATATATATATATATTTTTTTTTTTTTTTTTTTTTTTTTGTCGAGTTTCTTGAATGACGACACCACCTTTTTTCTGGGTTTGTGTATTATTCACCGATATTGACGTCACATGCATACTTTTTTTTAAGACTGCATCATAAATTTGAAATTCTTCAGCCTATGCAAATGACGTCATTTTATATAAAATAAAAGCGTGTGTTTTAAATCTTAAAACTGAAATATGTTTTGTACTATCTACATTTATATATATATTTCATCGGGGACGACATTAAACTCTGAAAAAGCAGAATTCCTGTTTTCTAGGGTTTTTTTTTTTTTTTTTTTTTTATAATTCTAATAGATTTTATCCATCTACTATATATATTTTAGAATGCCTACTAACAATACCAAATATCATATTTACATGAAAAACAGTAATTAGGCGTTCAAATAAAGTGTTGGAAATACAGTAGACCAGGGATAGCGAACCTATGGCACGCTTGTCAAAACTGGAATGCGATAGAATATTTTCGGTACGGCGTTGATTGAAATCCTAAAACAAAATAGAATGAACTTAAACAAAACTGTGAATTTATACAAGCTGGGCTTTTCTTTCTGTTCTTTTTTTAGCTCCCGGTATGCTATTTCTTTCTCCCAGCTTATTTTGTCTCCAATAAATAACGTTACCTTGTATACGCCAGCCGTAAAACAAAAGCCGATGTTTCATTGGGCGATTAAATACTCTACAGCATTTTTTAAAACTTCTAAACATCGCACATGTGCAATGTTTATACCGTCGTATTGGGATAAAAAGTGTTTTTTAATGCAATTTGTTTGAAAACTGCATCTCCATTTGTTTTTGAAATATTAATTTTTTTGTAGTTTTTAGCGACATTTGTTTCATTTTGGCAACCCAAGTACTCCATTTCTGTTGAAAGTAAAGAAAAAATTGTTGAAAAATAGAAATTATATCTTTTCGTTGCCATTTTCTCATAAAAATTGAAAAATTTTTTTCATTAAAATACGTGCTATTTTGAGAAAAATATAAATGAAGGATTTATGATAAAACATGGAGCTATTATAAACTATATTTAATTTTAAGTAACTATATTAATGTTACAAACAAATGAAGGCATAAGAATCATTAGATAGCCGGATTTTTTTTTTTTTTTTTTTTGTCGAGTTTCTTGAATGACGACACCACTTTTTTTCTGGGTTTGTGTATTATTCACCGATATTGACGTCACATGCATACTTTTTTTTTAAGACTGCATCATAAATTTGAAATTCTTCAGCCTATGCGAATGACGTCATTTTATATAAAATAAAAGCGTGTGTTTTAAATCTTAAAACTGAAATATGTTTTGTACTATCTACATTTATATATATATTTCATCGGGGATGACATTAAACTCTGAAAAAGCAGAATTCCTGTTTTCTAGGGTTTTTTTTTTTTTTTTTTTTTTTTTTTATTTATAATTCTAATAGATTTTATCCATTTACTATATATATTTTAGAATGCCTACTAACAATACCAAATATCATATTTATATGAAAAACAGCAATTAGGCGTTCAAATAAAGTGTTGGAAATACAGTAGACCAGGGATAGCGAACGTATGGCACGCTTGTCAAAATTGGCATGCGATAGAATATTTTCGGTACTGCGTTGATTGAAATCCTAAAACAAAATAGAATGAACTTAAACAAAACATGTGAATTTATACAAGCTGGGCTTTTCTTTCTGCTCTTTTTTTAGCCCCCGGTATGCTATTTCTTTCTCCCAGCGTATTTTGTCTCCAATAAATAACGTTACCTTGTATACGCCAGCCGTAAAACAAAAGCCGATGTTTCATTGTGCGATTAAATACTCTACAGTATTTTTTAAAACTTCTAAGCATCGTACATTTTCAATGTTTATACCGTCATATTGGGGGAAAAAAGTACTTTTTAATGCAATTTGTTTCAAAACTGCATCTACATTTGTTTTTGAAATATTAATTTTTTTGTAGTTTTTAGCGACATTTGTTTCATTTTGGCAATTCAAGTACTCCATTTATAAAGAAAGTAAAGGGAAAATAGTAGAAAAATAGCAATTATATCTTTTTGTTGCCATTCTCTCATAACAACCGAAAGAAAATGTAATTATAATAAGTGCTATTTTGAAAAAAATATAAATGAAGGATTTATGATAAAACATGGAGCTATTATAAACTATATTTAATTTTAAGTATTTATATTAATGCAAATGACGTCATTTTACATAAAATAAAAGCGTGTGCTTTAAGTCTTAAAATTGAAATATGTTTTGCAGTACAGTCCCGATTATCCGAGTCCCGCTTAACCGAGTTATTTTCTTCTGATGGACTGGTAGTTTTTATTATTATGAAACAGCCATAATAAATGAAGCGTTAGGTGAAGATGAAAGAGCAGCCTTAAAATGTTAGAACTCTGATTTTCTGGTCAGAATGGAAAAAAAAATATATATGGCCATTTTTTTTTCCATTCTGACCAGAAAATCAGAGTTCTAACTTTTTACGGCTGCTCTTTCATCTTCACCTAACGCTTCATTTATAATGGCTGTTTCATAATGATAGAAACCACCAATCCATCAGAAGAAAATCAAGTAATGAAAATGCCGGGGGCGACACTAAATTCTGTAAAAGCAGAATTCCTGTTCTCTAGTTTTTTTTTTTTTTTTTTTTTTTTTTTGTCTTATTGGAAAGCAACTAACTGAATTTCTAAAGTATTTCAATGTGGGCTCAATAAGTTATCAAATTAAGAGAAGGTTTGGATAATATCTAAAAGATAAATATCAGGTATTATAAGTAAAATTGCCAATAATGAAACTATAGCGAATCGGTATAAAATTTGCAGTTTTCACAATTGTTCCTTCTATTATTCCTGCAGGTCATTATTTTTGGAAAAGAATGGTACGAAAATCTGAAATATTAGAAACCACTTGACAGATGGCTCGAATTCAGCTTGCATTCCCTTAAAAGTAACAAGGTTGAACCCCATATTAATATTTGGCATAACCGAAATCGGATTAACCGTTTTATTACTTTATAAAATACGTTATTCCAATTATTACATGTATACCCATATTCTAAAATCCCAATACACAAAAAATCCAGAAATTTTGATTAAATAATTTTGATCCACTAAATTATATTTTTGGTTCTTTGCACGTTACGTTACTGTCACGAAAAAACTTTTTTGAAAAAAAAATTGGCCACGCAGATGTAAAAAGGTTCGCCGACCCTGTAGTAGACACTCCCATAGCCGACTGGAGCAATCCGGATATGAGGAAAATCAGGATAAGAGAGTGGGATATATTTTTTAATAAAAAAAAAGAGGTGTAAATGTACCTATTCGACATACAATAATTTTTATTTTCCCTTTTTATTATACAGTCGAACTTCTCTTTAGCGAAGTTTCTACGTAACGAAATTTTATGCTGAACCTTGACTTTGAACACACTTAACCTGTAAAGTAATCTCCATATTACGAAAAATATATTCTACATAATGAAGTTTATTCCACTTTTGTGCGTGTACAGCAATCAAACGGGGAGGTTGTTGTTGCGACGCATGGTATGAATTTATTTCAGCGGATTGTATGAAAATGAAATTATTTATTTAATCATTTCCATTCAAAAGAAGAAAGTCTTCAAAAAGGCCTTCGATACAAGAAGAAGGGGATTCCAGTTTCGCGAAAATGTTACAAATGAATTGTTCGGATACTTAAAAAAGCGGGAAAATTTTTATGAAAAGTGTATTTTTTATAAGGAACCTGTAACAAAGAAATATTAAAGACATTTTAAAAGTTAAGGATTTGAAATACTGAGAAAAAGAGAAAAGGTACGCTACGCTTCAGTTTTTTTTTACCTCTCTTTATGTGTGTACTTTTTAGATATTATTCCAATTAATTTTTTCTCATATGTCTATTGATTGCATTAAAAAAAAATACTGCCTGAATTAAAATACATTTTCCCAATATTTCCTTTTTATGTGTATTTTTCGTTTAATGCATATGTATTTTATCATACAAATTTCAAGAATTTGAGTTGATTTCTCTTTAACGAATTTTCTTCATAACGAAGTATTTATGTGTAACGACGAAACTTCGGTAAATGGAAGTTTCACTGTATTTACTCATGACTATTTACAATTACAATTTGAAGTACACATGAATTAATTTTTTATATACCCATCATACATAGTATGGATTAAGTCTTGCAATCATTTAAAAATTAAAAAATGTTCTTTGACGGATTTACACGTTGCAAACACTGTAGATTTTGAAAAACATATTTTTAGAAGAAAAAAAAATTGCCGTTCGTGAGTCTGTGTGTGTGTCTGTAAACGCTCTATCTCCCGAATAAATTGAAATAGAGTCTTAAAATTTGGTGTGTACGTAAGTACGTGTGTACTTAGTACGTAAGAATCAGAAGAAGCCTGTTGAATTTCATTAATTTTGATTATCCGGAACTATTTTTTTCGGACTCTCGAAATATTCGTTCGGATAAAAGTAATATACAAATTTTCAAAATTGTTTATTTTAAGGAGTGAATATAAAAGACAATAAAAAAAACATAAATTTTGCATAAAGAATGAAGTCCATCGGATAATAAGTTGCCGAGATATTTGTAATCCTATTTTACACACTCTTCGATTTTTCATGACCTGTATTTCATTCAAATTTCAAATCAAAGATATATTTTAATTGGAAATGAGACGCTTAATCCGACGCAGCAAACTGTTAGTTATTATGATTATCATTTTTGGAGTTATAAGGATGTTTCTTTTACGTAATTCAGTAACAGAGCATTTAAAGTTTATGACGCCATCAAGCCACGATTTTAAACACTCCATCTACCGAACAAATTGTGATAGAGGCTTAAAATTTGGTAGGTACTTAGAATGTAATAGTGCGACAAAGCCTATTAAATTTCAGTATCCTTGGTTATCCCTGGATATGCATTTTATAAATAGCTTGCACGTGTTTTATTTTCATATTTTGCCTTATGCATATCCATGATGTGTAAGTATTACGGTGACCCCCAACGACTGGTTTAAATATTGCATTAAGTTTTTCTATTTTCTTCTTCGCTCGATTCGCTTACAAGCTGTTACCTAAAGCAAATGCCTCATTATAAATACGTCAGAGGAGTAAGATTTGCTGTGCTGTTCAACGGATTGCAAGGTAACTTTTATAATAAAAATTAAATTTTAAAAATAAAAAAAACCCGACTGCGTAAAAAGTGACCTAATTAATTATTTCTCACCAATGTGAAACTATTTTTTAATTGATGACTTTTAAGTTGTGTTTAAGTTTAGTTCCTATCTATAAAAACTGTTTTCATAAGGCCTATAGATGTCTATGAAGGTTAGAGTTGTAGTAAAGCTAGAGATCCTATCTACACAACTTCCAGGTTGTGCAATATTTAAACGGAGCTTCTGACTGTAAAACAGTCAATGAAACATCGTCTTCATTTTGAAAGACCTATCCAATGATATGCCACTCAATAGGGTGCGTAAAATTTTATTTTCGTCTCTACCGCCATTTTGTAATTTACGGCCGCCGTTTTTAATTTATAAAAACAAAACCTAGCCTATAACTATCGGACGGTTGGGACGAATCGATAGAGACCCCATTCATTAAAATCCATCCAGACGTTGGGATGTTTCGGGTGTATAAAGAAATCCACATACCCAGATACGCGTGAAACACATAACCCTTCTTGGCAGTCGGGTAAAAATGAATTAGAAATGTATAAAATGCAGTGTCAATTTTATGGATAAAAAAATGCAACCTCTAACATCTGAAATGCTTCCTCCGAAGAAACGCGTTTCCCATCAACAGGGTCTTCATCATCACTGTTTACATCCATTTTCTTTTAATTTACGAAATTTAAAGTTTCTTCGCCGGTTCGATGATGGCCTATATCACTATTTCTCCTGTCAAAAACTTCTGTTACTGTGACTTTTTCACAACCAGAAACTTTCCTTACTATATTTGTTAAATCTGGATATTCTTCTGATTTTTCACAACTTTCATTAATTGCTAGTAATTTATTCCAACATTTTCTTAAAAGTAGAGCTTTTGACTGACTTGCATACTTTAACGGAGCAGAATATTGCATTCTCAATGTTTATAGATTTCAGATCATACAAAAAATTAGCATGCAAATCAACATTCAAAATTGACTAGAGCATAAATTTACTATAATATACAGGGTGGTTCAAAAGGTCATGTCCAAACTACACATATGGGTGTGTTAGGTTATGAGAAGGAAGAATTACATAGGAGCTGGGGGGTCGGAAACGCGATCGCGACGATGAAATTGCATCGTGACCGTGATGCAAAGAAAACATTAACAAGTTGGAAATTGCTCGTCAAACGTGGCAAATGAGGTGCGTTCGTACTGTAACTAGTTTTATAATTATTTTTTGCACCCCATATTGTACTGAATGTGTATTTATTTGCAATTCATAAGTGCATAGTCTGTAACATCATTAAAATGCACTTGCAATAATTTTTTCCCATTCCCCTTAATGTAACGGAAAACTTTTGACTGTCCCTGTCATTAAGCTATACATCCGATTTTCATAAAATTTGAAATGGCTCGACAAAATGTCGCAATAATTATATGTTTAAAATTTGAGACCATTCGGAAAGCTTTAACGTCATTAAAATGCACGTGCAATAATTTTTCCCATTGGCCGTAATGTGAAGAAAAACTTTTGACTGTCCCTGTAATTTAACTATGCATCCGATTTTCATAAAATTTGAAATGGCTCGACAAAGTTTTACAACAGTCATATATTTAAAATTGCAGACCATTCGGTTGGGTAGTTTTTGCTCTATTATATGCGGACGGACGGACAGACAGACGGACGGACTGAACGACGACTATAGGTGCTACGTATTTATATAATTACGAACGCACCTAAAAACGGTGTAAAAATACCTTTATTTTACAAAAAACTTAATAGAATTACAAAATAGAAATGGAATGTATTACATCTCATAACAAGTGCTCAAAATGTGCCCCATTAGCCGTCATGCATGCTTCACATCGACACCGCATGCAATCGCGAACACGTTCCAATTAGCCAGGAGTCTCTCGGATACGTGCCACCGCTTCAGCGATCCGTGCCATGAGATCTATCGCCGATGAAACGAATGTCTCGTACACGAGAGACTTGAGATATCAACAGAGATAGAATTCCGGTTGGCTTAGGTCCAGATATCGCGGTAGCCACGGTACACTGCCTATTGGAACGTGTTCGCGATTCCATGCGTCGCCGCTGTTAAGCATGCATCGCGTCTCTTGGGACACATTTTGAGCTCTTGTTATGAGTTGTAACATTTTCCATTTGTATTTTGTACTTCGATTAGGTTTATTTTTTTAAAAAAAGGTCTTTTTTCACAGTTAGTTATATTTTCTTTGCGTCACGGTCACGATGCAATTGCCCAGTTCCTATGTAATCCTTGCTCCTCAAGACCTGACACACACACACACGTGCCGTTTGGACATGACCTTTTGAATCACCCTGTATTTTAAATATTTCAATTGCAGTCTGACCTAAGGGTTGCAACAAGCTAGTCACGTTTGGCGATAAAAATTGGAAAATAATGTCGCCATTCTTCCAAGTGTCCGCGTCTGTATGTGATGGAGCATTATACAATTTTTTTTAGATGTGAATTATGAAGAAACTTTGAGTATTCTCCATACAACTGATACGAAACACAGGAGATAATGAGTTAGGACTGATTATATAGGCGCTAGGGCTACAAAGATGCAAAAAATTTGTTTGGACATCTTACATAAACACGTCGAACGACTAGCGGAATTCTAAGAACATTTAAAAAAAGAAAGAAAAATGAATTTACACGCATTCAATAAATTTTGAGCTTTTTTTAGGTTGAATAGGGAAGAGTCCGGATATGAGATGGTTGGGTATGGAAATGTCTACTGTATATTAAAAAGAATACTTTCGTATTGGCTTCGCGCCAGGAATTAACAGAGGAACAAATACCCGAAGATTACTATTAAAAAAAAGAAGAAAAATGAATTTACACGCATTCAATAAACTTTGAGCTTTTATCAGTCCGGATATGGACGAGTCCGGATATGAGATGGTCGGATATGGAAATGTCTACTGTATATTAAAAGGGATACTTTCGTATTGGCCTCGAACCAGGAATTAACAGCCGAAGAAACCGCCGAAGATCACTATTTACAGTCAGCCTTTTTGATTTTGATCATTTCAGCGGTTTAAGTTCACAGTTCGATTATATGTCTTAAATTTGTGTTATATTTTATCTGTGTATTTTATTGATTGATGAATGCCTTAATTTCGTTATGGAATATAAGCTGCAAACAAATGCTGAGGTATTTATATTAATTTATGTTCAAACGAATTTATCTTTTGCAAGCTTATGCAAGCGATAAAACCAGATTTTTTTATTATTATTCATGCTTGAAAATTATATATAAACAAATATGAGTAAATGGCGATACAGATTTCAAACAAATTGCAATACAATTTTGAAACGAATTGCATTTGCAAGTACGTTATCTCTCAACTCGAAAGTGCAAACACTGAAAATGTGCGATGTTTATAAGTTTAAAAAACTGCAATAAAAGTGAAATTTAATCGTCTGCTGTTGCCAACTTCAAAATGACGTCAGCGTAACGGGCAAACACGTTCGTCCTTCACAATATAGATTTTCTAGCATATCAGGAAGTGAGTGAAAATTCGATTACGAGATTCCATTTTTAAGTAAAGAAAACTCAATTTATGTTAAATAAAAGAGTGTAATAATAAAAATGTTTTCACTTGGATTCCATTTTTAGCAGCTTGCACTCTTGCGGAAAGATATAAGTGCCTTATATGATAATTTTCTTTTGTTTTGCTGTTTGAAATGGGATTAGTTAAAAACACAGATATTACCTGACTAGTATGTTTTCGAAATTACGATGTCTGTTTAGAATTTATTATCATGCTTCAATAAACAAAATAAATGTTAAATATTTATAATAATAGTAGACGACATTCAAATTTTCAAAATTAACTGAATAATTCACCTGCTTCTTCTGGGTGTTTTTAACACTTTTCAACGTACAGTAAAACCTCCCTAAAGCGACCATGTTCCGTTCCAATAAAAAGTGGTCGCTCCGAGAGGTGGTCTCTTAATGGAGGTCATGTTTAAATCTAGATTTTAATTGTTGAAAAAAGGTAACAATTAATGTTACTAAAATTTATTTTTCACATTAGGAAAAAATATGAAAATGTAAGTATCAAAACAAAAGTTAATTACTGCAGAGTTTAAAAAATGAATACTTTAACGTTTGCTTTGATTTTACGGTTATATCTTTCATAACTTTTATTTCCAAGTCCTTTCGAAGTTCAGTAAATAAATGCTTTTTTTTTTTTTTTTTTTGGACGGGAACAAATAAGGACGATTTCATTAATTTATCTATTTCTTTGAGAGTTTCCTGACAGAATAGGGCAGGGGAGTTTATTGACCGTCATTCTTAATTTGTCATCAGAGTTAAATTCATTGCCTAAAATGGCACAAAGGGGGTTTAAACACTTAAAAGTTACCGAAATAAAAAAAATCTAAACTTAGTTTAGAAGTTTGATGAATAATACGCTCGCGGGAATTATTTTTCTAATAAAACCTTCATCAAGCGACCAGGAAAAAACGGACTTTGTTTCATTTTCTTCAAAGAAATGGGTCGCTCATGGAGGGAGTTCAACATGGATGGTCTCTGAATGGAGGTAAAATTAGTATTGAGCCTATGGGAATAAATTTCGTTCCATGAAAAAATGGTCGTTCAAGGAGGTGGTCCCACAGGGAGGTTTCACTGTAGTTGAAAAGTGGTTATGACGCCGGTTTGTCTGGTCGTCTGACTGACCGCGCTCTAACTCCCGTTCTCAGATACTCGAATATACTCGGATTGTTATGCAATTGATGTATGTTATTGAGATTTCGAATGGCATTGTCACTATTGAAGATAAAGTGTATAGCATTTATAGTGCTTTTACGATCTGATTCGATAAGTATCATAATTAAAATGTATCAGTTTGGAAGAGATTTGTGCATAATTTTGGCAGTTATCGTGTCCATAAAAAAGTGATATATATATCATCATCATCATCATCATCATCAAACGTTTTCAATCCACTGCTGGATGTGGATCTCCCCCAGATTTTTACAATGTTTCCTGTCTAGTGCTTTAGTCATGATATATATATATACACTGCTCAAAAAAATTAGGGGAGCAAGCAAAAAAGTGAAGAGAACAGTGCAGGACAGCCATGTTTGGGCATAAAATGGATAGTACACGTGTACCAATGCGCAATACAGAAAAAAAGACGCAAAAAAAATTAAAATGGAGCTTTAATTCTTTGAAAAGGTGAAAGAACATGAAAAGATAGTTTAGAGCAACAATTTGGTTTCATGTAAATGATAAAAAAAAAGTATTGTTTAGAAATGATGCATGATTTTTAATGTGGCGTGTGGTCTCCTCGAACAGCAGAGACTGCTGCACACCTGTTTTCCATGGATGCGATGAGGTTATCGATAAGACTTTGGGAAATACTGTTCCACTGCTCAAGAATTGCAATCTCCAAGTCCCAGGCAGTGAAAGGAGGCCTCGGTCTAGCAGCAATGCATCGTCTGAGTATGTCCCAAACATGTTCGATCGGATTTAGGTCAGGAGAGCATGCTGGTCATTCCATACACTGTGTTGTTTTAGCTTCAAGCATGTTTTCCACAAGATGAACAGTATGAAGTCTGGCATTATCATGCATCGAAAAGAAGAAATCACTCATTGCTGAAACATAAAATACGACGTGAGGTCTCAGTATCTCGTCTGTATAGCTTCGGACCGTCAAAGTGCCATTTCGAATGATATGCAGGCCCGTACGTCCACCTATGCTGATTCCAGCCAATAGCATTAACTCACCCCGTCTCTAATGTGATCTTTCGCGAACGAATGTGGGATTATTTTGAGTGCCTATTTCTTTCCATGCCAAAACACATCGGATGTCACACCCAGACTGAATCGGGACTCGTCTGTAAACAGAATTTGACTCCAACAACGTTGCCTCTAAACTCGATGTTCAGTTCCCCACCTTCTTTGGGCTGCACAGTGGCTTGAGGTCAACGGAATACAGACCATTGGCTTACGTGCATAGAGACCACCCTGATGAAGCCTATTTCGGACTGTTTGGCTGGACACCCTTCGTCCTGTGGCCAAGAACAACTGTGTTTGCAGCTGAGTAGCATTGTCCGTTCCGTCTCGACGAGCTGTTAACAGGATATATCGGTCATCAGTTTCTGTGTTAGCACATTTTCGACCTTGCACTTGTCGATGACTGCCATTCCATGTGTCTTGGAATCGATTCCACAGCATTTCATAGACACTTTTTGCGACTCCAACAGCGTCCACTACACTTCGTTCTGTTTCCCCAAAATCAACTGTCGCGATAACACGACAAGCCATGGATTGCGGTAAATCATGCTGTCGTTTCATTTTCAAGCCACCTTTTCTCAAAACACAAGCTGAGCAATTGTATTTTACAACTGAGGCAGTGAAACAGACGTTTCTGCAAAATCCCGATTTCTGCACTTATCTCCTTTTTCTAGTTTTTGACGTCATAAACTTTAATTTACATGTGAAGTTTTCTTTATCTGTTTTCTACAACACTTTAAATTATGGATGCTTTATTTTACGTTACTTATCGGTGTAAATATTTTCGTAATTTCGTTAAAACCATGTGCTTCCCTAATTGTTTTGAGCAGTGTATATATATTATAAAAACCAAAACAACTCAAATTTTCATAAATTTAAATTTAAAAACAAACAAATAACTATGACTAAACTAAAAGCACACCATTAACAAAGGAACAAACAGAAAAAATTAACGAAAGAAATATTTATAAAACTAACTAAATCAAAAAATTCCTGCCGGCTCGGCGTGCAGGCGCAGGTAGATTTCGAAGTTAAATACTCATTTCACCAACAAAACATAAATGAAGACTAGAGATAAACTCAGTTTTACAATTTTATCTGGCCGCTTTTGACGAGATTTCAATTTCATTTTTCTGTAAAAGCTGTTTTTTTTTTTTTTTTTTTTTTTTTTTTTTTTTTTTTTTTTTTGCATTAAAATGTCTCAATTTGTTGATTTTCTGTAAGCAAGTAAACCCTATTGGCTTACAATGGAAGTCTAAGGGAATTTGGCGAAATATTAGAGATATCGACAAGTTGACGACAAACTTCGCGGCATTTGGCGACAGAACAGGGTCCCCCCTACGGTAACCTCCCTTATATGTATGGAGATACGATAGCGTAATATTTATATAGATTTTTATTTTTCACGTGGAAATCTTAAAATAGAAAAGTAATTGTTGTGGTAAGAATTTTATTGTGCTTTTTTTAATTGTTGGCAACTGCTATGATGAAATTTTTTTTAATTTTCCTGCCATTTTTCTGTAAGGGCTGGTTTTACTAGAATCATGTTAAAGCGGTATTCAAAAATTTTAACCCTCCCCCATTTCTACCGCCTTGGGCCGATTTTTCTCATTTGCAATCCCCGCCGAGATATTAGCCATCTCAATGTGTTTGGCAAATTTGAAGACGATCCGTGCATAATTGTGACTTTAATTGTGCGGACAAAATTTAGTACATACATACATATATATATATATATATATTTAATTTAATTTTAGTAATTGGAAATAGATGATGATTTGTTATTATATAATGGTTATATATATATATATATATATAGATAGATAGATAGATAGATAGATAGATAGATAGATATATAAACTTTTTAGGTGGGGATGGTTTTGGGTTCCTGGGGTCCTATAATAAAAAGTTATGAAGGAATTTTGCAAAAGTCGCACCATGGTAACGACTGCAATAGGTAGTATTTCTTACGAAATCTACCTAAAAAGGAGACAGGCGGCTTGGCTTACGACAAGCACTGCGGGGTTAATCTAGATTTATGTGTACGACGTTCCCCCTTCACCTCTCAAAACCAAATACAACCAGTAGAAACAAACTTAAAAACAGAAAAGAGAAGAAATGTAAACCAAACAATTAATTCCCACCATGTCCAATCGACACACCTCTAGAATCGAACAGTGCATACAACTCAAATCGATAACTTTTACATTTGCTAAAATCACAAATTAAACCATTAATAAATCTTGGAGGATAACCCTGCGAACTGGCGATACTATAATATTCGAACATTTCATCAACCAGTCCATCCGTACTTGAAGTCAATCTCTCTATCAATATCTTAATTAATCCATTTACAAAGATGTTCCTAAAAATAGATATATGGACACTACTTTGAAAATTCAAAATTTTCAAAGTATCAAAGCTAAAACTATTTCTTTTATCATATACATCCATAACTAGACCATCTCTGTCAGTTTCTAAAAAGGTATCTAAGTAACTCACTTTTTGATGTTTATTAGAAGTATATTTTAAAATCAATGAATTAGGATAAAAATAAAAAACAGGTTCGTTTTGAATATTATTTGTTTTAACATATAAAATATCATCTATATATCTGTAAAAATATAAACCTTTTGTTAAAACTGTAATACATCTTCATACACAAACAGATAAATGTCGGCTAATATAGAACTACAACTTCCTCCCATAGGTATTCCTCTTATCTGTTTATAAACTTTTTATCCCCTCAAAAAAGTAGTTTTCATAAACGACAAAATTAAACTGCACATTATATTTCTCATAAAACACCATTATATATATATATATATATATGAATAGCTAGGTTGATAGATAGATAAAGTTTTGAAGTGGGGGTGGTTTTGAGTTCTAGGGGTCATGATCGGCGTAGATATGCAAAACGTTTACGATAATAATTGCGAAAATCGGCTATTTTTTTAGAGAAAAACACTTCTTTTCCCGCTTGCATGTAAACATGTTTTATATTTTGATAAACTGATTCACTAGTTATAAAATGTTATATAATTTTGCACTTAATGGTTCAGTCTTTCGTCGAAATTTTATAGATAAGTCTTATAACCGTAAGATAGGGGGAATAGGCTTTTATAAAATATATTTAGCATTTTCTAATAAAACAGAAAGAAAGAATTAAAAATGATGATGTCCCAACAGTTGAATAAATCGACAGCAAACATGTTAATAATTTAAATATTTTCGAAAGAAAAAAATTTATTATTGAAATATTCAAATGTCGTTATCATTTTCTTCACTTGACTTACGAATAACCTAATTTTAATAACTAAGATGAAGGCAAAACAATGAAAAGGTTTCTTGCATATTGGTTAAACGCTCTTAAAAGTAATTCAAAATGCTCTTCATGGTTAAGTTGAATTTATTAATTATAAGTATGTACTGATAATAACCTTCTTGTAATGTTTCCCGCTTACTAGTTAATATATTTTCTATTATTGTCTTGGAATAATCAAAATCGGATTATAATTAATCCCTATATTTAGGTACGGAAATGTTGTTTTTTAATCCGTATTAAACGCATTTCTGATAGGTGGTTCACTACAATGAATTTAAGGAAAGCGATATTCTATATCTAGTTATCTATATTAATTACGTATAACAGGTATCAATCAGCAAATTTCCTAGCAAAACGACTTTTTTTTTTTTTTTTTTTTTCGTTATCTTGTAAACATGGTATTTATTGCGATAAAGTAAAATACTAGTCAAATATGATATAGTTTTGCACTTAACAGCCTACGCTGGAAACACTAAGATACTCAAAGGCTAATGTTGAGCCAACTGCAGTGTTCTTTTCAAATTTCTCATTTACGTTTCAATGTATACACACACACATATATATATATTTACAGTAGAGACGATTTTTGGGTGGACTCAAACATTATTGGGTGGGCTCAAACATTTTGGAATAAGACAGCACATAACACTTTTTTTTTTACCTGTGTGACGAGTGCGTGTGGAGAGAGAGAAGGGGGAGGAGCGTATGAGTAAAGATGATAAGTCGAAGTGAAATTAAGATTTTTCTAAGTAAAACACAAAATTATTGTAATTTAATTATAATTTAATAAATAATTTTACTAAATTATATTCTCACAACTTCTTCATTAGAAATACGTTAATATTTATTATAAATAAGATAAAAATTTATATCATCATCATCATCAACCGTTTTCAATCCACTGCTGGATGTAGGTCTCCCCCAGATTTTTCCAATGTTTCCTGTCTAGTGCTTTAGTCATCCAATTTACACCGGCTACTTTTCTGATTTCATCACTCCATCTTACTTGGGGTCGTCTTCTTGGCCGTTTTACATCTCTGGGATACCACTGTAGGGTGTTTGTGCTCCATCTATTGTCTTGTCTTCTTGCGATATGCCCAGCCCATTTCCATTTTAGCCGTTTAATTCTTTCAATGATGTCAAAAACTTTCGTCTGACTTCTTATCCAGGTTATTCTTTTTCTGTCTCTTCTAGTTATACCTAGCATACATCTTTCCATACTTCTCTGTGTTGTTTGTAATCTTTGTACCATCCGTTTTGTTAGCGTCCATGTTTCTGCTCCATAAGTTAGGACAGGCAAAACACATTGGTTAAATACCTTTCTTTTCAAACACAGGGGCATGCTACTCTTCAGAATAATGTTGTTCTTCCCAAAAGCACTCCCTCCATTTCTTATTCTTCCATTGATTTTATTCATGATACTATTATCAGATGATATTTCTTGCCCAAGGTACACATAACTTTGCACTTCTTTAATTTCAGTGTCGTTGTAGAAGATTTTCTTTTTTGATGCAAATGAATTGAACATCACCTTAGTCTTTTCCAAGTTTATTTTTAATCCCACATTAATGCTAGCTTCTGCCAAATCTTTTAGCATATTTTCCAATTCTTCAGGACTGTTACTGAAAATTAAAATGTCGTCAGCGAATCGGAGATGACTTAAATATTCCCCATTTATTCTAATCCCTTTGTTTTCCCAATCCAGCTTCTTGAAAATATTTTCTAAGACAGCAGTAAAAAGCTTAGGCGAAATGGTGTCTCCTATATATATATATATATATATATATGTCGTATATATAAACGACTATTTTGCTTATATAGGGTGTCGGGTCTCAACGTGTCCAATGGCTAATTCATAAACCGTTAGTCATAGACATATAGTTCCAGTTGCAAAAATGTTTTAAATGAGGTAAAGAAGTATTTTTAAAGTGATTTCGGCCAAGAAAAACATTTATTAAAAAATTACGAAATTTAAATTTTTATATGGTCCCCAGGTCCTATAAGTGATATTTAGTAAAAGTTTCCTATTGCACTGACAAGTAAGACAAAAAAAGTCCCATTCCTCTGCGATTAAAACTGACCGAGTAATAGATGTTTAAAGTTGGAGTATCTTTTTTGCTGCAAAATAGGGGTCAGTCACAAATTTACTAGAAATAAAAATAATCGTCAGATATAAATTTAACATTAAACATTGAGAGTAAATTAACATTACAAATATATTTTGAGATTTTCGTTCATTCTGACATATTAAAACAAAATATACAACTTGTACTAAAAATATAAGTAAAAAAAAATAACGGAAATTTTGTTAAATGATTATAAAAGCAGCAGTCACAACTCTTTAGAAAATGATACATAGTTAGATTACCTAATCTAAAACTTAATAAAAATTAAGGTTATCTTAAAACGTGCTCGAAGTGACGTCCCTTCGGCTACAATGCAGAAATGTACATGTGAAATAAATTCTTCTTCTACTTTTTTCAACATTGTAGGTGTTACAGATTTGCACGCCATAGCAATACGATTCCACAAATCTGCTCGACTAGTGGATTCTCTTTCATATACCTTATTTTTCAGAAAATCCCAAAGACAAAAATCTAAAAGATTCAACTCTGGCAACCTGGGAGGCCACTTAATACGACCTCCATATCCGATAATATTATTTCCAAAAGTACTGGTTTGATTTTGGTCTCTAAAATATTTTTTTCAAACAAGTTTTTATAAAGAACTAAAAAGTTGAATTTGAAAAAAGCATAATATCATCAAAATATATAATAAACAATCCCTGCTCATACATCGTAATGTATCTGACTTCTTTTGTGCGGCACTGTATAAAAAATATAAACGCAACGCACTTTCATTTGGAAAAATTACATTATGAATCTCTATGCCTTACATAAATGTTACTGATTTTGATTTAAAAATTTTTGTTTATAGGCAATAATGTATACAAAATTTTTGGAGTGGTCCTGTAAAATAAATATTGTTCCGACTAATTCTCTAAACAGCTAGTTAGCCAGCGCATGCTCTATTAGAACTGTCTACTTTTGAACTGAAACGAATTAATCCGTTGTTGATGATAGAATTCTTTAGATGTAATGTGTCGAATGTTACTTAATAGATTTTTATGTTCCGTTTTGTAATTAAATGTTTGTTTTGTGCCTTAAAGAATGTTGATTATTCGTAGAAATAAGTTACACTGAACCACCTCGATGCTAGTTTTGATTTGAAATGAATGTTTAGATTAAGTAGAAAAGAAATTGAATAAATATAAATGGTACGTACCTAAAATCATATTAATATTACATTGTCATTGGATTTACATAATTATGCAAAATTTAACCTTGATCGGATATTTGGAAGTGAGTAAAATTGGAATACAAATTTTGAATTAGGAAGACATACATACGAACATCGTAAGTTAAAAGCTTATAAAAGTAATACAACTTTTTAAAATAAAATCATCAAAAGAAACACACTCATTTCCTTACCAAAAAAAAAAAAAAAAAAAAATATCAAATTTCAATTGAGGACATCAGTTTTGAAACTCGCCTTATCCGAAATTTAAAAAATCGTGTTTCTCTATCAACCTATTCTATTAGTATAACTGTACCAATCAAACACTACAATCTCCAAATTTTCAATGAATACCAATGGGCGCATTTAAAGGTTTTATGCGATTTCCCAAAATTTGATTTTCTCGATAAGGCGAGTTTTGAAATTCACTTCTTCAACTATTTTAACCAATCTGAAAATTAATTATTAAAAATTAACACTACCGTAATATTTATAGGGGGCAGCACCTTCAGTTAAATCGCTTTAAAAAATACTTCTTTACATTATTTAAAACCTTTTCGTAATTGGAACTATATGTCTTTGACTAACGGTTTAGGAATTAGCCATTGAACATCGTTTGGAGTGGACGCCCTTTATAATACTTTAAGCACTTCGTGTACGACCCCTGAAAGCTTGGTCCAACTTATCTGTTTTCGGTTACAGAAAAGTGGTTTAAGTCATAAAATTGAAAATGTCATAACTCGGTCAATTTTAGGGTTAGATGAATGGGACTTTTTTTGCCGTACTTGTTAGAGAAATAGGAAAAGTTTACTAAATATCACTTATAGGAACGGGGCACCATATAAAAATTTAAATTTCTCAATTTTTAAATAAATGTTTTTCTTGAACTAAATCGCTTTAAAAATACTTCTTTACCTCATTTAAAACATTTTTCTAATTGGAACTATATGTCTATGATTAACGGTTTAGGAATTAGCCATTGGACACCGTTGAGACCGGACACCCTGTATAATTGAATTCTGTACTCTTGATAACGTAATTCAATATATAAGCTTTTAAATTATTTATATCGGTATCCATATTTTTCTCATTTTCTTCCATATTAATACTTGTAATATAGTACAAGGGACTATATTTTATACATAACAGCTGGTATATACTATGTTTTTGGTATCCATGTTAAGTATGTTGGGGGACACTGTATTGTTGTCATTTCATTCATAATATCACAATTTTTGTTGGTGGTCGGTAATGTTTATTTAATAGTTATATATATATATATATATATATATATATATATATATATATATATATATAAAGCCATAATATAATTACAAATCATCATCTATTCCAATTACAATAATTCATTCAATAATTTATTAAATTTAGCAGCAAATTATAACTGTAACATTATACAAAATTACAGATGAAACCTATACATGTAATACTAATTAAGCAAAATCCACCATTAGGCTAGCACATTGCATACGATTAATCCATATTAACATATAAAAAACCACCAAATTTTTTTTTTTGAAAAAAAAATTATTATTAAAGACTTATGAAACAATGTCCTATATATATATATATATATATACATGTACATATATATATATATATATGTATATATATATATATATATGTCCTATATATATATATATACACATATATATATATATACGATAAACAAGTTCTTCCAACAAAATCTGATCAAATTTCTAACTAAAGATGGCAAGCAATTAATTTATATGTAGAATATATTTAATTAAAAATTATAACAAATTCTAACACCAAAATGACATGAAGTCTCCAATTTTGAGATGTAATGTAGTAATACATTACATAATAGTTATGAGAGAGGAAAAAATACAAAACATCATTAACTAAATGAAGCCTTCTATGAAATTAAATTCCAAAAACATATCTAATTATAAATGATGCCAGACAAATTAAAATAAATGTAATTTAATCACATGTTGGAACAAATAATGGAATTTGGATAGCAATTGATGAAAATGTGAAAGACTATAGTGGCACGTGGATGTCTAATCATCAACCAGCAAAATCATCACGGATGTCGCAAAAATTTCAATATTTCATATAATAGACTGGTAAATTTGTCGAGAATCGCTTATTAATGCCTATGGATTGGATATATATATATATATATATATATATATATATATATATATATATATATATATATATATATATATATGTATGTATATATATACATGTATTGCGTATGGGATACCTGAGGTCGATGTCCAACCGAGAATATCTGTACTTTTTCGTTTATTTTCTTCTGGGAACCCGTTCAGTTTTGGAACCGGTTCTTAAATATAAAGTGTCCTCAGAAAAAAAAAAAAAAATCTACAACCATGATCTAAAAAGATATCTTGTGCAAAATAATAATAATAATAATAATAATAATAACAATAAATAAATAAATAAATAAAATAAAATAAAAAATCACTTAAAAACATTAAAATGCAAACGAAAAATTTGAAAAGAATTGTTTAACATTAGCTTGCAAGTGTCTACACATTAACAGCGTAGGTTCTTAATGATTCAGTCTTTCATTGAGATTATATCGATAAGCCTCGTAAACATGATCAGGTCAGACAAAAATACTTTATAAACAATATGAACTTTACGTAACATGTTTAGACTGTTTTACTGAAAAAGAAAGCCAAACTTTGAAAATCTGTTTTTACATATTTTTTAATTGTCAAAAATCTAAATAAATAAATAAAATAATTAAAACAACTTTCTTTAAATATTCAAATTTCCTACATTATTTTCTTGGATTGGCTTCCAAACAAACTAGTTGTAAAAGTTATAATATCAAGGTAAAATAAAATGAAACATTTTCTTTTGTAATCTTAATTCATTCACAATGCACATTTAGCTGTTCATGACTAAACTGATTTAAGCAATAACGATGTACTTTGGAATGATTCCTATTCAATCATTAATTGAATTTTTTAAATGATAAATAATAATCGGAATCGAACAGTGGATGTTTAATAAATATTTCTACGTAACGGTTACTAATAAAGCAATCTTTAATCCGCATCAAACGCATATTTAATAGATGGTTCACTAAACGGCATTTAAGAAAAGGAACAATCTGTATATTGATTAATCTTGACTACGAAAATCGGTAATATTCTTAGTGAAAAACACTTTTATTTTCCCATTAACTTGTAAACATGATTTATATTTTGATAAGCTGGTTATAAAATATTATACAATTTTTCATTTAATGATTCAGTCTTTCATTGTGATTATATCGATAAGCCTCATAAACATGATCAGATCGGACAAAAATACTTTATGAACAATATGAACTTTACGAAACATATTTAGAATGTTTTACTGAAAAAGAAAGCCAAACTTTGAAAATCTGTTTCTACAAACATTTTAATTGGCAAAAATCTAAATAAATAAATAAAATAATTAAAACAACTTTTTTTAAATATTCAAATTTCCTACATTATTTTCTTCGGTTGGCTTCCAAACAAACTAGTTGTAAAAGTTATAATATCAAGGTAAAATAAAATGAAACATTTTCTTTTGTAATCTTAATTCATTTACAATGCACATTCAGCTGTTCACGACTAAGCTGATTTAAGCAATAATGATGTACTTTGGAATGATTCCTATTCAATCATTAATTGAATTTTTTCAATGATAAATAATAATCGGAATCGAACAGTGCATGTTTAATAAATATTTCTACGTAACGGTTACTAATAAAACAATCTTTAATCCGAATCAAACGCATATTTAATAGATGGTTCACTAAACGGCATTTAAAAAAAGGAATAATCTGTGTATTGATTAATCTTGACTACGAAAATTATCTGTATAAAAACTCGGCAATATTCTTAGTGAAAAACACCTTTATTTTCCCATTAACTTGTAAACATGATTTATATTTTGATAAGCTGGTTATAAAATATTATACAATTTTTCATTTAATGATTCAGTCTTTCATCGTGATTATATCGATAAGCCTCGTAAACTTGATCAGATCGGACAAAAATACTTTATGAACAATATGAACTTTACGAAACATATTTAGAATGTTTTACTGAAAAAGAAAGCCAAACTTTGAAAATCTGTTTCTACAAACATTTTAATTGGCAAAAATCTAAATAAATAAATAAAATAATTAAAACAACTTTTTTTAAATATTCAAATTTCCTACATTATTTTCTTCGGTTGGCTTCCAAACAAACTAGTTGTAAAAGTTATAATATCAAGGTAAAATAAAATGAAACATTTTCTTTTGTAATCTTAATTCATTTACAATGCACATTCAGCTGTTCATGACTAAGCTGATTTAAGCAATAATGATGTACTTTGCAATGATTCCTATTCAATCATTAATTGAATTTTTTCAATGATAAATAATAATCGGAATCGAACAGTGCATGTTTAATAAATATTTCTACGTAAAGGTTACTAATAAAACAATCTTTAATCCGAATCAAACGCATATTTAATAGATGGTTCACTAAACGGCATTTAAGAAAAGGAACAATCTGTATATTGATTAATCTTGACTACGAAAATCGGTAATATTCTTAGTGAAAAACACTTTTATTTTCCCATTAACTTGTAAACATGATTTATATTTTGATAAGCTGGTTATAAAATATTATACAATTTTTCATTTAATGATTCAGTCTTTCATCGTGATTATATCGATAAGCCTCATAAACATGATCAGGTCGGGCAAAAATACTTTATGAACAATATGAACTTTACGAAACATATTTAGAATGTTTTACTGAAAAAGAAAGCCAAACTTTGAAAATCTGTTTCTACATACATTTTAATTGGCAAAAATCTAAATAAATAAATAAAATAATCAAAACAACTTTCTTTAAATATTCAAATTTCCTACATTATTTTCTTCGGTTGGCTTCCAAACAAACTAGTTTTAAAAGTTATAATATCAAGGTAAAATAAAATGAAATATTTTCTTTTGTAATCTTAATTCATTCACAATGCACATTTAGCTGTTCATGACTAAACTGATTTAAGCAATAACGATGTACTTTGGAATGATTCCTATTCAATCATTAATTGAATTTTTTCAATGATAAATAATAATCGTAATCGAACAGTGGATGTTTAATAAATATTTCTACGTAACGGTTACTAATAAAACAATCTTTAATCCGAATCAAACGCATATTTAATAGATGGTTCACTAAACGGCATTTAAGGAAAGGAACAATCTGTATATTGATTAATCTTGACTACGAAAATTATCGGTATAAAAACTCGGCAATATTCTTAGTGAAAAACACCTTTATTTTCCCATTAACTTGTAAACATGATTTATATTTTGATAAGCTGGTTATAAAATATTATACAATTTTTCATTTAATGATTCAGTCTTTCATCGTGATTATATCGATAAGCCTCGTAAACATGATCAGATCGGGGAAAATGACTTTATGAACGCACCGCATTGGTAACCAACCGATTAGACCTTCGATTGCACCTTCACACATGGTTAGCTCTTCATTTTCTAAATTGTAATTCTGTTGCCATTTTTTTGTACAGTATTCTGAATAATGTTTTTTTCCATAAGAAGCTTCCTTGGCCTATTTCACTACAGCAAATTCAATGCAAACATTTTTTTATTTAAAAATTTTTTTAATCAAAATACATTTTATGTATTTTATTTTACTTTCAGGAATATTTTTACTGTAACAAAAGAACATAGAATCTTACTCTTTTTGTTTAGAAGAATCTGAACAAGTTTAATCAAACGTGTTACATTCCCTTGTTCTACATGAGTAACGAAAAAAATTGACTTTTTTTTTTTTTTTTTTTTTTTTCGGAAACTATTTCTCCGTAAAACTTGCAATTTCTTTTATTTATCTCTATCTATTTATTTTTTATCATAAAAATAGCACTTATTGCATCTTAACTTTAACCTTGATTTATAATTGTTTGGAATGAATTTTCGAGGATATTCACGTTCTTCTGCCGTGTGGTTTATGCGTCTGAATAGTAGAATTTCTAATTGAAAACAGTTAGAGTTCAAGTTTTGAGTTCTGAAAAAAAGAAAAAGAAAAGAAAAAAAAGAAAGAAAGATAGATTGCTGAAAAGCTCAACCAATTTATACTTAAAATAACGATGAGAAACTCCCTAAAAAAGTTACTGTTCATGTTTAGTCTTAAAGAGTTAGGTAGGGGTGGGCCATTTTCATAAGTCCTAGTTTAACATTTTTATTTTTAACCCTTTATGTACTGAATTATGAATTCATGAAAATTTTATCTTCTAAAGCATTTTCCGTAAATTCTTTAAACTACATTAGAAGATTTACATAATCATTTAATAAATTTTAGTAGGATTGAAGGATTTAGAAGAATTAATTAAATTTGGATTTATAGGGGTTTTGTGCAATCTCTCATAACCCCACTCAAATATTTTATTTTATATATTTTTCGTAGTATTTTGTAGAATTAGGAAATGTACAAATATAATGTACTTACAATAGAAATATAGAAATATTTCCGAATTGAAAAATCCTCCCCCCCCCCCCCCCTCCTCCAAGGCCTCGAAAGCTGAAAAGATGCAAAGGCAGAAGAAATCATCATTTTAAAAATATTTTTGTTTTGTGTAACCAATGATGCTTTTTGAACAAGATAAAGTAATATAGCTATAATTCATTCTAAACTGTATTATAAATAATCGATGTATTAAATGAATTTTATAACAACTTATTTTAATGGTACTTAAGTACTGTCAGTAGATAAAGGGATAAAGGGTTAATTTAATTAAAATATGCAAATAATGAAATATAAAGCTATTTGCTAATTATTTATCATATTCTATTTCCCTCATAATTTTCTTGGTCTCTAATTTTAGGCTTATCAACCGCTACTCATGTAGAACAAGGGAATTTAATACCTTTGATTAAACTTTTTCAGGTTCTTCTACACAAAAAGAGTAAGATTCTGTGTTCTTTTAATAAAAAAAAAATAGCAACTTTAGAATCAAGGTACAACATCCATGTTGTACCTAGGCCCTAGGTATGTTGTACCATGGACCATGCACCATTTTTCGGCACAGATGTCATATACGCGCCCCATATTGGCGCAATTTTTTTTCCAACGACAATTTGGCGAAAACCTCGTTTTTAAATACCAGTTACATATATATTTTTAACAAGCTGGAAATTGCTCGTCAAACGTGGCAAATGAGGTGCGTTCGTACTATAGCTAGTTTTATAATTATTTTTTGCAATTCATAAGTGCATAGTCTGTAACATCATTAAAATGCACTGCAATAATTTTTTTCCCATTCCCCGTAATGAAACGGAAAAATTTTGACTGTCCCTGTCATTAAACTATACATCCGATTTTCATAAAATATGAAATGGCTCGACAAAATTTTGCAACAATTATATCTTTAAAATTTCAGACCTTTCGGAAGGCTGCAACATCATTAAAATGCACTTGCAATAATTTTTCCCATTGGCCGTAATGTAAAGAAAAACTTTTGATTGTCCCTGTAATTAAACTATACATCCGATTTTTATAAAATTTGAAATGGCTCGACAAAATTTAGAAACAAGGATATATTTAAAATTTCAGACCATTCGGAAGGCTGTAACATCATTAAAATGCACATGCAATAATTTTCCCCATTGGCCGTAATGTAAAGAAAAACTTTTGACTGTCCCTGTAATTAAACTATACATCCGATTTTCATAAAATTTGAAATGGCTCGACAAAATTTTGCAACAATCATATATTTAAAATTTCAGACCATTAGGTTGGGTAGTTTTTGCTCTGTTATATGCGGACGGACGGACAGACGGACAGACGGACAGACGGACAGACGGACTGAACGACGACTATAGGTGCTACGTATTTATATAATTACGAACGCACCTAAAAAGGGGAATAACAATAAATAATAAAAAGTTTGAATAATAAATATAGAACAAAACATTTATATAATTTTAAAAAAGAAAATAAATGTAAATAAACAATTTATTAATAAATAAATAACAACATCCGGGTTAGCATATCAAGTAAAATAACGATACTTTGGCGCTAGTTAAGTACCCGGTGCGTCTATGACATTGGCGTCAGAAAAAAATCTCGCCAATATGGCGTATATGACATCTGTGCCCATTTTTCTATGAAAAATAAAAAAAGAATTGACGAAACAGTCTTATGAAGTATTTAAAATAATTTTTAAAAGTATATTTAATAACAGATTTGTCATATATACCTATTTAAAATTAATATAAAACAGAAGGTGTAATTAGAGGGTAGAGGGAGGGGGGGGGGATAATTCTAACCACAATAGATATCAATTGAAATTTTAAGTATTTTGTTGCATTTTTGCATATTTTTTATACATGTTTGTTTTATCACGATGTAAAATCACAAATAAAAATTGCATAAAAAGCTAAGATTATTCTTTACAAACTGATACTATGTCAGGAAATACATAAAGAAATTTTTCTGACTCTTTTAATTAAGCTACACTGTTAAAAATGTCGTGAAAAATTAACTTTGTTTATAAAGGCTATCTATTTTCTGACCAATGAGAACACTACATAAACACCCAAGGATCGTTGTCATTGGTCAGAAAATAGATAGCCTTTAAAAACAGAGGTAATTTTTTGCGATATTTTTAACAGTGTAGGTTCCGGCACAATGCTAATGATTTGTTCGAAGTGATTGAAAAACATATTTTCCTCGAGTATGAATTCTATTCTAATGCTATTAAAGCGTTTCATAGACACTACAATAATCTCTTCAGATTAAGCTAAAAAATGCTATAAAAAGTGATAAAAAATCTTTATTTAGATTGACGGACGTTTCATCGCACAAACGGCGACATTTTCAAAATCATTCATGATAGAAATATTATCACAAAATTTAAAACAATAACTTGGTAAATAATGTCACAAGACATCATACATAATGAAAATCAGTGCAAACATAAAATAAAATGAAATTGGATCCAATTTGGAAACACCTTAAATTTTAAAGGTAAGGCTGTCATTTTTTTCTTCTCTTAAATAGATCAGTTGACAGTATGTTATGATAAAATAAAATTAATTTTCAGTTTGTTTACTTTAAGATGCACTTTTCAATGTGGTACTTTTGAGTACCGTCAGGACTACGTTGAACAGGATTTTAGCGTAGATTTTTATCGTTTGAATACATAGGGGAGACCGGGGCTAGTTGGCTACAGGGGTAAGTAGGCGCAGTCCTCATAAATCGCCTGTTTGTGGATAGATTGCGCAACCAGACACAGAGTACCTTTCTTCTTGCTTTTACAATCCTCCTTGTGATTTTGGAGCGTTACTTACGTGCAGTGGGCATTTATTACGATTTTTCTGTTTTCTGTACTCATAAGTAACTTTTTGTTGCTTCATTCTTTTTTAATTTCTAATACTTATCTTAATAATTGCGATGTAACTTGTGCAGTTTTTCTTAGTGTATGATTAACTGTACCTACCCCATATGTGATTTAATTGGATTATTTATGTTTAGAAGATTACTCGTCCCTTTTGTGAAGAACTTTATTATGGGGCTAGTAGGCGCATTGAACATGGGGCAAGTTGGCCCGGTGTCTGGTGTGTGCTGGTAGCTTGAAAAACAGCAAACACCGAGATAAGTGGTTGCAATGCAAAATTTTCGGCACACGAGGCTTGCCCAGTCGGAGTCAGTCGAATTTTTATTTGTGACAGCTGTAACTCTGATGATGATATCGAGTAGGACAGAAGTTACTCAATGTTAATGTTTTATTCATAATTTTTATGTCTGTATAATTTAGAATTTACATTGTACGGCGATAACGCTTTTGTTTAAACTTGCAGGTAATAATGAAATTGATTTCTCTTAACTGGGTGTCTTATTTGAGTTTCATTTAAATTTTTATAAAGTGTGTGCCAACTTACCCCATAGGTATAGGCAACTTGCCCCGTGACGGGGTAGGTTGGCGCACAATTTTCCTTTTACTTTAGGTTTCCGCTAAACATAAACTACAAAAGCTACAAACTCAAAACTCCGGCCTATTTATAGCCAAATGCCTGTTCTTTAAAAGTGCAGTTAAAGTTTGTTAAAAAACTTAAACAAAAATTTATAAAAATTAATAACTAAAAACTGCGCCTACTATCCCCGGTCTCCCCTATGGTGCATAAAAACATATATATTTACTAATGGTGCTTTGGTGCTGGACAGGTGGATTTTGATACAATGTAGAGGAAGCTATTGAATGATTTATGTATGAAATTGATGAATAATAAAGCAAAAAGTATGTTATTTTTTTCTTTTAGAAAATTTTGTGTTTTTTTAAAACCAAATTTAAAAAAAAAAGGAAAAAAAAATCTTTTAGCCTTTTTATTAAACGTTTTGAATTTCCTACAACTAAAACTTTGGATATTTCCTTTCTATATGCTTTCCATCGGACGATAGTGTTACAACTGTAGAATATTCTTCCGAGGGCAAAATACTCACTGATGATGCAACAACAGCATCCTCATCTAGTCATATATACATCATAGACATATATACAATAAATATATGCATTATAAATCATATTAAAATAATAACAAGAAATTGGATTAGTATTTTTTTTCAGGTCTCGATTTTTGTCTAATCGCTATGACAGGACGGTACTTTGAAGTACAACATCAAGTAATTAGCCGTAATGAACAACAACAAAAAAAAAAACTGTTTTCTTTAGTGCATATATCTTATAATGTATCCTAGTAATGCAAGGGGGAAAAATTCCGAGGAAACAGGTTTTTTTTTATTCATAATTTGGGATATAAAGGATTCATGTGACAATTCCTCGTTTTAATTAGAGATCCTACATTAGAGAGAGATTGGACATTGACGAAATGTCCGCCATTTTCGTTACAAAGTAGATGGAACGCCGTACAACGCAATTCATTTTCATCAGCATCTAACACTTTTTATTCTATTAAAATTATGAAAATTTTATTTTATATGCCTTCAAAGAGTCTTTCAGAACATAAATATGAGCACATTTCCATTTTAATGAGTAAGAAATCTCAGAAAATGCATTTTTTACTCTATATTTTTTACTAATTGAAATAATGGGCAGAGGAAGATTGGGCATATAAGAATTTTAATTTCGCACTATTTGAGAAAATAATTTTTAACGATTATGAGATAGAAAATGAACTATGGAATTCAATTTTTAAAACTATCTATAATTTATTACGCATTTTGAAACAACAGAAATTATTATAATTTTCACCATCTTTGCATTGATAATTTCAAAAACAATAAAATTTGAACATATCATATAACACTCCTATTTAACTATGTATGTGATTGAAAGTTAATTTAATATGTGCGCTGAAAATATTTTATGATAAGTTTTTACGTACTGTTAATTCTCTTTGATATTCTTTTTAAATACGGAAGTCGGATAAATATATAGTATTAGAATGAGTATTATTATCAAAACATTAAATGAAAATTTAGAAAAAAAAATTAAATAGGGGCACTGTTGTTAACAGAAACAAATAAAAAAATATGAAAAACAAATTCTATAAATAAATCAAAATCCCATAACTAAGTAAAATCGCACTGCTGCGTAGCGTAAAACAGCTGAGTAAAAAAAATGCATTTTCTGAGAATTTTTACTCATTAAAATGGACATTTGCTTATAGTTATGTTCCGAAAGACTCTTTGAAGTCATATAAAATGAAATTTTCATAATTTTAGTAGAATAAAAAGTGTTAGATGCTGATGAAAATGAATTGCGTTGTACGGCATTCAATCTACTTTGTAACGGAAATGGCGGACATTTCTTCAATGTCCAATCTCTCTCTAATGTAGGGTCTCTAGTTTTAACCATGTCATCTTATTAGCCGGGCTCGTACTAACCGAGTTCGACTGTATCTTCTTTTTTTACGGTGTAGTATAAAAGTGTATTACGTCGAGTCATCAAAGCCAAATTTAGACAGTCCGCATAGGTTTTCTTTGTAAACATCTTAAATGTTAAATCTTTCTTATATATCCTCTCCGAAGGCAGGGAGATGCCTTTCACCATTTTTTCTAATTTTCAATAATGAATCTTTCATTTATCCAATGTCAATACAACTCTTTGAACCCGACATGCTTGAAATAACACACAGATATTCCTTAGAATTGCCAAGTTATTAAATTCTCTTTAAAATCGCCAGAAGATCATGTAAACGCGCTGCCGTTGGCGGTCTCTAATTGCATGCTTACGAGCGAGCTTCTCATCTACTGACGCAGTGTTTCTCAACCTTTTTTTCCTTCACGGCGCACTTAATCCTTAGAATTAAATGTGTGCGACACACTAAAATTATGGTGAATTAAAAAAGGGAAGGATTATCTATCATAATATCACATAAGAAATGATTACATATACTAGGTTGAACAAAAAGTTGTGGGAAATTTGTGAAAGTTGCGCTGTTATGCGCAAATTAACAACAAAAGCAACAAGGACTATTCTTTAAAGTAGAGACCACCATAGTCCACGACTTTCTGCCACCGCTCTGCCAGATTCCGGATTTGCTGGCTAAGTTTGTCGCCGTTACCAGCACCTTCATCCCCATTAATCTCATCGACGGTTTTCAGATTCGTTAGTCCTTTTCTCTAATAATGCCGTGTCAACACACGCAAATCATACTGTTCAATAGTTATTTTGGAGCCAAAGTTCCTGAACTCCTATAAATATACCACAGGTACTCCTATATACGACACAAATTCTGGTAACTATTAGATTAAAAATTTCCCAGATATTTTTGCTCAACCTAATAATTTTTAATTTATTTACTATCGCAAACAAAATGTGTTATCCGAGCCGAATAAAGGAAAAGAAAATTATTTTAAATAAAATTCTCATAACTTTTTTTTATATACGTCTCTATAATGTGCATTAACATTTATAAGCAGATGAAACACCGTTTTAAGCAGCTTTTTAAGACTAGTTTCGGTATCAGTCAGCATACCGTCATCAGTGCAATTAATCATGGAATTTTACCATACACATGAGGGAGAACCGGATTCGAGGTATAGGTTTATTGATCAATAGCAGTGCAGGAAATTACAGGCAACAGTCGATAGGATATTATATAGGGAAAGGGAACTGATAATGTGGAAAAGTATCTTAATTTTTGAGTAATTTGCCACATTAGCATTTGCAGGAATATCTGATTTTGACTTTATTAACCCTCTCGCTGTGTAAGTAATTCTTCGCGATGAGCGTTCCTTACAGAATTTTTAATCTTTTATCACCGGTTCTTTAAAGCAGAAATTTTTGACTATCGTAATCGGGGAAAATGTGCTGATTAAATCAGACAAAGTTTTCGCAAAAAAAATAACTGGTGGGAATAACCAAATAGTACCGAGTATATCTCGGGCTGCGCAGCGAGAAGGTTGAAAATTAGAATAATTTCTATGTAAAAGAATCTTCAGAGAGGTATAGTCTTAAATCAGTTTTCATCAATCTTTTCTACTGCATTTTAAAATGTAATCTTTTTCCTTCAGGTGACAGGATTTTTTTTATCTTATAATGAGTAACAGAAGAAAAATCTCCCAAATAAAGCAAATTTGTAACACTAAACCTTATTTCAAAGTAAATCGTATGATATGAAATGTCGGACATTACAGATTCGAATTATTTAAAAATTTGATGCAACTTCTCTAAAAGTTTGCGGCACACCTGATATATTTTCACGGCGCACTACTGTGCCGCGACACACAGGTTGAGAACCACTGTACTAACGTCTTGTAGGACATGAGCGAAAGACACTAAAGTAATCAATGTAGCAGAAATCGTACTTGTAGAAGGCGGATTCCATTGTTTACTTAGGCTTTTATTATTAGAGATCAAAGAGGTATATTTTAAATGTATCTGATACACCATATGTATTTTAAATAAAATTAGTGATGGGTTTATATTTTAAATAAAATGATGGTGATTAAACCTTATTTGGCGATTTAATCATCTGCGCCCATTTAACATAAAAGTAGCAAAATGGCCGCCTGGCATATAAAAAGAGAAGAGGTCAGCTCGAAACTGATGATGAGAATCACATGACTTAGGCTTTTATAATAACAATTAATTGAATTAATCATTTAACCCTCTCGCTGCGTAATTGTTTTATCAAAATAGCTTCAAAAATTGCGTACTTAATTCCTTCGCGACGATCGTCTTTTAAGGATTTTTATTCTCTTGCCACCGGTTTTTCAAAACAAAAATTTTCGTCTGATTTAATCGGGAAAATGCTCCGATTAGATAAGGCAAAATTTACAATAAAAAGTAACTGGTAGGAATGATCAAGGCGGGTTAATTAGACGGAGAAAATGCATCGCCAATGATATCTCGGGTTGCACAAATTTTGCATGTTTTACGTTGCCCGAGAAACTCTTGGGTTGCGCAGCAAGAGGGTTAAATGCTAAAATTAATTTATCATAAAGCTCCGTGCTAATTAAAACATATTAAACAGTTTCTTGGTGGAAAACACCTGCAGACGCGATTTTAGTGGCTGATCGGCAGGTTTACCATTGTGTTTTCCTGCACCTAAAGGTATGAAAACATGGAGGACTGGGTGCAGGAAAACACTATGGTAAGCCTATCGATCAACCACTAAAATCGGGTCTGCAGGTGGTTTCCACCAAGATATGACTTGATATAGACCAGTTGCATTTTACTACGGTAATAGAATTTTATCTATTCCTAACATTTAAGCTCTGTAATCAATGAGGTGATTGTTTGTGCTACCGCATCCCAGTCTATTACACAACCTCTTCGAAGGAAAAAGAATACATTTCACAACATTTTTCAAATTTTAATAGTGAATCTTACATCTATCCAATGTCCATACAACTCTTTGAACCCGACATGCTTGAAACAACACACATGTATTCCTTAGAACTGCCAAGTCATTAAATTCTCTTTAAAAAATAGCCAAAAGATCGTGTAAACATGTTTTCAGCAGATTAAATCGGATATTTTAAGGGAATCAGCGTTTCATTGATACAACCCCTTCATGCTCGACCAAACATTGTTAAATAAACACTTTAGTTTCTTACTTGTTATTAACCCTCTCGCTGCGCAACCCAAGATTTCCTCGGGCAACGTGAATTAGCAAAATTTGCGCAGCCCGAGATTGTCTCGGGGATTCATTTTTCTCACTAGCGACTATTTTTTAATTCAAATCGGACCACTTTTTAAATACAAACAATTCCATCTAGACTTTAAGAGGTCCGGGACACATTTTAAAATAATTTTTATTTATTGAGTTAAAATTCTGAATTTTTTTGTGATGGTTAACCTTATCATTTGTAAACAAAATCACATGGTAAAACGTCTCATAATTTAAAAAAAAATTTAATTTAAAATTTATTAAAAAAGTGGGGTAATTTAAAATCGTTATAACTCGGAATATTATTTATAGAATTTCAATTTTTTTTTCATTTAAATAAACATACATTTTAATTTTGATTCAGCATTTTTTAAAATATTAATTTGTAAAAAAATTAAAAATATTTAACGAAAGAATTAAAAAAAAGTAGTGCAACTTTAAAAAAAAAATCATTTCAAAAGTAAATATTTTTTTTTCAAATATGCTAAATCAAAATTAAAGTAAAACAATTGAAAAAGATATGTTTCAAGTTTGAACCGTTTATCTTTAACGGTTCTCGAGTTATAAGAATTTAAATACGAGATATGGTGAAAAAACCTATCATGAAGAAAAACGCATTTTCGCAAAGTCGTTTCCGTGACAGCCATTGCTTGAAAGCTAGATTTTGAAAACAAATCAAAACAAAAACTAATAATATTTTTTGTTCAAATTCAGATAGAAACATGCTTTAAATGTCATTTTAAGCAGGAAAAAACAGAGAAATTATTAATGAAATAAAATGTTTTTGCAAAATTTGAAGATGTTTGTGTCTCGGACTCCCTTAACAACATCCACAAGAGAAATATACTCCAAAATTGATTTTCTTAAAATAGTGGTGCGAGAATATAACAAAAGTCTCCAGTGACAGAGCCCTGATTTAGCCTGCTTTAAATGTGATGTGTGCAATTTTTGAAACTATTTTAATAAAAAAAAAAAAAAAATGTACGCAGCAAGAGGATTAAAGGTAACATATAGATGATAATTTTTACTTTCTTCTGTCTTTACAAGAAGAAAGTATTGGATTCGAGAAAAATTTCCACTTCCGGTTTTCGACAGATTTATCACAACCTTCGAGATATTCAAGGCTGTGATACTCTCCAAAATTCAGAGGGGGTAGGCAACGTTTCCGTCTAGGGACCAGCAAGGGAAGACACTCTCATTTAATTGAAATGATCACTGGAATTTAAATATTTGAAATCGGTTTTTTTTTGGAAATTTGGGGAAATTGCATTTAAATGAATGTAAGAAGCATGCATGGAATTATTATTTTATTATTATTATCGTTTAGCTTGATTCCTTAAGGGGCACTTTACTTTTTGTAAAATTGTGTTTATTCATTTATTTTTTTAAGGTTCAAATGGCAAACTTTCTGCATTTCAATGGTCAACTAAAAGTACAATTAAAATAACATTTAACTGCATATTTAATTAATATTTTTAAAAAGTTCTAAAAAATTTGAATTTTTTACTACTTTTTTATATATTGATATTTTTGCCTATTTTTTATTATTTTTTTAGATATTCAAATGTTTATTACACAAGACTGCACATGGATTTTTAGATACATCTAATATTAGATTTAATATAATTTTTTTATTGACGTATATAGTGTAAGATGATGAAATGTAACATATCTCCTCGTACTTTTATTTAAAAAAAATAACAAATCAAACAACAACAACAACAAAAAAGCTGAAGGCTAATTCCATGCGTGATTTATTACATGTACAAAAAAGTTTAAATCTCAATCTCAAATACAAAAAAAAAAAAAAAAACTAGAGAACAGGATTTCTGGTTTTCCAGAATTTAGTGTCGTCCCCCCGGCATTTCCATTACTTCATTTTCTTCTGATGGACGGATGGCTTCTATTATTATGAAACAGCCATTATAAATGAATTGTTAGGTGAAGATGAAAGAGCTGCAGTAAAAAGTTAGAACTCTGATTTTCTGGTCAGAATGGGGGGGGGAGGGGGAGGAAAATGGCCATAATTTTTTTTTTACGGCTGCTCTTTCATCTTCACCTAACTCTTCATTTATAATGGCTGTTTCATAATAATAGAAGCCACCAGTCCATCAGAAGAAAATAACTCGGTTAAGTAGGACTCTACTGCAGCACAAAACATATTTCAGTTTTAAGACTTAAAGCACACGTTTTATTTTATGTAAAATGACGTCATTCGCATCCGCTTAAGAATTCCACATTTACGATCTACTCTTAAACATCCACAGTAAAGCATGCATAGCACATCACTATCGCGAAATAATGCACACATGCAGCAAAAAGATGCCGTCATTCAAGAAAATCGAAAAAAAAAAAACCCGGCTATCTAATGATTCATAGATACTTACAATTAAATATAGTATATAATAGCTCCATTGTTTTAACAGAAATCATTCGTTTATATTTTTTTTTTCAAAATAGCACGTATTTTAATTACATTTTCTTTCGGTTGTTACGAGAAAATGGCAACAAAAATATATAATTACTATTTTAAAACTATTTTTCATTTACTTTCTACAGAAATGGAGTACTTCCGTTGCCAGTGTTAAGGAAATGGCTCCCAAAACTACAAAAAAAAAAAAAAAAAATTAATATTTCAAAAATAAATGGCGATACAGTTTTCAAACAAAATGCCTTTAAAAGAATTTTTTTTTCCAATACGACGGTATAAAAATTGAAAATGTGCGATGCTTAGAAGTTTAAAAAATTGCTAAAGAGTATTTAATCGTAATGCTTTGTTTTACGGCTAGTTTCTGTAAGGTAACGTTATTTTTTGGACACAAAATAAGCTGGGAGAAAGAAATAGCATACCGTACCGGAGGCAAAAAAAAAAAAAAAAAAAAAAAAAGCCTTACCATTTTTATAACAGTAATGTGAAGAAAATATGAAAATGGAGAAAAAAGCCATTTAATGTTTTAATTTGTGTGCGTCATTGCCCCGGGTGTATTAGCAAAATTTTCAATATCTCGCCCTATAACTGCCGTATTTGTAAATAATTAGGTATCAACATATTCAAAATTAATCAGCTTTTATTTAAAATTTAAAACCAAAAATCGATTTTTTGATCAATTTTGAGGTAAACTGTACCCTTAAGACTCAAAGGAATGATATAACTCTTTAAACATATGCCTAAAAAATCTGTTACATAGTTACATTTGTATATAAAAAACATCATTATAGAAACTATCACTAGAATTTAGTTCCTGAAAATTTTGGAAAAAAAAATATATAAATGAATGTAAAAAAGCATAAATAGAATTATTATTTTATTGTTATTATCATTTTACTTGCTTCATTAATATTTGAAAAAATTCTCCAATTTCTATTTTGACTTGCTTAAGACCCAAAAGGTATGATTTAAGATACCAAAACGTTCTTCTATCTTATACATGCTAATACTTTCTGAAAAAGGCAGCATATCAGTACCACCGGTTAGATGATTTACACCAAAATCTAATTATCAAAAACTTTGACAACTTCTAACAGAATCTGAAGGTTGATAAAAATCCGTGCATTAATTTTTTAGATAGAGCTATTGCAGAAATTGTAAAAAATTCTGCATAGCACCGCCACCTGTTGGTCAATTTACAACAAAAACTAATTAGGACCAATTTATACCAGGAACTAACTGAATCTGAAGCTTGATGAAAATTCATGCATTAGTTCTTGAGATACAGCTATTGCGAAAATCGTGAAAAACGCAGCACAGCAGCAACACCTGTTGGACGATTTACACCAAAAATTAAACAGCACTAATTTATATCAGGGGCTGAATGAATCTGAAGTTTCATGAAAATTCGTGCACTTTTTCTTGAGTTAGAGCTATTGCGATAATCATGAATAATGCAGCATAGCAACGCCACCTGTTGGGCGATTTTCACCAAAAAGTAATCAACACCAAACTATGTCCTGGACTAACTGAATCTGAAGTTTTATAAAAAAACAAAATCCGTGCAGTAGTTCTTCAGATACATCTATTGCAGAAATCGTGAAAAATGCCGCCTAGCAACGTCACCTGTTGGACTATTCTCACCACAAACCAATTAAGACCAGTTTATATCAAAGTCTAACTGAATCTAAAGTTTTGTGAAATTCCGTGCATTAGTTCTTGAGATAGAGCACCCACAAAATTTTTGTCACATACAGACTCACAGAGTGACAGACAGACATTTTCTGAAAACCATCAAATCGTGTTCAGGACATTCTAAAACGTATAAATCCGTCGAAAACCGGAAGTCGAAAATTTTCACGATTCCAATACTTTCTTCTTGTAAACATAGAAGAAAGTAAAAACGATAAAAAAAAACCTGTCATACGTTATACTTGTAAGGGTAGTTTCTTCCTTGTTATTAACGGTAACATTTAGATAATAATTTTTACTTTCTTCTGTCTTTACAAGAAGAAAGTATTGGATCCGTGAAAATTTTCGACTTCCGGTTTTCGACGAATTTATCGTAACCTTCGAAATACTCAAAGCCGTGACACTCTCCAAAATTCAGAGGGAGTAGGCAACGTTTCCGTCCAGAGTCCAGCAAGGGAAGACGCTGTATTTTAATTAGAGACCGACCGAAAATTCGGTATAGTTTTTGTCCTAAAATCTGAGTTATTTTTGGTGAAAATGCTGCTGAAAATTCGGCCGAACCGAAGCTCGACTAAAACTATCTGTATTCCAAAAATCTCATTTCTTCCTTCGAAAATTTTCAGTATGACTCTTTGATTTGAGCTATATCGGCACAAATGAGACACTCTTTATTTATTGGTGGGAAATTCACTGTTTATAATTATCAGTCATGACTCACTCAAGACGTGAGTGCAAATTATGAAGCAAGCAATGCATATAGAACTAAACTTTGAAGACGCTTTTCACATGCTCATTAAAAGCTGTAGACTTAACAGTAATAGAAAAAATTTAGTTTGAAACCGCAAAAGTGTTTCGAATACTCTCTGAGAAAGCTCTAGTATAACAGATTATTATTTTTAAAAATCATTATAAAAAATAAATCGAGGTATGTGGGGGCATTCTCACAATCTTTTGACTTTCAGGAATAAAAATCTGGTGACATTAAACTTGCTAAAATAACATTTTAATCTGATAGACGAATGCCTTAGTGATTCAAAATAAAGAAAAAATGGTCAACAGCTAATTTTTTTTTTTGTTTAACTGAGGTTTAAGTTAGACTTGTGAGTTTAATTTTCCTTACCATTTTACCACTAAAACTTTTTATTTTCTTCTAAATTTTTACTTATAATGAATTTGCATAGTACCCACAGGACATTCAAATAAGAAATAATAACAATGTAGTACTTTTAGTACAAAATTCTGATATAACATTGTCTTAAAGGGGTGTTAAAGAAGGGACGGTAAGGTAAAAAGAAGGGGGGGGGAGGTATGGGGGAAAAGAGACGGTAAGGGGGAAAAAATGGATGGTAAGGATGGGACGGTAATGAAAATGACCACCTATTTTTAGGCAAATCATGTTAAGACTAAGTGATAACCACAATGTTCAATGATTATTAGAAACTGTTATTTACATTGGATTAAATTAAAAAAAAAATTAATTTACCTCGAAAAGTGCAGGAATAAACCTTGGGGACTTTAAGTCTACTAATAAAGCCACGATGCTTGAAATTGATATTTAAATGCTGATTTAAATTCTGCAGTAAATTTCCTGTCAAAGAATTTTAGACATTCTTTTTCTTGCATGAGAAAAAACTTGAAAAAAATTCTGTGGCTGCATCTGAAGTGATTTTTTGTATAATTTTAGAAGAGGGACGGTAAGGAATCTAAAACCCAGGGACAGAGATAAATAAAATAATAACTACCGCAATAATGTGTGCAGGTTAATTTTTTGCTACATATTTATATAAAACAGTAGTCCCAGTTTCGGAAAAAAATTACATCGAATTACTTTTATTGAAACAATTTTATACAAACAGCTCCAAACTTAAAAATCAGCATCAGGGATACGGGACGGTATGGGATTTTCCTGAATATTTGGACCCCCAACATCGTCCAAAACTTATTTATCTCATTAATATTGTTATGCAGTCATGCAATGGAATGTTCCCCAGTATATTAAAAAAAACCTACAAGAATATGTACTAAAATAAAAATTATTGCTCAGAGACTTAAAAGTCAAAAGATTGTGAGAATGCCACTTGTATGCCTACAACATTTTTTAATGAGATGAAATTCATATAATTAGAAAATCATTCTGTGTCGTTGATGAATTAATTTCATTTTATTTATATAAAAATAAAAATTTTGGTCAGAGCCGCAGAGAGCGTATTACGAATACGTATACAGAATTATACGTATAATTAATTAATACTTATGTACAGGGGTGGAGAATTTTCAGAAAATCTTACCAGCCAAGGATTTATTTTACCCGCCAGCAAAATGCAATGTACAGTTGGAAATTGTTATAATAAAACTTAGGCGATTGCAGAAATAGTTGATTCCTATTGCTACAATACATTTTTACATACTATATATTTTTTCCCCTGTAAAATTAAGAAAAATATACGCGAGAGAAAAGTTTAATAAAGAATAGAACTTAGTACCGAGTTTACATCGCACTATCGCAGTAATTTGAAAAGTTGTAAAATATAGCTAACTAGTTAAAAAAAAAAAAAAAAAAAAAAAAAAAAAGTTCTTGGCATATCTTTTGGCATGGAGTTTTTTAAATGCTGCCTACAAATTCACTCGCCTTGTCAGAAAATCGACTCGCAAGTGGTGAGTAAAATGATGTATTCCCCCACCCCTCCTTATGTACATTTATGTACACTGTAAAAAAAAATCTGCAAAGTTACTAAAGTTTTTCTAGGAAACTGGGATTCCTAGAACTTTTTATGTAACGGCAGCAAGAAAAATTCCTGTAACAGACGCTGTTACAGATTTTTTTGTTGTTGCCATTACATAAAAAGTTCTAGGAATCCCAGTTTCCTAGAAAAACTTTAGTAACTTTATAAAAAAATTTTTTTACAGTGTATGTATTAATTACTTAAGAAAAAATTGGAAATTTTCTAATTAATTAAAAAAATTGGAAATTTTCGATTTGGGCCGAAAACAGGAAGACTACCGAAATTCGTTTTCGGTCGATCCTTACTTATCCTCTCAATAGGTAGGAAAATGTATTTCAGATTTTTTTCTAATTTCTAGCAGTGAATTTTACATTTATCCATTGTCAATACAACTCTTTGAACTCGACATGCTTGAAACAACACACACAAGTATTCCTTAGAACTGCCAGGTCATTAAATTCTATTTAAAATTTTTCCAGAAGATCGTGTAAACATGTATTTAACAGATTAAAACGGAGATTTTAAGTGAATCAACACAACGTCTTCATGGTCGACCAAACATTCTTAAATAAACACTGCAGTTTCTTCCTTGTTATTAACGGTAACATTAGGATGATAATTTTTACTTTACATCTATCTTTACAAGAAGAAAGTATTGGATTCGTGAAAATTTTCGACTTCATGTTTACGACGGATTTATATGTTTTAGAAGGTCCTGAACGCGATTTGATTGTTTTTAGAAAATGCCTGTCCGTGAATCTGTATGTCTGTCAGCATGCGTCACAAATTTTGCTGGCGCTCTGTCTCAAAATCTAATGCATCACTAGCTTATTCAATTTTCATATTCAGTCAGACCGGGTTCTCAGGAATCTTAAAATTGGAAAAAAAGGAAAAAAAAAAGACTATGTTCAACATTTAATATCTTAAAATGTATATGATTTTAAAACACAATTTTTGGGGGGATGAAAGATATAAGTATGTTCTTTCATTTTGTGCATTTAAAAATTGCCAGATGCAGAATTGGCATTTATAGGGGGCTCCAAACTATCAGACATTTGACGAACAAAAAATGGGTACACTGTAAAAAAAAAAATCTGTAAAGTTACTAACATTTTTCTAGGAAACTTGGATTCCTAGAACTTTTTATGTAACGGCAACAACAAGAATTCCTGTAGCAGACGCACTTTTGCGCCGAAAATCAAAAAGTTTGTAAGATTACTAAGAATTTTTTAGGAAACTGGAATGCCTAGAACTTTTCTTGTAACTGCAACCAAAATTACAGATAAAATTTTAGTAAGATTACTGTAATTTTAGCAGATTCATTTGTAAAGTTACAGATTTGTGTAGCTATACAAAAATTAGTTTTGTAGATATGCAGATTTTTTTTTGTACAGTTACAGATGAAAGTAGTTGACTGTAGATGACAGTTACAGGTGCAACTTTACATCTGTACAACTACAGATTTTTTTTTACAGTGTATAACAGCTTACGCGCAGAATTACAAAATAAATTTTGTAACTAGAATGGCAATTTTGGTGCCTACTTATACTTCAGATTATAATCATTACCCTGAACCTAAATAAATTTGTATTTAAAGCATTTTTATATTTTTAATACAAAGTTTATTTAGCTAATGCAAAATTCTGCAAATGTCAACAGTATAATCACCTAAAAAAATATTTTCTTGAACAATAAAAATGAAATTTTAGGTTCCGTTTATACAGAGTAACATGAAACATATGTTTTGAAAATTTCATTAAAAAATATTTAGAAGTTTTTGAAATCTGCCCAAAAACGTCATTTGGAAAAAATGACTTCAAAGTCGAAGAAACGCTGCTTCAGCAATTGAATGGATATAATTCTAAAAGCCATAACTTCTGTTCTAATGGGAATTTCAAGAAAACAATTATATCAAAATGTTCAGAAAAGATAGTAGTTTGACATCTAAGAAAATTAAAATTTCGAAAATTTTGAAGCTTTAAGAGTCCTGAGACTCCTTAATAGTCCAGGCAATAGGGAATTTTACCTAGAAAAATTAATGGTAGTTCTGGAAATCGGCTTACTTTATGTTTTTTGGGTCGCTGAATCCGAATTTGTAACTTCCCACCAAAATTTCCCCCGGCAACCTCCCCCCCCCCCCCCAAATTTTGGTAAAAAGCCCCCCAAAAAGGTTTTTATTAAAAAAATTTTTTTATTGTTTTAGGTAAAAAGTATCTAGAAATTCAGAAAGTAGACAAAATTTGCAACAAATTAGATATATGACATTATGACTTAGGATGAAGGGGAGGGGGGGAGGTATGCCTCGGAACATGCGCGCGATGCTGCGTGGACTAAGTTGCGCAATTCCACTTAACCACTCACACGTTTACATTCGCCCTCCCATCTCCCCTCCGAACTTTCCTTATAAGGTTTACTTTAAGTTTTTGGGGTCGCTGAGTCGGAATTTTTAACTTACCCCCAAAATCCCCCCCCCCCCGAACTTAAATTTCTTAACTTAAATTTCTTATTGTTTTAGGGGAAAAGCATTACGAAATTCAGAAACTAGACAAAATTTGCAATAAATAGGATATATGACATTATGACGTAGGATAAACGGGGAGAGAGGGGGCTGCCTCGGAACATTCCCCGCCCGCTTTTGTCAAAAACCAAATTTTTTCATAAAATCAATTTTTTGGGGGGTTGCCGGGTGAAATTTTGGTGTGAAGTTACAAATTCGGATTCAGCGACCCAAAAAACATAAAGTGAGTCGAAATCCAGAACTAGTATTAATTTTTTCAGGTAAAATCCCCTATTGCCTGGACTTCATAACTTAGTGCACGTAACACCGCAGTGCATGTTCAGAGGCAGCCTTCCCCCTCCCCGTTCATCCTACGTCATAATGTCATGTATCCTATTTGTTGCAATTTTTGTCTAGTTTCTGAATTGTGTAATGCTTTTCCCCTAAAACAATAAGAAATTTAAGTTAAAAACAATTATTTGGGGTGGGGGTTCGTGGGGGAGGGGAATTTTGGGGGAAGTTAAAAATTTGGATTCAGCGATCCAAAAAACTTAAAGTAAACCTTATAGAGAAAGTTTGGAGGGGAGATGGGAGGGCGAATGTAAACGTGTGAGTGGTTAAGTGGAATTGCGCAACTTAGTTCACGCAGCACCGCGCGCATGTTCCGAGGCAGATCCCCCCTTCCCCTTCATCCTAAGTCATAATGTCATAAGTCTAATTTGTTGCAAATTTTGTCTACTTTTTGAATTTTTAGATACTTTTCCCCTAAAATAATAAAAAAATTCATTCTTTTAATAAAAACCTTTTTTGAGGGGTATTTTAGCAAAATTTGGGGGAGGGGGTTGCCGGGGAAATTTTTGGTGGGAAGTTTAAAATTCGGATTCAGTGACCCAAAAAACATATAGTAAGCCTTTTTCCAGAACTACCATGAAGTTTGCTAGGTAGAGCCCCTATACGGTCTCTATTGCCTGGACTATAAGTAAATTGGTGCTACTTGGGTTTTGACGTACATTGTTCAACAGGTGCTATGCTGCATTTTTTACGATTTTTGCGATAACTGTATCTCAAAAACTAATATTCAAACAAATTCAGAAAAAGTATGGCTAGCCAATCTAAAATACCAATTAATGCATGTTCTCCATTTACGTATAAAACTTTAACCTATAATTTTTTCAAAAGACACGCTTTATTAGTATGCACTGAAAATAATTTGGACAATGAATTATGTAACATTCACAGAATTGCTCATAATAACATATTAAGGGGGCTGGTCACTCAGGTTCGGAATTCTCTTCCGTAATGTTAAGTCTATTGTGGGGCCTCAGATGAGGGCGGTAGCGTGACGTAAACTTCTCAGAGGCGTGATGACAAAGGTTTTAGTTAAGATGAAAAATTAAAGGTTTTATTCTCGCAAAACAACAAGAAATCGTGGCTAAATACAATGTCTACACTAACACAACAAATACGTAGGAAATTAATTTGATGAAATAAAGTCTTGTAAGGTAGGAATATCTAAAATCGTCCTTGACCGGACAACAAATCAGAGTCCAGATTAGTCATATTCAAGAGTCTCTGGGAAACACTATGGTCCCTTCTAAGTAATCAAATGTCCGTTAAAGGTGCGGACTAACGTTCGCCCGTGCGTTCAGCTTTTCCGCTGATGCTCCCAGCTGTGGCTCAGCTGATCGGCTATTGTTGCCGTTGAGAGAAACAAGTCTCCCCTCTCCTCGGAGCGACCTCCGAAAAATAATCCCGTGAAAAGCCTGGAGAGAAACTTTTCTCTCCTTCAGGTTGAAGAACCTCTTTTCACGTTTAGCTTCTGCTAAACTCTTCTAAAAGTCAACTAATCCCCCTGATCTCCTCAGAGATCTCGTATATATCTTCATTTCTCTCTCGGAAAACAATGCTAGTTTCCAACATCCGCTGTCATTGGTCCGCCCGTCAAGACCCTTTTGACAGCCGACCTTCTAGTGGCTGGTCGGGGGCCCTTCCCCCTTTTTGCACACGGAACTCTCCTGTCAAAGTATGCGATGTCAAAAAGCACTTAGCGGCATATTTCGGTGTTACAAAGTGGGAACCAGTGGTCCTCTTTTTATGTACTATGTTCCAAAGTGTCATCTTCATAAGATCGATCGCACTGAAGTTATTTACTTTTAAGTTACCGGCAAACTCTGAGACTTAGACGAATTTTCTAGTATCACTCCCGAATACATGGAGTTTCCATAGGCCGTGATTCTGTAGCATTTGTGAGGGTTTTTATGTGTGGAAACTGTGAAAAGGCTAAGTTTCCACACTATGAACTTTTGATGCATTCGTATATTTAAAATATCTTCTCAGGAAATTCATATTTTTAACATTTTTTTCTGTGTACTCTTCTTAAAGGATGTCACTTTTCTTTCTTAGTTTTCAAAATATTTCTAAAATCTATGCTGAATTTAATATTTTATGTGTTAAAAGCGAGCGAACTGTGAGTAAGATTGCAACACTTCCTATAAAATTAAGTCTATACTTTAGAAATATTGTGAGAACTAAGAAAAAAAGAGACATCTTTTAGGAAGTGTAGCAAAAAACAGAAGTTAAAAACATTAATTTCCCGAAGAGATATTTTAAATAGACGAATGTATCAAATGCCCATAGTCTTTACATTAGTGAAGGGAAATCGGAAGCTGAGTGACCAGCCCCTTAATAAGCTAATCATGGATATTGCCAATAATAAGAAGCCTGAACATAAATTTGATTCGCAAAAATACAAACATTACACTATTCAATATTTTCAAGCTTTTTCGAGAAATTAAAATACAGTATGAAGCGTTTCAATATCTGCTTAATAGCCAAACCATCTTCGAAATTAAAGAATATCATTTGCTCTAAAATTGACCCAATTAATTTTGAGAATGACTCAGGAGTATATAAAATACTATTTATTACAGAACACGGATCAAAGAACTACTATATTGGTATGATTACCAGGAAATTTAAGTATACAAAAAAGGAGCATGTAGCTGATATCTATATTATAAAGGACAAACATATCTGTGCGTAACGCATACGTCATTTTGCGAATGGCAACACTTTTTAATTTGAAATAATCTATATTATAAAGGACAAACATATCTGTGCGTAACGCATACGTCATTTTGCGAATGGCAACACTTTTTAATTTGAAATAAAATTTTGGTTTTACAATTTTTTCTACTGCAAATTTTTAAACTTCTAAACATCGCACATTTTAAATTTTTACACCGTCGTATAAGAAAAAAAAAATCCTCTTTTAAATTCAATTTGTTTGAAAGCTGTGTCTCAATTTATTTTTGAGATATTAATTTTTTTGTAGTTTTTAATACCATTTTTCTAATCTTGGCAACAAAAGTACCCCATTTCTATTGAAAGTAAACGGAAAATAGTTGAAAATAGGAGATTACTGTATCTTTTTGTTGCCATTTTCTCATAAAACCTGAAAAAAAAGTTGAAATTAAAGTACGGGCTATGTCAAGAATATTGTCTGTTATTCCGTGATAATGACGTCATATGCATATTTTCTACAGACGAAGTTTAAGACTGGATTGTAAAAGTTGATTGCTTTAGCAGATACAAATGACGTCATTTTATAAAAAAGCGTGTATTTTAATTCTTAAAACTGAATTATGTTTTGTAGAAGTGCGCCATTTTCACAGACCAGCAGCTTTGAAATTCTTCCTAGGTGAAAATGCTTCCTTCACTTTTGAAAATAATGTAATCGAAATCACACACTGATAAAACGCAATGTTTTACAAAAATTTAGAGTGTCTTTATAAAAGAGAGGTGACATGCAAATAATAGCCATTTATATTACAGAAATTCATGATTCTCGCCTGGATGGATTTGCTTCGCCGAGTTAGACAAGTAAACAAATAATTCGAGGTTTAAAATAAGATCATGTTCCTGAAGTTTTTGTCGAAAATTCTCTCGAATAATAAAATTTTAACGCTATTCTTTGGGGTATTCTACTATAATTTTATCAAAATAACATAATTTGCTTAATTTAATTTTTCACAATTTTATATAAACTATATATTTAAAACACAAGTGTGTTTTTTAGTCATCTACCCTCATCTTTCTGCTGAACCAATTTTACTAATATTTTTTTTTTTTTTTAACTGAATGCTGTTCATTTGTAGATGTGATCTTAAATGTCCCCACTTTTATATTTTAATTTAAAAGCATTTTATGAAATTTCTCCAAAATGGTGAAAATTAGATAACTTTCATTATTCCAGACAAGAGAGAAATAATGCGGTATTTTTATCTTTATTCATGCCATTTTCTGATAACAATTCAAAATTGTTGATGTATTATATTAGGGGCATAATAACGGAAAATGACACACTGCTTTTGAAAACAGGTATTTTTCCTCATAAATATTCTATATTGTTTTCCTCCTGCATGTGTATTGATACCAAGTTTCAGACACTAGGCGTAATGCTTATTTAAGTGAAAATGAAATCATGTTTAAAAGAAAACGATCATTTTCTTAGATAAAACTAAACATTTTAACACAAATGCGTCTAAAAAACATAACTTACGGAAATTTTTACTCTCCGGAATTGAGATTAGAATCTGAAGTAAAGAGTGCGTCAGTTCACATAAAAGATGTAGCTGACAATCGAGACTTCAAATTTTCAGTTAAAATGATTTTAAAATGACCAAACAAAATATAATTTTTTTATTAAATGATGAATATCCGTATAAGAAATGCGTATGCAAATTTTGAGAAGGTGAAAATTACTGTTTTTCATTCCGGAATACCAAGCATAAGAGCCTCAATTGACAACCGCATATTAATAACTGATCTTTATTATATTTTACTGATTAAGTATCTATATTATGAAGAAGAAACGTATCTGTGTGTAACGCTGACGACATTTTGCTAATGGCAAAACTTCACGATCAAATTTCGGTCTTGAAATTTTCGCTACTGAAATTTTTTAATCTTCTTACCATCGTACATTTTCAATTTTCGTCGCATAGGGAAAAAATTTACTTTCAAATGCAATTTCTTTAAAAACTGTATCTTAATTGACTGATGTATTATGTTTTCTAAAATAATTTTTAAGCATGATTTTTTTAAGTTTATCTTATCACGTGCCGGTTTCAATACATAATAATAATAAACATTTTGCACATAAAGCAACAAACATTGTTCAGCATTTGTTTCTGACTATTTTTGCATAACGAAATTAATACTTCCTTTATAAAAAAAAATAAAAGAATAATATTAAAAAAACACCAAGCTAACGTATTTGTGAAAGACAAATTAACGAAATTAATACTTCTTTTATAAACAAATAAAAGAATAATATTGAAAAAACACAAATCTAACATATTTGTACAATTTAAATATTTAGATCACGAAATAGGATTTTTTTTTCAAATGGAATTTGTTTGCAAAGTTCATCTCAGTTTACTGATTGTCTATGGTTTTAAAAGCAATTTTAAAGAATGAAATATTCCTTATTTTATCTATATCGCGCGGAGCTCGATTACGAAAGATTAATCCGTTTGCCCTTAAAAAAAAAAATAAAGAATTCATCATTTTCTTACGGCTAATATCCATTGAAAAAGAACTTCCTTATGAATAAATAAATAAAATAATATAAATAAAACACAAATTTAACAGACATGTATAAGCTCTGAAATTATCAGAATATAAAAGGATGCCGTAAGTAGCAAAATCTTGGTCAAATAACTCTCAGCATACGGCTAATAAGAAAATATCGCTTTTGATAAATTTCAAAAATTTATTTGATTGTATAATTCGTATTTTTCATATGAAAAATGCTTTTTTAATATGTAAGTGTGCAATCTAAAAATTTTATTGCATGTTAAACAATTATTAGTTTTCAATTTAAAAAAAAAAAAAAAAAAAAAATGTTTTCACCTATATTCTGTAACCTGTGAAGCCCGGGTACGATCCCCTAGTTAAATACAATAGAAAAACCACAGCAGTAGCAAGATTATATCAAGAAATAACCATCCGAATATATATCAATTAAAGTAAGGTATTTTTTTCCTCCAATCTATATTATCCATCCCATTATAAGAAAAGCGTTAGAGATTGTAACACGCAGAAATTCAATATGTAACGATGCAGCATCATTTCACTTTTAAAAATGATGGCTCGAGTTTCTCAATAGTTACTAAAATAAAAATAAACATTCAAGTAAAATAAAATAATGCACTGTATAATATGAAGGAGTACGTGAAAAATGGAACGATGGCATTTTCCTAGATCGTGCAATTTTAGAATATTTTTATTTATTTGGCTTGAAAATGACTCGGATAGAGTCGAAATATGTAACCAGGGCCGAAACTAAGGGGGGTTGGGGTGTCAGAGGGGGGTACGTGCCCCAGGTGACAAACCGGAAGGTGAAGGAGGCGCCATATGAAGATTCTGTTTGTCGATTTTTCTCACGTCTATGTTTTGTATTGTTAAAATCGGTATTGTTAAAATATTGTTAAAGTATATTTAAAATATTGTTAAAATCGTCCTGTCTGGGGTATGCGAAAGCATAAAAGAACCTAAGGATGATATGGCATAAGGATCCTGTATAAAGCAAAAAAATTTTCCATTCCATTTTCAAGGTTTTAATAAATAAATATTTAACAAAGCAGATTACGTAGTTCGGTTGACATATTTTATGATTACATATTTTAAACTTTAAAAAAAGTCGGCTATTAGAAAGTTAGTAAAATTCTCTTTGTAAATTTACTTTGCGGAGGAGAAGGGGCGCCATATTCTACATTTGCCCCGGATGCAAAAAAGGTTAGTTTCGACCCTGCATGTAACAGTCGAATAAAGCTATTTTTACAATTTTTACAATTTTTAATTTATACTTGTTAGCAATAAAAATTAGTGCATTATTACAACGTGTTAATTTGTTACATATTCACTATTTATACTTTTATACTTATTTAAATCTTACCTTCGCTCGAATTGTTGGCACTTCGCTATCATTCCGGTAGTTATCTGTTTGGAAGGATGTCACTGTTGTTGTATTCCAGAAAGATAATTTTGCTGAAGTCAAACTACTCAAATCATCTTTTTCACAAACATTCGAATATATTCCTTCTTTCCTTAACATATAGTGAAGGGCAGTCCATCCCAAAATATTACCCGTGAAAACGAATGTTTCTAGGAGGCCATACCAGAGCAGAAAATGCCGCGTGATTTGTTTCATCATTTTGGCAATTTGAAATCTGAAAGAAAATAAATCATAAGAAAAGAAAAAGATAATAAGGTTTCTACATTATAAAGGACAAACGCGTCCTTCCGCAACGCTCGCGTCATTTTGATGTTGGTAACAGCAGACGATTAAATGTCGGTTTTGCCACAATTTTTACCTTCTTCTATCTCCAATAGAAGAAAGTATTGTAATCGAAATATTTTTCGATTTCCGGTTTTCGACGAATTTACACGTTTTAGGGTCATAGATCACAAAAAACATGTTTATACAAAATGTCTGTCTATCCGTGTGTCCGTATGTGTGTGTGTCGCCATTGTACCATCAAAAATTGTATGAAGTTATGCATAGAATTGAACCAAATTTTTTGTGTATGTTTTTGGCCATGGCAAGAAGGTCCTCACTGAATTTGGAAAAATCCTGCCGGCAAGGGGCGCTGTAATAGCGATTTTTGTGCATTTTGAAAAATGTACTTTCGAAAAGTGTATGAAGTTATGCATAGAATTGAACCAAATTTTTTGTGTATGTTTTTGGCCATGGCAAGAAGGTCCTCTCTGAATTTGGAAAAATTCCGCCGGTAAGGGGTACTGTAATAGCGATTTTTTGTGCGATTTTTGTGCATTTTGAATATTGTTCCATCGAAAAGTGTATGAAGTTATGCATAGAAAATAACCAAATATTTTGTGTAACTTTTTGGCCAAGACAAGAAGGTTCTCCCTGAATTTGGAAAAAATCCGCCGGTAGGGGGCGCTGTAATAACTATTTGTGTGCGATTTTTGTGCATTTTGAATATTGTACCATCGAAAAGTGTATGAAGTTATTCATAGAATTGACCTAAATTTTTTGTGTATGTTTTTGGCCATGGCAAGAAGGTCCTCCCAGAATTTGGAAAAATTCCACCGGAAAGGGGCGCTGTAATAGCGATTTTTGTACCATTTTTAATATTGTACCATCGAAAAGTGTATGAAGTTGTGCATAATTCTAATAAAAATACTAATACAACTAATTAAAATGAAATATTGACATGAGATAGAAGAAAGTTTTGGGATTGGCACATCCAACTAGTTTAAACTTCTAAATATTGCATTTTCAATTTTAAAATCGTCGAATAGAGAAAATAATGTACTTACAAACGGAATTTATTTCGAAAATGTAGAGTAATACCTCGACTTACGTCAACAAATCGTTTCAAGACTGGAGACATAAGTCGGAAACGACGTAAGTCGAGATACATTTAAAGAATAGGATAAGTAATAAAAATTATCCAAAATCAAATAAACATATGCTACTGTATTTAGGGATTATGTTGCATGCATTTAACATTAGCAAAAAAAAAAAAAAAAAAATGCGTTTGCAACACAAGAGTTTGGAATAAATCCATAAGGTGATAACTTACAATATATTTATTAATATTTGGAAATTTTTCCAGAGAGAGACATTCGCCTTGCATACAATATTTCAAATGAAAATCAAATTTCAAATTATTTTGCTTAAAAGGCGCAAAGGCCAACCTAGTGAAAAAGATTCCATGCCGGGACTTTGCGCCTTTTAAGCAAAATAATTTGAAATTTGATTTTCATTTGAAATATTGTATGCAAGGCGAATGTCTCTCTCTGGAAAAATTTCCAAATATTAATATAGATTCTATCGATGCTGGATTTAATTATGAGTCTGTGTTTGCCCCAAGTCTGTGGCTCACGGAAAAATATTCCATCTTGTGTTGCGTTTGTAGCCTTGCCAACCTATAATAGTGAGAAGTTCCAGGCTGGGTATCCTTCCGTGTGGTTTAGTCGGTAGAACGTCAGTGCGCTATACTGATGGCCCGGGTTCGAGTTCCGGCATGGAATCTTTTTCACTAGGTTGGCCTTTGCGCCTTTTAAGCAAAATAATTTGAAATTTGATTTTCATTTGAAAAATTACAATGTATTGTTCTTCTAGTTGCCCCGTTCGAGTCTTTGAGGATCTAAAAAAATCTTGTACTGAAATTTGAACCGACGAATTTTTCTTATTTTTTTCTCTTAGAAGCTCTTTGTAACAGCAGAGTGAGTTTTCTGAGATTTTTCTAGCGACTTTTCTTATTTGTATGTCACTATCCCATGACTGTCGCGGGAAAGTTTCCCTTCATAGCACCAAAAGCCTTCAAAAAAGTTCAAAGTCAGTTTTAATTAAGGAATTTTTTTCCCAAGCCAGACGACATAAATGCAGGGTGACGTAAGTCGGGGTGCTACTGTATTGCGATTTTTCTAAAAAACTATATTTTTAGTATTTCTAAATATATTTAATTTCTCAACATGTAATCGTAAATTAATTAATATTGAACAATTAATTGATAAAAGTGGTTCCTTTAATATTACACTATTCCTTTTTTATTCAATTCCTACTATTAGCTCACACTCTCCCTATATTTGTTTATATATTTATCTTGTTCAAATTTTCAACCGTTAATAAAATACTCATTATTCATCCTATCAAGTTGAAATAATTTTTTTTAAACTTGTACTGGATGACAATGGATGTTAATACAGTTTTTTCAACTATTAATTAATTAATTAAATTTTAATTAATTAATTTTAGTTTTGCATGGGAAACAAAATGGCGGCCATTGGTTATTGAAGATCAATGAAAGTATTTTCAATAAGGGGTTACCATAGGGGGGACCCTGTTCTGTCGCCAAGTACCGCCAAGTTTGTCGCCAACTTGGCGATATATCGCCAAATTTGGCGGTCAAAATGAGTCGCCAAAAGTGATGTCAACTTGGCAATATCTCTAATATTTCGCCAAATTCCCATAGAGTTCCATTGTAAATCTACTTGCTTATAGAAAATCAACAAATTGAGATATTTTAATGCAACAAAAACAAATATTAGCTTAAGGGATTATATTAAATTTTTCTTGATGGCCTAAGTAGGAATTGACTTTAAAAACAAAATTTTTATATTACTTGTTTATAATTTATTTTCTATTCTTCGGCTTTAAAGTGTTTCATTGTTGCAGTTTCACAGCCCTTTGGTCCATGCGTTTATTAGCGCATCATTAAATCCTTTGTTTTTTTAACTACCAAAGAATTGTATGCGTTACATAGAATATTTGGCGATTTATCACATGTGGTGGGCTAACTTTAAAATGCCTTAAAATTAACGTATTATTTTAAAATTCAGTTTTAAAAATATTTTAAAAAATTGTATTGCCATCGAAAACACACCCTTGTACAAAATTTTTATAATTCTAACAAATCAGAAAATGAGTTAAAAATCAATTGCAAAATTCCATCTTTACATACAAACGTAAAATCCTGCGTTAAGCGTAGATTATGAAACACTTTCCAACACATTTAGAATAATATAAATAAAAACCTTCACAGTTTAATAATGTGATAAAGCTTGTCTAAACAATTTGTAAAACACATAACACATTTGAAAATTAATTTCATCAATCTCCATCAAAAGACGAAAAAAAAAAAAAAAAAAAAAAATCAGAATTTTTTGCAGCCCTGTATATGTAATGTAGATTTATCACATAATACATAGTATGCTAAAATTAACTTGATTTAGAAAACGCATATCACAGTTGAAAATTCCCTTCAGCTCACTAAACAGAAATGTACTTCAGATGTTTTGTGCAGCCATGTATATGATCGGTCGTGTTTATACACACTAAGAAATATGCAAAAAAAAAAGTTTAATTTAAAAGCACGTACCAGAACAGAAAACGTAATACAGTAGAACCTCGATTATACGAAGTAATTGGGACCGGCCATCTTTCGGAAAACCGAAATTTTCGGATAATCGAGAATGCTTCAATTTTGAGATTAAGGAGAAATATGTGCAATATTTCATATTATGGTAGCAACTGCTTAATAAAAATAAAGCAATAGCAATATAGAAACAAGAATAAATTACCCGAATTTTAATTTTGAAATTAAGTACCTTTTACATAGGGTAACTCCGGGAGAGTAGATGCATACGGGATAGATGCCGCACCCCTTGTATTTCTTATAATTATCGATAGATGGTCGCCAAACGCACAGTATAGGTGCGCACTGAGATTATTTTAACCAGTGTATAGCGTAGATCCCATTTCGATGTTTACTTGTAAAAGTACAATCCTTAATTTGACGTAAGTGCATGATTTTACTGTACAAACTTTTAAACACGTTATGTTTAAATGCTTTTCATACACTAATTACTAAATGCATGCATAAGCTCGAAGTCAAAACTAAGTGTAGCGTTTGTAAAGAGTACTCTGTGTATGATTACGACATTCCCCTTAGCGATGGCAGGAAACTGTGATGGCCGACGTCTGTACCATGAAAAATGGGATACATGCCGCACTGCTATTACGGTATACATGCCGCAGTTTCTTTTGTAAGGGATGATTAAGTGTTATTAACTTTTCCTTTTCTTTTTGCACAGACTAACCATGTTAGGCATATTATCAAGTTTACTAAAACCAAAGGAGAAAAAGGGGGAAATAAAAAGTAAAAAGGGCAAGAAAGATGCAAGTCAATATGATAATAAAGAAAAATTGGATTACGCGTAACGCCGACGTTCTTTGCAAACTGCTCCAAAAAGGAGGAAGTGTAATTGGCTTCATTGCATCATGTGTTTAAATGTAGTTACATAAAGACTGTGCTTTTTCGACACTTTTTCTGTAGTAGATTGAAGTCGAAAAAAAAGTCTCTTAACCCAATTGGAGACCATAGGTGCATAAAAGCACTTGATAAAGTTCTTACAAAGTTTGTTTCTGGCACCAGTAAAAAAGAAATGTAATATTTCTTTTGTTTAATTAGAGAATTTTCATGATTATTTAAGTAAAGGTAACTTCTTTTAAAAAAAAAGTGGTACCAATCGAATAAAATTTGTGTAAAAGCCACTGATCCCGAAAGGGTTAACAAATAAATTACGTAAACACAATTTTACTTTTTTTTCTTTTCCCTTTCTAATACATTGATGGTACGTTGTTGCTGAAATAATAATTAAAATTTCTCTCTATTCTAAAAAAAAGTAACTACCGCTGTCACCGCCGCCGGCGCCGCCGGTTTTGAATTTTTTGTGACCGGAGGTCTTTCTTCGTTAATATTAAGAAAAATAATGCATACAAAAATATGAAAATCGGTGGTTTTATACAGAAATGTTTGATAAATAAGCTGATGCAGACAGTTTTCAAATCGAAGAATTATTTTAAGATATATTTCATGCTAAATTTGGACAAAATCGTTCCACTAAAAAAATTTTATGGCAGCAAAAACTATACATGGCAGTGTAATCATTTTTAGATCATTTTATGCGTTAGAATTTGCCGGAGTGCAGATTGCATTATTTTTTTTTATTTTGACTAATTTTTTGAGGTTTTATTTCTATTTTAAATTCAAATTTTCAGCATTTTTAGAGATATTTTTTACATTATTTTAGAAAATGGTTTTAATTTATACTGTTGCCAAATGTATAAACAGCGCAAACAATAATGTTTGCTTCAAATTAAAAATTTATTTACACGTGACTATTATAAACAGAAAAAATCATTTGGAATTAGAATTAAATAATTATGTACAAAAAGCAAGAACTTATTAAAAATTACGTCATAAAAAGTATACACATGAATTTTAAAAGAGAAAGGATATTGTAAAATAATAAATTCATTAACCTGCGTTAGAAGTCTTAAATAGGAAAAATTAAGTCATATTTACGTCACATTATAGTTATTACATAAAATGAACACAAAATAATATTGCAAAACAGTTTGAATTTTAAAATTGAGCTAGACATTTTTTTGATATTTTGAGTGGAACTTTTCTACTATTTTTGTTAGGAAGGCGCAAATAATATTTCATTTCTAACAAAAGTATTTTCACGTGAATATTTAAAAGAGAAAGAATAGCTTGGTAAAAATTACGTCAGATTAAAAACGATTAATTTAAAATGTCTCGTTTAAAAGAACTTTCTTTTCGCTTTGTTAAAAAATACCAGGAGACAAAGATTCTGTTTACTTAATTCCTTTTATATTAGCTTATTTTGAAATGTTGTTACACGTGTCTACGTCATCAAGTTATTTTTATTTCGACGTTTTATTTGTATTTTTATTAATGTTGTACTAATTTATTTGTTCTTTCGTTATTTAAAATAAAAATTATGTCAGTATGTATAATTTGGCGAGTGGTTTGGCGATTTATATAATTTGGCGAAATTGGGCGACGGGATAATCAAGTAGTACCGCAGCGGATTTGGCGTTAAAATTCCCCAATCAAAGAGAAATGAATAAAAATTCGTTTATAGGAAGGTCGCCACTGTTTTTTAAATTATAATTCAATCTTTCGAAATCTTTTTAAAGCCGATCAAATTAGCGTGCATTTAGAGTCTTCGGTGTCTGGACGGGGGTTGGCGAGCGTAGCTCGTAGGGGGCCGAGCCCCCTAGTAATGTAAAAAAAAAATAAATAAGTCGATAATTTTAATAGTGAAAGTAGGCAACAATTATTGATTTGGATCTACTAATACATTTCATTGTACTCATTTAGTTTCATTTTGTTATTACATCGTTAATTATAGTACAGATATGAATATTTTTTTTAGTATTTTTATTTATAATTTCATTCTGTTCTTATCACAAGCGCGGCATAACTACCGCACAAGTTCGGAGCCTCAGCCTGAATGTACGGGTGACAAGACGCAGTGTAATGTTTTAGAAAAAATTGTTTTAAAATATTAATAATTTGTTTTGAACTTTTTTGTCGCACTACACGCGTTGTATATTTAACATTAAATAGCACAGTATGATTTTTTTTATTTTATGTCCACCATGGTACTTTATACACAAATTCGAAAAAAAGTGCAGCATAAATCCCGGAATTATCCTATATCACAAGGGTTTGAAATTTTTTTTGTGTGTTTGTTGCAGTTTCGATTGCTTTAGCTTTGAAGCTCTATCACGAAGTTTTTTTTATATATTATTAGTTCACCAGTATCACAGTCTCCAGCCATGCCAAACCTTTTGCAAAACATTCAAAAGCTTCAGAATTGCTAATTTGTCCGTTTTCTTTGTTCCACTCAGCAGATTACGGGAGCTCAAGTTAAAGTCAAAGGAACTCTAAAAAAAGGGATAGAAAATATTTATATGTACTCATAGTTCGGAAAGGACCGCTTGCAAACAAGGAATATGATAGTTAAAAAAAAAAGTTTTTAAAATGGATTTTGCACACAAGGAATGCGATAATGAAAAAGAAAAAAAAAAAAAAAAAAAAAAAAAAAGCTTTAAAAATGGATTTCGGTTAACCGAGAGTTTCGGTTAAAAGAGTTTCGGATAAAAGAGGTTCTACTGTACTTCTAGCAATTATTGTTCCTAGAGAGTCCTGTAATCGAATTATTTTATGTGTCCCTGTATATCAATGATGAATGCTATGCAGATCATATTTTATAAGTAAATATCTTTCTGTGCACCTTATATCCATTCCAATATGTAACATGAATAAAATACACCGCAAACGATTATTCTCCGTAGACCGTAATGTAATGGAATTCTTTTGAGTGTCCCTGTAAATGAACAATGAATGTTATCCATACCCGTAAGGAGCTACGCAAATGTAACGTTATCATTTTAGGAGGGGAGGGGTCTGGTACAAGATATCGTAAGATATCTCTAGGAAAGGAGGATATGTCTTTTGATATCGTTATCATTTTTTAACCAAACAAAATTTTCTCTTTTTATTTGTAACTTGGTCTTTACAACAAACGATTGTGTTATCTTTTTAGGTGCGTTCGTAATTATATAAATACGTAGCACCTATAGTCGTCGTTCGGTCCGTCTGTCCGCAAATAACAGAGCAAAAACTACCCAACCGAATGGTCTGAAATTTTAAATATATTATTGTTGCAAAATTGTGTCGAGTCATTTCAAATTTTATGAAGATCGGATGTATATTTCAATTACAGGGACAGTCAAAAGTTTTCCGTTACATTACGGCCAATGGGAAAAAATTATTGCAAGTGCATTTTAATGATGTTACAGCCTTTCGAACAGAAGGAAATTTATATGCACTTATGAAGTGCATTAAAATAGACATTCAGTACAATATGCGGTCCAACTTGTTTTAGTCTGTTACCTATTTTTATGAAAATACAAAGTTATTATTAAAATCATAAAATGATTGTAAAGGTATTTAATTGCAAAATAGGGAATACTCCAACTTTAGGCATTCCTATTCTTCTGTGATATGTCTATGCATATATAATCCGCTGTTCGACAGACCATATGCGAAGTATGTTTGAAATTACACTTATGTTTACTAGTAAATAAAAGAGAAAGAATGTTGTAAACCTGTTTTTTTTACATATATATATAAGAAGTTCTTCCAGCCACGCCCCGTGCGGGGGCCAGTGCAAGAAGACATTATTACTGTTGAATGCGTTATGTAAGATAAAGCTATTATTAAACACTTTTAAACAGTAACTCTTTCTTTTAAGGGTTATTTTATTTAAATTTATTTCCTATATAAAATCACAGTTTTCTGACTTCTCTCCATTTGAATCATTAAAGTATGCGAAAAAAACAATGTAAACATATATGTATATCACTCCAAGTAAAAGAAAAAAATTTCAAAAAATAAATAAAAAACAGACATTGATAACGAGATTATTAGGGGGGGGGGGATTCTACTGATGATAACGTATGATATCGTAAGGGGGGGAGGGACTCCTAAATTATCAAAATGTTGATAACGTTATGTACAGCCCCTAAGCAACTTTTAGTGTGCATACAGAGCTATATATAAATTTTAATGAGTTGGTAACGGTGAAACTTTACGAACCCTTCACTGCGCCAAGTGCCATATCTGGCACATACCTAAAAACATGAACTTTTTCATTATGTGCCATGAATTTGGCTAATACGATCACTGTAACTGATCAAGAACAATCCAAAGCATGGGATAACACTTATTTTGTCCCTGTCAGATAGCTGCATTATACAAAAAGTTATTATTTAATCTTCGGACAAAAAAAAAAAAAAAAAATTCGATCAAGCTATTAAGGTAACATTTACTTTCATTATTTTTATGGAATACTTAAAAATAATTATATAATAAAAGTTGCAGAGTGTTAAGCAGATAAAATTAACTGATTTAAGCTCATTTAGTTGCAAAATATAGCAATACAATATTTTAAAACCCTAAATGGGGCATTCTCACAATCTTTTGACTTTCAGGAATAAAAATCTGGTGAAATTAAATAATATTTAAAATGTGCTGCTAAATAATGGTGCTTAAATAACATTTTAATCTGATAGACGAATGCCTTAATGATTCAAAATAAAGAAAAAATGGTCAGCAGCGACGATGTTTTGTTATTTAACTAAAGTTTAAGTTAAACTTGTGAGTTTAATTTTCCTTATCATTTTACCCCTATAACTTTTTATTTTCTTCTAATTTTTTACTCATAATGAATTTGCATAGTACCCACGGGACATTCAAATAAGAAATAATAACAATGTAGCATTTTTAGTACAAAATGTTGGTATAACATTGTCTTAAAGGGGTGTTAAAGAAGGGACGGTAAGGTAAAAAAATAAAATCCCTGCCGGCCCGGCCTACAGGCGGAGGTAGATTTCGAAGTTAAGTATACTAATTTCACAAACAAAAACCAAATCATGATTAGAGATAAACCCACTTTAACAAATTTATCTGGCCGCTTTTGACGAGTTTTTATTCCATTTTTATATAACTGGTTTTATCACAATCATGTTAGGGCGGTATTCAAAAAAATACTTTTCCATGCTCAACAACTCGAAATTTTCTGGCATAACTCCAGATTCATTTTTAATAGGAAAAACATGAAACTTGTTGACGTGATTTTTGAAGAGATTCTGTGTTTTTAATTTTCGTTCAATTAATTAAAACTTGATATATAAACAATTATTTTCTCAGTAAGACAATATTTTTCTTTTCTAACACAATTCTCTTCGAGAAATTCCGTTCAAAATGCCCACTTTGACATCATTTTTTGAAATATATCCTGCCTCTGTCAAAAACTCGATCATTACGGTACATTATACAGTTTCTGAATAAGCGAATCTACCAATTGGATGCGTTTGAGAGCAAAAATGAATTTAAAAATGAGTCAGAAAATAAGCAGTTTGGATTTGAATACTCCCTTAATACGGTGATTTTTCCAACACAATCCGCTTCGGGAAATTCGGTGCAAAAGGCCCACTTTGACAGCATGTGTTTTAAAATGTATTCTGCCTCTATCAAAAAATTGACCATTACAGTACATTATATAGTTTCTGAGTAAGAAAAGGTACCAATTGGAAGCCTTTGAGAGTAAAAATGGATTGTTAAATGAGTCAGAAAATAAGCAGTTTGGATTTGAATACACCCTTACGATGATTTTTTTCTTCAGCCGTTATGTATTTTTAATTTGTTTTTGCTGTAAGAATTGGTCCTATCCAAAACTTGTCTATATAGATGTTGTAGATAATATTAAGAAGATATATGATAAATTCATGGGGATTTTATATCTTTCGAATTGACGGAGTTATGGATTTTTTTCTTCTTCAAACGCCCTTTTGTTTTTGTTTTTAAATTTTTTTTGTGGTACAATTGGTCCTATCAAAAACTTGTGAATATAAAAGTTGTAGATAATGTTAAGGAGATTCATGATAAAATTAATTGGATTTGATATCTTGAGAACTGACGAAGTTATGAAATTTTTTCTCCCAAAAACCATATTTTTGCGCCCCTTGATCCCATTTTTAACTTTATCAAAAATCTGTGATACATAAATTTTTGGCCCTATTTTTAGAAGTAATAAAAACTTTAAACTGATTCGATATGTACAAAATTTAAGAAATTATGGGGGTTTTTTTCTGTTTTCACAAAACCCCTTCCCTATTTCCATCCCCTTGCTCCGATTTTGCCCATTAACGAACTTGACCGAGATTTTATGCCCCTTGATTTTATGTATCAGTTTGGAAGAGATTGGTGCAGAATTGTGGAAGTTATCGTGTCCAGACGAAAGTGATATATATAGATACATACATACATATATATATATATACTAGCAGCCTAACGCCCGCTACGCTGGTCAATTTTTCTAAAGAACCTTGAATCAAACGAAATATATTTGTGAATTTGATCGTGCATTTTAAAGCAATATGGGCATTTACCTGGAATGCCCAATCTAATTGGTGAAAACAATATGAACGTTATTACGCTATTATATCTTTTGAGCCATACAAAATTTAGGCTTTTAAGGGCCAACTTCTTTCGTTGATCATTTAGTGTTAGGATTCGGTAAAGAACGATAGAACAATATGTAATATACTAAAAGGGTTCATGAAAAATTATCAATGCAAATCTCATCAGAATCTGTTAATTGGACATACTGAAAAGGCTAATCATTCATAATTTGGTTCGCCTGCTTCTAAAACATTCAGTCTTAATTCTATAATCAAGCAACCTGGCAACCAAGCAACACCAAGCGAATGATATGTGCTTTATACTAAAACATTCACTGAAAAATTAACTAACCGAGCAAGTTCCGCCGAAATCCACTTAGCAGGATCTTTTAAACTGGAAAATGTACCGAAACATTTCATAAAAATAATCTAATTAACAGTTTAAATCCCGTGAAAATTCATTCAGCGGAACCTTAAAAAAAGCCAATCTTTCGAAATTGGGTTCATCTGATTTAGATCTTTACCCATAATTATTTAATTAAGCAACGTAGAACATTATATTTTATACTAACATCTTTTCTGTAAATTATCTAGGTAACAATGTAAGCCCCATCAAAATCAATTCAGTAGAAGTAAATTTAAAAGCGGCCGGAATGATATTTCTCTTTGCATTTTATGTACATTGAGATAGTTAAATATAGCTATCATAATCACGTTAACCTGATTATCTCAGGGATGTAGGGGTAGGTATACGTCGCATCATTTCTGGATTTTTAAAGAAACTCTGCACAACTTCCATAACTATAGCATTCTAGTATACATCCTTTGTGTGTAGCGTATTATCCTCCAATTTTCTTTACTATACCACAGAGAACTTTTTCCGCATAGCTTCGTAACTAAACAATTTTGAAAGATATGATAAATATTGAAAAAATCCATGAAATGTTATCTAACTAACTGTGCAATTGTCATTAAAATCCATTCAGTAAAACTTGAAATCTTTCCTAATCGAGTTCACCTAATTCTAGAACTCTCGTAACTATTACTAAGCAACTTGGAATGATGGTTTTTAGATTAAACTATTTATGAACCAAATTTACTATCTGATAGTGTAAGTTCTGCATTTATGTTCAGTAGAATCTGAGTTATAATCAATCGGAACGAAATAGGATACGCTGGTCGGTTTCTCCAAGCGAAACTTTAATCAAACGAAATATATCGGTGTATTTGATCTTGTGTTTTATAGCAATAAATACATTTATCTCTAATGATCATCCGCGTTGCTGAAAACAATATGAACGCCATTACGGTTTTATATCTTCTAATGTCACAGGCAAAATTTGGACTGTTATGAAGCAAATCTTTTAGTTGATTATTTATAATTCAATATAAAAAAGAACGGAATAACAATATGTAGCATATTAAAATCATCCCTGAAAATTAAAAAATGCAAATCTCATCAAAATCAGTTCAGTAAAACCTTCTAATAAGACTAATTTTTCATAATCGGGTTCACCAGATAATACAACATTCAGTTATAATTCTATAGCAAAGCAACGTAGAACAATATGTGTTATATACTAAAATCTTTCCTGAAATAATATCTAACAACACTGTTAATTAATTCAGTAGAACCTTTTAAAAAGGCTAATATTTCAAAATAGGGTTAACTGATTAAAGAACTTTCGCACATAATTCTATAACTGAGCAACGTAGAATAATATGTGTTATATATGAAACACTTTCTTGAAAATTTATCTAACAATGCAAATCTTCTCAAAATTCATTGAAAAGAATTCAAGTTATAAGCGGTGGGACCGAAATTGCCATTTTTATTTTACATTTGAAGTTGATAGTTAAATATATCTTTCATAATCAAGTTAACGTGATTGTAGAATTTTTAGGAATGTAGCATAGACTATACGACGTAGACCTTCTGGTGTTTTTTAGAAACTCTGCACTCCATAGCTATAACATATATACTCTCTAATATATACCCTCTGCCTGTAGATTGTATCCTACTTTTTTTTCAACTACACCACTGAGAACTTTCCTCATAGTTCCATAACTAAAATTGTAGAATGACATTTCAAATATTGCAACAATCCCTAATATTACCTAACTGTGCAACTACAATCAAAATACGTTCAGTAGAACTTTAAATAAAAGGTAATCTTTCACATTCGGGTTCACCTAGTTTTGGAACTTTCTCTTGTAATCTAATTTTCTGCAATCTGATTTGTTGCCAAGTTTGTGCTTCAGAAAAACAATAAGCCAGAAGAAAACTTCGCTACAGAGAAGTACCATGCATGCAAGAAGTACCAACCATCCACAAAAAAATAATCTAACTAACAGTGTAAGGTCCCATCAAAATACATCCAGCAAAACTCAAATTATAAATGGGTGGAAGGAAAAGCAAATTTGCATTTTATATAATTACGGTAGATGTATCTTTCATAATTGCGTTCACCTTTCGGTATAACTTTTCCAATAGCTCTATAACTAAAACTAAGCAACGTAGAACACTGTGTGTATACATAAAAACCGTTCCAAAAACATTACTTAACTAATAGTGGCATATCCTATCAAAATATTATAAAGAATAGGAATAAAATGCAAATTTCCGTTTTAAATATGTAGTGGATAATGATAATACGATTTTCTGTAATAGAATTCATCATGAAGTTTTCGCTTCATACATAAACGATGCTTTCAACATTGTAATTAATACACCGATTGTAGAAGTATCCGATTACGGAAGATTAACCAGAAATTCCATGAGCAACTACCCAAAGAAAGGTGAATATATGGCTTTTGTGATACTTTCATGTTAGCCGGGCGCAAGTAATAAATCAACAAAGGTTGTTTCCATATCTTATTCTTATTTTATTATTTTCATTCAAAAGAAAAACATTTCACTCATTTCATTTATAATACATGCTTTACACTAATGTCATTGAAAAAGATGAAAAGTATAACAATAGGAAATAATGCCATAACTTAAAACAAAGAATTGTTTTTAATTTACATACGCGAAATGTAACTACTGCTATTGGCAATTTTAAAAATGCTAATAGCGATATTTACATACGGATACGGCTGACATAAAAGTACCCATTTTTTCTTCTTATCCAGGAGTAAGTGATAAATCGCGATGTATTATTTCAATTCCAATTTCTTCCATTAAAAAAAGTAATACTTACGCATTATTCGACCATGAGATAGATCGCCAAAAATGGTTGACAATTGCCAAACTTGTTTATCGTTTGCCAGTTACGTTCAAAAAAGTAATTTAACATTCTTAAATACATAACCTTGTTAAAAATGGCAAATTGTTTTAAGTAAATAAATAAATAAAATATATAACATAAAACTACATACTATAAACTATAATAAATAAAAATTATAATAGTAAAATTAATTTAAAACTATACTAAATAAACCATCAAATGGACAAAAAATAAGGGTTGCTGTAATTAATGTAATTGCCATGCTTGGCGCAGTTGTATCTGACATGTCCCGGATGTAAGTACCACAAAATTTTTAAAGTCGTACAAACATTGCTTTCATTTTTTGAATATTTTCGTTTTATAATGTTAATTTCTAAGTGGATCGCTTCCTTGTATGATATTTTAAATAAATTCAATATATATTTTTTCTTTTTTTCAAGGCGTTTGTATTTATTTATTTTATTTATTTATTTTTTTTTTTCAAACTCATATAGCCGGTTCAATCCTTTAACCAAAAGATTTAACAGAAAGATTTAATTTGAATTTCTTCCGTTGCTACAGTAACGGATGTATAAGATGAATGAATATGGATGAATTATCACTCATAATGTTAGGTATTTCGAGGTTTTGGCGCCAAAGACATCGCCAAATTAGAAATATATAAAATATCTCGCGAACTATTGGGTTTAAAAGAATTTAGTTAGTACCATTCGATTCAGCATACAAAAATACACCAAAATATGTTATCAGTTGAAAAATAGCTATAAAATCAGATTTTTAAGGAATTTTTTAAAAGTTCGTTCGATTTTTTACCCCCTTTAGGGGTGGAATATTAAAATATCCTTTCTTAGCGGCACTCTATGTCATAAGAAGAATTTTTACACCAAATTTCAAGACTTTAGGTTCAGTAGTTTGGGCTGCGCGTTGATTAATACAAAATTCAGACTTTCTTTTATATATATAGATATATATATATAAAGTTTTTTACTGAGGGTGGTTTTGGGCTTTAGGGGTCATGATCGGTGTAGATCTGCAAAAATTTTTCAGAAATTCCAACATAGGAACGACGCCAATAGGTAGTATTTCATGCGAAATCAACCTAAAAAGAGGATGGTATAGGAAAAAAGGGACGAAATGGGGAAAAAAAAAGACGACAAGGATGAAACGGTAAGGAAAATTACCACCTATTTTAGGCAAATCATGATAAGACTAAGTGGTAGCCACAATGTTCATTGATTTTTAGAAACGGTTATTTACATCGGATTAAATTTAAAAAAAAAATTAATTTACCTCGAATAAACCTTCGGGACGGTAAGACTACCAATAAAGCCGCGAAGCTTGTAATTGATATTTAAATGCTGATTTAAATTCTACAGTAAATTTCCTGTCAAATAATTTCAGCCATTCTTTCTCTAGCATACTTCTGCATGTTAAAAAACTTGAAAAAAGTCCTGTGGCTGCATCTGAAGTGATTTTCTGTATAACTTTAGAAGAGAGACGGTAAGGAATCTAAAACCCAGGGACAGAGTTTAAAAAATAATAACAACCCTAAAAATGTGTGCAGGTTAATTTTTTGCTACATATTTATATAAAACAATAGTTCCAGTTTCGGAAAAAAATGACATGGAATTATTGTTCTTGAAATAATTTTATACAGACAGCTCCAAACTTAAAAATCAGCATCAGGGATACGGTATAGGGGTTTTCCTGGTATTTGGACCCCCAACATTGTCCAAAACTTATTTATCTCGTTAATATTGTTATGCAATCATGCAATGGGATGTTCCTCAGTATATGAAATAAAAAAAAACACAAGAACATGTGCTAAAATAAAAGTTATTACTCAGGGACATAAAAGTCAAAAGATTGTGAGAATGCCCCAAATATGTACATATGGCTCACACCATAAAATATCAAATTTTAGCTAAAATTCTAAAATTTAATTTTTTTTTTTTACTATTTTTCCCATTCTTATACAGATATACAGATACAAAATAAAATCATAAAATATGAAAATCCGTGCAGCGAAGGGTTTAAAACCACCGCAAACGATTTTCCCCATAGGCCGTAATATAACGGCATTCTTTTGAATGTCCCCGTAAAGGAATTGTAACTTGTAACTGCTACATGCTTCATTTTTAATACCAAACATGCCACTGTGAATATCCTTAACATATTTTAATTTCATGGCGATCCGTCTATGTTTACAGGAGTTAAAGCACGGACAGGTAGTTGGCAGACAAACCGAAGTCATAAGCACTTTTCAGTTATGTTGGAAAGGATTAAAAACCAGGTTAAGTTAAATGAAAGAATGTAAAAAGTAAACACACATGTGTAGCTTTAGTTAGAATAAACACATTTTTTGACATTCCAAACCTCTCTGGTTGTCATTAATTCGATCATAAAATATTTTCTAAAAATGCTTCCATCCTAAAATGTCAAAAGTGTTCGACATTATGTGATAAAATTATCATTTATCATAATTTGCATACAGATCTGAAACAAGATAAAGCGGTCTTCATGCATGACAAGAATTGTGTATTAGGATTCTTTTAACTGTCGACGTACACTTTTGTAAAACAAATCTGAATGTTCATTTAACCGGTTTAATGGTGCGGATCATTCAGTTTCTTCACACGGAGGAAAAGAATCGCATATAGCATCTGTAGGCCAATGGTTTTTACTGCTTCCTTCTCAAATAAATAAGTAAATGTCTGTTCTTCGTAATAAAGATTCATGTGTAATTCATCTTTTAGCATATAAAAGGCTTCATTGATAAATAAGATTTGTTCACTCCATAGATAAACATACAAGATTTTACATTGCTATAGAGTTTAATGGTAACGCGAGGATGATAGTGACAATGGGGAAGAAACTTCTCATCCACGGAATATTTCTGCTATTGAGTTTATATCTTCAATGATCTTTCTTTAACCCTTTCAGGGGCAAGTAATTGCGTTTCAGTAATGTTGAATTCACACCGGAATATTCCTAAAATTTTATCACAAAATAGGAAAGAGCAATTTTGCGACTTTTTCCCATCAAAGTTAGAAAAGTAAAATTAAAAAAAAAATTTCTGGTGCAAATCTTCATTAACACTAGAACCGCCGGAAATTTTACTCAAGTGTTATAAAAATATTTTACACCAGAATTTTTATTTAAAACAATTTAACTTTTTTATTTAACTTATTTCTCTGTGATACATATTTATATTATTTTAGAAAGAAATTTCTGGTTCGAATCGAGATATTTTTATTTGGTAGCGGTCAAAATGACCGCTATGGCGGTTGTAGTGTTAATCGTAGGTGGGATAATATCCCATCGCCCTTCACGTTTTCAACAAAACGTTTTTCTTCTCTTCTTTTATTGTGTGTAAATAATCGATTTGCAATAGTAGTAAAAATAAAAATAATCTAAAAACGTTAGCTTTTTTTTTTTTTTTTTTTTTTTTTTTAACAAAAATAATAAAACGTTTGTTTCGAATGTAAACATTTTGATGAGATTTTAAGGGGAAAATAGTTACATGTTGTGTTAAAAAATATACTATATATATATATTGAATTATCTTGATGAATAATCGGCATTTACCGTTATCTTTACTTCCCCTCCCCCTTTTTTAAACTTATATTTTATACAATATTTGATAATTTTCATCTCCAAATTCGAATTGTATTATCATAATATACGTAAATTTACCATGATTACCTATACTATTATAGTTGCACTCAAAAGTATCAAGGATATTTTAATTTTCACCGTTCAAATCCGTAAATATGTAAGTGGATATTTAATTTCGTATCAGATTATTTTATTTATCTATATACCTACCAAAAACGCATAAAACATAATAAACTGTTAGTTAATATGATTATCATTTTTAGGTAGCTTTCATTACAAAAAGCTACCTATTGCAGCCGTTCGGAGGAAAGCGATTTCAAAAAATTTTGGTATATTTTCATCGATCATGACCCCCAGACCCCGAAACCACCCTCCGTTCAAAAGTTGATATATATATATATATATATATATATATATATATATATATATATCCATATATATATATATATATATCTGACCTTTGTCATACTGTAACTCTCGAATTTATGAACCGATTTGGATGTAATTCGCGGTATGTACATAGTACATACCAAAGTCTCGACCGAGTTCGTTGGCCAGCTTCATCTGCCATTTTGTTTCAAAATGGCGGCCATTTAAAAAAAAATTAAATTTAAAATTTAAAATGAGTTATCAAAGAATTGAAAATGGAAAAATATTTTTTTCTTATGTATTTGACCTTTATACAAAGATTCCAGATCAGTTTTTGTTTCGTCTATATCTTAAACAATGGCTGAGTTATAGCATTTTGAATTTCTAGCGTGGCTGACATTTTGAAACGTCCTGAATTTTGTCACCCGATAAAAGGCGTATTTATGAACCGATTTGGATGTACTTTGGTGTGTACATAGTACATACAAATATCTCGACCGAGTTCGTTGGCCAGCTTCATCCGCCATCTTGTTTCAAAATGGCGGCCATTTAAAAAAACTTTAAAAATTTTAAATTTAAAATGAGATACAAAAATATTAGAAAATGAAAAAGATTTTTTTGTATGTGTTTGACCTTAATACAGAGATCCCGGAACAGTTTTTGTTTTGTATATATCTAAAAAATGGCTGAGTTATAGCGTTTTGAATTTCTATTGTGGCTGACATTTTAAAACGACCTGATTTTTGTCACGCGATAACAAGCGTATTTATGAACCGAAGTGGATGTTACTTGGTCTGTACATAGTACATACCAATGTCTCGACCGAGTTCGTTGGCCAGCTTTATTCGCCATCTTGTTTCAAAAGGGTTGCCATTTAAAAAAATTAAATTTAAAATTTAAAATGAGGTATTAAAAAATTGGAAAATGAAAAAGATTTTTTTATGTGTTTGGCCTTGATACAAAGATTCCGGAGCAGATTTTGTTTCTAAAAATTTGTTCTTTTGTTTATATCTTAAAAAATGGTTGAATTATAGCACTTTGAATTTCTAGTATGGCTAACATTTTGAAACGGTCTTGTATTTGTCAGGCGATAACACACGTATTCGCGTATTTCCATGTGAGAAAGCATGTGGATAGTATACATCAACATCTCAGCCAAATATAAGTTACTTTAAATAAAAGCAGCAAGGATAAAGCTGACTAATTTCGCAAAATTCTCATTCATAATGATTTAGTATTGATAAAAATTAGTATTGAATCTCCTACATTCGGTTTCCACTAAATTGAGCTTCGTGTGTTTGAATAATATAAGTTTGCTTTTTTAAAATAAGGTATTTGAAAGCTACCTCTTCCTCCCGGCACTGGCCGGAAGGACTTTTTTGGAGTTATAAGGATGTTTCTTTTATGCAATTCAGTAATAGAGCATTTAAAGTTTATGACATCATCAAGCGACGATTTTAAACACTCTATCTACACTGTAAAAAAAAAAAAAAAATCTGTGAAGTTACTAAAGTTTTTCTAGGAAACTGGGATTTCTAGAACTTTTACGTAACGGCAACAACAAAAATTCATGTAACAGATAAACTTTTGCACCGAAAATCAAAAAAATTGTAATAAACCGGGAGCAGGCAGCACAATCCCTTCATAGAGTTCGCGGATGAAATTCTAGGATTACTTAAATCTTGATTCGCATATTAAAACGTAATCGGTCTGCCAAGTCATATCTTGGTGGAAAACACCTGAAAACCCGATTTTAGCGGTTGACTCGTAGGTTCACCCTTGTGTTTTCCTGCCCCCAAATGTATGAAAATATGGAGAACTGGGAGCAGGAAAACACAATCGTAGACTTACGAGTCAACCACTAAAATCGAGTTTTCATGTGTTTTCCACCAAGATAGGACTTGGCAGATCGATTGCGTTTTAACCTCTTCGGTTCCTGGGTCCCCAAACGAGGACCTCTGTTCTTTTCTTTATAAAAACTAAAATGTCGGATTTTTTTACATTTTCACATCACTTCTTAACAGCTGAATGTTTTTTTGCATTCAAAGCAAACGAATAAATGGTAGAATCTAAGCTGATTCCCACATAAAATAAATGTTATTTTCATCTGAGTTTGCAAAATGCCTAAAAATGCCCTAAAGACAATATGACCAAGAAAGTGAGAAATTTTCATAAGTACAGTAAACCCTCGATTTAACGGACTAATTGGGACTAAGATGTGTCCGTTAAATCGCAAAGTACTATATATAATATTATTTTGTTATAATTATAGTACATATATATATTATTACGTACTTGTAATTACATATATTATTACAGTGCAAATTACACATATATATATAATATATATATACAATATATACAGTGTATATACATGTATTGTATATATACAATATATGTATATACATAAATATATATTGTATATACATATATACTACTGTATATGTATATATAAACACAATACATTACTTTTAATAATACAATATTGGTAATGAAATACAAACGAATTAACACATATGCAACTTTTATGCATGCATAGAACGAAAAGCATATCACATGGCCGCATAGGTCGCCAGCATCATTGCGCATGCTTAGAACGAAAACCACGCTCCAGTGAGAATCAAAGCGCGCGCGTTCGGCGTTTCGTGTTCTTTCCCTTTTTTTAAGGTTTCGTTCATTTGATCACGAGATATTGTGTCGCCACAGATATAATAAATATTTTTTTATTTTACCGAGAAATCGCTTTTTAAAAATAGTAAAAAGAAATGCTTTGTCGTTGTTCATTGCTTGATTTTTTACATATAAAAGCTTAAAAGAGGGTTGCGTGTTGATTCTCAAGTAGGGGAGGGGGGGACAGTAATACTTTTTTTTTTTCGAAGCGTGTTTCATCGTTTTAGAAGCTGTTTTATCATGGAGGCTTCCAGTAAATAATTGTGATAAATAAATATTTGACATTTGTCAAATATAAAAATTTTAAATACGGGCGTTGAATTTCAGGTTAGGGAGAGGGGAATAATTTTAAATTAACGATTTTGATTTGTTAATTTAAGAATAAAGTGTTTTAAAAGGGATATTAAACGAAACCCTCTGTGCGATCTGCGATCACACTTACCCACTTGTTTTACTTTAATTTTTGTTTAATTTTTAATTTTTTTAAAAATTTAAATTAGTCCGTTGAATCCGAAGCCCGTTGGACCGAGGTCCGTTAAATCGAGGGTTTACTGCATTTAACTTAAATCTTTTACAATAAAAAGTTTTGAGGATTTGTAGATTATTTACTTCTTTAAAGCTCTTAAATTTGTGATTGCGTTAATTTAGGTTAATGGTTATTAAATTGATGTTTTAAGGGGGTTTGTAGTTTTAGATCCATATTTTTGAAAGTAAATTACTAAGCGCCTAAAGGATCCATTTCAGAAAAGATATTTTCTCTGCCATTTACAATGTCATTTTGTTTGGAAAAAAACAATGAATAAGCATTTATATTAATATTTTAGCTTTGGAACTGAAGAGGTTAATATGCGAATTAAGATTTAACTAATCCTAGAATTTCATCCGTAAACTCGATGAGGTGATTATCTGTGCTTCCGGCTCCCAGTCTGTAAGGTTACTAAGAATTTTTTGGGAAACTGGGATGCCTAGAACTTTTCATGCAACTGCCACCAGGGTTACAGATAAAATTTTAGTAAGATTACTGTAATTTTAGCAGATTCATTTGTAAAGCTACAGATTTCTGTTGCTTTACAAAAACTAGTTTTGCAGATTTACAGCTTTTTTTGTACAGTAGTAAGCATGTAACTTTACATCTGTAGAGTTACAGATTTATTTTTACAGTGTACCGAACAAATTGAGATAGAGACTTGAAATTTGGTATGTACTTAGAATGTAATAGTGCGACAAAGCCTATGAAATTTCAGTAACCTTAGTTACACAGAACTATTTTTTAGGACTTTCAAAATATTCATTCTGATGAAGCGTATAAAAAATTTTTCGGAATTATTTCTTTTAAAGAATGAATGTAACATAACTTTTACATAAAGAATCAAGTTGGTCGAACAATCAGTTGCCTTGATATTTGCGATCATAATTTCCACTTTATTTTATATTATACATATCCATGATGGGTAAGTATTACGGTAGCTCCCAACGACTAGTTTTGCTTAGCGATAAGTAGATGATTGCAATTAACTACTTCTCTCCAATAAATGAAAATTAAACCACGTTTCAACTTTTTTTGGGACACCCTTTTATAAATACTATATGCTCTACAAACAACGTTAACACTTTACCATTAACAGAAAACTGTATTTAATATATCAATTTTAATGTCAGAAGAAAATTGTAGGTAATTATCGGGGCTTACCCGTTCCGTGCTAATTAACTCGACAGTCTAATGATTTTAAACATGTACAATTTCAATTTTTATTTAAGAAAATAGAATTGGCACTTTCAATTTTTAATTCATCTTTAAGGAAATAATGCCTTATAAACTCGACGTTAATTAATCCATTGTTCGTTGGTTTTTCTTTTTCTTTTTTTAACACTTTCCAACATAGTTGGAAAGTGTTTAAGAATTCGGTTTGTCTATCCACGCTCTAACTCGCGTAAATATGCTTGGATTTTCATGCAATTGATAAATGTTAATGATGGTTACAGTGGCATGTTCGGTATTGAATAGGAAGTGTGTAGAACTAATCATTCATTTACAGGGGCACTCAAAATAATACCGTTTCATTGTGGTCAATGGGAAAAATCATTTGCGATGTATTTTAATGAGATTACGTTATTTTTATTGTATTGAAATTGCTATAAATCACTGAATTTCACTACTAGAGGATTACTATAGAATAAAACATTCATAGCAATTATCGTTCATTTACAGGTTCACACGAAAGAAATCGGTTACAGTGATGTCTTTGAGCAATAATTGCTGGAAATGCGTTTTCAAATGCGGTATGCGCTTTTAAATGTAACTAATCTTTTGCATCTTACTGGTTGTGTATAAATTCTATACCTTGTATACAGGGCTTCACAAAAGAATTCAGCACCATTCTCCTTATTAGAGGAAACTGCTGAAACAGAATTTTCAACTGTGATATGTATTTCCTGACTTAACTAAAATTTTGCATGCAGATAGTTCATAGATACAAATCTTTCTATTACTAGCTAAAGTACCCGGCGTTGCCCGTAATTTTAAGAATGTTCGTTTTAAAAAATCAATTTCAAAATCAAACATACAGTACAAAACAAACAATAAAAGAAAGCCATCTTTATTTCAGTTCTTCACTAAAAATGAACTCAAAGGACCTAAACCTTTGTGTAAATTCTAATATACATGCATGCACATATATATATGTGGAATAGATTTAAAAAATGGCGAAAACAAACTCAGATAACCTCAAAATGTTAAAATATGTCAATATTCCCATAATCGGGTTTTTATAATGTTCCGAAACGTTTTTTAAAACTCATATGACTTTATATATTCACCTGCTGGCGTCCATTATATTTCCAAAACGACGTAATATTAACTTTTTTTAATCCGTCAAACTATTTATTTCATTTTCATTTTTCACGTGGAAATCTTGCAATATAAAATTTATGACGCAATATTCACTTTTTTTTTAGATTCGTCAATTTATTTCATTTTCATTTTTCTCGTAGAAATCTTGCAATAGAAAAGCAATAGTGGTGGTAAGAATTTTATTGTGGATTTTTAATTGTTGGCAACTGGCTATAACGAAATTTTTTTTTTTTATTTGATGGAAAATTGCTGTTAAATGGGTGGTTTTTTATTAATTAAAAAATTAATTATAGTATATTTGGATTCCGGATTATTTTAATTGCCTCGCCGTGTTTTAATACACATGTATGTAACATTTCACATTTCTGTTTTCCAAACTGTGGATTTGTATAGAATTACAGATAGATAGACAAATTTTCTTTTTTATGTGTTAGATATACAGGGCTGCTCAAAGAATTCGGATAATTTTCCGATTGCAAAAGATGGAAATTGTTGAAATTGGGTTTTTTAATTTGAATGTTGAAATTGTTCATTAGACATCCTATTTCAGGTATTAAACGATGAAATTTTGTTACATTATTCTGAATGAGTTGGAAAATGTTTCATAATCTACGTTCATAATTACGTATTTTCTTTTTCTTGTTTGAGGCTGTTTTCTTTTATAAAGCACTCTGTTGGTTTTACTGCAATCCCTCTAGTATAGTCATTTAGCATTCAATTTATTATCAATATTAATTCAATTTATATCAAATATCAACCTGTACAGGTATCCCTCGACTTACGTATTATGCGACTTACGTAAATCCGCAGTTACGTAATAAATCTCGAAAAGTTCATTTATGAACTAGCGCATCTGATATGCATTTGCATACTTTGATAATTATTTTATGAATGAAATGTGCAGATAAAAAACACAACCACAGTATAGTTTTATATATTACCGAGAGTTATATTTTTATTGGGATATACAATTAAACTTTTTAACAAAACAAACTCAAATCTAATTAAAATGAGACAAAGTATCCGGGGTTCAACCGTAACAATTATGTTAGCTGAATTCAAGCCAGAATGAAAGCAAATTTTAAAGTTTCGAAGAAGAGAAACGAGCTTATTTTTTTTTCATCTAGCTTCACCTGTTCGTTTAATTTACCGGGTGTCCTAAAAAGGACTGGCTGATTTTTAAATTCAATAACTTGCAAACGGTGACAGATATTTTAAAAATTCTTGCAGGAGGGTTATGCATGAGGTCAAAAGTTTTTTTACAGTGATTTTCGATTTTAGTTCGAATTACAAACGGTAGATGGCGCTGTAAGCAATAGGCCTAAATACAGGCTCAATTTTTGGTACTTTGGGACCCACTCAATACGTTATAATCTCCTTTTTCTGCATGGAAGAAGAGAAAGGCCAAAAAAATCGAGCCTGCATTTAAAGCCTATTGCTTACAGCTTCATCTATTGTTTGTAATTCGAACTAAAATCGAAAATTACTGTAAAAAGACTTTTGACCTTATGCATAGCCCTCCTGCAAGAATTTTTTTAATATCTGTCACCGTTTGCGAGTTATTGAATTTTAAAATCAGTCAGTCCTTTTTAGGACACCTGGCAGATTGAATATTGTTTAAATCAATTCATCAATGTTAAATTTATAAATCCCGCATTCGATAAGAGGTTTTTTATTTAAAAAGTGTTCTTTCAGTTTGTTTTTATATTTTTTGATGCTTTTATACTTTATATCCGAATAAATACTGCTGCATGATGCTTTATTTATAAAATAATCTGTGTAAATAATATATTTATATTATTTTCATAAATAAGAGGCTGTACTAAATTTTAAGTCGTTAAAAATTATCATCGTTCTCTTTGTTAATATTTATTTATATATAATAAATATTGCCATTTCTTACGTAATTTTACCTAATCAATTTACGAATTCGACTTACGTAAAATTCAAGTTACTTAAAAGTTTGTAGAACGCATTACTTGCGTAAGTCGGAGGATGCCTGTATGTTCATTTAGTATTCTGTTTATCATCAATATTATTATTATTAAAAATATTCTAACACATTTTAGAACTAAGTTGAGGGAAGTACAAAACGTGCTATAGTGTGTCGGTCATTGCCTAGCATTTTTATTCAGTTAGCCATTTAAACAAAATCTATACATTCTATATATCTATATATAATCATTATCGTGATGATTTATGGAATTGTTTTAACGAAATTTTATATGGTATATATTTTAATTTAACATGGCACCTGAGCATCGAACTTAAATATGCAGTAAATAATTTATGTATATATATATATATATATATATATATATATATATATAGTCATTTTAATTCACAATATGAAATAATCCGTATTTACGATTCAGCTAACAGTCATCATTAGACAATTTTATCAATCTATATCTTTTAAATTATATCTAAAAGATTGTTTTTAATAACAAAGTAAAATTTCTTCACAACAAATTCTTAAAATCCTTTCATTACAGAAAAATCGAGATGTGGTTCAATGGTCCATTCAATAAAATTTTGGAGCTTGTTTTGATTGGGACTTCGGCGAGAAATGACTTTGGCAAGAGAAGGAAAATTTTCACATATTTTTTCTAGCAACCTTTCACTATTTCATACTCAAAATCAATTTTGTTCAATATTTATACTATTTATCTACTATACACAGTGTGTCCACTCTCAACGGCGTCCAATGGCTAATTCCTAAACAGTTAGTTATAGACATATAATTCCAATTAAAAAAATGCTTTACAGGAGGTAAAGAAATATTTTAAAAGCGATTTGGGTCAATAAAAACATTTCTTTAAAAAATTACGAAATTTAAATTTTTATACGGTCCCCGGGTCCTATAAGTTATATTTAGTAAAATTGTCCTGTTACACTGACAAGTAAGACAAAAAAAAGTCCCGTTGTTCTACGATTAAAATTGACCGAGTAATAGCTGTTTAAAGTTGGAGCATATTTTTTGCTGCAAATTAGCGGTCATTCACAAATTTAGTAGAAATATTATTTCGTCAGATATATTAAAAAAATGGTTGAGAGAAAAATTAACACTGCAATATAAATTTGAAATCTTTAATCATTCTGACATATTAATGCAAAATATATAATATGTAATAAACATATTAGAAGAAAAAAAACCCACAATTTTTGTTAAATAAAACGATGAAAATTAATAGCCATATTTCTTTACAAAATGATACATATTTAAAAATGTTATTAGATTACACTAGCCTGTAAAAGTTGGGTTATGTCATGTTTTTTAGCTTTTGATGATTGATTCTTATGTATTCTGTACCGCTGAATTCGAAAGTGACCTTCATTTTTTACCATCACTTAAAGATTTTTCGCAAATCATAAATTTTAAAGTTAAAAAAAGAAAAAAATAGACGTGATTGTTGTGTTTTTAACTTTTGATAATTGATTGTTATGTATTTTTTACCGCTGAATCCGAAAATTACCTTCATTTTTAACCATCACGTCAGGATTTTACGCAAATTGTAAATTTCAAAGTTAAAAAGTTCAAAGTTAAAATTGAATCTTCTTCCCCACCTCATCGAACCCCTTAGCTGTTTAGCTGTAAGAATCACAGTCTAAGCCAAAAAATTCAATAAATTATTGAATAAAATAAAATAAAATAAAATAAAAAAGTTTTACATGTGTTTTACAGTATAAGGTTTTCGCTGTATTTTAACTTTGACATTTACAATTTGCAAACAAATTCTAACGTGATGGTTAAAAATGAAGGACATTTTCAGATTCAGTGCTAAAAAGTAGATAAAAATCAATTATCAGAAGTTAAAAATCACAGCCATCTCCTCTATTTCAAAGTATCCGATTTTTGTATTTTTTTAACTTTGACAATTTACGATTTGTAAAAAATCCTGACATGATGGTTAAAAATGACATGATGGTTACTCAGACATGATGGCTAATTTTTGTATTCAGTGCACATACATAAAAGTTAAAAAACACAACCATCGTAGCCTTGTGTTATCTAATCTAAAACTTTTTATTAAACTTCTTGGCAGTAATCTATTCAAAAGTTTTTGTGTTTTCCTGTAAAATCCTGTAAAGTATAAATGGTAACCACCGAAATACATAATAATATTAGATTGTCATCGGATTTACATCAGAATGTAAAATTTAATCTCGATGGAATATTTGAAAGTGAGTTCAAATTCGAGCTCAAATTTTGAACTGGAAAACCATACATTAGGTCGTTGAAGTTAAATAAAAGCTTTTAAAAATAACATAATGTTTTGTTAAAAGAAATTATGAAAAGATACTGTCTCAAATCCTTAGAAAATAAAACATATGTTAAAGTACAATTATTTTAGCCAATCTAAAATTTAATTAAAGTTAACTCAAGCGTAATACTTTTAAGATTTTTTTCAAAGCGCAGATACACTTGAAATAAGTTCTTCGAATACTTTAAGCACTTGGTATATGATCCCTCAAACCATGACCTAGCTGATTTGTGTTCAGATGCGGGAAAGTGGTATAAGTCATGTATTTTTAAAGTTTCATAACTCTGTCAATTTTAGTGTTATATGAACGAGACTCTTTTTGTCTTACTTGTCAGTGTAATAGGAAATTTTTACTAAATATAACTTACAGGACCGGGGGACCGTATAAAAATTTAAATTTTGTTATTTAAAAAAAAATGTTTTTATTGATTCAAATCGCTTTTAAAATGTTTCTTTACCTCATTTAAAACATTTTTGTAATTGGGAATTTCGTTCCGGCTGCTTATAACTTGAGTTCTACTTCACGGGATTTCAATGAGACTTGCCCTGTATAAGATAGATAATTTTTCAGGGAAGATTTTAGTATGTTGCAAATTGTTCTACGATGCTTAGATATAAAATTATGAGGGAAAGTTCTATAATCAATCGAACCCGATTATGAAAGATTAGCCTTTGTGAAAAGTTCTACAGAACGGATTTTAATGAGAACTGCAATGTTACTTAGATAACTTTTTTAGGGATGGTTTTAGTCCATTGCAAAACGTTCTATTGTTCTTTACCGAACCCTACTGTAAATGATAAACTAAAAGTGTTGATCCTTAACAACAGAAAAAATTGTCTGACATTAGAAAATATAATAACGTAATAGCATTCGTATCGTTTTCAGCAATGCGGGAGAACCTTCCAGCTAAAGGCCCATATATTGCTTGAAAACACATGGTCAAATTCGCCGATATATTTAATTTGATTCAAGGTTCGTTTCGAGAAACCGAACAGTATAGCGGGTGAAGCCTGCTAGTTTAATATAAAGAAGTCATTTATATATTTTTATATACATGCAGAAGTAATTTATGTAACACATAAAATTAGTGTGAATTTTTTTAATATACAGGGTGTCCATAATTATACTACCCTAATTTAAAGTTGTTTACATACGAAACTACTGGCCAGAAAGCTCTGAAATTTTGGACATAATGAAGGAATGGGAATTTATTTGAGCGAAAAAAAAATTAGTTCAAAATTTTGCCACCAGAGGGCGTTTTATATAAATTACACATTTAGCCCCCGCTCACTGAATACTAGGCCTGAGCTCTGAGTAAAAAATGGCGGCCGTCATAGGATGATTTTTTTTTCAAAGTTTGTACGGTCCGTTCAATTCGAACACCAACATTTTTTTAAAGTTTTTAAGCTTTTTTTTTCAGGGGGCGGTTTCTATATTTGTCTTATATAATCTGATAAAAATAAAGCATGAAAACTTTTTAAAAATGTGTAATTCATTATAAAATGCCCTCTAGTGTCGAAATTTTGAACTAAAATATTTGTTTAGCTCAAACAAATTCCCATTCCTTCATTATGTCCGGCACAAAATGTCACAACTTAATGAACAATAGTTTTGTCTATAGACAACTTTAAAGTAGGGTCGTTTAATTATGGACACCCTGTATGTATAAACAAGAATAAAAGTTCACCAGGTTTGTTTGTATAGCGGTCTATATACAGTAAATTCTGTCTAAGGCGGACTCTGTATAAGCCGGAAATCTGTCTACCGCGGAAAATTTTTCAAGTCCCGGCGAACCCATAGAAAATTACATTAATTCATGCTGCATAAGGCGGAATCTGTCTGACGCGGAAACGGAAAGGATTTTAAGGTCCCACCGAAACCAAAATTTTGCATAAGGCGGAAAAAGGATAATTTAAAAATGAAAAGCGTTTTGTTTATTAAACTTTAAAACTGATAAGTCAAATAACTCAATGTCGAGCATGTTAGCTAAAATTCCGTAAGCTTTTAAAAAAGTTAATTCAAAAGAACAGAAACTTTAAATTTTAAGGAATTTATGCTTATGCCATTTTTTCATATGCAAAATTGCATCTAAAAGTTAATATTTCTAGTAAAATGAACATTTATGAAAATGATTACGTATTTTCGAAAGCACAATATATTATACTTTAAGATTGTACTCAAATTCAAAATTATAGCGTTCTTTCTCATTCTCGAAGTTTTTTTTTTTTTTTTTTTTTTTTTTGGTGTGTATAAACTTCCAATATGAATGTATTACAGCAGTACTAAGAAATTGAATAAAGTTTCTCATTTATCTTTAAAAAGACAAAGGATCTTTCAGAATTTCAGTTTTCAACCGATTTTCTAGTCAGGAGAATCAATAAAAAATCGTCATCTTCCAGGGATTTTTTTTTTTTGGGGGGGGGGGGGGGGCGGGGGGAGCTTTTTTGCATAAGCCGGAATATTGTCTACCACGGAAATTTTTCTCAGTCCCGACCGATTCCGCCTTAGACAGAGTTTACTGTAGCTTGGAAACAAATCTCACTTTCTTAAGCCCGAATTCTACTAAGCTTTTAAAAAATACCGCCAAGGCACCTATAGCAAAAAAGTACCATAATCAACGACCGACACACAATATACCCTACAAGGCCAAACTTCACTATATACTTTCGATTTTACACGGTTTGTCACATATCTGGAGAAATACTTCACGAATATTTCTGGAACTTCAGGAATATAAAGAACGGTTTCAGCTCATATTTTTACTTTCTTCTATCTTTACAAGAAGAAAGTATTGGATTCGTGAAAAATTTCGACTTCCGGTTATCGATGGATTTATACGTTTTAAAAGGTCCTGAACAAGATTTGAGGCAATTTTTAGAAAATATCTGTCTGGGAGTATGTCTGTCACTCTGTGAGTCTGTCTGTATGTGACAAAAATTTTGTGGTGAACTCAAGAAACTCAAGAACTAATGCACGGAATTTCATAAAACTTTAGATTCAGTTGGACCTTGATATAAACTGGTGCTGATTAGTTTTTGGTGTAAATCATACAACAGGTGTTGCTGCTATGCTGAATTTTTCACTATTTTTTCAATTCCTTTATCTGAAGAACTAATGCATGCAATTTAATCAAACTTAATATTCTGTTACATTTTCACGTAAATAGATCCTTATTAGGCGTTGGTATATATTGAAAAAAAAAGTGTTTATTTTATACTGTTTGGGTTGGAAATTTTGGTTGCGGATATCTAAGAAGGTGGATTCCGAAATACAATGATTTCTTCAGAACAATGCCATACTTATATCTCCTTCTTAAATGCATCCTATTCAACGAACCTATATACCTTTACAATCCTCATGATGGGCATAGATTGTCATTTAATTTTGGCATTGTGATAGCAAATTTTGAAGTATTATTATGTATGAGGTAGAAGAAAGTCTTAGTATTGGTACATCCGACTAGTTCAACGAAGATTTGATCACGAGAGCAATTAATAGGCCAACAACAAATAGAAGAAAATAAATAATATTTGTGATCACCCTGTAAAATAAAATGCACGGAATGATCTGTCGCTGCAGCATATGATTGTGCGGATATTATACAACATCTACGTTCATTTGTGTAAGAATAGCACGTATATACATGGAGAAGTGAGGATTTCTTTAAAAAGTTCAAGACATCTTTTTTTGTTTATAGCATGCAGGGTTTTCAACCAAATTTAACGCTATTTTTTTAAAAAATTGACCCAAGCATGCAAAAAATTGAATATAAATTGAATTGAATATAAATTGAAAACTAAATGAAAATCCCCCCCCCCTCCCGCACACACACACACACACAAAAAAAAGCAAAGTAAAAGAAAAGAAAAAAAGGCATTGAACCTGTTAAGAACTTGGTCGGATTTAAGTCACGCTTTGACTTATTTAAGGCGAATTCGGATAATTTTTGAAAGAAAAAAATTGTAAAACATTGATTTTTGTTGGTTTTTATTTAACTGGAATTTTTTTTATTTTGATCATCTTCAATGTCCGTTAACAATGTACTAACTTCGGTAAATAAATCAGATATACATATTCACCACGGGCGACGAAATATAAATGTTGTTTATAGTCTTAGTCAATAAAAATTTAAACATTTAAAAACTACGACTGACTCACTATTGTACGCTCAATATACATTCCACAACCAAACCAATAAACGAAAGATACTCACTCAGTTATGTGAAAAATCTCTAAAATAATGATTTAATGATATATTAAAATTTAACAACCAACATAAGGAACCTTTTATACTCTTATCCATAGCATATCTCGAAAAATTTTGAAAAATTTTAATAATAATAAATAATAAATAATAATTGTAACAATAATAATAATAATAAAATAAATAGTAATAATAACAATAATAATAACAGTTCAAATAATAAAATGCTTTATGGACTCGTTTCTATTGTCAATAAACTAAAAATTACAAAATGAGAACCAGATTTGTACCGAACGTACATAAAAATCTTATTTATAAATCATTAATAAGGATTTTGCGGATACGTTATAATAAATATTTTAGAAGTCGAACTTATAATAAGTAACGATCATTTTAATAAAAATTCTGTAAAAATTAATTCGTTATTGAATTATATTTTAATCTTCCTGCCACGTTAGAATATTGGTAAATATTTTTTCTGAATTTTTTTGAAAATACACTCCGAAAAAGTTGTCCTACTCTAACATAGGACCACAGGCACATCAATTTGAAATTCAAAATCATTCCTTTTATTTTCACTATATCGGCATCTATGTTGCCGCAGTGTATATGTCAAAACTGTTTAAGGAAAATTCTTTTATTAACACTAATAATAATAATAAACATTGGCTATTCTAAAAGAATACGTTGAACATATTCCGGTAAAATCAGCATGTAAGTCTCTGGAAATATCCTTTAACAATTAAAAATAAAATAATCCGTAAAATATGATAAATAAATAATCAACAAGCCTTTTAAAAAATTATTAATTTATTTCAAAGTCTACTTTAAAACTGTACAGTAAAATCTCCGAAAAACGGGCACCTTTAAGAACACGGAATTCGTCCGCTATTTGCAGGTGTACGATATTCGGATGTAAAAATGTTTAAATACAGCAAAAGTTCCAAATAATGAACACGTACGGAACGCGGAATTTTTCCGCTATTTAGAGATGTGCGCTATTTAGATGCAAAAACCTTTAAATACAGTCGAACTTCGCCATAACGAACCCCTATTTAACGAAGTTTTCTACTTAACGAAATTTTCTGCTGAAGCTTGACTTTGAACGCCATTAGCATGCAAATTAATCTCCCTATTCCGAAAAATATATTCTATATAACGAAGTTTATTCCACTTTTGTGTGAGTACAACATTTAAACAGAGATGTGTGTTGCGATGGATGTATGGATGTATTTCAGCGGATTGTATGAAAATGAAATTTTTCATTTATTTAATCATTTTCATTAAAAAAAAATAAATAAATGCTAAAAGCCTTCGATACAATAAGAAGGGGATTCCAGTTTCTCGAGAATGTTACAGTTGAATTGTTTGGGTACTTATAAAAACGCGAAATTTTTTATAAACTTCGTATTTTTTTTAAAAGAAACTTGTACAAAGTAATATTAAAGACTATTTTAAAGTTAAGGAATTGAAATACTGAGAAAAAAGAGAAAAGTTACGATACGCTTCCGTTTTTGTTTACTTTATTATTGGTTTTTTTAGACATTATTCTAATTAATTTTTTCTTATATGTCTACATTGCATAAAAAAAGTTACTGCCAGAATTAAAATACATTTTTTTCAATATTTCCATTTTGTGTCTATTTTTCATTTTATGCACGTGTGTTTTATTGTACGAATTTCATGAATTTCAGTTGATTTCTATTTAACGAATTTTCTCCATAACGAAGTGTGTAAGTGTAACGATGAGACTTCGTTAAATGGAAATTTCACTGTATATAGGAGTTGGGGATAGAAAAAATGTCCGCTAAATAGAGGTATCCACATTCGGCGGTGTCCGCTATGGAAGTTTTATTGTAAATAGGTGTTGGGGATCGGGAAAATGTCCGCTATGGAAGTTTTATTGTAAATAGGTGTTGGGGATCGGGAAAAATGTCCGCTATGGAAGTTTTATTGTAAATAGGTATTGGGGATCGGGGAAAAGGTCCGCTATTAAAGAGGTGTCCGTTATGGATGTTTTACATTATTTAAACATTTTACATCTGAATAGTGGACACCTCCAAATAGTGGACGAATTGCGTGCTCCGGCAGTGACCGTTATTCGGAGGTTTTATTGTAATACATCTGAATAACATCAGTAGTATTTAAAAAAAAAATTATTAAAATAATTATAAATTATAATTATTGTTATATTAAATAGTTATAATTTATGAATACTATTATAGTAATAATATACAAATTGATTTCTTCTTAGAATGATTTTACATAACATAAAATATTTAAGAAAATTTAAAATAACTTTACAAATTTTCATAATTGATTTTTTTTAAATTAAATTACGAATTTTGTTACTTATTTTTCTTTTCTTTTAGAAACAAAAAGAAAAAGAAAACATGAAAAATTTAAGATGAAAAGAAACAAAATAATTGCTATCATAATGATTTTATATTAAAATAATTTTAAAAAAAAATTCAGCATAAATTCCGAAATTTCCAAAATTATTATTTTTTTTTTTTTTACTATAAAAAAAGAAAAAAAGCAAAGAAAAAGGAATTATTGTTATAATGATTATATATTAAAAATTTTACAGGTAATATATTATTATTAATATTAAAACTATTGGTAAATTATATGAAAGAACGACTACTAGAAATATATATATATTTCGTCCTGGAAATATTTCACAAGGCCTAAATAAAATACTTTGTTTTTTTTTGTAATTTTACGTGTAACGATTTAGAATCTAAACTATTTTTTAATTATCTTAAACTCCTCTATGCACTACAAATATGAAAATCATAAACAGAAAACAAATAAATAACCATTTCATTTTTATACAATTTCTCCACAGACCATTAATCATAATATATATCTATATTAACAAATATCCGCTTACCTTATATCACAGTAAAAGTTATATCCCGCTTGATTTGAAAATCAAATGCATTGTATATTATTTTATGCTACGCGGGAATTCCTCTCTCCGAAACCCATTTGACAGCAACGAAGCCTATTGGTTGTTGAAGAAATGATGTCAGCTGACATTGACTCTCAGTAATCGTTCATTCGAAAGTGAATGAAACAGATTCGATGAAAACTCCTCGTCACTGTGAATGAACAGGGAAATGTTTTCTTTGAAGATCGGCACCGAGCGTTCTTCTTTTAATCAGGTTTTTAAAAAAGAAAATAAAATATGAATTTGCAATTGCAGGTGCAATTCATTTAAAGATGGTTAATTACTTCTTTAGTAGATATATAGATCATTTTTTATCGTCTGCCAACGAAAGTGGCAGCATCGTAACTCCACATATTCAGCGTCCTGGATCCAAGTTCAATAGGTACTTCTTCTTCAGAAAATATTTCCCAAAATTTGTTTTGAAGTATAAAATGTGTAATATGAACTTTAAAAGTTCACTGTTTTACTTAAAAGGCGACTAAAATAATAAAAGAGATGTTACAAGTTAAAAATATACATTTTATTTAAAAACTTCTTAGTACTTTCAGACTTTGTCAAGCCCTTCATCAGAGAATAATATAATAACTAATTGCTGTTTATTTATACAAATACGTCACTTCGTTTTGAAAATGAGAGACCCAAAAATTATTAGAGTTGAAAGTTGAAGTAGCAGTTTCTTAGATTGAACTTAATTACAGAAATTATATATTACAGTAGAACCTCGATTATCCGAAGAAATTGGGACCGACCCTCTTTCGGAAAACCGAGAATGCTTCTATTTTCAGATTAAGGAGAAATATATACAATATTTCTTATTATGGTAACAAGTACTTAATAACAATAAAGCAATAGCAAAATAGAAACAAGAATCAATTACCTAAATTTTAATTTTGAAATTAAATACCTTTTACGTATTACACAAGGGTTTGAAAAATGTTTTGTTTGTCGCAGTTTCGATTGCCTTTGCTTTGAAGCTCTATAACGGAGTTTTTTAATATTATTAGTTCACCAGTATCACAGTCTTTCAGCTGCCTCAGCCATGCCAAACCTTTTGCAAAACATTCAAAAGCTTCAGAATTGCTAATTTGTTCGTTTTCTTCGTTCCACTCCGCAACTTACGGGAGCTCAAGTTAAGTTCAAAGGAACTCTAAGAAAGGGGATCGAAAATATTTATATGTACTCATAGTTAAGAAAGGACCGCTTGCACACAAGGAATATGACAGTTAAAAAAAAAAAAAAAAGCTTTCTAAATGGATTTTGCACACAAGGAATGTGATAGTAAAAAAAAAAAAAAAAGAAAGAAAAAAGAAAGAAAAAAGAGCTTTAAAAATGGATTTCGGTTAATCAAAAATTTCGGTTAAAAGAGTTTCGGATAAAAGAGGTTCTACTGTAATATTAACTGCAGTACCATCTACAGTAATTCATCTCGAACAATTAATGGCTCTCTCATTTTCAAAACGAAATAAGCTATTTGTATGAATAAACAACAATATTATTCTCTGATGAAGGGCTTGGGAAAGCCTGAAAGTACTACGAAGTTTTAAAATAAAATGTATATTTTTAGCTTGAAACATCTCTTTTATTATTTTAGTCGCCTTTTAAGTAAAACAGTGAACTTTTTAAAGTTCATATTACACATTTTATGTTTGAATCAAGGTGAAATATTACGTTTCGTCTTATGATTTTATTTGTTTTGAAGTTTTACATGACATCTTCTACTAACTGCTTTAGATACAGGGTGTTGCCGAATTCGACCGTCAAATTCAAAGGGGTAATAGTATGCATTAAGAGGAACAAAAATTGCAATGGAACATGGTGCCGCAAACAACCTATTTAATCAAAGATACTGGGTATTCTACCCAAACTCTACTTGAGTTACCGATAATAACTTACAGAAAACTGAAGTATATTAGGGTCTGTGTATATATATAACGTTATCACTTTATGTGTGGGGGAGGTCTGACGCATGATATCATAAGATATCTCTAGGGGGAGGGGGAGTTTGTCTTTTGATATCTTTATCATTTTTTATTCAACCAAAATTTCCGCTTTTTATTTGTAACTTGTTCTTTACATCAAAAAAGTCTGCAATCCTTTTTAGTCTGTTATCTATTTTTGTGAAAATACAAAGTTATTATTAAAATCATTAAATGACTATAAAATTATTTTTCGAGAAACCGGGTGCGAAGTATGTTTGAAATTAGGGCTGGGTTATTTATCAATATTTCGACATATATTGATATGTCTTAACTATCGCAGTAACAATATCTAAACTTTGACTCTGTTGATATATCCCAATAAAATAACAGTGTTTAGAAAACACTGCAATTATGAACACGAGCCCCGAAAAAAATATCGTCAAGTATCTTAAAACTCAATAAAATCACCGCCAGAGCCCCGAAAAAAAAAAACCATTCTATTTCAATGTCTTCAACCTCCTGCCTCATCCAAAACAAAAAATCTACCTCTATAATCTTTTTTTCCGCTGACTATCTCCGTTAGAAATTATCCTAATCATTGCGATACTTTCCTTCACTGTAAACCTAGATTTCTTTCGACTGTCTGCGTAAAATACTGAATAACACTTATCGTCCGTTCTTCTGTTGCTGGCCTACACCTATTGCAATAACTCCAGATATTGATACATTATGAATATTCACATGAGTACTGGTTATTCGTTGTCGCGTTTGATACAGAAGATAGCTGGTTATCATCGAGTCTATACCTGAGCAGTTGAAATGCTCGCCTTGCGAGCAACCAATCAGAGCCCGTTAATAGGAAAATTGTTTTGTTACAAACAAGTTGGTGAAAAGCTCAAGGTCAAAGCAGTCATTCATTGTGATGATTGATTGTTTTAAGAAGAGCTTCCGAGTCAGTAATGCTTAATGTTATTGTACCTCGTTCTTTCTTCTTTGTCGTTTTCTCTCGAGGGAATTTAATATATCCTCTCTTGATATTTTTCAGCTATGAATGTTTAGCAAAAAACAAAATTTAAATTAATATAAAACTATTCCCAGATGTGATATGAGTATTTATATATTTTTTAAATGTTTCAATGTTGTTTTCTTGTAGTAAATAGGTAGGGAGATATAACTACAGTGATTTTTTTTCTATTAACAATGAATTGATTCCTTAGAGAAAAATTGAAAAGCAACATATCTGTTGCGTCTATCATCCACTGAAACCTATTTAATAACAAGTATATTAACGTGACATGTGGCATTAAATTAATTTTAGTTTTTCCCGAGCTTCCTCTCTTCCTGTACTAATTAAAATAAAATCGTCAACGTCCTAAATTTGAGAATATTTTATTTTAGTTTGTATTTTATAATATTCTCAGTTATTCGCAAAGTAATTAAATAGTTAAAATGTTACTGATAAATAATGCATAGGGTAGAAAGAATAGGAAACATACTATTTTTGACGGATAATACTTTGAAACAAATGGTATAAGTGTAAACAGATATCAAACATTGTTTTCTTTTCTTAAATATTTTTTGTATAAATATATATACTTATTTTAATGATGCTGTGTAAACACATCGGAGGCATTGATTCGTTTCTACATCTGTTTTTACTTAAATTGCTGCTATTATACCATTTATGTTTCGAAATTAGCAATATTTCTATTTTTGCACAATTTAAGGTAGTTATCGCGATATATCACCAATATCAATATTAACTCGTTGATATATTGCGATATTAAATTTCTGATATCGTCCAGCCCTATTTGAAATATTACTTGTGTTTACCAGTAAAGAAAACAGAAAGAATGTTGTGCACCTGTTTTGTTGATAAAAGATTTTGCCTGCCCCCCTCTCCCCCCCCCCCCTTTACGGTGGCAAGTGCAAGAAGTCATTATTACTGTTGAATGCATTGTGTAACAAAAATGTATTATTAAATACTTTTAAATAGTAACTGTTTTTTTTTCTTTGATATACAATTATTTCATATATAATAGTGATATTTTATTGACTTCGCTTCATTTGAATCAATAAAGTGTGTAAATAATAAATGTACAGCTATATTTGTACGTCACTGCAAACAAAAGAAAAAAATTGCAACAAAAGAATTTTTAGACATTGCTAACGAGGTCGGGGGTCGCTGAATGATAACGTATGATATCGTAAGGGGGAAAGGGGTCTAAAATTACCAAAAAGTTGATAACGTTATATAGGTATAGCCCCTTATAATGAAACTTTTAATAGATATGCTCACTTTTAAAAACTGACTTAATGTTTGCTAAAAGTGATAAAAATAAATTTAAATGGAGAAACTTGTAAACAAAGATTGCACGATTTCACTGTTTACCAGTTTTTCAATTTAAATTTTTTATTTCATCTATTTATTATTTTGTATTTTTATCACTTATAGTAAATATTAAGTTAGTTTTGACATTTCAAGTGATTTTCATGTATAGTTTATGCTCACTTTGTAGTAAATGTGATAGCATTAAAAATTTTTAGAAGTTTCCATTACACGCGCCAGAAGTATGCACTTGATGTCTCACATTTTGGACTGCGATTACCAGTGCATACGGTATCATCGATTGCTTGAGCACCCTGTATTTCCAGAACTTTTTGTGATGTTATCACATTTTATACCAAACGAGATACAGTCGGTGGAAAAAAGTAAACACCCCCTGCTAAATCCGCAACAAATTATCGTCGAAGAAAGTTCCAGGCACCGAACGATTGGAAATAAAGTCTACTTTTAAATGATATATATGTCGTAGGCTAATTGAGAAATCCGGCTCTTTGCAAACAGCCTAGGCTCTTTGCAAAGAGCCGGGCTAATTGGAGAATCCATCTCCCTTTTTCCAATTAGCCTGATATTTTTCAGGCTTATTGCAAAGAGCCTAGAAAGCGTTAGGCTAATTGAAAAATGACCACTTATTATCCGATCAGAGTGATATTTTTAGCTCACAGGCTATCAAAGCCAGAGTTTTTGGGGTTCATTGGTTAAGGATAAAGGGGGAAAAGGGGGGCTAGTCCGCCACCCCCCTTAATTTATATAAATGGGTTTTTCATGCAGAAATATTCGACTTGCTCCAATTTTGGTATACCTGTTTATTGTGTTAAGGAGCTTCCCTGATTAGATTTGGAAGCTCATTATTTAAGTATAAAGGGGGAAAGGGGGTCTACCCCCCTTAATTTAGATAAATCGGTTTTTCATGTTGAATTATTCGATTTGCTCCAAATTTCGCATACCGGTTTATTAAGTTAAGGAGCTGCCTTGATTAGATTTGGAGGTTCATTAGTTACATATAAAGAGAGAAAAGGGGGGCTACCCCCCCGTAATTTAGATAAATGGGTTTTTCATTCAGAAATATGCGATTTGCAACAAATTTGGTATACCGGTTAATTATGTTAAGCAGCTTTCCTGATTACATTTGGAAGTTCATTATTATGTATAAAGGGGGGAAAGGGGGGCAATTGCCTCTCCCCTTAATTTAGATAAATGCGTTTTTCATGTAGAATTATTCGATTAGCTCAAATTTGGTATACTGGTTTATTATGTTAAGGAGACGGCTTGATTAGATTTGGAGGTTCATTAGTTACATATAAAGGGAGGAAAGGGGGCTATCCCCCCCCCCCCCTCCGTAATTTAGATAAATGGGTTTTCATGCAGAAATATGCGATTTGCAATAAATTTGGTATACTGGTTAATTCTGTTAAGCAACTTCCCTGATTACATTTGGAAGATCATTATTATGTATAAAGGGGGAAAGGGGGGCAATTGCCTCTCCCGTTAATTTAGATAAATGCGTTTTTCATGTAGAATTATTCGATTAGCTCAAATTTGGTATACTGGTTTATTATGTTAAGAAGATGGCTTGATTAGATTTGGAGGTTCATTAGTTAAGTATAAAGGGAGGAAAGGGGGGGCTACCCCTCTTAATTTAGGTAAATGGGTTTTTTAATGCAAAATTATTCGATTTGCTCCAAATTTGGTATACCGGTTTATTATGTTAAGGAGCTTCCCTGGTTAGATTTGGAAGTTCATTAGTTAAGTATAAAGGGAGGAAAGGGGGTAGCCCCCCTCCCCACCTCTTAATTTAGGTAAATGGGTTTTTATTGCAAAATTATTCGATTTGCTCGAAATTTCGTATACAGGTTTATTATGTTAAGGAGCTGCCTTGATTAGATTTTGAGATTTATTGGTTAAGTATAAAGCAGGGACAGGGGCTAGTGTCCCCTTAATTTAGATAAATGGGTTTTTCATACAGAATTATTCGATTTGCTTCAAATTTGATATACCAGTTTATTACGATATGGCTTCCTTCATTTGATTTGGAGGTTCATTGGTTAAGTATAAAAGGGGGGAAAGGGGGGAAATTGCCCCTCCCCTTAATTTAGATAAATGGGTTTTCATGCAGAATTATCTAATTTATTTTAATTTTTTTTTAATCGGATCCGAACTTGAAGATTTCATTTGAAGTCAACCCGAAAACCGACCACAACCAGGCTTCGGATTGAGTTCAATTAGAACTTTCAGGTTTGGATCGGGTTGCCGGTGGACGGAGATTATTTTGTCTGGCTTGCATCGGGTTATAGTTCTTTGGAATATTTTTGTCTGTTAAGATTCGGTTCGGGACGGATTTCAGGTTGACTTCGAATGGAATTTTTAGGTTCTGGTAGCGTTGCGTGTCCACGGAAACTAATTTGTCTTGTTCGGATCCGGTTATGGATCTTTGGAATATTTTGTCGGTTATCAGATTTGGTTCGGGATTTCGGGTTTTTTCAAATGGAACTCTCAGGTTCAGGTCGTGTTGCAAGTAGACTGAAATTATTTTGTCTTGCTCGGATCGGGGTACGGTCAGTTGTAATTTATTTTTCGGGTTTGGGTAGGGTTATGCGTTAATAAACCTAATAAAAAGAAAATTGCCCAGTTAAACTGATGCATTGAGTTCACAGTCTATTCACACTAATTGTATATTATACTCTTATTTCAAAGAATAATGCCCCTCGAAAAATAAATGAAGGGATTAGTCCCCGTTGCCCCCCTTTCTATTTACCCAAAAAACCTCCAAATCTAAACAGGGAAGCTACTTAACATAATAAACTGGCATACCAAATTTGAAGCAAATCAGATAATTCTTAATGATAAAACCATTTCACTAAATATTAATAACTACCATTTCACATCTCTTATTAGCTCGCCCATTTCTCCCTTTATGCTGAACCAATCTAATCAGATCTAATCAGATCTTTCAAATCTAATCAGAAAAGCTCCTTATTAGAATGAACCTAGAAAAAAAGTTAAACTAAATTAGATAATTCTGCATGAAAAACCATTTATCTAAATTAAAGGAGGGGCAATTTCCCCCCTTTCCCCCCTTTTATACTTAACCAATGAACCTCCAAATCAAATGAAGGAAACCATATCGTAATAAACTGGTATATCAAATTTGAAGCAAATCGAATAATTCTGTATGAAAAAACCATTTATCTAAATTAAGAGGACACTAGCCCCTGTCCCTCCTTTATACTTAACCAATAAATCTCCAAATCTAATCAAGGCAGCTCCTTAACATAATAAACCGGTATACGAAATTTGGAGCAAATCGAATAACTCTGCATGAAAAACCCATTTATCAAAATTAAGGGGGGGGGGTCTAGCCCCCTTTCCTCCCTTTATCTGAACTTAACTCCCTTTATCTTAACAAATGAACCTCCAAATCTAATCAGGGAAGCTCCTTAACATAATAAACCGCTATACCGAATTTGGAGCGAATCGAATAATTTTGCATTAAAAACCCATTTACCTAAATTAAGAGGGGGGAGGCTAGTCCCCCTTTCCTCCCTTTATACTTAACTAATGAACCTCCAAATCTAATCAAGCCATCTCCTTAACATAATAAACAAGTATACCAAATTTGAGCTAATCGAATAATTCTACATGAAAAACGCATTTATCTAAATTAAGGGGAGAGGCAATTGCCCCCCTTTATACATAATAATGATCTTCCAAATGTAATCAGGGAAGCTGCTTAACATAATTAACCGGTATATCAAATTTATAGCAAATCGCATATTTCTGCATGTTAAACCCATTTATATAAATTAAGGGGGGGGGGGGACTATCCCCCTTTATCCTTAACCAATGAACACCAAAAACTAATCAGGGAAGCACCTTATCGGAATGAACCTAGAAAAAAAAATTTGAAGCATATCGGATATTTCTATGAAGAGTTATCGCGTTACGTACATACGTGTGTACGTACGTACGTACACACGTACATACAGAATCGGCGGACACATAAGCTCTCAGGCTTTGATATCCTGTGAGCTAAAAATATCACCCTACATAAACTTTGCTTAGGGGGCGATCTACATATCAAAACCTACCCAAACTTTGTTTTTTTCAATTGCAATACCCAAGTTTGACATAATAATTAACTTCTACACCCTTCAATTAGCCTAAATCAAAATTTTCATGAAATTCGTACGATTAGTTTATAAAGAAATTAATTATTTTAAAATGAGCCTATTTTAGGGGCTGTATCCAAAATATATCACTTCTATAAATGTATTATTTTTTGCCAATATGAGCATTGCAATCGCTTAATTGGTTTCGAGTATTGCCAACCCAAATATTTCGATAAAATGATTAAAATGTATTTTTTCAAGTTATGCTTTTTTGCACATAACTTGGCCCCTTGAGGCATCATTTTGACGTTTTTTAATGATAATTCGAAAACTTCTTAGAAGAAAAATTTGAAATTGAGGATTTGCATAAAGCAGAACATAATGAATATAAATCTATCAAAAAAATTATAGGTTGCAATTCATATTTTTTTCGAACGTTTTTTCATAATTCATATTATAATTTTTTTTTAATTACAAATTCAATGTATTTATGTTTGGGTTTTTTAGTATTATAACCATACATAAAATTATCACATTAGAATTATAATTTCAAGAGATATTAATAAAAACTTGAAAATGTAATTTAGCATTAGAAGCATTCCAGCTTTGAATGTTTGTAATTTAAAAACTTATCATCCAAATTGCTAGAAATTTCATTTCTAAACATAGTTTGAAATTAAGATTTAAAATGTATTGTCAAAATTGGGTCAATGTATTGCCATTGAAAAAAAAAATGTTGTCTGTTTTTTATTTGCAGATGACCCCCAAGCAAATTTTATATAAATCATTTAAAAGTAGACTTTGTTTCCATCGTTTGGTACCAGTAATTTTTTTTGTTATAATTAGTTGCAGAGTTAGTAGGGGGGTATTTACTTTTTTTCCACGACTATACATATCATTACATTTTCATTGCAGTATTTTTATTTTTCTTAAAATTATTACCGTCAATTCGAGTTCAGTTAGGGTGAAACCCCTTGTATTTGTGACTAAATAAGTGGTTTGCGACTCCATGTTCTATGGCAACTTTTCATCCTCTTGGTCTTGATTGCTAAAATCACACCTCTGAATTTGTCGGTCGAACTCGGTAACACACAGTATAGAATGCAAATGGGAATTTCGCTCCGGCTGCTTATAACTTGAGTTTAGCTGAATGGATTTTGATGAGACTTTATCTGTTAGATAATTTTACAGGGAATGTTTTAGTATCCAATATATCCATAATATCCAATAGTATCCTACGTTGCTTAGTTATAGAGTTATGGGGAAAAGTCATATAATCAGGTGAATCCGATTATGAAAGATTAGTCTTTTTAAAAGATTGTGCTAAATGGATTTCGATGGTATTTATACTGTTAGTGAAATATTTTTTCAGGAAAGGTTGTTGTATATAACATATTGTTCTACTTTGTTTCGTTATAGAATTACGGGGTAAAGTTGCATATAAATATGCTTACATAATATATAAATTTACCATGAAATAAATCACGATCAAACGAATGCTAAACATTCAAATATTTTTTATTAAAAAAGAAAAGCTTTTCTTTTTTTTCAGTACGTGAGACTTTTCCAGGCACGGGGCTCGTGAACCTACACCTTTCCCCCATCCCCTAAAGATGGTTAGGATAGCGTTCAGGATGACTTGTATGTTGATGACATATTGTAGGATCTTTGACTTCGTGTCAGGTATTAAACAATGTAAACAAGACTATAACGTGATTAACAATATAGGGTTGCCAGAAATTATGAAGATAAGAAACAAATTCTTGGATATTTTTTTCCTTAAAAATTACTTATTGAAATTCATGGTAGAGTTAAAGCTCCTGTAATTAACCAATGAGGCATAAAATTGGAGCACGAATATGTTACTTTTGTGCGAATTTGATGGTTGGTTCAAATTTCTTTTTTGCCTGGTATGCGAACCAAAATTAACTCAGTTATCCCAACCAAAATATTTTTAGAGCAAGAAGGAAAACTTTTTTAAATATGACTTATAGAAACCACTTAACGAATAAAAGTTTAATTTTTATATCTTTTGCAAAAATAGCTATTTTGGAATAACTAGCTTTAAATAGAATAAAGAACAACATTTAAGATTTTCTTTTCTTTTCTTAATTAGAAATATACCTCTAAAACTAATGTTTAAGGAAACAGCTATTGAGAAAGAAATGAAGAAAGAAAAAACCCAGAAATATTAAGGCATAATAACCTTTTCAGAACATTTGGGTCTTTCTAATTGCCATATACCAACAAATAATAATTAGTAATAAAAAACCCGACTGCGAAAACTGACATATGACATATGACATTACACAAATTAATATTTGCAGAACATTTAGATCTTTCTAATGTATCATATAAAACAAAAAATAATAATCAATTGGTAGTAAAAAGCCCGACTATGAAAACTGATAGATGACATATGACATTAGATCAATTAACATTTGAAGAGCATTTGGATCTTTTTAAAGCATCATAAAAAAATAATCAATTAATAATCGAAAACCCGACTGTGAAAACTGATAGATAACGTTACATCGATTAATATTTGAAGAATATGTGGATCTTTTTAAAGCATCATAAAAAAAATAAAATAATAATAATAATAAATTAATAGTAGAAAACCCGACTGTGAAAACTGATACATGACATATGACATTACATCAATTATCATTTGCAAAACGTTTGGATCTTTCTAAAGTGCCATGTAAAGCAACAAAAAATAATCTATAATAATAAGGAAAGAAGTTTGTGTGTGAGTTAGTGAGTGTGTCGACGGTGTTCTGAAGAGACCGCTGCACGTAGAGCTACAAAAATTAGGGAAAAGGTACATCTATATATGGAGTTTTGCACCTCGAAGACCAATTTTCGATTTTTTGATTAGATTTTTTTATTTAATTTTTTTTTTCGATTTTTAGCGCTTTTTTAAGTTTCGAGGCGATTTTTCCACATTAGTGAAAAGAATACGGTTTCTTTCTTTTAACCCAATATAATAAACTTTGTTCTCTTTTCAAAAAAAATTAATCGGAATTCGTACAGCAATTTTTGAATTTTTAGCAAATTTTTTATGCGATTATTGAAGATCATTTAATACATCTCCATACCTATAAGGGCGTTATCGTAGGGGGACACAGTTCTGTCGCTAAATACCGCCAAGTTTGTCTCCAAATTAGCGATATATCGCCAAATTTGGCGACGAAAATTAGTCGCCAAAAGTGACGCCAACTTGGCGATATCTCTAATATTTCACCAAATTCCCATAGACTTCCATTGTAAACCAATAGGGATTACTTGCTTAGAGAAAATCAACAAATTGAGATATTTTAATGCAACAAAAACTAATATTAAGAGTAATATTAACTTAATATTAACTTAACAAAAACTCATATTAATTATGTTTAAGAGAACCCAAGTAAATTAAATTATGACTAAAAGTAACATGATACACTGCTTAGCATGCTTTTCCAAACATAAATTTTAAGAGAGCCCGCAGGTCAAAGAATTAGATTTGAAACTTTTATCCAATTATAGTAAATTTTGACTTTCGTGATTTTTGGACTCTTTGTGATTTTTAATTCGATTTTTAAGTTTCTTCGCGATCTGCTGCAATTTTTTGACATTCCATTTTTGACCTATAATACTAAAGTAATTTCTGCCCTCATTTCAATAAAGTTTATTCGGATTTCGTATAGCAATTTTCGAATTTTTCAGGAATTTCGTATGTGATTTTTAGAGTATTTTAGCGATTCCCTACCATTTTTCCACATTAGTGAAAGGAATCAACTTTCAATCTTCGAACACAATATATAGATATATATATATTTCTCTTTTCGAAATTTGTGCAGCGATTTAAAATGTTTTCGCGATATCTTATTGTGAATTTCAGAGCTTTTTCGCAATTCGTGCTGTTTTTAGACGTACCCCGGCAACGCCGAGCAAGTTAGCTAATCATTTAATAATAAAGAAACCCGACTGCGATAACTGACACATGACATATGACATTGCACAAATTAACTTTTGCAGAACATTTGGGTCTTTCTAAAGTACCATATAACACAACTAATAATAAATAATTACTAATAAAAAAATCCTACTGCGAAACTAACACGTCATGGCACATGGCATTACACTAATTACTAATCCAAAACGAACGGAAACGTAAGAAAAGAAAAGCACAAAAGTTCCATTTTTATCATATAATCGAATTCTTTGAATACTTAGACCCGTACAATTTTATGTAGAAATGTTCTTAATTTTTTCTTTAATTTCTTTTATATTTTTTATTAATGTTGTGTTATCTTGGATGATGAATAATTATTAAATTTTCATAGTTTGCGTACCTTTTTTAACAGAACAATCAAGCAATCATTTGTAAACATTTTGGAGATATTCGGTTATTCTAGGAAACATAGGCTATAGATATAGCCTATGACTAGTGTTGCGAGTTGTCTAGAGTAAATCGGAGCTCCAGATGCTTTGAACGTCAGTATAGTCTAACCTCGTTAACACGAACACTCACGGAGAATTTTTTTTTTCTTCGTGTTAAAAGTAGTTCGCGTTATCTATACTTTAAAAATATTATATATTCCATGTAACAAGAATATATATACAGACGTATCTTCAAAATCTACAGTGTTGTTGGTGTTGAATTTGTTTTCAAAGATAGATCCGTCAATAATATAACCTATACGTGGGATATCTCTCGTTAAAAGTCTTTTCAAGGAGAACTGTCCAGTATTTACGTTACGTCTTAAGAAATCAACCAAAGATCCGAACAACCAACTTGATTTATTTTTGCGTATTAAAATCTAATCCATCACCTTCACAGCGTTCTTTCAGTTTATTGTACGTTCTTTGTGAAAACAACTTTAATTAGCATTAAGGTTAGTCGGGGCAACTGGGCCATGATTTTACAATGTGACTCTGGAAATTCTGAAAATTCAGCTTCAAAAAGCTAATATTCATTTGAATTAAAGTCTGAACTTCTGTAAATGTATTTAGTTAGGTTCCCTCTATCAGACAGAAATGCTCAAAAGTACATTTTAATATTTAAAATATAAAAATATGCATATATTATCTTTCTTTCCTCATGGGGCCAGTTGCCCCATAAAAATGGGGTAAGTGGACCAGGAGGGTCTATGTTCCATACGCGTTTATTTTTTTTTTTCATATGGGATATCAGGTCCTATTTGAAAAAGTGTAAACAACTTTAAAAAAATTTTAACCAGGCAGATCATGTAAATTATATGTCAACTAAAGATCGTTGTAAGGGAAACCATTGCTGTCAATGTGTCTAAAAAAATGTACTAAAAGTGAAAATATTAGATTTATTTATACCAAAAACATAAAAATTAAGTAAGTACTTATGTACTTTAGCATAGGTAATAAGTATAAAAGTCACATGAGTATTTTAAAGAAAAAATAGCAAGGTAAATGTATGAACAAACGTCTGCGTAAGTACTTAAATACTTAATATTGTATCCAGGGGTTGCATTACTTAGGGAAAATTTTATTGTTCCTATCAGAACCCTTAATGAGTTACCTTCATGATGATTTTATTTAACATATTCTAAACAAAGGTCCAATGAAGATATTATTTTCAAAATAGTGGTAGGAACAATAAAAGTTTCCCTATAGAATGCGACCCCTGTGTATCGTACAATTTCAAGGTTTGGCTATATCGCTTTCAGGGGCAAGGTACTTGCATTCGTAAAATGTTGAAATAATTTAATGACACTAGTATTTACAAGAGAATCTATTTGTAAACAAGTAAAAATATATTTTCGCGAACTTAATAAAGGTGAAATTTTCATTATAGAATTCCGGTGCCAATGTGGCGATTAGGGATTACAATTACATGATGCCATAACGGCGTCACCGCCTCACAAGGGGTCAAGAAATTTGGTTTGATACCACCCAATATGCTTTTTTAAAATTTTATTACTTAATTTTAATAAGGTATTCTATAATTTTCTTTATTTTGAACAAAAAACAATGGAGAAATTTATTTCCCGTAGTAAGAGAAACTCAAAAAAATTACTTAAAACTATTGGGGCAACTGGATCCAGCATGGTCCAGTTATCCCGGATACATGTCCCAGTTACCCCACTCTTGAAACATTTATGGGGTAACTGGAACACCGGGCTTACATTTGAAACATGAAGTAAATATGTATAGATACCTAATAATACTAATGTAGTTATATGCCTAATCTTAAAAAAAAAAGATTGTTTAATAAAAGTACTTACAGTATTTTAATAAAAAGTCGAGGAAGTTCAACCATATTGACGTTGATTTTTAAAAAAGAAACGAAAAGTTTTGACAACCTATCACAACAAAGTGAGAGCTATGATTGAGTTGACACACGTTGTTTTAGGAAGTAGAGATTAAGGTGCATTGTTCACAAAAGCTAAAACTTAAAAAACATCAACAGTTTTTTTATAAAATAGCCTATGGTCCAGTTTCCTCGTGGGTCTAGTTACCCCAACTAACCTTACTTACTTTTTTTCACCCCTCAATGCAATTTTTACAATAAAATTTTATCTTTTGAGTAGCTAGAAGGAGGAATCGCCTGGCAATTTTACAATCCTTAGTCTGCGGTTATTAAAACTACAGATATTTCCCCTCTGAGATTAAAATTTTTTCAAAAATTAGGAGCTCGAAAAAAAATAGAAATCAGTACACTGCATCAGGAAATATTTCAACGGCCGATCCTTTTCAATTCGTGATAAACGATATTTCGCGTTTAGCGTGTTCGTGTTAAAAGGACTAAAATCACTGTAAATGCCTATACAACTTGACGGGACAACTGGAAAGAGTTCGCGTTCAGCGTGTTCGTATTAACGAGGCTCGACTGTATTTTAAAGTACAATAAAACCTCCCTAAAGCGACCACGTTCCTTTTTAATAAAAATTGGTCGCTCCGAGAGGTGGTTTCTTAATGGAGGTCATGTTGAAATCTAGATTTTAATTGTTGGAAAAAGGTAACAATTAATGTTACTAAATTTTTTTTTTCCCATTAGGAAAAAATATGAAAATTTAAGTATCAAAACAAAAGTTAATTACTATAGAGTTTAAAAATTTATACATTGACGTTTGCTTTGATTTTACGGTTTTATCTTTTATAACTTTTATTTCCAAGTCCTTTCGAAATTCAGTAAATAAATGCTTTTTTTTTTTTTTTTTTTTTTTTTTTTTTGGCGAAGACAAATAATGACGATATAGACTGACAGAATAGTGCAGGGGAGTTTATTGACCGTCATTCTTAATTTGTCATCAAAGTTAAATTCATTGCCTAAAAAGGCACAAAGGGGTTTAAACGCTTAAATGTTACCGGAATAAAACAAATTCTAAACTTAGTTTAGAAGTTTGATGAATAATGCGCTCCCCGGAATTATCTTTCTAATAAAACCTTCTTCAAGCGATCAGGAAAAAACTTAATTTGTTTAATTTTTTCAAAGAAATGGGTCGCTCATGGAGGGAGTTCAACTGAGATTGTCTCTGAATGGAGGTAAAATTAGTATTGAACCTGAGGGAATAAATTGCGTTCCATGAAAAAATGGTCGTTCAGAGAGATGGTCTCTTAATGGAGGTGGTCACACAGGGAGGTTTCACTGTAATGTTCTTCACCTTATCTAATGGCAGAATTATCTGCGATTAAAGATGGAGAAATAAACTGTAAGAAATTAGCGGTGTCCAAAGCATTTGGAGGCCTGATTTACGCAAGATACCTGACAATACTACCTATCACACTCTCAAGCAAAGACAAACATTTCGGTGCCATATTTACTAAAAGCCAATCACCCGTTCCTATTTTATCAACAAATAAAGAACGGTCTCAAATATTAGAGGAAAAGGTCCAAATACCGGCTACCACTTTTGTTTTCAATCTAGATCATACAATTCTCAAAATTAATAAAATAAAAAGTGACAGCAGGGTACCTTGACATGTTGCACACCTGCTTAGAGAGAGAAAAAATCAGTTTAAAAAGAGTTTTCTGTTTATAAGAAGCAAAATTCCGAAAGTCGTCAAATTTTCAGTTTTTAAAATGGGGTCTAAATACCGGCTACCTAAGTTTTTTTCCAAAAGATCACCCAAATAGAACTAATGACAATTATTAAACAATAAGAATATTATTTTAATAAATTGTATTGATTAATAACATTTCTTATGTACAGAAAAAATACACAATTTTTAATAAATAAGTATTTTTGACAAATTTCTAAAATTCTTTACGACTATCTCTCACAGTCTTCTTCCCATTATGTTTCTAATTTTGTTTTTTAACGTGCAAAACAAGAAAAAAAGCTTGTTGATTGAAATGAGAATTATTTTATCTGAAGAAAATCAAAAGCATAATATCACTCTCTGCGTCGGTATAGTCCCTATCAGCCCACATATCGCATTCTTAACATTGAACCCAGAATCCCCTCCCCAATTCTTGTCCACAGAGAAAGCACCCATGCAGAAGACACAAATTTATCATATTCCTCTGTTGGATATTTTCCTTTTTCACTTTTTTAGCCCTCTCGCTACGTAATTGTTTTAACAAAATAGCTTCCAATATTGCGTATTTAACACCTTCGCGACGAGCGTCTTTTAAGAATTTTTATTCGTTTGTCACCGGTTTTTCAAAACAAAAGCTTTTGTCTAATTTAACCGGGAAAATGCTCCGATTACATAATGCATAATTTACAATAAAAAAAATAACTGGTGGGAATGATCAAGGAGGGTTAATTAGACGGAAAAAATGCATCCCCGAGGAAATCTAGGGTTGCGCAAAATTTGCTTCTTTTACGATGCCCAAGGAAATCTCTGGTTGAGCAGAGAGGGGGTTAAAATCAAATTTCTGCCTCTTTCGCCTGGTTTACTCCGTCATTTTTTTTCTTTCTCTTCACATTTATTACAGGCAATTTTGTAGTGTCCAACAGCTCTTTTTTGGAAAGTGATCCGGTAACCAGTGTCGGTCCTGAAGAATTACGGCCATGGTTGCTTTTTTCATATTGCGAAATGGGACTATTTCTGAACCATTTAAATTAATACAATGGTGATACAATGGTGATTGTATTTAAATTAATACAATTCCATAATTAAAATTATGGAACTATTTAATTTATTTTCCACCCGTTGATGCAGAGCAACCGAGAGAGGTCCAAATACCGGCTAGCCGGTATTTAGACCACTCTAGGTAGCCGGTATTCGGACCACTGCTATGTTTAAGTTAAAATCGGCAATACTCATTCATATAATAAAATACCAATACTGTGCACGTGGCAATTGAGAGCTAAATATGTCTAGAAAATAACTTAATCAACAATTCAAGCCAATATACGATCAGTATATTTTAAAAAAATCAGAAACACATACCTGAAAAACTTTTGATGTACCAGATTACGTAGATTCGACACTTTTGCATTTACTATTTGTAAATGACACAGACTTAAGAGACGTACTTTTCGTAACTTTCTTCTCTCAATTAAAGTTACAAACTCTGCCTATCACCGCTAGGCTGCGCTGCGCTCAGTTCTCAGAACACCTAGTATCCGGTATTTGGACTCTAGCCGGTATTTGGACGTTCTCCTCTACTCTCATTTTTTGCGAACAGTTGGACAAAAAGTAACGAAATACTTAAATTATTTTTTGAATTATGTCCAAATAACGGATATATCTTTTTTAACATAGATTGGTTTAATATTAAAAAATGTATATCTAAAAAACTTAGCATTTGAAATAGATAAAAATATGTCTCCTTTATAGGTGCCTTCATAATTTTATAAATACTTAGCACCTATAGTCGTCGTGTGGGCCGTCAATCCGTCTATCTGTCCGCCTGTCCGCATATAACAGCGCAGAAATTATCCAACCGAATGGTTTGAAATTAAATACAGTAGAGCGCCGATTATCCGAACAAGTCGGGACCAACCCTAGTTCGGATATGCAAAAGATCGTATAAATGGACAGACAATTTAAGGAATGTTTTGGAGTATACTAAAACCTTTACACTTTATCCCGGCTTAGGACTCTCAGCACCAGTATGTGCTGGCGTGTTTATAAATTGTTTTATTTATTTTATTTATTTTTTATTTTTTAGTCTTTTTAATTAATTTATTTTATTTATTTATTTATTTATTTTTTCTTTTTTTGGTTTACTTTTTTAGTATTTAAAATTTTCTTTTTCCTTTTTTACAATCTTCTAAACTCCAGAGATTAGTATAATTAAAGCAAAAAAAAAAAAAGCTTTCGATTCTTGCTTGCTTCAAAGAAGACATTCTTTTCAATGCTGCAATATCTCGAATTATTCTTAAATACGTTAGTTGAATAGGATCAGCGTTCTTCTGCCGTTCGAACCATTTCATATCGGTTTCCAAACATTCAAAGACTTCGTTATGTGATGGACCTGGGTCATTTTCAGCGCGTTCGTTTTCATTTTCTTCAATTTCTTTTTTGTTGTTACTGCTCCCAACTATACCCTATTGATGATTCGATTTCGCATGCTAAATCTGAAGGGAAAATATGAGAGAAACAAGGTGTTTGGATAATTGGAAGTCCTGTTTATAAAAAATAAAAAATAAATGAGAGAAATAGGCTGTTCGGATAATTGAAAGTCCAGTTGAATTTTTTTTTTTTTTTGAGAGAAATTGGCTGTTCGGATAATTGGAAGTTCAGTTAATTAGAGTTCCGATAATCGGCGCTCTACTGTATATATAATCGTTTTAGAATTTTGCCATTTCAAATTTTATGAAAATCAAACCAAAACTTAAAAAGTTATTAATAAAAGTTTTCTTCATTGTATTATATCCAAACCGTATACGAAATGAATTCAATATATAAATGAAAATTAATCAACTATCATACGTAAACAATTCAGTGATATCCCATGATAGGTAATGATTCTAAGTTGCCATGGTGATGACGTCCTGTTTAAAATGGAGTCCTACTATTTCCGTATTACTGAATTTAATATATAGAATCGTAAAAAAATTTGTATTAATGCACTTTTGCAAAAGAGTGCAACAGCTCTTACACCAAAATCTGAATATTTAAAAAACTAAAGGGTCATCAAAAAACAATGCCTAGATTTCAAAAAAATCATAACATCGAAACCTTTTATGTTAAATGAGAATTCTTTCACTACATGATAACTGATGAGCGCAAGTTTGATTTTAGTTCACCAGAATTCGTTTGCGTGTCTGTGTTATGCACGGATTAGTTGCGCAGTCGTCCAGGTCAGCCGACGCGCCAGATTGCAGCTGCACAGTACGATGTTGGCCGTGCAACAAAAAACGCAGTGCGTGATTTGGTATGTGGAGACAAAGTCAATAGTCAATGTACAGCGGCTTTTTCGGAGCTTTTTGTTGCACGGTCAACATCGTACTGAGCAGCTGCAGTCTGGCGCGTCGGCTGACCTTGACGACTGCGCAACTAATCCGCGCATAACACAGACACGCAAACGAATTCTGGTGAACTAAAACCAAACTTGCGTTCACTAGTTATCGTGTAGTGAAAGAATTACTCATTTAACATAAAAGGTTTCGATTTTATGATTTTTTTTAAATATAGGCATTATTTTTCGATGATCCTGTAGCAGTAGTACGAACGCATCTCATTTGCGTCGTTTGACGCACATATTCCGCCTTTTTTTTTCTTTTACATGCTAAACTTATATCTATGCAAATACATAAAATTGAAGTGTCTCTCGGTGATTTTCAGAAAAACACGTCTTTCTAAGTTCATTCATCTATTTTGATGACGCATAGTAAAAAATAACATAAATTGTCCAGAATAGGCCAAAAAATGCTTGCATAGCAAACACTAAACTTTTTTGGGACAAATAAAGAATGTTTTTAGCTGCAATCTGCAGTTTGTTGTATTCCGATATCTGAAATAGTTTTCGAGAAAACGGGAGAAAACCGGCATAATCAATCAATCAGCCAATCTTCCATGGAAGATTGGATCCATGGAACATCGTCCATGGAGGATTCCATGAGCATTGTAATGTTCAAAAAGTAGGGAACTAACTGGTCAATTTTAAGGAGTCTTACGACGAATGAAATATTTGATTGCTATTTATAAATTACTAGCTGTGACGTCGTTCACGTAGCATTAAAAGAAATATAAATACATTAACTAAACAAAACATTTCGCTTTCAATAATTAAATATATATATAAGTAACCAACTCTTTATCATATTTTACAGGAGACAAGATACGATATTTCTTTATAGCGGTCTTGATATAACTCACCATAAACAAGAACGAAAAATCATGCGTCCAGCGTAGATCATGTAACACTTTCCAACGCATTCAGAATACTGTAGCTAAACTTCCACAGTTTATTAAGGTGAAATGCGATGTTTATATAAACAAATTGAAAATCTCATTATTTATTTGAAAACCCAATTTCAGTTATTACAATCAATAGTCGGGAAAATATCTGGGTTTTTTTGTTGTTGTTGTTGTTCTTCATGCAACCCGTATATATAATCTATAGCTTTGCAAATATACTACATAGTGTGCTAAAAGTTAATGCCGCTAAACGTATAGCACTGTTGAAAATTTCCATTCAACAATTTCCTTCAATAAGTGGAAATGTACTTGAGAACTTTTGTGCAGCCCTGTATCTATCTATAGAATTTATTCACACCAAGTAATATTTTGAAAATAGTTCCATTTAAAAACGCGTACAAACAACTGAAAATGCATTTGCAGCAATTATTATTGATAGGCTTCAATAGTTCTTTTTCTTCTGTAGCGAAATTCTTTTTTGTGTTCCTATATATGAACGATAAATTCTATGCACACCGTATTCTACAGTAACCACCATTTAGTACACCTCAGTGATATATATATATATATAAATTTCAATATGCTTAAAATAGCGTAATATCATTAAAATATACCGCAAACGATTATCCCCCGAAGACCGTAATGTAGCGGAATTTTTTTGACAGCCTCTGTAAATGAACCGTGAATGCTATAGACTTCACTTTCAATTACCGAACATGCCATGCTATGAATTTCATGGCAATTGGAGAATATTTACGTGAGTTAGAACACGCGAGGCAGGCAGACAGACAAACCGAATTCATAAGCACTTTTCAACTTTGCTGGAAAGTGTTAAAAAGCGAACTTTTGTGCTAAATAACTTAAACAATCGTGAAAATTAAACTGCAACTAATGAAAAAAGGAGGGCCAAGTAAAATCGTGGGAAAAGACGAATGTCTCTTCGTAAAACGAAACAAGTAATATAAAAATTTTGTTTTTAAAGTCAATTCCTACTTAGGTCATCAAAGAAAATTTTAATATAATCCCTTAAGCTAATATTAGTTTTTGTTGCATTAAAATATCTCAATTTGTTTATTTTCTATGAGCAAGTAGGTTTACAATGGAAGTCTATGGGAATTTGGCGAAATATTAGAGATATCACCAAGTTGGCGTCTCTTTTGGCAACTCATTTTGGTTGCCAAATTTGGCAATATATCGCCAAGTTGGCGACAAATTTGGCGGTATTTGGCGACAGAACAGGGTCCTCCCTATGGTAAACCCCCTTATAGATATGAAGATGCATTAAATGCTACAATAACCAATGGCCTCTATTTTGTTTCCCATGTAAAACTAAAAGTAATTAATTAAAATTTAATTAATGAATTAATTTAATAATGAATTAATGAAAAAACTGTATTAACATCAACTGTCATCCAGTACAAGTTTAAAAAAATTTATTTCAATTTGATAGGATGAATAATAAGTATTTTATTAACGACTGAAAATTTGAACAAGATATATAAATAAATAAATAAATAAATATAGGGAGAGTGTGAACTTACAGTAGGAACTAGAAAAAGAAAACGCTGGGAGAATTCTTCTACAATAGTGTATTTTAGATTGCATTTGGTGTGAAATCTGTATATGTATTTGTATATCGTATAATACTTTACGAAAATCTATTATAAAAAAAAACATTTAAAAAAGCTATTTTTGAAACTGACAACATATTTTTACTCTTTAAAACTAAAAGAAACGTGGAATCAAAACCCGATTGCTAAATCACGATTTAAAAACGTGTCTCCAGTATACTTCGAGCTTCAGAGCGTTAATTTCGATACTGGCAGATGGAAAATAATGCTACTTTGACGCAACCATATTAAACTTTAAAAACGAAAATGCAACTTTTTTTTAAAAAATAAATTAATTTTTATTCATATTTCTTTAAGAATTAACACTCGTCAAAAATTGCTTTTTTCAGGCAATCAAGTTAATTTTTCATTTTTTAAGAATTAAAATAATTATTTCCCACTAATCATGACGTAATTTTTCACATGGACAATTTTTCTGTGCATATTATTGAGATTTACTACCTATTACTTTTCAAACATTTTGTTTTAAATTTTAAATTAAAAATTAAATCTTCATGTTAACGTGCGCAGACGATAAACAGTGAAGTATTGATAATAATTGTTTTTAAATAATAAGAATTAATACCATAACCGAAGACATTTTATTTCAACATCAAAGCATATCCATTTAATTTTCTATGTATGACGTCATATTTGCCAGCTTTCCGTAGTTACTCAGGTTTATGCACCTTGTATTATTAAGTAATACTTGAACATTTCCGTTTTATTTCCAATATGACGTCATATTCATATTTTTTTAATTCTTATTATTTTTTTAATTTCATTTTCATTTTTCAATTGAAAATCTTTCAATTGAAAATTAATTGTAGAGGAGAAATTATTATTCCGGGTTTTTGGCAACGATAAAGAACGATTGTTAAATTTTATATGAAAAATGCCAAATGATTGTCTCTGAAAATAATAAAATTTTGAATTATTAAGTAAAATATTCGAATAAAATAAATACACCACAGCCTTTTGTCAGAGTTCTTATTCGCGTAAATATACTCCGATTGTCATGTAATTAATATACGTTATTGATGCTTACCATGAATGTCTGATATTGAAAATGAAGTGTGTATAATGTATAGTTCGTTTACAGGGCACTTAAAAGTATGCCGTTACATTATGGTCTATGGCAGGCATGTCAAAATCGTTTACCGCCGCGGGCCAAATTAAAAATTAATACAAAGTGGAGGGCCACATAAAAAAATAGATAATATTATTACCATTACAAAAAATAAAATTTGTATGTATAAAAAGCAAATATGTTAGAGAAATATTAGCGTAAAGTTCCGAAGTTATTCTTAGTCATAGTTAATGTTATCGTATTTTTCGAAAAAATACGTGATATTGTTTTTTGTCAACCAAATGTACAAAATTAATTTTCTAAATTGCATTCATTTTGCAAATTTATTGTACACTCTGGTCTGTTAATACTTATCTAGCAAAAGTATAGGTGTCAATCTTCTTGATTTTTTTCAAATAAAAAAATATTTTCAATAAGGAAACATATTTAAGGTGACCAGGAGAGCAAAATTCAACCAAAAAATCGATTTTAACTTTTTTATGTCATTAAATAATTTAAACTTTTATCTTTCCAACGATGTATTACACATGTTTATAAAAAAAAAAAAAAAAAAAAAAGGAAGTGTTGAAATTATTCATGCTTTCTAAGAGTACTTCACAGCTTAATGGCCATTTAAATCTTTAATTGACTTTTTCTCAAAACTTTGATTTTTCATGTTCATGTTCCTTTTTTCAATATCTATTAAACTTAAAAACTCAGATTTTTATTTAATACGTATATTATGTTATAGTGTATACTTTAACACAGGGATTTAATGATTTGTTGAGATTTATTTATTTTAGGCAGGAAATCTTACCAAAAATGCTAATTTAAAATTGACTTTCAATAAATAATTAATAATTAATTTTGAGTTTCACTTCGAAAGAAAATGGTCTGTTAAAATACGTAAATTATGTTATTTTAACTACTCTAAAAAATCTAGACCTCTATCTTTCACCATTTCTGAGAAAAAAGGTACATAAAGTTGGTGAATTTAACATGGCGGAAATAGGGCTTTCCCGGTCCCCTTAATAAAATGTGTTTTGTATCTATACGTTACTTATTTTATTACATTTATTAAATACATTTTTTGGATGAAATTAGTTGATTTGAAAAATAAAATGTTGGCAGCTATGGAAAGATGACATACCAACAACAATCTCAATATCAATCATTAGAGCTTAAGAACATAAGATTAAACAGAATTTCAATTCTTCTAGCAATTAAAAAATCTTTTTCCTTTGTAATTCGTATTTGAATTAATTTTTAGTGCATTGTAAAACTTCCTACTTAAGTGATTTTTATCGATGATGATGGCCAATGATTTTGCCCTTTAAGGGGTTAACCCTACTTATAGGGTTAACCCTTTATCTACTGACGGTACTTATAAGTACCATTAAAATAACTTTTTATAAAATTCATTTAATACATCAATTAGTTAATACAGTTTAGAGTGAGTTATAGATTTATAACTTTATGTTGTTCCAAAATCATTATGGGTTACACAAAACAAATATATTTTTAAAAGGATGATTTCTTTTGCCTTTGCATCTTTTCAGCTTTCTTGGCTTTTTTTAGGAAGTGGGGTGGGGATTTTCAATTCGGAGATATTTCTATATTTTGATTGTAAGGGCATTATATTTGTACATTTCCTAATTCTACAAAATACTCAGAAAAATATTTAAAAGTGTTGGTGTTGTTTATGACGGCTGATTATCTGCACAAGGGATATAGGCCCAAGGGGATGCCCCCGTGAGGGGTCTTTCTATGGGAACCTAACCCGTGTTTACGCATGGACAACCAAGGTTCGAAGAAAACCACGGATAACTCCGATCGATTAGGTCGACGAGCGGGATTGGGTTCGAACCCTGCAACTCTCCTCTAAAAGTTTCGAGTGCAGAACCTCTCGCCCACTGATGGGGCTTTAAAATAAAAGATTTGAGTGGGGTTATAAATTTTGCACAAAATCCCTATAAATTCAAATTTAATTAATTCTTCTAAAATCCTTCAATCCTTCTAAAATCCTTCTAAAATTTATTAAATGATTATGTAAATCTTCTAATGTAGTTTCAAAAATTCACGAAAAATGCTTTAGAAGAGTAAAATCTTCATGAATTCATAATTCAGTACATAAATATTTAATACCTGGCAACATTTAAAATTAAATACATTTTCTTTTTGAAAAAGTTACAAATCCTATCGGAAAATGGTAATACTATCAAACAACATGACGGCATTATGAAATTTGCATTGAAGTGGAAATTTACTCAGGTGTTTTGTAATTTCAAATGAAAACTCTAAGTACTTTGTCTATTGGTGATCTTTTAAAAACACATAATTCATAATTTGTTGATTTAAAATGAAAATGGTAATCTTGTTTAACAGTTAGAAATTAACATTTAGAAATTTATGATTGAAAACCGATAAATTTCTGTATAAGAAGATATATCTGTTTATCCTCACTATCTATGTTTCTAATATATTTTCCAGATCGATGGTGATTAAGCATATACGTACGAATATATAAATTTTAAGAACTTATCCAGCTTTTACAAATCTATCCAGCAATAGATATTACTTTCTAGAAACGGTGCTTATGCTTTTTCAAATTTATTTAGCTGCTCTAGATATCATTTTTAGGGTTTCGTTCATCTCACGAAACCCTTATAGTCTCGCTTCTGTGTCTGTCCGTCCGTCAGTCACAAACTCGTACTCGGAAACTATTTAAGTTACAGACTTGATTTTTTTTGACATAGTTTTAACAAATGCACTAAACGTACCACGCAAAGCAGATATATGTCGACTTTAAATTCTACGAATGAAAGCCTTTTACTAAACTTTAAATCTTAAATGTACACAATACTCACATAGCACCTTTGTACTCGCATAGTTGTAATATCTATTACACAACTCTTACGGTGAGATAACCTCAAAAACTTAGTAATAATAACTCATAAAAAACAAGCTACCAGCCTTTATCTTTACTATATGTTATTGCCTTTATTGCCTATATTGCCTTTATCTATAAACAAGCTACCAGCCTCTATCCAATCTACCAGCCCTCTTAGTTTTTTTTTTTTTTTTTTTTTTGAATCTGCAAAAATAGGAAGTTGCCACAGAATACATCAAAACTTGTCCTTTTTTCTCTTTAACCCGAGAGAATCACATGTGAACGCGCAAAAACAAAATAATAAATGTCATTTCAAGTCAATTGTTTTTCTTTACATTTTTCATCTCTGATCGCGTGATTTTGAACAAAAACAAATAATGCCGATTCCGTAACATCCCCCCACCTTCTGATTACCTTGTATAATCAGAACTGATTCTAAACGTAGAGAAGTTGACAAAGTCACTTGTTATAAATTCAGTCTTTCAGGAATTTTCAGTATCCTTCCAGCTCTGCTGTGTCTAGGAGATTTCTTGCTTGAGGATACATCCAAAATTGTAGCTTTGTTAAGTATTTTCACTGGATTGCGGGACATCTTTGGTTTCGGACAGTCAGTAGACGAAGCTGTCTCTAGTGGATATATTCTTTGTATAGGTCGTAAAAGCTCATGTTGTGATGTTTGAACTCTTACGAGTCGAACTTTCTTGTCTCTACCAGGTATAAGTTCTGTGATTCGACCTAAAGGCCAATCAATTCTCTTTTTATCACCAGATCCGATCAATACAACATCACCGACAGCTATAATTTGCTCTTGGTGTTTGTTCATTGCTCTTTCAATTAATGCACTTAAATGTTCGGACCTGAAGCGATCTTTCAATTCTTTTTGCAATGACTGCCGATACTTCAATCTCTTGCTTAATGATTTTTGTTCCACAACATCCAGGTCTGGGAGATTGCATTCTTCTATACCCTGCAGAAACATAGATGGGGAGATAGTTTTCACAGTTGCGTCTTCTGAAAGGTATGTTAACGGTCTGGCATTTATTACACTTTCCATATCTGTCAAAATTGTGTTCATTTCTTCATAGGTGAGGTAAGCATGACTTGATACTCTTTTGAGGAGATCTTTAAGTATTCTGATAAGCCTTTCCCAAAATCTGCCCCACCACACTGCAGTTGGTGGATTAAATTTCCAGTCAATAGCATTGACAGAACTGTACTTTTGTATTCGTGACCAATCTAGGCTTTTCAGTAAGTTAGCTGATCCCGTGAAGTTTGTGCCGTTATCGCAATAAGTGACAACACACCTTCCTCTCCGTGCTACGAACCGTTTGAGTCCCATCAAAAATGACTCTGTCGAAGCAGCGGTCACTAGCTCTAATTGCACTGCTCTGTATATTGCACAGGAAAATATCCATATCCAAGCTTTCTGAATTTTCTTCAAGTATAACGGACCCGCCATGTCTACACCCTTGATCTGAAAAACGTTAGCGTCCTTTACTCTATTTTCCGGTAGAGGTGCACTATCTCTCCATAAACTCTTCCCACTGAATCGTTTGCAGACACACACTGTGCTAACACTTGTTTTACATTTCTACGACCCTTAAGTATCCAGTACTTTGCTCTCAATAAATTAAGTATGATCTGTAATCCAGCATGACAATGTTTTACATGTACATGATATATGAGTCGTTTTACAACTTCATGTTTTGTTGTCAGGACTATAGGCTTTAGAAAATCTTCGTTGTCTTTCCTGTACGTTGTTTTAGTCTTCAGTCGAATTATATCTTGTTCGTCTTTCCATGTCTGTAAAGTTCTCAATCTGTTATCATTCTTGGGAAAAAACGCTTCTTTCTGGATCATACGTAGAGTCTTTAATTCAGCTTCTTTAAATTCTGACGACGTCAGATCTCCTCCTCTTTTGACTTCGGTACTTCTGCAGTTATACCTAAAACGTAATATCCATGCGACCATACGTATGATTTTTACATAACTCGAGAAACATCTATAATACCAACCATCTTGTTTAGCATCAGAATTCGTTATCATGGAAACTGACTTTATTCGTGCCTTCCGAATTTCATCTTCGTCATAGTCTTGATCACTAGAGATCGTATGTTTTTCAAACTCTGCTGAACCTCTCAACCAAGCTGGACCCTCCCACCATCTCCTGGCAGCTAACTGTCTTGCCTTACGTCCATGAGTTGGCAAGTCTGCAGGATTTTTATCACTTGTCACATACATCCATGATGAAGGACTGCTTAATCTTCTGATCTCTAGAACTCTATTTCGTACAAATACTGACCAATTGTTATCTCTGGATATCCAAACGAGTACTGTAGATTAATCGCTCCAATAATACCTCTTCATCTTTTCCCAACAGAGGGCATCTACAATAGTTTGCGCGAAACGAGTTCCCATAGTCGCCGCCAATAATTCCATTCTTGGTATAGTGACATTCTTCAAAGGTGCAACTCTTGATTTGGCTGCTATAAAAACTAACTCTACTTGGCTTCCAATTTCTATTCTAAGAAATATAACTGTTGCGTAAGCATCTTTACTTCCATCTACAAATGTGTGAAGTGCACACGTTTCTATGTTTCCTGGAGTCATTTTCATGTATCTTGGGATCTCTATATCCTTCAAAACTGTTAGTTCTTGAAACCATAGTAAAACTTCTTTACGTAATTCACCAGTTATCTCTTCATCCCATTTGAAACCTAATTTCCAGGCTCTTTGTAACATTATTTTCGGACAAATCATGACTGGCGACATAAAACCAAATGGATCAAATATTTTATGCACATCTGATAACATACTGCGTTTGGTGACCTTTTCTGTGTTAAAATCTTGTAACCAACTTAGGTTGATCTTTAACATGTCGGATTCCTTATTCCAAACAAGTCCTAAAACATTAGTTTTATTCGTGTTTGGCTCTTCTTGGCGATCACCTGTGTACTCCCACTGTCTTAGATCAAAACTACTTTTCACCATGAGCATCCTAGTATCTTCGATAAAATGTTTCAATTCTTCTTCGCTATTTACACTTGTTACGACATTATCCACATAAAAACTGTGCAACAGTCTATTTTTAAAACTTTCAGAGAAATCTGGATCCCTTCGGATATTCAATGACTGATGAAAGAAGAAATAGACTGCATTTCATACCGAATACAACTCGGGTATGCCTGAATGTCATTAATTTCTTTTCCTTTAAGTCCTTCACCACAAAAAACGTAGGAAATTTCGATCTTTCTCACAAATGCTGATCTGTAAAAAGGCTTTCTTAATATCTGCAATTACACCAAGCTTTCTTTCTCGAAAGCGTAGAAGAACATCTGGAATGAGCTCGATCAAGTTGGGTCCACATTGTAGGCATTGATTCAGAGATGGATGATTCGGTAATCTTGCTGACGCATCAAATACAAAACGGATCGGAGTTGTAGTACTACTCTCCTTTATGATTGGATGATGCAGCAAGTAGTTGTCATAAGATTTCGTTTCGCAAGAAGGAACTTCCTCTATAATACCTTCGTTCATCCAATCATTAAAAACGTTCTCGTATTGTTTAAACATGCTCTTGGCGATTAACTTGGAGGTGGTGCCTTTCAAACGTTTCATCGCCAAATTAAAGTTATTTGGCAGTGTGGTTATGTCATCAGCCCAAGGAAAGCAAATCTCATATCGCTTTTCATCGTTTATTTTTACTGTTTCTAAGAAATGTTCCTTAGTTTGACGATCTATCTCTTCTCTTGACTTCTTCTCTATGGGATCTGTAATTCCGATTAAGTCAAGTCTCCATAGATTTGAGATATCCGCTTCTTTTACAAACATTGATGTTACTGTCATCGCCAAGTTTTTGGATGAACATGGCTTTTCACATGGTGCTTTTCCCATTAATGTCCATTTAAGATATGTTTCCACTGCGACTAAACCAGAACACAATATTTTTCTTTGACCAGTTAACATTTTCCCATAACATCAGCTCCAATTAAAACTTCTATGCTACCACAACATTGACTTACATAGCTTAACATGATGCCACTTTCCTTTAATTCTTGTAACCATGGTCCCTGTGTAACGGGTTGAATATCTCCGAATATGCTAACTTGATCTCGTACTTTGAAATTGCACCTGAATTCTTCGTTCAAATATCTAACTCTCATTTTGTAACAGCTGTGTTGGCATTCTTGAGTGGTAATGTCACCAAACAGAGAACGTATTATCTTTTCTTTCCGAATAGGCTTGTAATTCATTTCTTACGCCACGCTTTTTAATATATACAATTTCTGTGATGCTGAATCTAACAATAAAGGAACAGTCTTTTGTTTACTTTCAGAAACTAGCTTCACCTTCAAGGTCTGCAAGAACACCTTGGCGCTCTTCTTACTAATATTTGTCATATTCACTTCATCTCTTTTAGACTTCTTCTCAGCTCCCTCTTGAGTATCTTTACCGGATGATTTACGTTGATCGCACAATAATGGCACATGACGCTTATTACAAATAATACATTTCCCCATCACTCGGCATCTTTTAGCGGTATGTTCTGGTACTAAACATACAAAACAGCATCTTTCTCCTTGGCGATTTTTTGTATTTCCGCCAAGTTTAATTTTCTCGCAGAAAAGCATTCCGAACTTACATGTCATCCCTGGCAAAAAAATGCAAACTCCTTTTTTCTCTGTTACGGAAGAGGTAGTCAACAGACCTGCTGCTGTCGAAGTCTTACTAGTTTTATGTTCAAAATTAATGTGATTATTTTTTGCGACATACTTACGATCTTCACCTTTAGTTAATCCAAAAACAGCCACGGCGAGTGACACCCTTTCTTCACCTTCTACTTCAGTTAGCAAAAACTGCATCAGACTATTTAATCTGTCCTGCGCCTCAGTTTTCTCAGACGATATGTTCGTGTGATCCCACGCTTTTAGAAATTCTGCTGGAAAACAGGATTCAACTAGTGGATATAATATTGATGCACATTTGTCAGTTGTGACACCCAATGATCTAATGTATCTAAGGCCCGTAAATATGACTCTAATTTATCATATAATGATGTCAACAAGAATTTTCCTTTCGTTTGTACTGATATTATCAATTTTAGTAATTCTCTCACATAGGCTTCTACCAATATATCTTCTCTACCAAAACGGGTTTTTAAACTATCAATTGCTTTGGCGTAATTAGTTCCATTTAGCGGAAAACTCTCTACCACTTCTCTTGCACGGGAACCGGCAATTGTTGCTTGCACCAGATACTGAAATTTATCTTCCGGTGCTATTTCTGTATCTTCATCAATTTGTCCAAATTGACACCAAAACGCTAACCAGTCTATTATTTCACCGCCAAACTTTCTGAACTCTAACTTGGGTAGCGTAAACTTTCTTCTCATTGCATAACTATCGATAATTGGATTAAGAGCTTCACTTTGGCTGTTTACTGCTGACTGAAGTTTCGCCAATACTAACTCGTGCGCCAATCTTAACTTTTCGCCTTCAATCTTTGCTTGTAATTCCATACTCAATGCTTCAGCTTTTTCCTTTCCTTGTAATTGCATATTCAATGCTTCAGCTTTTTCCTTTGCTTGTATCTCTAATTTTTCCTTTCTTTCTGAAACGGCATTTTCTAAAACGCTCTGTACAAATTCACGATCATCTTTATATGCCTTACAAATCAAAATTAGATCTTTAAGTTCCACAAGTGTAGCCGTTGGTGCTGCTTTTTCAACTAATTGCTCGGCTAAGAAGATCAAATCTTCCTTTTTAAAACCTTTAACCAATTTAAACATAATGGGAAATCTTTATTTCCTTTAATTCTTATTAATACCTTTTAAACTACATATGATAGATAACCTTTTTTAAACTGAGGTCCTGTCGCTGACGCCACTAATGTAACAAATCCACTAAACGTACCACAAAAAGCAGATTTATGTCAACTTTAAATTCTACGAATGAAAGTCTTTTACTAAACTTTAAATCTTAAATGTACACAATACTCACATTAGCTCCTTTGTACTTGCATAGTTGTAATATCTATTACACAACTCCTACGGTGAGATAACCTCAAAAACTTAGTAATAATAACTCATAAAAAACAAGCTACCAGCTTTTATTATTATTATTATTATTATTATTATTTATTTTTTTTTTTATTTTTTTTTATTTTTTTGAATCTACAAAAATAGGAAATTGCCACAGAATACATCAAAACTTGTCCTTTTTTCTCTTTAACCCGAGAGAATCACATGTGAACGCGCAAAAACGAACTAATAAATGTCATTTCAAGTCAATTGTTTTTCTTTACATTTTTCATCTCTGATCGCGTGATTTTGTACAAAAATAAATAATTCCAATTTCGTAACAATAGTGCTGAATTTCCCCTGTCATACCCAAAATCATAAAATGTTGAAAAAGTCTTATATTAAGCTAAATAATGCTATAAAATGGTGATAAAATATCTTTATTTAGATTGACAAACGCTTAGAAAAAAAAAAAATCTATCCAGAATGATTTTGAAAATGTCGCCTTTTATGCGATGAAACGTTCGTCAATCTAAAGAGAAATATTTTATCATTTTTTATAGCATCATTTAGCTTAATCTGTTTATAAGTGATTGTTATACGTGTTGTTATAAATCTTGTATTATTTTAATTAAATGAGTTCGTTCTTTTTCGATTCCAAAACATAATCTTAATATCGGCATTTGTTGCTGAGTGTTCATAGTGTAGTGGTAGAGCATTCGTCTTCCATGCAGAAGCTTGTGAGTTCGAATCTCTCAGGCGGAATTTTAATATTTTGATTATCATTATCATTACACATTTTTTTTCAGATCGATTTAATTAAAAGAAAATTCCTTTTTTGTTTGGCCATTTTAAAGGCTTTTTTATTTTTTTGCGCAGCGGTAATTTATAAAATATCTTTTTTTCAGACACAGAAAATCTGGAATTTCAATCTAGAACAAATATTTTTCATTTACTGCTGCCATCTACTGTCCATTTTTTGAAATAATAGAACAACTCTTTTCATCTTATCATTAGAAGAATTATTCAGGAATTGAAAGTTTTTTTTTTAATTTCACGTTTTAATAAATTTTAACATCCTTCTTTGGCGCCATCTAATGAGTGTTTGGAAAGTCAAACAATAATATGGATTTTCTTCTGAATTATTTGAGCATTTTAAATGTACTTTAAACAATTTTTTGCTTTTAAAAATCTTATGTTTTATTTATATCTGCGCTACATTTTTTAAACTGCTGAATTTAAAAATATTCCAATTTTTTAATTTTATTTAAGGCTATTTCCATGAGTACGTGTAGTGTAAGTCACATGCTACAATTTTTGGCTACCAGTATTTTAGAACGGAAAAGTGTGACATTTTATCGAAGATATCTCATTAATTGAATAAATTAAAACAAACATAGAATAAACTTTGTGCGAATTGTAATAAAAAGCTAAAAACTTAAACAACGAAGTTTACGCACAAGTAATGTACAGAACGATAAAAATACTCATACGATCGTTTCGAGGATACATCGATCCACTTCCTCAGTGAGAAAAAAAAAGAATTAAAATGGGTACGAAGAGCTCCCCGGCTATAGCCCCGAGAACTAGCTTATGGATTGGTTGAAAAGGCAGATGCAAGAGTTCATATATCCCAACGAAATGACGTAATTGAACAGACCTAACAGCAAAAGAGTCTCTACGCAGAATCTCTCAACACTGGTGAAAGAAAAGGGGTGCTGGTCATGTCATTTACTAAGATGGAAATATATTTATGAATATAGTGAGCTTCGTAAAAGTCTAGATCAAAAACTGAGTTACATTTTTGAATAATTTTTGCCTCTGGATAATTGAACTGGTGGTTGAAATTCCAACAATGTTTCGCTATTGTAGATTTCTCAATTTTCTGCTTTCTAACGTAATTCTGGTGTTCTTTCAGCCTAATTCTAAGTGCACGCTTCGTCTGTCCAATGTATGAGAGGCTGCACTCACAAAAAATTTTGTAAATGCCCCAGGTATTATGATCGTTAATAGGATCTTTAAGATTGGAGAAAGAAATTTTATTGGTTGAAGAGAAAACAACTTTAAAACTAAACCTATTGAGAATACGAGAAATTTGTGTACTGATTTTAGGAAAATGGGGTAAGACACCAACATTTTTAAATTTTTTATTTGCTGGAACAGAATCGGTGATTATCTGAGGTTTAGATAAAATGCGGTTAATGATATTCAAACTAAATACACGATCGATACTGCCTTTATATAGTTAATTTCACTATTAAATAAATCAGAATATTTGTTCAAATTCTGATTTATTTTATGTTACTTCTGTTCAATTACGTCATTTTTTTGGGATATATAAACTCTTGCATCTGCCTTTTCAATCAATCCATAAGCCAGTTCTCGGGGCTATAGCCGAGGGGTTCTTCGAACCCATTTTAATTTTTTTTTCTCACTGAGGAAGGGGATTAAGGTATCCTCGAAACGGTCGTATGAGTATTTTTATCGTTCTGTGCGTTATTTGTGCGTAAAAATCGTTGTTTAAGATTTTAGCTTTTTATTAAGGTAAAACAAACTTTTCGAAAATAACGGTGGCCATCAAGCATTTCAGTTATCAGCTATGTGACTTACACTACAGAAACCCATGGAACTAGCCTTAAATAATTTTTCATGAATATTTTTAATTTCATTTAAAAATATTTTTATAATTATTTTAAAATTAAATGTAATGGTGCTGCCATTTATGTAAGGATTTAATAATTATAAATTAACAATTTTGATTTATTAATTTAAGGATAAAGTGTTTTAAAAGAGATATTAAATCCCTCTGTACGATATGCGATACACGATCGCATGATACTTAATGTAATAAGGACAACAATTAGTTTCATAAAGAAAATGAAACAGTGCGTTATCACAATTGCAACCATGACATATCATACGATATCAATAAATTAACTACGTGTGATAGGATTTAATAGAATTAAGAAAACTTTTATTAATGTCTTTTTAAGTTTTGATTCGATTTTCATAAAATATGAAATGAATTGACAAAATTCTGCAGCGATTATATATATTAAATTTCAAACCATTCAATTATGTAGTTTTTGAGTTGTTTTATGCGGACAAACAGACAGACGAAAGGGTCATGCAACGAATAGGTGCTACGTATTTATTTAATTACGAACGCACCTAAAAATACATTTATATGAATATGTATATATATTCATATCTCTATTCTGAGGCATAGGAAATGTTTAATTTCTTGTGACAGTATAGAAAGGAAGCCCCCTCCTGGTTTAATACCCGGAACTCTGTTTGACTTGATCGGGGTCCTGATATTGTTGTATATTATTTCGATAAATTATTTATTCATCATTGTTTTAATCATTGTAAAAGTAATTCCAAATATATACGGGTGATTTTACGTGAAATTTCTGGGGTTTTTTACTGAAGCTTTCCATTTTGAGTGGAAATCGTAAATTTTTCTAAAATAAACAAAAAATTTCATTTATCTGCCTATCCGTTCTATTTTTTAAACAGAAAAGTTTCTTCTAAGACAGACAGAGAGAAATTTTCTTTTTAAACTGAGAGAAAACGAAAGAAAAAAACAGTTAAATTTTGGTAATTGATATTTTGGTTCTTCGTAATAAATTACTTATTCATCTTTCTTTTAAAAACTGGAAAAATAATTCCGTATATATACGGGTGATTTTATGTGAATTTTTTGTCTTTTGACGGAAACTTTCTATATTGAGGGCAAATCGTAAATTTTTCCGGAATAAACGGAAAATTTCCTTTTATCTCCTCATCCGTTCTATTTTATAAACAGAAATACTTCTTCTACGACAGACAGAGAGAGATTTTCAAATTGAGAGAAAACGGAAAAATCCAATTAAATTTTCGTAATTGATATTTTGGCTGTTCTTAATAAATTATTTATTCATCATTGTTTTAAATACTGAAAAAATAATTCCGTATATGATTTTATGTGAAATTTCTGTCTTTTGACGGAAACTATCTATTTCAAGAGTAAATCGTAAATTTTCTCGGACTAAACGGAAAATTTCCTTTTTTCCCTCATCCGTTCTATTTTATAAACAGAAATGTTTTTTCTAAGACAGACAGAGAGAATTTTTCCTTTTAAATTGAGAGAAAACGGAAAAAATCTAGTTCAATTTTCATAATTGATATTTTGGTTTTCGTAAAATATTTTTTATTCATCATTGTTTTAAATGGTGAAAAAATGATTCCGAATGTATACGGGTGATTTTATATAAAATTTTTGCCGTTTGACGGAAACTTTCAATTTTGAGTGCAAATCTTAAATTTCTCCGGAATAAATGTAAAATTTCCTATTTATTCGTATTCGTTCGGTGTTATAAACAGATATTTTCCTTTTTAAATTGAGAGAAAACGAAAAAAATCGAGTTAAATTTTCGTAATTGATATTTTGGTTCTTCGTAAAAAAGTAATTCAGAATATATACGGGTGATTTTATGCAAATTTTTTGTCGTTTGACGGAAACTTTCTATTTTGAGTGCAAATCGTAAATTTCCCCGAAATAAACGAAAAATTTCCTTTTTATTCGTGTTCGTTCGACGTTATAAACAGAAATTTTCCTTTTAAATTGAGAAAATACTGAAAAATCTAGTTTCATTTTCGTAATTAATATTTTGCTTCTTCGTAAAAAAAATATTTATTCACCATTGTTTTAAATAGTGGAAAAATAATTCTGAATATGTACGGGTAATTTTATGTAATTTTTTTGCCGTTTGACGGAAACTTTCTATTTTGAGTGCAAATCGTAAATTTCCCCGGAATAAACGGAAAATTTTCTTTTTATTCGTGTTTGTTCGATGTTATAAACGGAAATTCTCCTTTTAAATTGAGAGAAAACTGAAAAATCTAATTAAATTTTTGTAATTGATATTTTGGTTCTTCTGAAAAATTATTTATTCATCATTGTTTGAAATAATGGAAAAATAACGCCGAATATATCCGGGTGATGTTATGTAATTTTTTTTTGTCGTTTGACGGAAACTTTCTATTTTTAATGCGAATCGTAAATTTCCCCGGAATAAACGGAAAATTTCCTTTTTATTCGTTTTCGTTCGATGTTATAAACAGATATTTTCCTTTTGAATTGAGAGAAAACGGAAAAAATCTAGTTAAATTTTCGTAATTGATATTTTGGTTCTTCGTAAAAAATTATTTATTCATCATTGTTTTAAATAGTGGAAAAATAATTCCGAATATATACGGGTGTTTTTTAAATGCACTAAAAAGTAGAAAATATGTATGTTTTTTTAAATGCACTAAAAAGTTAGAAAAGTCCTGAAAAAACCTTAAATGCGCGGAGTTTAAATTAAATTGCGGTGAACTCGATTATTGAAGATTAATGAATTTAAATGGGAATTTAGCATAAATAGCCAGCTATCGCAAAGTTGGCTTCCTATATGGCATTTTTGTCGCCAAATTGGATTATATTCCGCCAAGTTGGTGATATTTGGTGCTATTGTGGTAACTCTGTCATTAATACTTTTCAACAAATATTCATTGTTAAAGCTGATGCTGATTTCTCCATAGGAAATCAAAAGTAACCATTAAGTAAATTTGCTTCCCGTTACCCCCCTTGCAGATCGAATTTTAAAAAATAAATGTCCAATTCATGTATTGTCCTCAGGAATACATATATATTCCAAATTTCAAAGCTCTATGTCAACGGGAAGCGGGTAAAAGATGAGTTAAAAGATTTGCCTGCCACACACAAACATAATTGAAGAGCTGAGCGGATGAACATGTTATGCTATATTTTCTAAAAAAAAATTTTATCTTTTGGATGAAAGCGTTATGAGGTATCCTATCACATGCTGAAGCTAAAATTCCAAGATTCTATTTAGTCTTGAAGATTTAAGACATTATTCATTAATATTTAATAATGTCAATAATATTAATAATTTTTAATATTTGAAAATTAAATATTAATAAGTTCTTCTGAGAAAGTTTAGTACCATACCTGTTAATATTTTAAACACATGGTTTCAAACAGAAAATAAATCATTAAAATTTACAGCAAAAACTTTCACTTCAAATTTCTTCAAATGTAATTTTTGTTACTGAACATGTTCTTCCACTTAGCTCTTCAATTGTAAGTTTAAAAAAAAAAGCATGTAATTATTTGGTATTAAAAATCGAAATCGTATTATTAATTTTTCATTGCTTTCTAAGATAAAACTTCTACATGTACGAGTATTTTACCCATATTTTTAAAAATAATTTTTTTTAGGTTAGGGGAGGGGGGTGGTTATTGACAAGCCATGGTCACGTAAAATATTTTTTGGAAAATTTAGACACGCGGGCGTCTTTATGCTTTACGAATCAATAAAAAATTTACAATTTTTACTTGTAAACCTGAATAAAAATAACTAAAAAAAAACTAAAATAAAGAAAAAAAAATTCTATTTTTTGAACAAGATGAATTTTTCAATTTACTGTAAATAACACAAATCAAGCTAAAATTGCAAATTGTTCTGAAGAATTTATGGTTAAAAATATCAAACTTATCAATGCTTCAATTGAAATCGTCTGCGGTCGCTTAGTAACACTTCCTGTTGCCAAAGCCAGAAGTATAAATAGTAGCCCTCGTATTTTACCCATATTTGTAAAATTAAATTTTGACACGCAGGTATCTGTAGTCTGTATGCTTTATGAATCAATAAAAAAATTACAATTTTTACTTGTAAACCTGTGTTTTCTATCAAAATTACTTCCTGCGTGAATTTCTGGGACACCCTATAGTTATACTCCTAATTCTAGCACATAAGGAAGTGCGTGAAAAATCAATTACGAAATTCCATCATCACATACATGAAACAAGTTAAGTTAAATTAAAGAGTAATAAATTTTGCAAGGAAAATGTTTTACTATTAAACATGGTATAATATTTTTTCAGAAAATTCACTTGACCTTGTGTAAAAACTCTTACTCGTTTTATATTGAAATATCAAAACTGATTAGGAAATGTTGTGCAACCGCAACAATTTATGGAAATGCCATAAACTTGTGATTACGTCAATTCAGAAAGCAGATATACAGTAAAAAAGTCACAAAAATTCAAAATTAAATATTGCGAAAACATAGAAACTGATTTTCCTATATCTTTACCCTAATTATAAGTTAGATTTAAAGAAACATCCTACATGCTCGAAGTAAAGCTGTAAAAATTCCATTTATGTACGGCCGAAATTTTTCTAAGTATGTTGAATTTAATTTTAGAAATTGTCGACGTTTTTTTTTTAACTAAAAAGGTTTTTTACGTTTAAATGCGCCGAAAATTCGTAAAATTCAAAGTACCTTAACTCGGCACGTTTTGGCCGTAGAAAATTCTTTACTGTTTTACGTGTTAGAACACGGAGAACTTACAACTTGGCCCGCGGCCCGCATGCGGTGTTTGAGCTTATTTCATGGAGAACCGCAAATTGGGCACATAATTATATATATATATATATGCGTGTGTGTGTGTCTGTAATCATTTTAACTGCATCATTTAACGACAGAGGGCAGAACTTCATTGATTCATTGGTTAATACATTGGAATTCTTATTTAAATGAACTGCACAGGGCAGCACCATTTCTTCTCCATTCCATTTCTTCCGTTTAGAAAAAATACTGCTTTTTAATATTTCAACTCTACATTATTACTCCTTGGCCCTACTCATATTTACTGAAATATTTTCGGCAACATATGCAAATAATTTCTTATACTTTTTTTGATATACCATTTAAGCCAAGGTTGAGTCTTCAAATGGTAATATCAGGGCTCCCACTGGTCAGTTTTTTGAAAACCAGTAATTTTTTAGAAAGAAATTCGTGGTAGATTTCAGCAACAATTGCAAGAAAAACGTTCTTCCCGGTATGTTTCTTCACAATTTATAAGTCAGATTTTTCTTGAAATAAAAGTGGTGTTCAAAAACGGACTGAGTGGGATCCCAGTAATATGCTTTTCTTTTTTTAATCCATTTCAATCCATTTATTTAAATATTTTATCTTAAGTTATTTCTGGCTTTATTTTTTCTGGATTTATTGTGTACAGTAGCCCTTTGTCTAATACAAAAATGAAACCGTACTTGTTATTTGTAAAAATCAAGGTAATTAGGGCCTGATGATTCCGCTTTGGTTCCACAAATATTTCCATTTTTCCATTGCTTCAAAGATTTTTTAATTGTTTATATATAATTTTTTATTTGCATAAAATCATTTATTTTTATGATAATTTGAATTGGTTTATAATGTATTTATATATACCGGATGTCCCAAAAAGGACTGACTGATTTTAAAATTCAATAACTTCCAAACGGTGCAGATATTAAAAAAATTCTTGCAGGAGGGTTATGCATAAAGTCAAAAGTTTTTTTTACAGTGATTTTCGATTTTAGTTCGAATTACAAACAATAGATGGCGCTGCGATCAATAGAGGCTAAATTCAGGCTCGATTTTTGGTACTTCGTGGCCCGGATAATACATTTCCATCTCCTTTTTCTGCATGGAACAACAGAAAGGACCAAAAATCGAGCCTGTATTTAGCGACTATTGCTTACAGCGTCATCTATTGTTTGTAATTCGAACTAAAATCTAAAATCACTGTAATAAAACTTTTCACTTTATGCATAACCCTCCTGCAAGAATTTTTTTAATATCTGTCACCGTTTGGAAGTTATTGAATTTTAAAATCAGTCAGTCCTTTTTGGGACACCCGGTATATATATATGATAGATAGATAGATATAGCCGTACCCGGTGTACTAGAATGAACTGACTGTTTTTAAAATTCAATAACTTGCAAATGATGACAGCTATTAATAGAATTCTTGCAGGGGGGGGGGGGGTATGTAAGGTGTCAAGAGTTTTTTTTTCTTTTCTTTACTGCGGTTTATAGTTTTAGTTCCAAATATCAGTGATAGATGGCACAGCAAGCAATAGGCGCTCAATCGAGAACCAAAGCTGAAGGAGGCGGTAAAACATACGTACTGAGTCTCATTCTGACGGAATTCAGAATCGTTCCTTAAGACCTAGATTGTAACATGGAACTATGAATCAAAAGGAACTGGCATATCCTCAAAAAGGCGAAGCTTCGACTGCAACCGATTTCGCAGTGGCTGATTATCGCCGGAGCAAACTTCCACCAGTAAATTTGAATAGAAATTTTCTCTTTATTTAAACGCCTTATTAATGCCAAATTTCAGTCATAACTATGGCCAAAAACGGATATTTATTTTTACTGGTGGAAGATTACTTCGGCGGTAGTCAGGAACTGCGTTTCACATTGTGACAAATTAAACAACCTTCTGCCAGTGTCAATGAAAGAGATTATTATACCCGGGCAAACTTCCACCAGTAAAAACAAAGACATTTTTACCATATTTGTGGGATGAATTTTATGTAAATAAGCATCTAAAGTAAGACGAAATTTTCTATTCAAAATTTATTAGTGGAAGTTTGCTTCGACGATAATAGAAAACGTTGAACCGGTGTAAAAAGTCAGCCGCCATCTTGTGACAACCTCATCAGTTATTTCACTCGTAACTGACTAGACTGTACACTATATGTCTACTCCATTGATTGCATAGGTGAATGAGACCCACTCCATATGTTTAGCCTCCTTCGTTCACATAAATGTTGAGTGATTTCGGTTTTGGCCCTGGATTGAGCGCCTTTTACTTACAGTGCCGTCTATCGCCGCAATTTGAAATTAAAACCGAGAATCACAGCAAAAAAAAAAGAAACTCCTTACATAAACCTGCTGTAAGAATTTTTTAAATATCTGTCATCATTTTTAAGTTATTGAAATTTTAAAACACTCAATCCATTTTAGGACACTTGGTATATATAAATATGCAAAAAACCGTTTTATTCCCGGGTTAATTTCCAATACATCCAGTTTATTCCAAATCGCCCCATTTATTTTCAATAGACCTGTTTTTTTCCAATAGACCTGGTATGTTCCCAGGCTAATTCTCAAAAGACCTGGCTCATATCCAAAATAATCCCTGCCGGCCCGGCCTACAAGCGGGTGTAGATTTCGAAGTTAAGTATACTAATTTCACCAACAAAAACTAAATCATGATTAGAGATTAACCCACTTTAACAATTTTATCTGGCCGCATACAATAGCTGAGTTTATCAGAATCATGTTCAGGCGGTATTCAAAAAAATACTTTTCCAACTCGAAATTTTCTGGCACATTTTCAGATTCCTTTTTAATAGAAAAAATGTGAAACTTGCTGAAGTGATTTTTGAAGAGATTTATACGCGACCTGTGTTTTTATTTTTCGTTCAATTAATTAAAACTTGATTTATAAACAATTATTTTCTCAGGACAATATTTTTCATTTCTAACACAACCGCTTCGGGAAATTCTGTTCAAAATGCCCACTTTGACATCATTTTTTGAAATATATTCTACCACTATCAAAAAATCGATCATTACGGTACATTATATAGTTTCTGAATAAGAGAATATACCAACTGCATGCGTTTGAGAGCAAAAATGAATTTAAAAATAAGTAAGAAAATAAGCAGTTTGGATGAATACACCCTTAATAAAATGATTTTTTTTTTCTTCAACCGCTATGTATTTTTAATTTGTTTTTGCTGTAAGAACTGGTCCTATCAAAAACTTGTCTATGTAAATTTTGTAGACAATATTAAGAAGATGTGGTGGTAGTGTGTCTATACTGTGGGTGATTTTGGATTCTAGGGGTCATGACCGGTGTATATCTGCAAAAGTTTTTCAGAAATTCCAACATAGGGGAGAATGTAATAGGTAGTATTTCATACGAAATCTACCTAAAAACCTGGTTTATTCTCAGGTTTAAACTGAGTATTTTCTAGTCTTAGCAACTCTATTTTATTAATTCAATCATTTTGAGTGTAAAATTGCTCCTGTTCACACTTACTGTTTGTAATATTTAAACCTTTCGACTCGGGCGTCTCTTACACAAATTTTATTCGGTTGACACCACTTTTTTAAAAAGAAGTTTCCTTCAAGTACACAATTTCAAAAATGCTCTAATTAAAAAAAGCACATTTTATTTTCCTTTATTACTGGTGCCATAAACAAATTTGTCAAAGAAAGATTATGTCTCTTCAAGGCTGGACATACGAATGCAAAGGGTTAACATTGTGTCCACCGATTGAATTTTCGTAATTTTAGCCATTGCATAGCTGCCAACGTTTACTCTTTTTCTTACCAGTAAAATTTAATACAACATTTTCTGTTATTTAATCGCCGTAAACTGTCTTTTTAATAAGCCAAAATTTTCTGTTAAATTTTAATGGTAACAGAAAAGCGTAAAAATTGGCAGCTATGCCATTGCCTTACATTATTGTGTTACATATTTTACGCTTCTGAGTTTACTGTTGCAAATTGGTTTTAATTCAGGCAATAGAGACCGTATAGGGGCTCAACCTAGCAAAATTCATGGTAGTTCTGGAAAAAGGCTTACTATATGTTTTTTGGTCGCTGAATCCGAATTTTTAACTTCCCAACAAAATTTCCCCCGGCAACCCCCCCCCCCCACCAAATTTTGGTTAACAAAAAGATTAAGACAAATACCCAATAGTCCAGGCAATAGGGAATTTTACCTAGCAAAATTAATGGTAGTTCTGAAAATCGGCTTACTTTATGCTTTTTGGGTCGCTGAATCCGAATTTGTAACTTCCTACCAAAATTTCCCCCGGCAACTCCCTAAATTTTGGTACCCCTCCCCCCCCCCCCCCCAAAAAAAAAAAAAAGTTCTAGAAATTCAGAAAGTAGACAAAATTTGCAACAAATTAGATATATGACACTATGACTTAGGATGAAAGGGAAGGGGGATCTGCTTAGGAATATGCGCGCGGTGCTGCGTGAACTAAGTTGCGCAATTCCACTTAACTACTCACACGTTTACATTCTCCTTCGCATCTTTCCTCGAACTTTCTCTATAAGGTTTACTTTAAGTTTTTTGGGTCGCTACATCCGAATTTTTAACTTTTCGGATAAATAATTTCGGAAAAACACTTAATTATCGAAACTAAATTTGGCAACAAATTAAATTTGGAAAAAAATACTTATGCAGATAAAAATTTTATCAATAAATTCATAAGACAGTTGTTATTAAATTAATTTTATGTAATTATTTTTGTTAATAAATTAATAATATATTTGTTAATAAATTAATTAAATATGTATATATATTTTATAATTTATGAACAATTAATCTGCTAATAAGTTAATTTTGTTAAATAAATAAAATTTTCTAATAACACCTGCAATGTTTTGGAAAGGCTTTCACCTATTCCAAGTAGTTTAATGCCATCGAAATCAAAAGAAAATAGAGTGCAGCTAATGTTACTGATCCACAAAATATACATGGAAAAAGACTTAAGAAGGGTGCCGTTACAAAAAAAAAAAAAAAAAAAAAAAAAAGAAAAGAAAAAAAAACAGCTGAAGATAAGGTGCTTCCAGAAAAAGTGGGATAAAAAAGACTGAAGGAAATAAAACGAAGGTCAATGAGGATGAGGTCATTGAATGCCTGGAACTGTACCAGGAGACAACTTCGACCACTCTCTGGATTCCATGTAGTTCTTGTGGCAGGTGATTGTTCGAAAGCTGCATGATGTACAACAATAAATACATTGATTGTGTATGACGACAGCTTCCGTTAACAAACAAAATACATTGAAACTATGGAAATGAAAATGATGTAATTTTCAAGTTAAACATGTTCTTAAATATATTAATGTTATTTACACGGGGACTCATTAAAAAACAAGAAAGAAAAAATCATGCATCAAGCATAGATTATGAGACACTTCCCAACACATTCAGAATAATGTAAAAACAAAACTGCACAATATAATAAGTTAAAATATTATGTCTAATTCAACCCTATGGAAACGCATAACACGTTTGAACACCCAATTTCAGCTGTTCCCATCTACAATAGGGAAATTATACGAATTCTTTGAGCAGCCCTGTATATGATATATAAATTTGTATCTATTAACTACATGCATGCAAAAATTTAGTTCAGTTAGGAAATACCTTAGTTGAAAATTCCCTTTCAGCAATTTCCACAAATAAGGAGAATAGTACGCGAATTCTTTTTTGCAGCCCTGTATACGAGATATAGAATTTATATACAACAAGTAACATGCAAAACATTACTTAAATTTTAAAGCGCATACCGAAATTGAAAACGCACGTCCAGCAGTTATTGCTCAAAGTTTTCTTTTACCGATTTCTTTTGTGTGACCCTGTAAATCAGGCATGTCAAACTCATTTACCGCCGCGGGCCAAATTAAGCGCTATATACAAAGCCGCGGGCCACAGTACAGAAAGTAGATAATATTAATTACCATTGCACATAATAAATTATGTTCTTACAAAACACAGCCATGTTAAAGAAATTTTAACGCAAAGCTACAAAATTATTACTTCAGAGTTTATTTTATTTTTCGGGGAAAAAAACTCAAAATAATTTTTCCTCAGCCAAACCTATAAAATTTAATTGAATTTTCTAAACTGTATTTATTTTTAAAACTGATTGCACTCACTAATCTTAATCTAGCAATGACATAGCTGTCAATGTTCCGTGTTTTCTCCAAGTAAAAAATAAACACAGTATTTTAAATCATGATATCTATTTAATAAAATGTGTTTTGTATCTATGTGCTACTGATTTGAATTTATTTATTAAATGCATTTTCTGGTTCAAATTATGTTTATTTGACATGTAAAATAACAAAAGATCTCACACTTCAAAAAACTAATCTATTGATGAATACTTACATAAACTTGGAAACCCCATATCCATATATTTTCGCGTTAATATGGAATTACGCTGAATTTTAATTAACAGTAGTAATAAATTCTTAAAAGTAATTTCAACATAACTTTCGGATGTTCGACATCTCTATAACGACAGATAGCGCAAATGTGTTCGTGCAAAGTGTGTTTTCAACATGTACGCTGTAACAATTAAATTAAATACAGACAAAATACCAAAGGCTTGGCGGGCCACAGATTAATTGTCAACGGGCCAGTTGCGGCCCGCTGGCCACGTGTTTGACATGCCTGCTGTAAATGAACGACAAATGCTATGAATGCCCTATTCTATTGTAATTATCTTGTAGTGAAATTCAGTCATTTATATCAGTTTCAGTACATTTGGAATAGCGTTATCTCATTAAAATACTCTGCAAACGATTTCTCCCATATACCATAATGTAATGGAATTCTTTTCAGAGCCCCTGTAAATGAACTATTCATGCTACCCATTTCATATAAAACAGGGGTGGCCAACCTTTTTGTCTAAAATTCACTTGACACCGTTTCCTAAGAATTGTAATTTTGTCCTTTTTAAATTGCAGACCTTCAGTCATTAAACAATGTATTTTTTTTTCTGTACACAAATACTGGTATCTCTGTGGCACGGCTGGCCATCCCTGATACATTCATGGGAAGCATCATTATTCATTAACATATTTCCATAGCATAGCATGAAAATCTGAGTATAATTACGTGATTTAGAGTGTGGACAGACGGACAGGCGCACAGACAAACCGAATTCATATACACTTTTCAACTTTGTTAGCAGGCTCGGACTGGGCCGCCGGTCCATCGGCCCGATGGCCGGTGCGCCCTCGTCCAGGGAAAACTTTGCGCCCCTAAGTGCCTAAACCTCTTCAATATTTTTTCCCTTGTTGTATGTACACTTGCAATCTGACTAGTGAGCTAAATTTCAAGAATTCGTTTAGGGCGTAATCGTAATCAACAATCACTAGACAGACAACACAAGAGAGGTTCACTTTTTTATCATAACAAACACATTAAAGATACATCGAAACAATTTTAGGATCAGAAACCAAAGTGGGCATCTTTGCATGCGATTGAGAGAGAAAAAATGCAACCAGGGGAAAGCTTTAGTAGTCACGGCGCTCTGGGCTAGATTTTTTTTCATCGCTTCTTTGAATATCTTTTAGGTTTTAACTAAATATTTTACACATTTTCAGTCCTTTAGCTCTTAGCACCTTGCCCCTCGCTCCCGCTTTAAAGCCAGCCCTGAATTATTATTTAAAGCGTCGATTTTGAAAACAACTTGAGAAAAGAAAGAGATAAATATCAGAAGGCAAAAAGCTTTTTATGGGGATTCTGTTGTTGATTGGAAAACTCGTTCTTTCTTTTCGAGGAATACAAACTTGATGCACTACAATCCTGCAAGCTGTGGAATCGTGCAGCTTGCATTTTTTAATTTTCAAAATCTACACCATAATTTTTGGTTAGTAATCTTCGCTTTATTTAATGACAGACTTTCTGTGGTTATATAACTGTTAGGAAATTCTAGTATGTATTTTGTATGAAAAATTTGCTTAATTTAATCCCGTAAAAATCTATTGTTAAATAAAGCTATGATTACTACTCGGAAATTGTGATAGGCTTTTTGAATAAAAAAACGCTGGCCATAGGTTCCTGAAACTTGTATGAATACAATCTCTGAATTATAGAAACTTAAATATTGTTATTCATTGTAAATATTGTGTTCCATTGATCTCTAATTAGAGTCATTCCATGTCAATTCAACCAGACCTTGTAACCCGACCGACAGGGATTTGTATGAAACTCCGTGTATATACTAATTCTATCACGATATGAATACATCAGAAATTTTTCCTTCCTAGACCTCATAGTTTGTGAGATATGGGCGGTCCAATTTTTGGATTTTTCTCAAATCGCACATTTCTGAGTCTGTATTTTTAGACTGCAGTTCCATTTTCAAAAAATTGTTTATCTGGATCTAAAACGCAAATCATCTTAAAAATATCACCGTAAGTACATCAAAAGATCCAGATTTTAATAAAAAATATTTAAAAAATTAATTTTAAATATTTAGGGCCAAAAAATTAAACCAAAGTTGAAAGCTATGGTTATTTTTTCAAATTTTTGTGACTTTACGAAAAAGGCTCTACACAAAAAGGCAAATGAAATTTCCAATTTCTTTCTGTTTTAAATAAAAGTTTACACTTTGGGCTTTCTATTTATGAAATAAAAATCACGTCTTTCTCATGGCTTATTCAAAATTTTTGACTTATTTTGGGATGCTGTACCTATCAAAAGATAAATATCTTTAACTTTGCTTATGGTACCTAAATAATCGCTGCACATTTTAAATTTAAATTTATTAATCATTTTGATTTATTTTCTAAAATGAACCCTTAAAATCAGACTGATTTATTTATTTTTATAACAATAGAAAATTTGTATATTATTGGTATATATCACATATTATCTGAAATTGTGTTGTTCTCAATCTTATCGCATATGTTTGTGACATATGTGTACATCTATCATTGGATTCAGTTGTATAGTATTTCTATAAATACTTTCACAAAAGTAGTATGCAAAGAATATGTACAATATTTAATAGAGGGGGTGTGGATATTGAAATCATAGATTTTTTTCACAATTTACTCAGAAAAAACAAAGCAAAAACTTTACTTTGTAAATAAAAAAAAGAAGCACTTATATTAAATAAATTCAACAAGTCATAGGAACCACAGTAATTATTTACGTACCACAGTTTAAATTAGCCATATTAGAGATATTTTTTTTCTTGAATGGTGCAATTTCCGAAAACAGGGCAAAATTTTTACATAAGCTAGGAGAAAGGCTTCATTTTTATTAAAATTGAAATAATCATTAATTAAATCTAATACATTAAATAAAATTACTTAAAAATATTTTAAAGATTTAGATTGTTGTAATTTTTTTCATGTAACAAATATAGAATTTGTTAAGTTATATGTACATTTTTAAAGCTAAAAAATCAGAATAAACATTAGATTGAAATTCAAAAATATAACTGAGCTAAATATAAATATAGAAATAAATGATGTACTTTTGCAGTATCACTTAGACTTATTTTGCAACATTCTTTCTTTGTGCAGTTTAAAATTTATATTTATTATGAATGAGCAACATTGAGAACCTTCTAATATATATTTCAGTTTTCCTATCTTGCTGCAACTCCAAACATAATAACATAACAAAACATCGGTATATTAGAAGATCTTCGTGATTTAGTATCTAAAACACTAAATCGATGGCTATCTCCCCTCCTTCCCCCACGCCCCAGAACAAAAAATTAAATATCTTAAGGGGAAATTCTCTTCATTTTGGTAAAGGTTTATGAAAATTTGCAATTTTTATATTGCCAGAGCACCCATCACAAAAGTCAAAGACTTTCTTTACATCAGGAAATACCTCTTTTACAAATGATATCACTTCCATCTGTGTTAAACACACAAGAGTGACATCATATTGCATATCATAAGATAAAATGTGTATACTGCTTGCTGATAATCTAATGCTCAGAGATTGACTGTACATAACAGTTGGATCAAGAGTGCAGCTTCTTTGAATCAATGGTAACTTTAGGCCTCACCTTGAATAAGAAAAGTAAAATTTTTGCTGAAATCATACAAAACTATAGCTTTTTGAGGGCCAAAGTTTGCTTTAGTTTCTTTTAGGAAATTAGATTTAGTTTTCGTTATAAAAGAGTGGAATAACATTTTCCAAATATTTTACTTAGCTTGTCACAAATTCATTTAAAGTAACAGTGCTGTCAATACTGGATTGAATACCTAGAGTTATAAGTTTTTTGGAAATTCCTGTTTAAAAAGAGAATACAACTCATGTAGATACACATAATATCAATCGCTTTTGTGCATAGCATTGCGCTTCTTAGCAATGCTAACTACATTTTTTTTCTAGTCATGATTCTTCAATATTCATTACAATTATAAAACTTTTCAATTAGTTCAATTGTTTCTGGACGTGTGGCTATGGCTTTACCTTTTCTTATTTCTGGCATAGACAAGATTCTCTTTTATCTCAGAAGTTGTCATGACGGTCTTGCAGCATAATTAGTTACTTCAAATTCATCTATTATTTTCTTTTGCAGCACAAGGAAAAATAGATCACCCTTCTATTATGAGAAACAGAAGACTAATAATAATTTGATTAACAAATTCGAAAACACCTGCCTTACTAAAAAATTTTATCCTGCCTTTGTCAGAATTTGTTTATACAAGGCAGCTGTAGAAATATGTTTCATCCTGCAGAAATGAACTATGCTTTGTTAAATATAAGGTATTTAAACTATAAAAAACATATTTAAAATGATTAAAATTATCCAAGATAATAAGATAGAAAATTAAAAAAAAAATGTTAAATATAAATAAAGTATTTTAATTCAAACACACATACACACACAGAAAAAAACATATTGAAAATGTGATGAGTAAAAAGTCATTATTACATTTTCTTATTCTATACCAACAAAAGATTTTTTGTTTACAGTTATATTGTAAAAACAAAATTAAGGGATTGTTTAAATTTAAAAAAAAAAAAATGCTTATAATAAAAGAAAATATATGGATGAATAAATAAAGGAAACATAAGGATTATGCACAAAATTTAATGGAGGGAGGATAGACTGCAGTCATAGACATTTCCCCCCCTTTTACTCAGAAGAAAAAAAAACAAAGCAAAAACTTTACTTTGGAAAAGAAAGAAAGGAAGAAAGAAACATTGAATAATATATTCAACAAGTCATAGAAACCACAGTAGTTATTTGGGTACCACAGCTAAAATTAGGCAGAGATATTTTTTCTTGATTGGTGCAGTTTCCCAAAACAGGGCAAAATTTTGCATAAGTCATGAGAAAGACATCATTTTTATTTCATAACTAGAAAGCCCAAAATGTAAACTTTTATTTAAAACAAAAAGAAATTGGAAATTTCATTTGCCTTTTTGTGTAGAGCCTTTTTCGTAAAGTCACAAAAATTTGGAAAAATAACCACAACTTTTAACTTTGATTTAATTTTTTGGCCCTAAATATTTAAAATTAATTTTTTAAATATTCTTTTATTAAAATCTTCATCTTTTAATGTACTTACGGTGATATTTTAAAAATGATTCGCATTTTAGATCCAGAGAAACAATTTTTTGAAAATGGAACTGCAGTCTAAAAATACAGACTCAGAAATGTGCGATTTGAGAAAAATCCAAAAATTGGACCCCCCATATCTCACAAACTATGAGGTCTAGGAAGGAAAAATTTCTGATGGATTCATATCATGATAGAATTAGTACATACACCGAGTTTCATCCAAATCCCTGTTGGTCGGGTTACAAACCATAAAAAAATTGGTTGAATTGACATGGAATGACCCATTATGATTTTGCAAATCACGAGAAGAATAAATTTACTCTAGTGATTTGGAATTGATAAAGACACTTTTTCGTGTACTTCTTCTTGTAGAAAACTTTTAATAGTAAAATATCAATTCAGCATTTTATGGATGCATAACGCCATTTTTTAACAATACAAAATGCCTCTTCCTACAATATTTTGTAGGAACTCGCAAAAGTAATTACTTTCAGTTTGTAATAGAAATTGAATTTATCTCATTTTTTATTGACTGATAACTAATTAATATTACTTTAAAAAAAGGTTGAAGCCTTTAGCAGCACCGCAGAAACTCTATTTGGCGCCTAGTGCAATAAACCTTGTTAGTTTTTCTACCAATTTTCAGTGCATCAATGGTTATACGTGGAATAAAGGTGGTTACCCCTTACAAATTCCAATAAAAATAATCATTAAAAAAGTCTGTAAAGACCTATCGACTTTAAATAATCTCTACAAAGTATTGTTATGTATAAATAATGTTTCCGAAGTCGTCTACATTTTGAAAATTGTATCAACTTAGAAAGTTCAAGCAATAACACCCATTTTTGACACTTTATTTGAGTTTCTTGATCGAGTCAGCCAGGAAAAAGGCATTGTTTGTACACATTATCTTAAATCATGATAGCGTTAGAAGAGTTTAAATTTGAGGATTCTAATGTTAAACTTATTTGAGAAACATTAATTTATGTCTTTCATAAAATTTAACTTATTGATTTTTTATAAATTTATTAAAGAGATACACTAAATAGACCGAAACAATACAGGCTTTTTTCTCTATTCATTTTTTTTTAATTATGAAAACTATTAATAAATTCATATTAAAAATTTTGAATTATGAGGTACATTAATTTTTGCATTCAACAAATCCCAGTCGTTAAAAACAACGATGTTTAAGTTTACAACTCTTTGAATATGTAGTTTTCGAGATACAAAGAATTGTTTCCTTTCCATAATTTAAGGGAAGGGTCTTCTTTTATTAAAAGACTCTCAGAAAAAAAAAAAAATTGTAGCTATGTACCAGAAACACTATGTAGGATTTTCTTTGATGCAAAGTAAGTTTATTTTAAATTTTAATTTCCTGTATAATTTTACCGGTGTCTTATTGAGTGTTTTCGGTACATTTTTTTAAATCTTAATTTTATTTTCCGAAATTTATGGATATCCTCCTTACACTTTTCGTTTTATAACTGTATTAACCCTTAAATGCATAGTGTATCAAATTTGCATCACTTTTTATTTAACTTTTAATAAATAAATCAAGTTCTTTGCAACCACTATATATGTATAGAAATAGTAATCCTGTAAAAAAATCGCATAAATATGCTGCTAAATAATATTAAAAATCTATCTTAAAATTTCTGATGTCTAATCCTTAATATAAGCATAAAAAACACAATTCTAAAAGAAAAATTCATGCACTTAAGGGTTAAGATTTAAAAAAATTGTATAAACTACTTCTCTTTAGTGGTTGGCAAGTAATTGAAATAGGGTGTCAAAAATGGATGCTACCATTTGAAAAATCAATTCATTTTTAAACCCCAAAGCAAAATTTATGAACATATTTTAATAGTAGATGTTATTCCCAATCAATTGGTACCTATATCCGTTTTATACGGTCATTTGCAAGAAAATTGCTAAATAGGTTGATAACTTTTTTTTTACTTGATTCTTATAAGGTATCTATTGACAAAAAAAATAAAATAAGAAAGCCCTAGCTTTGATATCAGTTATCTACTATTAAGTGAACCAAAAAATTCTGTCGTTTAATTTTCTTTCACGCCTACTTTTTTAAAATTCAGATTTCCTCATTGGCATCACTTTTTTGAAATAGTAAAATTCTCATTGTTTTCATCTTAATGTGAAATGTGAAAACTCTGGAAATTTTACCATTTCAAAAAGTGGTGCCAATGAAGAAATCTGAATCTTAAAAAAGTAGGCGTGAAAGAAAATTAAACGACAGAATTTTCTAGTCCACCTAATACAAGATAATCTGTCTTCAACTTGCTGGAACTTTTAGATATTACATGATTCATTTTAGAAAACTGTGTAACAATGTGTAGATTTGATGAAACATTGAACATGCACGGGGAATATAGCGAAGTCTTCTATCTAGACTAGACAGAGATATAATATTAAGCCATTTTCACACTTAGTACTGTGTGACTGTGTTAAACCATATCAATCGAGATTCAAATGAGCAAGCAAAATTGACGTGGGTTCTTTAAAATTTTTGCGCCCCCTGAAAATGCAAGGTCTGCGCCCTTTTCCATGGCCCAGTCCGACCCTGTTTGTTAGAAAGTTTTAAAAATGTACCTTAGAATGTAAGAAAAAAAAATTATGATTTTAAACCGCTATAGAAAAAAAAGATAGATTATTTTTAAAAATATTTCCATGGAATTATTAAACCAAATTATGTTTCTAAAGATTCTTTTAAACAAATGTGTAATATTACCATTACTTTTGTAAAAGGAACAGAAAAAACTGCTTGACAGGATCAGGAAAGACACGGTCCCATGCAGTTGGTCAAAATGGAATTTCAGAATTACTTGTGAAATTTCAGTGCTGCCATCTTTTGAGTAAATACATTATGATAATATTATTTAATAAGTTGTAATCTAGATAGCAGCATCAAAACTCAATTATTTTACCGGAAAAGAATTCTATAAAAGGAAAAAAATTACTATAGTACTGAAGAAGAACGCATAAAAAGGAATAGTAAGAATTTTAAGATCTACATTTTAAATTTAGATTTAAATCTCATTCCTTTCTAATAATAATAAAATTTTTCTTAGGTCAGTTTTTATTTATGTCAATATCTAGTAAAGAAATTTAATATTTGTTTTTATACAGAATGTTTCTTCCTATTGCTAATTACAAAACCGTTGCATTTAGATGTATACTACTAATTTCAAAAGTGTTTCAGATGATTTTCTTTTTCATATTAAAAACTATTCCAACTAATTATTTTTATAAAACTGAGGAAATTTAACTTTTATACGTTTCTTAGATCTTATAACTTACGTTTATTAAAATATATTCTATGCTCTAACAAGCAAGAGTAAAACAATCCCATTCTTTTACGACAAAAACTTACCAACTTATGATACTTTAAATTTTATGAATTTTCAACGTTTTCCGGGGGGTAGAAACTCTTTTTACAGTTTTTAATGCCAAAAATTACTAAAAAATTCATAAAACTAAAACGATTCATGCATTTCTGGTAGTCATTGGCAACCACTGCTTTTCAGTTACCCCTGACATTAAAATCGATGGTTAACCCGACTTGAACACAAAAAATCGGGTTCACTGTCTTACCTCATCCAGGGCTCTTGTTTTTATATATTAGTATTTTTTAAGGGGCCGGAATCAATTAAATCGGTCGTTTGACAACGATTAAACAGAAGTTTAATTAAAATCTGTTTGTATGTCCGATAATGGAATAAAAAAATAGTGTAATTGGGTGAAAAAAAATTATGTTCTTTTTCCCAATATATACCGGGTGTCCTAAAAAGGACTGACTGATTTTAAAATTCAATAACTTGTAAACGGTGACAGATATTTAAAAAATTCTTGTAGGAGGGTTATGCAGAAGGTCAAAAGTTTTATTACAGTGATTTTCAATTTTAGTTCGAATTACAAACAATAGATGGCGCTTGGATCAATAGACGCTCAATTCAGGCTCGATTTTTGGTACTTCGTGGAACGGATAATACATTTCCATCTCCTTTTTCCGCATGAAACAAGAGAAAGGACCAAAAATCGAGCCTGTATTTAGCGACTATTGCTTACAGCGCCATCTATTGTTTGTAATTCGAACTAAAATCGAAAATCACTGTAATAAAACTTTTGACCTTATGCATAACACTCCTGCAAGAATTTTTTAAATAGCTGTCACCGTTTGCAAGTTATTGAATTTTAAAATCAGTCAGTCCTTTTTAGGACACCCGGTATATGTGATGACTTGACGGCAAGCAGCAGGCATTGTCGAAAGTTGATGGGGCTTTCCAGTTATAAAACACACAGGCGTTCAGGCCGATATGGTTGTTGAAAATAACAGCTCGAAGATCGTGAAAAAAATGCTGTCGATTGAAAACAATTCCACTTTATTAACATTCTCATAATTTAAGTGTAGGCGGGAAATGCTCCACTTTACCGATGATAAAAAAAAGAACCAAACTCAATCCGTCAAAATTAGCTTAAAAGTTATTCCATCTCTCGCTAAGAAATCCTTTTCGCTTCATTCTATTACCAGCCATTTATTACCTTCGTAAATTCATTAGATCTCTCACACAGTTCTTAACAACTCCAACAACATCTCAATAAAAACGCAGCAAATCATTCCAAGTAATCATTACCATAGACCAGGCATGTCAAGCAACTGGCCCGTTGACAACTAATCTGTGGCCCGACAAGCCTTTGGCATTTTGTCTGTATTTAATTTAATTGTTACAGCGTACATGTTGAAAACACACTTTGCACGAACACATTTGCGCCATCTGCCGTTATAGAGATGGCGAACATCCGAAAGATATGTTGAAATTACTTTTCAGAATTTATTACTACTGTTAATTAAAATTCAGTGCAATTCCATATAAACGCGAAAATATATGGATATGGGGTTTCCAAGTTCATGTAAGTATTCATCAATAGACTAGTTGGTACTTTTCGGTTAGCCGGGCGCCAGTGTTATGTATACATGTATATGTCTATATACATATGTATACATATACATATATGTGGATATGGAACTATGAATAAAAAGAAATCTACATATCCTCAAAATGGTGAAGTTTTAACTGTAACCGGTTTTGCAGTGTCTCATTACCACCGGGGAAAACATCCACCAGTAAATTTTGAACAGAATTTTTTTCCATATTTAAACGTCTTCTTAATGCAGAATTTCAGTCATAATTATGGCCAAAAACAGATATTTACTTTCACTGGTGGAAGTTTACTTCGGCGGCAGTCAGGCCTTGCGTTTCCGTCATATTGTGACAACCTAAAGAATTTCAAGTCGGAGTCAGTGAAAAAGGCTGTAATACCCCTGGAACTATTAATAAAGAGGAACTGACATATCCTTAACCCTCCGTCTACCAGACGGGTCCATTGGACCCGACAGGTACATACAAAATATTCATTCAAACCAGAAATTTCTTTAAAATAAACTAAGTATATAAACCAGACAAAAATAAGGTAAATAAATAAGTTAAATAGTTTTAAATAAAAATTCTGGTGTAGAACGTTTTATTAAAACTTGAATAAAATTCCCGGTAGATCTAGAGTTAAAATAGTGAATCTTCAACTGTAACCGGTTTTACAGGGGTTAATTACCGCCGGGGAAACTTCCACCAGTAAATTTAAATAGAAAATTTCTCCTTATTTAAATGCCTTATCAATGCAAAATTTCAATCATAAATAATGGCAGAAACCGATATCCATTTTTACTGGTGGATGTTTATTTTTTTGGTAGTCAAGTCCTGAATTTCCGGCCTATTGTGAGAACCTAGGCGACCACCAGTCAGTGTCAGTGAAAAATATTGTAATATCTCGGCAAACTTATGCCAGTAAAAACAGAAAAATTTTTAGCATATTTGTGAGAAAATATTTCCAAGACTAAGGCGCTTAAATAAGACGAAACTTTCTATTCAAATTTACTGGTGGGAAGTTTGCCCCGGCGGTAATAAGAAACCGTTGATCCAATTTTAAAAAAGCAGCCGCCATCTTGGGACAACCTCCTCAGTTACTTCACTCGCAACTGGTAGACAATACACTATATGTCTCCTTCTTTTTATTCATAACTCCATTGTAATACCCGAACCATTCTCCACCAGCAAAAACGAATAAAAATTTTCACCATATCTGTGAAAGAAATTTCTGAAGAATAAATGGCTAAAAAAAGATGAAAATATCTATTCATAATTTACTGGTGGAAGTTTGCTTGGACAGTAATCAAAACCTGTTGATGCGACATAAAAAATCAGCCACCATATTGTGACAACCTCTTCAGTTACTTTGCTCGCAACAGGTAGACTCTACCGTTGCCATCGAAATACTCAAAGCCAGAGGACACGAATTGTGACGTCATCACTAATCGACCGTCTTCTCACTAGTGTTGGAATTCACACAGGAAAATTTTGAATAGCAATTTTCTTTTATTTTATTTGTGGAATATCTACCATCGTATAAAACAATAGTGATTATTTAAAGTTACTGGTGAGAATTCGGAACTCCTAAATAAAAATTCAGCCAGATGCGGAATGCCACAGTGTTGCCGCATCTGGTTGATTTTTTGGGGGAATTCCAAATTCCCACCAGTAAGTTTAAATAGTTATTCTGTTTTATAAGATGATACATATTCCACAAATAAAATAAAATAAGATTGCTGTTCAAAATTATCCGGTGTGAATTCCAACACTAGTGAGAAGTCGGTCGATTAGTGATGACGTCACAACCCGTGTCCTCAGGCCTTGAGTATTTCGATGGCAGTGACTCTACTCTACATGTCACCTCCTCATTATTCATAACTCCATTTGTATGACACCTCAACTTCTCCAGCTCCATAACAATGGCTGATTTTTGCAGCATAATATTTCACACTATTTTCGCCAAGAACTTACAAACATCCCAACCTTCAATTTTATGAAGTTCTTATCAAGTTCTTGGATAATCATCAGTTCTTAGGCTAACTTGATGTCTTCAGCCATTGAAGATTGACCATCATCTTAACCCTTTATGTCCCAAATTATAAATTCATGAAAATTCCACCTTCGTAAGTATTTTTCGTCACTTTTGGAAACTACATTCGAAGGTTTACGCAATCATTTAATAAATTTTAGAAGGATTCTACCAATCAAAATTAATTAATTAAATTTGAATTTATAGGGATTTTGTGTAATATTTATATTTCCACACAAATCTTTTATTTAAAATATTTTTTTTAGTATTTTATGGAATTAGGAAATGTACAAATATAATGCTGTTACAATAGAAATACAGAAATATTTCCAAAATGAAACTTTTCACTCACAATTTTTCAACGTCACGAAAGCTGAAATGATGCAAATGAAACAAAAATAATAACTAGAAAACAGGGATTTTGTTTTTTCAGAATTTAGTGTCGCCTCCGATGAAAAAAAAAATATATATATATATGTACATATAAATAGTACAAAACATATTTCAATTTTAAGACTTACAACACATGCTTTTATTTTATGTAAAATGACGTCATTCGCATCCGCTTAAGAATTCTATATTTACGATCCACTCTTAAACATCTACACTAAAAATTGCATAGGACGTCACTATCGCGAAATAGTACACAAATGCAGCAAAAAGATGCCGTCATTAAAAAAAAAAATATAAAAAAAAAATCAGTTGTCTAATGATTTATTACATAGGCCTTCATTTGTTTGTAACATTAATAGAGACACTTAAAATTAAATATAGTTTATAATAGCTCCAAGTTTTAACAGAAATCATTAGTTTATATTTTTTCAAAATAGCACGTATTTTAATTACATTTTCTTTCGGCTGTTATGAAAAAATGGTAACAAAAATATATAATTACTATTTTACAACTATTTTTCCTTTACTTTCTACAGAAATGGAGTACTCCCGTTGCCAATATTAAGCAAAGGGCTCCAAAAACTACAAAAATATTAATATTTCAAAAATAAGTGGAGATGCAGTTTTCAAACAAATTGCCTTTAAAAGTACTTTTTTTCCCCAATACGACGGTAAAGGAATTGAAAACGTGTGATGCTTAGAAGTTAAAAAAATTGCTATTGCGCATTTAATCGTACTGCTTTGTTTTACGGCTGGCTTCTGTAAAGTAACGTTATTTTTTGGAGATGTCACAAAATAAGCTGGGAGAAAGAAATAGCATACCGTATCGGGGGCTAATAATCCTTTTAAAATATTTTTGTTTTGTGCAACCAATGACGCTTTTGGAACAACATAAAGTAAAGTATCTATAACTCATTCTAAACTGTATTACTACTAATCGATGTATTAAATTACTTTTGTAACAAGTTATTTTAATGGTACTTTAAAGTACCGTCTGTGGATAAAGGGTTAATGAACAATGTCCTGTAAAAACTCTTCACAGGGTACTTCAGGTTGCTCGAATTCTGCATCTTTCTCTGGTACGACACCGACCTAACTCGGATTCTGATTTAGATGCGTCATAATCAGAGGTGGGGAAATGCATCATTGTATTCGCCACTCGCCAGTGAATTTTTAACCCATAAATGCGTGATTTTTTTAATTTTGTTTCGGAAAAATTATATGTGATTCTCTAAAAGATTTATTACACAGGAAAAATAATGAAAAAAATCGGAGATACATTTTTTATATAATACGTCCATCTTTTCTTCTGTTGCGCCTCTGCAATACAAGTAAAAACTGCTGTCGTGTGGCTGTTCTACGCAAAAGTATTGCAAATTAGTAAATATTTTAATAAGCATGTCTCCAAATACCTTATTTTATATAATTATTTATTATATAAAACTTAACCTTTAATCCTTTAATTCCCATGGTAGAATACGTTCTAGAAATTACGTTGTTCAGAGAATCTGACTTTATACTAGAAATTTCCAATGGTTAATTTTACTTTATTTAAATACGGAATGTCTGTTATTAATTAAATCAGTTATTGCTATTTTAATTTTCTCGTGTGAATTAGGTGTGTACCAATAAAAAAATCTATTACATTCAAAACACTGTTGTTTGCATATATGCAAAGCTGCGCACTAAAGGATTAAGGCTGTTCTCAAATCCAAAAGGGCAACTTTATGACATAAGTTTTAATTTATTTTCGTTTGGAAATCCCTGAAACTAACAGTTGCTTTTGTTCAGAAATTATGCAATCGAACTATTTTTTCCGTTTTTTTTTTTTTTTTTTTTTTTTTTTTTTGCAAACACAATAGATGTTTCAGTAAAGAGTGTCAAAGTGGGCATTTTGAAACGAATATCCGCGCGAAAGAAGAATAGTCACTCAAGGAAGGGTGAAAAGTCTTTATCACCTGATCGAAATTGCTTATAATTCAATAGGTAATTTATTTATCAAAAAATGGAAAACACAATTCGATTCCAAATCGCTCTCCAATTTTATATCTTTCCGTTAAAAGTAAATTTTTAAATGTGTCTAAACGTTTTGCGCTTGTTAAGCAGAGCAGTTGAGTACAGTCTTAAATAATCTTTGAAAGCTGTAAACTATAGAAATATGCCAAAAAACTTTATTTTTTTACTAGTTAGCAATATTTTGCAACTTTCCAAATTACTGCGATGTAAACATGATGCTATGTTCAATGATATATTAATCTTTCCCCGTTGTATATATTTTTTAATTTTATAGGAAAAAAATTAAAATGCATTGTAATAATAGTAATCAACTATTTTTTGTAATCGAAAAAGTTTGGCATAACAATTTTCAACTGTACAGTCGTGGAAAAAAAAGTAACACCCCTACTAACTCCTCAACATATTATCGTAAATGAAAGTTACTGGAACTGAGCGATTGGAAATAAAGTCTACTTTTAAATGATGTATATAAAATTTGCTTAGGGGTCATCTACATATTAAAACGAATCCAAACTTCATTTTTTTCAATGGCAATACCTATTTTTAAGAAGATATTTCAAATCTTCGGTTCAAACTATGCCTAGACACCAAATTTCAAGTCATTTGAATGATAAGTTTTTGAATTATAAACATTCAAAATTGAGTGCTTCTAATGTTAAATTACATTTTCATATTTTTATTTATATCTCCTGAAATTATGCTCCTAGTGTGCTAATTTTTTGTGTAGCAATAATTCTAATATACCCAAACATAAATACGCTGAATTTGCAATTTTCATAATTTTATCATATGAATTATGAATTATGAAATTAATATTCGAAAAAATTATGAATTGCAACCTACAATTTTTTTGATGGATTTAGATTTATTAAGTCATGCTTTAGGGAAATCCAAAATTTCACATTTTTCTTCCAAGTAATTTTCAAATTATGCTTAAAAAACGGCAAAATGATGGTTTAAGGGGCCGTCTATGATGGAAGTGAGTAGATATTTTGAAATTTCTTCTGCTGTCCTGTAATCTAACCGGCTTCATTGACTGCTTGTGTGGTGCTTAAGGTGCCTTGATCAAGAAGGTGGCTCTCTCGGTTAACAATCGAGTAGCAAACTTTCAATTTGGATACAGCCCTCAAAATACGCTCGTTTTAAAATAATTAATTTCTCGGAAACTTATGGTATGAATTACATAAAAATTTCTTTTTAGGCTAATTGAAGGGCGTAGAGTTCATTTATGCTGTCAGAATTGTGTACTGCTATAGAAAAAAACAAAGTTATGGTTCGTTTTAATATGTAGATGGCCCTCTAAGTAAATTTTATATACATCATTTAAAAGTAGACTTTATTTCCAATCCTTCGGCACCGGTAACTTTCTTCTACGGTAATTTGTTGAGCAGTTAGTAGGGGGCGTTTACTTTTTTTTTTTCCACGACTGTACCTTGCATTTTGCTGGCTGGTAAAATGAATCCTTGGCTGGTACGATTTTCTGAAAATTCCCCACCCCTGGTCTTAATAATGGAAAAACTACCGATTTGAAGAAAAAGCATGAATCTAGGGAAATGACAAAATTCTATGTTGGCAATGATGTCCTCTCTTCCCAAGATTTCTGTTGTAACTTTGCCAAAAGATTTGATCAATCCTAAAAATAACATTAGATCAAGTTCCAAAAGCGATTCTAAAAGATTATTATGTACTCTCTCAGACAAAATAGGCAGATTTTACTAACATTCGGATTAACCCTTAAATACGTAGTAATGCATATCTGCATCACTTTTTATTTAACTCTTAGCAACCAGTATATTTATATAAACATATTTATCCTTAGAACTGTGTATGTCAGCCTTTTTTACTTCACGGCGCGCTTAAACCTATAATTAAATGTGTGCGGCACACTAAAATTATGCTGGCTTAAAAAAAGAAAGGATTATCTGTCATTATATAAGAAATGGTTATATATAATTTTTAATTTATTTACTATCACAAACAAACTAGGCTATCCGAGCCGAATAAAGGAAAAGAAAATTATTTTAAATAAAATTCTTATAGCCTTTTCTTATATAGGGGAGATGGGGGATGAATGGGGCATTTTCACAAAAATATTGTTTTTTTTTTAAAGTCATTATCAATATTATATATCACATTTTATACATTAGGTATTTGACAACATATATGAACAATATTTATTCTAGATTATGATTTATTCAGAAAAATATTATGAAATAAAAAAAACGTTCCTCCCTGTCCCAATCATCCCCACAGCAGGGATGAATGGGACACTAATAGGGATGGATGGGACACAAAGATTTTCCTCCCTGTATTCAATTTTACCAAATTAAAATTTATAATTAGAACCTTATATGAAAATTATATTCGTAATATATGATTTTACAGCACGAATCGACATGTTTTTTTTTTTTTTTTTTAATAACTTCTTTTATTGCAGTTTTAACTTTTAATGCAGACTTCGACTATCAATCTGTTCTTTTTTCCCACTTATGAGGCATTTTAGATTTGAAATGAATGTGCAAAATGTCTTTTAAATATGCCATACCCTTTTTTAGCAGACTTTTCAATCATAACTTGTTAATTAATATTAATTAAATGTATCTTAGAAACATGCAGAACGGAAATTATTGGATCGATGTGAAAGTCGTGTCGTGTTGGGAAAATCAATTCGTACCGGAAAATTCTGCCCGGTAATTATTAGGCATTAGATATCGAAATCAATGTCTAATAATTAAATGATAGAATTTTCCGGTACCAATTGGTTTTCCCAACACGACACGACTTTCCGATCGACCCAATATGTTAGGGGTGGGGATTTAATTGTGCAACATTTCAAAATTCAATATAATTTCCCCCATTTGATTAATAAACATATACTATTTTTAACAATTTTATCTATTTTGATTAAGTTTTAGTACCAATCTTTTGATAATCCTTTACTATTTATTACAATACAATAAACAACATTAAGAAATTTTAAATAATAACAACTCATATAATACTATTTAATACTATTAATTAACGTAAATTATTAACCCTCTAAGTGTTTGGGGCGTAATATTCCGTTCACTAAGCTCCAGGTTTCACAGCAATACAAGCAATATTTAAGATAATATGATTCTATAGATTTAATGAATTTTAAATACATTGTAGAATGATTAATACTCGCAAGGATTACATTCATATTTGTAATTGAGTTTTTTTTATAATGTTGAAATAATCATATTTTCTTACCATTTAAAACAAAATGCAATGAAAACAACATTACAATTTTACCCTTTTGCAAGACGCTCGGAGGGTTAATTTATCAAACTATATAATACTATTTAGTTAATAAAAAAAACATCTCTAGGGATGAGTGAGAATGTCCCATTCATCCCCATTTGAAATATCCCAATCATCCCCATGATGCATATATTCCCTTCCTAGCCATTTTGTCTCAAAAATTATTTTGTCACAATGGTTACTATTCATATATTTTAATTATCGATATTGAACCTTAAAATAAATAACTACAACATAGCTTAATTTTTTATATTGTATAAGATATTTCACATCTTCAAACGTAAAAAAAAAAAAAAAAAAAAATTACTTTTTAGCAGAAATTTCAGAAAATGCAACTTTGGAGGAAAATGAAAACAGCAATGCGGTTCTATTTTTAGTTCTGAAGCACACTGTGGTAGAGCCTTATATGGGGATAGGAAACAATTTAAAATAAATGTTTATTGCCTGAAATATTGAGAATGTCCCATCCATCCCCTAGCTCCCCTACTTCTCTTTAATATGCATTACCATTTACAAGCAAATGAAACACTGTTTTAAGCAGCTTTTTAACACTAGTTTCGGTGTTATTCAGTATACCGTCTTCAGTGCAAAGAATAATGGAATTTCCCCATATATATCGAGGAGAAGTGAATTCGAGGTATAGGTTTATATATCAATAGCAGTGTAGGATATTACCAGCAACAGCCATGAGCCAAGTAGAAATTCCATAGCTGCCAACTTTTACGCTTTTTTGCTAGCACTAAAATTTAACATAGATTTTCGCCTTGTTTAATAGTGAGATTTCGACGATTAAACAAGATAATAGTTACTATAAAGTTTTAGTGGTAGGAAGAAAGCGTAAAAGTTGGCAGCTATGAAGGGAAAGGAACTGGTAATGTGGAAAAGTATCTTAATTTATCAGTAATTTGTCAGATTAGCATTTAAAGAGATATCTGAGTTTGGGGTCGTTCAAGTATTACGTAAGCAGTAAGTGGGGGAGGGAGGATCCAGTGTCTGCTTATTTTTGCTGACAAGGGGGAGAGGGGTGGTCACGAAAATTCTTACGTAAGCATTAGACAACGAAGCAACTATAGTTTAACAACAAAAAGCAAAAGAGCATGATTTAGATGAGCGTTCTGCGGATGTTGAAAAATTTGAGAAAAAAGATATGGAGTAAACAAGGACTGAAAACGAGGATCATTCCAGCCCACCACTACATTAAAAACTTAATAATAGACAATGCAGAAACATGGATTCAAAGATCTTGGACACCAGACTAGAAATGTGAACGCCAAACACATAATATTCCTATGATTCTTGTTAAAATTTTTAGCTATGTGCCTAAATAAGTTAGGGCCGGTTGTATTTCTTAAAGTTTCTTGTTGTTGTTGTTCAATGCGATAAATAATAATATAAAAAAACTAGTTTGTATTCTATGAATCGTTTAATGCCATAAGTAACAATAAATATAACCGATTTTTTTTCCTTCAATACCACAACCCCTATGTGTCTGTTTATGTAAATTTGCTGGATTAATAATGCAATTTATCGCCAACTGTAATTTTTTATGGCAAATAGTGTTTATGTTAGACTGTCATAAAATCTTACGTGAGCAAAGGGGGGGTGGTGTCTAGTATTTGCTTATTTTTCCTTACAAGGGGGAGGGAGGGCCACAAAATGACTAAAAATATGCTTACGTAATACTTGAACGGCCCCTTTGACTTTTTAAAAATTATAATACTTTCTGTGTAAGATAAATGATTGGATAGGCATACTCTTAAATCATTTTTCAACGATCTTTTCTACTGCATTTCAAATTATAATATATTTTTACTTCAGGAAACAATTTTTTTTTCCTTAAAGAATTTATCTCAAAAGACGTAAGACCATTTTTAGGGTTTCCTCGTATATTCTTATAAAGAATAATAGAAGAAAAATCTCCCAAATAAAGCCAATTTGTGACATTAAACCTTATTTCAAAGTAAATCGTATAATTTGAAATGTCGGACATTACAGATAAGAATTTTTAAAAATTTGATGCAACTTGACTAAAAGTTTTGCGGCACACGTGAGATATTTTAGCGGCGCACTACTGTGCCGCGGCACACGGGATGAGAATCAATGCCTTAGAAAGGTACAATGGAACAATGGAACAATAAAGCAGGTGTATGGATTCCCCAGTTGCTTGGCAACTTTACATCCAGGCTAAGAATATATCGTGTTGCAATGCAATGGGAGCCTTAGAAAAAAGAGCGTTTAAACGCGGTTAGTAGCCACGAAAAAGAGAAATTAAAAGCTAAGAATATAGACAATTTTTAAAGTAAAAATTGTTAGTATAACTAGTAGAAAAAAAATGTTCCATATGATCCACATAAATGTCCAGGACAGGCGAAAAAGCTACCAAAGCAAGCCCCATAAAAAAAGACTCAATTCAGAGACCATACATTTAATATAACTTGATAAGTAAAAAGTTTAACACAGTGTAGAAATGAAAATAAACTAAATTATATACATATTTACTAGAGAGTTTAATTTACTGCAAGGAAAAAAGTAATAAAAATATAAAAAAAAGCTACTATGAGGAGAGTTCTAACTAAATAAACAGTTAAACGCAAAAGCCGAGTGGAGCAAACGACAGCAAGAGGACGGCGTCCACCCAGTCTAGTAATATGAGGTGAATAAAACAATAAGAATGAAAAAATAAAAATAATAACATGAGAAGAGCATAAAATTCAATTTAAGAAGGCTTTTTTTTATATAAGTTTATAAACAAACAGCACAAACAAAAAAGAAAGCAAAAAATTTAACAAATGAAGAGCTTAACCTTCGTTAATCTTGCAAATTTATCAAATTCAGTTAATATAACCATCAATTTTTGCATCGGATTATCGAGTTTCTTAGTCTGAGTTGAGATGTTCTTTATACATTTTAGGAATTTAGTGATTTGAAAAATTTGTTTAACTTCGTTGAAAGTATTAAGAATGTCTTTTATATCATTGGTGTAATTTGTAGGAATTTTAGAATTTTCTATAGTAGGGGAGGAATGGGTGTTTGCAGTAGTACTATCATTGATATCAGAGTTTAATACTTCATTACTAGTAGAGGGTTCAGAGTCCTTAGTATTTTTGGTATAATTATAATTCTTAAATATATCCGCTAAGATTTGGGTTTCTTGGGAGAGATTGCCGACGCTAATTACTTGTTTTACGGTTTTGTTTATTTTCCAGTCTATAGTGATTTTTTGGACAACCGAGGAAATTCGCTGGCTGCCCGAGTCCACAATTGGCACAAGTGGATTTAATACGCCCCTTGTGGTGACAATCTGTACTTAAATGTAGATCCCCGCATTTTACACATTTAGCATCGAAGCCACACACTTCTGATGCGTGACCGTAACCTTGACATTTGTAACACTGTTTTACGCGATTTTTGCTAGTAAAAGCTTCAATCTTAACAGAAATGTAATGTATAGCGTTGATTTGGTAAATTTCTTCAAAGTCCTTACGTGGTATAACATTTACCATGTATATCGGCATTGGTTGGCCAGTTTTACGATTTTTAAGCATGGCAGCCCTAGTGACTGCGAAACCATGCTCCCTGAGACTATCTTCGATTATTTTAGTATCGGTATAACAGGGGAGGGCCCTAATGCATATTATTTTGGGTCGAAGTTCTTTAGGATCTAGAGTGGTATACTTCTTTTTGTTTTGGTCTAACCATTTTTGAGTAGTTTTAAAGTCCTTATCAGAGTTACATTGTATAACAATGCGTTCGCCTTTTAGCGTTATTTTGGGTTTTTCTGAGTTTAACTCCGTAATTTCATGGGCTACCGTCGCCCAATTGCTGTCGACTTCGACGTAGAAAGGGTTAACGGATTTTTTAACTTTGACAGTATCCTGAGTATTTTCACTAACATTTGATTCATCCATGTCCACATTTTCAGTTAAGTTAACTTCGCTAGCGATATTCTTATATTTATTACTAAGTGGATAGGAGAACTCTCCTCCGAAATAGATCGTTTAACACCTTTCTTAACTGCGTTGAAAATTTCTTTTTTAAGATTAGTGTTAGTAAGAAAAAAATTAACAGTTTTCTTATACTTAAATGAGCAAAAAAAAACTAAAGATAGCTGAATTTAACAAATTATCATGGGTCGGCTCCCTAAGCAAAGTAAAAGCATCAAGGCAAGTTTTCCTTACCTCTTCTTGCTCTGTAGCAGAAGCAGAATAGCCGTCTTTAGCCTTTATGTCCAAAATATATTGATCCATAAATGTGTAAAAATCACCCAATATAGTTTTAGCATATTCTTCAAAATTTGAAGAAAATCTGTCAAACTGGTCCTTGAGATTGCTGTTTAACGTTCCATTACATATTTTGTCGATAACTTTCTTAATATAATAATCTTGATCATCTGTAGACGCCATAATGCAGCACTAAATAGCGAGCGAAAACTATTCTAACGAACCGCCCCACCTGCCATTCACACTGCGAAAAATATAACATGCGAAGGAGCAATCACCTCTTATGTCCACCTCATAACAGAGCTCCAACGCAACTCTGGAAATGAGAAATGAAATGAGAAAGGTACATAAATATGCTACTAAATAAAGTTAAAAATCTATTTTAAACTTTCTGGTAGTAATATTAAAAGTATTTGTTTTATATAAAAATGAAAACACAATTCTCAAAGAGTAATTCGTGCATTTAAGAGTTAAGTTTTACAAAATAAAAAAATATATAAAATAAGGTATTTAGATTCATACTTATTAAATATTTACTAATTTGCAATATTTTAAATATGACAGTAATTTACTTGTATTACAGAAAATAAGAAACAATATTAAAAACATAAGAAAAGGTTGACGTATTATACGGAAAATGTATCTCTGTTTTTTTTTGTTTTTTTCATTATTTTTCCTGTGCAATAAACCTTTTTGAGAATCATACATAATTTTTTTAAAATAAAATAAAAAAAAAAACATGCATGTGGTTAAAAAAGTGAAATGAAACACTTTTTAGACGTCCAAAATCGCCTGTTTCGCAATTACAAAATATTTTCACTGACAATGGCCATAAAACAATTGATGAGACAAGAAACGAGAGGGAATAGTGTCATACAATATTTCCTTTGTAATGATAACATTAGCACTTATTTTTATTGGATCTGGAACTTCACAGAACGCCAAACAACATATTTTATAAAATGTGGTAAAGATGTCCCGTGTGGCAAAGTTCTCCCGGTTGACGGTACTTTTCCATTTTAAATACCAATCTTTCTATATAGCAAATTTCGGTGTATAAAATCGCGATTGCAAAATATAACAATTTCCTTTTTCAGAAAATTACTGGTACAATTGCTTCCAGCGATGTTTTTAACACGTTAATTGCCAATGACGCGAAATCGCGTGATGCGAGTTCTCACCAAACAACCGATCATGCCACGGTATCTAAAATAAGGTGCGAAACATTCACAGTCGATAATGATTAAATAAATAATTTGATGAAGAAATAGAGCATTTTTTTGATTTTGTATCATATTTTCCATCTTCACTTTATTCATGGTAATAGGTACTATGGATTCACAATTTTACTATACTTAAGATAGGTTGGCACCAACTTCAAAAAGTAATTGATTACTTTTTATATGTATATGTTCGAAAATTAAATCATAAATATGTAAATTAATCTATTATAAAAATTATTCTCTAGAAAATTCATGTTTGGTGGATGTTAAATTCTACATATTAAATTTAACGTTTTTATGCCGATACATAATATCCGATGTGTGGTTATTGGATGACGTTTCGTCAATAGAGAATTTTAAAGAATTATTTAATTCTTTTTAGCGCTTTTTTGAAGTCGGTTAATATGTTTGTTTAAAGATTATTTTAGTTAATTAAAAGTCGATTAAAAATATTTTTCTTGAATAAAAAATTGAAACTAAATTTTTTAATTTCACCTTAATGGTTTTAAATATTACACATATTACTCACCACATTATTCTGAACTTGAAAATATTATAAATCTTTAGGTACCTCTTCCTAAAATATAACTTTCAAATAAAGCTTCAGTCATGAAAAGATGATCTGCGTCTGCAAGCTGTCCTTTATTGTCCTTTATCCCAACACCTTTGTTCGGTGATGGAGAAAAATATTCTTGGTCTATCCAGCTGCTAAAACCTGACCGGCTAGAGACATCTAAACATTATAGTCTTACTTAAATATCGATGTTGCCACCGGGGATAAACAGACTCAGTTGCAGCTGCGTGTGCCTCTTTAAAATTGATCTGACATAATACAACTATGCAATAACTTTTGAAAATTGAAACAGCTGTAATTCATAGCTTTGTGTACATGGTGAGAAAATTGATATCGTGGACTTATTGAGAAATAGCAATAAAACATGTAAACTGACGTCATGAATTTTAAACAAGTTTTGACGCATTTTACGCAACTAGAGATTATATAAGGGTACGTGTTAGTAAGAAAGTTAAATAGTTTTAAATAAAAATTATGGTGTAGAATATTTTTTATAAACCATGAGTAAAATTTCCGGTAGTTTCAGTGTTAATGGCATGTCTTAAATGCTGTAAGTACCACTCACCACTTTATTCTGAGCTTGGAAATATTATAAATCTTTTCCTCTTCTTAAAATAAAACTTTCAAACAAGCTTCGGTAAAGTAAAGAGGATCTAGGTTAGTAAGCTGACTGTTATTATACACGTGCCTAAGGTTTTGGCTTCGACTCCCGGCCTGGGCATTTTTTTCACTCAATTGAAAAAATTCGGTTAGTATGATAACTTTATCAATTAGTATGATTCAGTTAAAAAATATTAAAGATTATTATTCTATTAGTTTTGACTCAATTTTATATAAACTGTGTAATCATTAACACATTTTGTAATTAAAAGCGGATTAAAAATATTTTTCTTGGAAAAAATTGAATTAAATTTTAAATTCCACCTTAACACTCCGCCTACCAGACGTGACCAATGGACTCGACAGGTACATTCAAAATATTTATTCGAACCAGAAATTTCTTTAAAATAAACTTAATATATACAGCAGACAATAAGTTAAATAGAAGAGTTAAATAGTTTCAAATAAAAAAAAAATCTGTGACATTTTCCAATTATTTTGAGGATAATGGGGTGGTTTAAATGTTACAAGTATTACTCACCATTTTATTCTGAACTTGAAGATATAAATATTTCCTCTTCCTAAATAAAACTGTCAAATCAAGCTTCAGTAAAGAAAAGAGGATCTAGGTTTTCAAGCTGTCCGTTATTCTGCGCACACCTTTGTTCGGTCTGTTAGCTTTGACTTAATTTTACGTAAACCGTGTAATCATTAACACATTTTTCAATTAAAAACCGATTAAAAATATTTTTCTTCGAGAAAAACATTAATTAAATTTTAAATCCCACCTTAACACTCCGCCTACCAGTCGCGTCCAATGGATTCGACAGGTACATTCAAAATATTCATTCGAACCAGAAATTTCTTTAAAATAAACTTAATATATAAAGCAGACAATAAGTTAAATAAAAAAGTTAAATAGTTTTAAATAAAAAAATTCTGTAAAAACTCCAATTATTTTGAGGTTAATGGGGTTCTTTAAATGTTACAAGTATTACTCACCATTTTATTCAGAACTTTAAGTTATAAATATTTCCTCTTCCTAAAATAAAGCTGTCAAATCAAGCTTCAGTAAAGAAAAGGGGATCTAGGTTTTCAAGCTGTCCGTTATTCTGCGCACACCTTTATTCGGTCTATAAGCTTTGACTTAATTTTACAAAACAGTGTAATCATTAACACATTTTTTAAATTAAAAGTCGATTAAAAATATTTTTTCCTGGAAAAAAAATAATTCAATTTTAAATTTCACCTTTACACTCCGCCTACCAGACGGGTCCAATGGACCCGACAGTTGCAGTCAAAATATTTATTCAAACCAGAATTTTTTTTTAAAATAAACTAAATAACTGTATACAAATAACAGACTGGTGCCCGGGATTCTATCATAGATCTTGCTCTTACCAAAAATCTTCCCTACCCTATCTACTCTACAGTTATCAACGATCTCTCTTCTGATCACTTACCTGTTTGCTTTAAAATTAATATAATTAATCCTCTTCCCCCCCCCCCTTCCGTGGCTATTGACTGGAATAAATTCACTTATTATCTTAATTCTCAGGACATCACCTTCCCAGAAATTAATAATATCAATGACATTGATGCGGCTGTTGAACATCTCAACTCTCACATCACTAACGCTCAAAATTTTGCCACATTTAATACTTTCAAAAATAATTTTGCCTTCGTCCCACCCCGCTATATTTACAATCTTATCAAACAACGTAATCGGCTCCGGCGACAATTTCAAAATTCAAGAGACCCCTCCATTAAACCCCTTCTCAATAGGTTAAACAATAAAATTAAAAACAGTCTCTACAAAGAAAAACAGAAAAATTGGAATAATTTTCTCAAAACATTATCTTGTGAAGACAACTCTCTTTGGATTCTTAAACACAAATTGAATAAACATTACACTCCTATACCCCCTCTCACAACAAACAATGTTACTTCTTACACTGACCAAGAAAAAGCTAACATGCTTGCTAATTCTTACGCCACCCAATTTTCTCCTAATCCTACCCTTGCAAGCCAAGCTCACCTTGATCATGTCAACGAGACAGTTCGTAACTTTTTGGCTACCCCCCTCAAGATCCCCCCTAAAATTCAACCTATAGTTATCCACAATATTATCAAAAAACTCAAAAAGCGTAAAACCCCAGGATACGATAAAATTACTAACTCTGCTCTTAGAAACCTTCCTCTTAATTGCATAATCTATATTACTGACCTCACTAACGCTATTTTAAAATATAACTACTTCCCTAAACCTTGGAAACTTTCTATAATCTCTCCTATTCCAAAACCTGGAACTAACTTTTCTGACCCCACTAATTACAGACCTATCTCCTTGCTACCTTCAATCAGTAAAGTAGTGGAACGTGTCTTTCGTACCCAGTTGCAGGATTTCATTCAACAACACAACATTCTCATGCCCGAGCAGTTTGGCTTTCGCCCAAAACACTCGACACAACACCAACTTCTTAGGGTTGTTGAGTTTCTCAGCGAGAAACTCAATGCGAAAATTCCCGCAGCTGCCATTTTTCTTGATGTCGCAAAGGCATTTGATAAGGTCTGGCATGTGGGCCTCATTTACAAACTAATTCAGCTCGGTTTTCATCCCAGACTTATACATTTAATATACTCGTACCTTTGTGACCGCTCTTTTCAAGTCCGCATAAACAACATTCTTTCTATTATTCTTCTTATCCTAGCGGGCATCCTCCAGGGGAGCGTGTTGGGCCCATTTTTATTTAACATTTTCTTTAATGATATCCCACGCTCCTTGCGCACATACCTCGCTCTTTATATGGATGACACCTGTATTTATGCTTCAGCACACCACCCGTATACTCTGTACAGGTACGTACAGACACATATTGATGACTTCATGAACTGGTGTATGCTTTGGCGCGTCGTAATAAATGAAACTAAAACTACAGCAGTATATTTCTCTTGCAAACTAACATTTCCTAGCAGAATCATTATTAATAATACTGTTATCCCTTGGTCAGACCAGGCAAAGTATCTTGGGGTCATTCTGGACCGCCGCTTAACTTGGAAAAAGCACATTCTTTCCATTAGGGGTAAAGTCGCTGGTGCCTTTAACTCTATAAAACCTCTCCTTAACAGTAAAACTTTGTCAGTTCACAATAAATTAATTCTCTATAATTCATGCATCCTTCCCATCATAACCTATGCCAGTCCGGTCTGGGGCTTCACTTGTAAGACCACTATGGACAACCTTAGTCGCTTGCACAATTCCAACCTGCGTACTATCCGTAACGCATCTCGTTATCTTCGCAACTCCACGGTCCGAAGAGACTTAAAAACTACTACCTTGCGTAAGCGCATAAACGACTTAGCCAAAAAAATTTATGAGAAAGTTTTCGACCTCCCTAATGAAATCGTAGCGGAGCTACCGGATTACGACGCATTTGAACACCACCACCGGAAACGGCCCCGGTTTTCCATAATTATCGACACTCAGTAACATCTGGGTGTACCACGCTATTTTTGCCTCATATTTATTTTTCTCTTATAACTTTATTTACAAAAAAAAAAAAAAAACCTCTCTATATACTATAGAGACCATAAAAATTGTAAAACTTATAAAAATTATATGTATGGCCCTAATTAGTCCCTTTTTTTTGAAGGATAATGTGGTCTTTGCCACCCTAGGTTTTCTTGCCCATGCTTGGTGAGAGTTTCTCTGAACAGTACTAACTTTAACTTTCTAAATTCCTTATAGTAGTTCTACAACTACAGTTTGACTTTATATATTTTTAAGATTCTTGTATTTTATTAAGATTTTTCGTTAACTTTCTATTATCTTAAGTTTAAACTTAAAAATTCAATTTTATTCCTTTCTTTCTTAAACTTCTTTATTTTCTTTAGTTAACTTTTTTACTCTTTCTAGTAGCTTTGCTACAGTTTAACTTTATCCCAATGGCTCATTAAAACATAAGACATTTCAATTTCCTAGTCTGGGTGTTAAGCTGTTTTCAGCTAGGAAACCCCTGATTACCTGTTCAGTACCTGTGTGATGGAACAATGCAGAGTTGCCAATTTGGCATCCGCTTTTATTTTTTTTTATAATTCGGATTCACACCAGAAAATGCAGAAAGTACTGTTTTCAGATTTATCTAACCATTTCGGGACGGATGATGCATATATGCGTCGTCCAAAGGTGCATGTGGAACTTGTTTTTGGCACCATTAATAAATTAATATGATAGTTGTCGTTTTTAATTAGAGTATTGTTTGGTATTTTACAAATAAAAGTAAACTGTTTAAAAAAAGCGATGCGATTCAAATAAAATTTGTGTGAGGGATGCCGTCTCTAAAGGGTTAATGTCAAACTTTCTTGATTACTTAAAGTAAAAATTCTTCTTCAAAAAGTTCCCGCCTCAAGTCGAAATTTCGGATAAATATGAAGGCCACACTAGCAACCCTGGAACAATGTGAGCAGATTTTTGGGCTTTCTAATCTCGGAGCAACTTAACATATAGATAAGAGGTTATTCGTATTGCAGAGGCATTAGGGAGTCGTAAAACAGAAAAATGTTTAGATGTGGATGGTAGCCACAAGAGAATTTTTTTTTAAATATGAATAAAAAAGAAATTGAAATGAAAATATATTAAATTACAAAAAAAAATTAACAATGTAAAAGGAGAAAAAAAAAGAAAAGTTAAAAATTCCATTAATTCCATAAAAGAGCAGGCGATAGAGCTACCGTGGTCTCCCACGATAGCACCATCTTAAATAATAATAATAATAAATAATAAATAAATAAAAAGACTCAACCCATTTTAGGCCAAGCATAGAAATTTTATACAATGTGGTATTATTTCCATTGAAACATGCTTAAATTACATCCATTAAGACAAAAAAGTTCCGTGCATGAAAAATAATATTTTATTTGAGAAATAAAATGCATTCGGCATTTCCATGCATTCGGTCAATGGTGCGCTAAGGCACCATTAAATTTAAAATTAATATTTTTTTTAAATTTTTTTATGACATTTGTTTTATTATTATTTTATTTACATAACTTGCAACTTTAAACCATTATAAAAACATATGATTAATCTCAAGTGGAATAATTATACATTTTCAAAAAGTCGAATTTGTCAATAACTGTTTCAATTTTAAAAGACTGGCGTATTTTGAAAATTTCTCAGCAGAAAGTGGTTACTCCGATTGAATTACTGATATTTTACAAATGTCTCCAGAACCCCTAAAAATAGCAGAAAAATAAAATTAGTGAGAAATATTCGTCACAGTGTTAATAAAAAAACATATATTGAAATGGTGCGTTTACGCACCTTTGGCCGAAAATGGGCTAACAGAGACCATACATTTATGTTTAGTAAGGTAATAGTGTTAGAATAGCAGATTAACAGTTTTTTTTTCTTTTACCAGATATTAACACGTTCACACCGGCGCGGTGGGTCACACTCGACTGTCTCAGAGTTGTCAAGCCTCCGGCTTTTTACACACCACTGTTATTTTAGAGAAAATGTTGTTCCTTTAAATCGCCCAATTGTTCTAATTAAGTAAAACAACATTTTCTGTATTAAAATACTGGTATCCAAAAGGCCGGAGACTTGCCAGCTCTAAGACAGTCGAGTGTGACCCACCGCGCCGGCGTGAACGTGTTAATAAGTTAAGTAAATAAGTTAAATAGTTTAAAATAAAAATTATGGCGTAGAATATTATAAAAAAGAGATTGAAATGAAAATTTATTAAGTTACTAAAAAAAAAATTAACAATGTAAAAGGAGAAAAAAAGAAAAGTTAAAAATTCCATTTATTCCATAAAAGAACAGGCGAAAGAGCTACCGTGGTCTCCCACGATAGCACCATCTAAATAATAAAAATAATAAATAATAAAAAAATAAAAAGACTCTTAATAGAGACCATACATTTATGTTTAGTAAAGTAATAGTGTTAGAATAGCAAATTAACAGTTTTTTTTTTTCTTTTACCAGATATTAACACGTTCACACCGGCGCGGTGGGTCACACTCGACTCTCTCAGAGTTGTCAAGTCTCCGGCTTTTTGCACACCTCTGTTATTTTAGAGAAAATGTTGTTCCTTTAAATCGCCCAATTGTTCTAATTAAATAAAACAACATTTTCTGTATTAAAATACTGGTATCCAAAAGGCCGGAGACTTGCCAGCTCTGACACAATCGAGTGTGACCAACACGTACTTGACATAGAGTTCAAGTAGGTGTTGGTGTGACCCACCGCGCCAGCGTGAACGTGTTAGTAAGTAAGTTAAATAGTTTTAAATAAAAATTATGGTGTAGAATATTTTTTATAAACCATGAGTAAAATTTCCGGTAGTTTCAGTGTTAATGGCATGTCTTAAATGCTGTAAGTACCACTCACCACTTTATTCTGAGCTTGGAAATATTATAAATATTTTCCTCTTCTTAAAATAAAACTTTCAAACAAGCTTCGGTAAAGTAAAGAGGATCTAGGTTAGTAAGCTGACTGTTATTATACACGTGCCTAAGGTTTTGGCTTCGACTCCCGGCCTGGGCATTTTTTTCACTCAATTGAAAAAATTCGGTTAGTATGATAACTTTATCAATTAGTATGATTCAGTTAAAAAATATTAAAGATTATTATTCTATTAGTCTTGACTCAATTTTATATAAACTGTGTAATCATTAACACATTTTGTAATTAAAAGCCGATTAAAAATATTTTTCTTGGAAAAAATTGAATTAAATTTTAAATTCCACCTTAACACTCCGCCTACCAGACGTGACCAATGGACTCGACAGGTACATTCAAAATATTTATTCGAACCAGAAATTTCTTTAAAATAAACTTAATATATACAGCAGACAATAAGTTAAATAGAAGAGTTAAATAGTTTCAAATAAAAAAAAAAATCTGTGACATTTTCCAATTATTTTGAGGATAATGGGGTGCTTTAAATGTTACAAGTATTACTCACCATTTTATTCTGAACTTTAAGTTATAAATATTTCTTCTTCCTAAAATAAAGCTGTCAAATCAAGCTTCAGTAAAGAAAAGGGGATCTAGGTTTTCAAGCTGTCCGTTATTCTGCGCACACCTTTATTCGGTCTATAAGCTTTGACTTAATTTTACAAAACAGTGTAATCATTAACACATTTTTTAAATTAAAAGTCGATTAAAAATATTTTTTCCTGGAAAAAAAATAATTCAATTTTAAATTTCACCTTTACACTCCGCCTACCAGACGGGTCCAATGGACCCGACAGTTGCAGTCAAAATATTTATTCAAACCAGAATTTTTTTTAAATAAACTAAATAACTGTATACAAATAACAGACTGGTGCCCGGGATTCTATCATAGATCTTGCTCTTACCAAAAATCTTCCCTACCCTATCTACTCTACAGTTATTAACGATCTCTCTTCTGATCACTTACCTGTTTGCTTTAAAATTAATATAATTAATCCTCTTCCCCCCCCCCTTCCGTGGCTATTGACTGGAATAAATTCACTAATTATCTTAATTCGCAGGACATCACCTTCTCAGAAATTAATAATACCAATGACATTGATGCGGCTGTAGAACATCTCAACTCTCACATCACTAACGCTCAAAATTTTGCCACATTTAATACTTTCAAAAATATTTTTGCCTTCGTTCCACCCCGCTATATTTACAATCTTATCAAACAGCGTAATCGGCTCCGGCGACAATTTCAAAATTCAAGAGACCCCTCCATTAAACCCCTTCTCAATAGGTTAAACAATACAATTAAAAACAGTCTCTACAAAGAAAAACAGAAAAATTGGAATAATTTTCTCAAAACATTATCTTGTGAAGACAACTCTCTTTGGATTCTTAAACACAAATTGAATAAACATTACACTCCTATACCCCCTCTCACAACTAACAATGTTACTGCTTACACTGACCAAGAAAAAGCTAACATGCTTGCTAATTCTTACGCCACCCAATTTTCTCCTAATCCTACCCTTGCAAGCCAAGCTCACCTTGATCATGTCAACGAGACAGTTCGTAACTTTTTGGCTACCCCCCTCAAGATCCCCCCTAAAATTCAACCTATAGTTATCCACAATATTATCAAAAAACTCAAAAAGCGTAAAACCCCAGGATACGATAAAATTACTAACTCTGCTCTTAGAAACCTTCCTCTTAATTGCATAATCTATATTACTGACCTCACTAACGCTATTTTAAAATATAACTACTTCCCTAAACCTTGGAAACTTTCTATAATCTCTCCTATTCCAAAACCTGGAACTAACTTTTCTGACCCCACTAATTACAGACCTATCTCCTTGCTACCTTCAATCAGTAAAGTAGTGGAACGTGTCCTTCGTACCCAGTTGCAGGATTTCATTCAACAACACAACATTCTCATGCCCGAGCAGTTTGGCTTTCGCCCAAAACACTCGACACAACACCAAATTCTTAGGGTTGTTGAGTTTCTCAGCGAGAAACTCAATACGAAAATTCCCGCAGCTGCCATTTTTCTTGATGTCGCAAAGGCATTTGATAAGGTCTGGCATGTGGGTCTCATTTACAAACAAATTCAGCTCGGTTTCCATCCCAGACTTATACATTTAATATACTCGTACCTTTGCGACTGCTCTTTTCAAGTCCGCATAAACAATATTCTTTCTATTATTCTTCTTATCCTAGCGGGCATCCTCCAGGGGAGCGTGTTGGGCCCATTTTTATTTAACATTTTCTTTAATGATATCCCACGCTCCTTGCGCACATACCTCGCTCTTTATACGGATGACACCTGTATTTATGCTTCAGCACACCACCCGTATACTCTGTACAGGTACCTACAGACACATATTGATGACTTCATGAACTGGTGTATGCTTTGGCGCGTCGTAATAAATGAAACTAAAACTACAGCAGTATATTTCTCTTGCAAACTAACATTTCCCAGCAGAATCATTATTAATAATACTGTTATCCCTTGGTCAGACCAGGCAAAGTATCTTGGGGTCATTCTGGACCGCCGCTTAACTTGGAAAAAGCACATTCTTTCCATTAGGGGTAAAGTCGCTGGTGCCTTTAACTCTATAAAACCTCTCCTTAACAGTAAAACTTTGTCAGTTCACAATAAATTAATTCTCTATAATTCATGCATCCTTCTCATCATAACCTATGCCAGTCCGGTCTGGGACTTCACTTGTAAGACCACTATGGACAACCTTAGTCGCTTGCACAATTCCAACCTGCGTACTATCCGTAACGCATCTCGTTATCTTCGCAACTCCACGGTCCGAAGAGACTTAAAAACTACTACCTTGCGTAAGCGCATAAACGACTTAGCCAAAAAAAATTTATGAGAAAGTTTTCGACCTCCCTAATGAAATCGTAGCGGAGCTACCGGATTACGACGCATTTGAACCCCACCACCGGAAACGGCCCCGGTTTTCCATAATTATCGACACTCAGTAACATCTAGGTGTACCACGCTATTTTTGCCTCATATTTATTTTTCTCTTATAACTTTATTTACAAAAAAAAAAAAAAAAAAAAAAAAAAAAACCTCTCTATATACTATAGAGACCATAAAAATTGTAAAACTTATAAAAATTATATGTATGGCCCTAATTAGTCCCTCTTTTTGAAGGATAATGTGGTCTTTGCCACCCTAGCTTTTCTTGCCCATGCTTGGTGAGAGTTTCTCTGAACAGTACTAACTTTAACTTTCTAAATTCCTTATAGTAGTTCTACAACTACAGTTTGACTTTATATATTTTTAAGATTCTTGTATTTTATTAAGATTTTTCGTTAACTTTCTATTATCTTAAGTTTAAACTTAAAAATTCAATTTTATTCCTTTCTTTCTTAAACTTCTTTATTTTCTTTAGTTAACTTTTTTACTCTTTCTAGTAGCTTTGCTACAGTTTAACTTTATCCCAATGGCTCATTAAAACATAAGACATTTCAATTTCCTAGTCTGGGTGTTAAGCTGTTTTCAGCTAGGAAACCCCTGATTACCTGTTCAGTACCTGTGTGATGGAACAATGCAGAGTTGCCAATTTGGCCTCCGCTTTTATTTTTTTTTATAATTCGGATTCACACCAGAAAATGCAGAAAGTACTGTTTTCAGATTTATCTAACCATTTCGGGACGGATGATGCATATATGCGTCGTCCAAAGGTGCATGTGGAACTTGTTTTTGGCACCATTAATAAATTAATATGATAGTTGTCGTTTTTAATTAGAGTATTGTTTGGTATTTTACAAATAAAAGTAAACTGTTTAAAAAAAGCGATGCGATTCAAATAAAATTTGTGTGAGGGATGCCGTCTCTAAAGGGTTAATGTCAAACTTTCTTGATTACTTAAAGTAAAAATTCTTCTTCAAAAAGTTCCCGCCTCAAGTCGAAATTTCGGATAAATATGAAGGCCACACTAGCAACCCTGGAACAATGTGAGCAGATTTTTGGACTTTCTAATCTCGGAGCAACTTAACATATAGATAAGAAGTTATTCGTATTGCAGAGGCATTAGGGAGTCGTAAAACAGAAAAATGTTTAGATGTGGATGGTAGCCACAAGAGAATTTTTTTTTAAATATGAATAAAAAAGAAATTGAAATGAAAATATATTAAATTACAAAAAAAAATTAACAATGTAAAAGGAGAAATAAAAAGAAAAGTTAAAAATTCCATTAATTCCATAAAAGAGCAGGCGATAGAGCTACCGTGGTCCTTCACGATAGCACCATCTTAAATAATAATAATAATAAATAATAAATAAATAAAAAGACTCAACCCATTTTAGGCCAAGCATTGAAATTTTATACAATGTGGTATTATTTTCATTGAAACATGCTTAAATTACATTCATTAAGACAAAAAAGTTCCGTGCATGAAAAATAATATTTTATTTGAGAAATAAAATGCATTCGGCATTTCCATGCATTCGGTCAATGGTGCGCTAAGGCACCATTAAATTTAAAATTAATATTTTTTTTTTAATTTTTTTATGACATTTGTTTTATTATTATTTTATTTACATAACTTGCAACTTTAATCCATTATAAAAACATATGATTAATCTCAAGTGGAATAATTATACATTTTCAAAAAGTCGAATTTGTCAATAACTGTTTCAATTTTAAAAGACTAGCGTATTTTGAAAATTTCTCAGCAGAAAGTGGTTACTCCGATTGAATTACTGATATTTTACAAATGTCTCCAGAACCCCTAAAAATAGCAGAAAAATAAAATTAGTGAGAAATATTCGTCACAGTGTTAATAAAAAAACATATATTGAAATGGTGCGTTTACGCACCTTTGGCCGAAAATGGGCTAACAGAGACCATACATTTATGTTTAGTAAGGTAATAGTGTTAGAATAGCAGATTAACAATTTTTTTTTTCTTTTACCAGATATTAACACGTTCACACCGGCGCGGTGGGTCACACTCGACTCTCTCAGAGTTGTCAAGTCTCCGGCTTTTTGCACACCTCTGTTATTTTAGAGAAAATGTTGTTCCTTTAAATCGCCCAATTGTTCTAATTAAATAAAACAACATTTTCTGTATTAAAATACTGGTATCCAAAAGGCCGGAGACTTGCCAGCTCTGACACAATCGAGTGTGACCAACACCTACTTGACATAGAGTTCAAGTAGGTGTTGGTGTGACCCACCGCGCCAGCGTGAAGTAAGTAAGTTAGTAAGTAAGTTAAATAGTTTTAAATAAAAATTATGGTGTAGAATATTTTTTATAAACCATGAGTAAAATTTCCGGTAGTTTCAGTGTTAATGACATGTCTTAAATGCTGTAAGTACCACTCACCACTTTATTCTGAGCTTGGAAATATTATAAATCTTTTCCTCTTCTTAAAATAAAACTTTCAAACAAGCTTCGGTAAAGTAAAGAGGATCTAGGTTAGTAAGCTGACTGTTATTATACACGTGCCTAAGGTTTTGGCTTCGACTCCCGGCCTGGGCATTTTCTTCACTCAATTGAAAAAATTCGGTTAGTATGATAACTTTATCAATTAGTATGATTCAGTTAAAAAATATTAAAGATTATTATTCTATTAGTTTTGACTCAATTTTATATAAACTGAGTAATCATTAACACATTTTGTAATTAAAAGCCGATTAAAAATATTTTTCTTGGAAAAAATTGAATTAAATTTTAAATTCCACCTTAACACTCCGCCTACTAGATGGGACCAACGGACTCGACAGGTACATTAAAAATATTTTTCAAACCAGAAATGTCCTTAAAATAAACTAAATATATAAAATAGGCAGTAAGAAGTGAAGAAAATAATTTAAATAATTTCAAATCAAAATTTTGGTGCAGAATGCTTGTATAGAACTCTAGTAAAATTCCCAGTAGTTTTGGGGTTAATGGCGTGTCTAAAATGACCACTTAATTCTGAACTTGAAAATTTTATAAATATTTTCCTCTTTCTAAGATAAAACTTCCAAATCAAGCTTCAGAAAAGAAAAGAGGATCTAGGTTTGCAAACTGTCCGTTATTCTACACACACCTTTGTTCGGTCTATTAGTTTTGACTTAATTTTACGTAAACCATGTAATCATTAACATATTTTTTAATTAAAAGTCGATTAAAAATATTTTTCTTGGAAAAAAAATTATCTCAATTTTAAATTCCACCTTAACATTCCGCCTACTAGATGGGTCCAATCGACTCGACAGGTATATTCAAAATATTTATTCAAGCCAGAAATTTCTTTAATATAAACTAAATATATACAGCAGACAATAATAAGGTAAATAAAGAAGTTAAATAGTTGTAAATAAAATTTCTGGTGTAGAATATTTTTGAAACTTAAGTAAAATTTCCGGTAATTATAAGGTTAATGTGCTGCCTTAAATATTACAAGTATTACTCACCACTTTATTCTGAACATGAAAATATAAATATTTTCCTCTTCCTAAATTAAAACTTTCAAATCAAGCTTCAGTAAAAAAAGGAGGATCTAGGTTTTCAAGCTGTCCGTTATTCTGCGCACACCTTTGTTCGGTCTGTTAGCTTTGACTTAATTTTACGTAAACCGTGTAATCATTAACACATTTTTTTAATTAAAAGTCCGTTAAAAATATTTTTGTTGGAAAAAAAATTAATTCCGCCTTAAATGTTACAAGTTTTACTGACCAATTTAATCTGAACTTGAAAATATTATAAATATTTTCCTCTTCCTAAAATAAAACTTTCAAATCAAGCTTTAGCAAAGAAAATAAGCTGTCTGTTATTCTATACACACCTTTGTTCGGTCTATTAACTTTGACTTAATTCCACGTAAACTCTGTAATCATTAACACATTTTATAATTTACAATCGATTAAAAATATTTTTCTTGGAAAAAATAATTAAATTAAATTTTTAATTTCACCTTAACTTTTAAATGCCTGATTTTTCAAAAATCATTTTAATAAGATTTTTCGGCTTTCATTTTTTAAATAAATCATTGGAAAAACACTTAAAAGATTCATATTTTGTTTTAAGTATGGTTTACGGCTAAAAAACAGTTTGTTACTAATCGGCAATACTGATCTTTAATTGAAAAAATAATTTACCTCCACAAAATTCTATAATATTAAACACACAAGAATTTTGGGAACTATGATAAGAAATAAATTTTATTTGCTCACTGCAGAACAAAATGGGGTATTTCGCAAGCTTCCAAACAAAACAAAAAGAACATATAACAACAATTGAAAGAATAAATCTATCTTTATTCTTAAACAGCACAAGTGTTGCCATCTACATGTTGAAAATTGATTTAATAATATTTTAAGATTTTATTTTATTGGCAATATTAGACACTATAGCTTCACAATTATTCTAATAGTATTTTAGAAGCCTAAATTGGGTATGTTGCCGGAAAGCAACACCTGGCATTTAAGTGTTAATGGCATGCCTTAAATATTGAGAGTATTACTCACCACTTTATTCTGAACTTGAAAATATTATAAATATTTTCCTCTTCCTAAAATAAAACTTTCCAATCAAGCTTCAGTAAAGAGAAGAGGATCTACGTTTGCAAGCTGTCGTTTATTGCCCTTTATCCCAACACCTTTGTTTGGTGATGGAGAAAAATATTCTTGGTGTATCCAGCTGCTAAAACCTGACCGGCTTGAGACATCTAAACATTATAGTTTTCCTTAAATATCGATGTTGCCACCGGAGATAAACAGACTCAGTTGAAGCTGCGTGTGCCTCTTTAAAATTGATCTGACACAATACAACTATGCAATAACTTTTGGAAATGGAAACAGCTGTAATTCATAGCTTTCTGTGCATGGTGAGAACATTGATATCGTCAACTTATTGAGAAATAGCAATAAAACATATATTACCCTGACGTCATGAATTTTAAACAAGTTTTGACGTATTTTACGCAACTAGAGATTATATACATATATCTGAATATGTTTAGTATATGTAATGCATTGATATTTTTTTACCCTTATATATATATATATATCGACTTAAAATACATCAGATAAGAAGGGTTTTTAACCTACTTACTACTTACTTGCTGCTTTTGTACTTCGTAAAAATTTAAGGAGAATATTAATTTTTACAGCTTTGGAAAAAAAGAAATATGTAAATGCGCATTAAATCTCAACAAATTTGGGAAACAATTACGATAATTGTCCTGACGGTTCGCTAATGATTTTTATTAGTTAAACTTTAATTGTTTTAAAAAGTGGAAAAGTCAATTTTTGCCGCTTAACCCTTTCAGGGGCAAGCAATTGCGTTTCTGTAATGTTGAACTGACTCCGGAATATTTGAAAAATTTTGTTTCAAAATAAGGAAAAGCAATTTTTTAACTTTTTTCCATCAAAGTTAGAATGGTAAATTTTAATTAAAAATTTCTTGTGCAAATCTTCATTAAGATTAGGTGGGATAAAATATATCCCACCGCCCCTCAAGGGGTTAAGAGCCTACACTAGTCACAAACTAATGCTAATCCTATGCAAGCGTTCTTTTCAAATTTATCGCATTTTATTCTCAAATTATTATTATTTTTTTTTTCATGGGATAGCTGATGTCGATCTCTTACGTTGTTAGTTTGAACTTTTTCGGTTTTGGTTGAAGTTTTTTTTTCTTTTTTTTATGAGGCTACTTTTGTTTTCGGAACCGGTTCCAAAAGTGATTGTAATTTTATAAGAACAATCTGGAACCAAATTTGAAAAGTAAAAACTAAACCGGTTAGAAATCAAACGTAAACTAGCGAATGTCAAGTCCATTTTTTGACACTTTATCAAAGCATCCCTGAAAAATGTATAAATTATGTTCTTTTACTTAAATCTTCATAGAATTATAAAAGAAATTGTGTTGTGTGTTTATCCATAAGCAAAAAATTTAATTAAGAGGAAAAGTTACAGAAACATTCAACTTGCTACCAGAAAATTTATATAATAATTTTAAATCTATAGTAATAAGGAAAAAGTTTACACGTATGTTTCTGCTTCTTCGATCGATAGAGAGACTGATGCACGAAGAGCTACAAAATTTAGTGGAAGATACCTTTATATATGAAGTTTTGCACCTCGAAGCCCAATTTTGGATTGTTCGGTTAGATTTGTTATACCATTTTTAGCGCTTTCCTACTTTTGTAGCGATTTTTCTAAGAAAATAAAAGGAATGAGGTTTCATTCTTTTAACCTAATATAGAAAATTTTGTGCTCTTTTAAATTAAGTTTATTCAGAGTTCATACAGTGATTTTTTAATTTTTCGCGAATTTTTTTTATGACATTTTTAGTGTTTGTTTTTCATTTTAAGGTGATTTTTTGACATTGGCAAAAGGAATTCGGTTTCAAACTGTTACCCGAATATAGGGAATTTTGTCCTCTATGATTTTTGAATTTTAAAGATTTTAATGCGATATTCAATCCGATTTTTTGTGCTTCGCTGCGATTTTTTGTCATTCATGAAAGAATTCTGATTACATTGTTTTACCCCATTATAGTAAATTTTGTCCCCCGCGATTTTGAATTTTAGCAATTTTTAATGTGAAAAAAAATGCGATTTTCAGTGTTTTTTCGAATCCAACGACGATTTTTTTATATTCAGAAAAGGAATTTGATTTCAAAATTTTAGCCTAATGTAGTAAATTTTGACCTCTGCTGTTTTCGAATTTTAGCAGTTTTTAATGCGATTTTTAACGATTTTTCGAGTTCCGCATAAATTTGCACAAACCAAAAATCTGTTTTTAAAAGGATCATTTCTTTTGCCTTTGGATCTTTTAAGCTTTCTTGAGGTTGAAAAATTGGAGGAGGAGAAGTTTCAATTCGGAAATACTTCTATTGTAAGACCATTATATTTGTACAATTCCTAATTCTACAATATACTAAAAAAATATTTTAAATAAAAGATTTGAGTGGAATTACAAATATTACACAAAATCTCTATAAATTGAAATTTAATTAATTCATTTTAATTGGCAAAATCCTTCTAAAATTTATTAATTGACTGTGTAAATCTTCTAATATACAGTAAACTCTGTCTAAGGCGGAATCGGTTGGGACTGAGAAAATTTTCCGTTGTAGACAATATTCCGGCTTATGCAAAAAAACTCCCACCTCCTCCTCAAAAAGAAAAAAAAAAAAATCTCGATTTTTGATTATTTTTCATTGATTTTCCTGACTTGAAAATCGATTGAAAACTGAAGTTCTGAAAGATCCTTTGTCTTTATAGGTAAATGAGAAACGCTATTCAATTTCTTAGTACTGCTGTAATACATGCAAATGGGAGGTTTAAACACACAAAAAGTAATAAACTTCGAGAATGAGACAGAACGCTATAATTTTGAATTTGAGTACAACCTTAAAATATAATATATTGTACTTTAGAAAATACGTATTTTCATAAATTTGCATTCTACTAGAAATAATAACTTTTAAAGGTAATTTTGTATATTAGTCGGGCAGGGGTTCTGTGGGTGCTAGATCGAATTTAAATCGCACAAAAAAGAGGAAAATGTTTTAGCCCCCGTTACGGTATTCTACTTCTTTCACCCAGCATATTTTGTGTCGTCTTCAAAAAATAACGTTACCTTACAAAAGCCAGCCGTAAAACAAAGCAGTATGATTAAATACTCTATAGCAATTTTTTAAACATCTAAGATCAACCAATCTAAACATTATTCACATTTTCAATTTTTATACCGTCGTATTGGGAAAAAAATGTACTTTTAAATGCAATTTGTTTAAAAACTGCATCGCCATTTTTTTTTTTTTTTTTGTAGTTTTTGGAGCCATTTGCTTAATATTGGCAACGGAAGTACTCCATTTCTGTAGAAAGTAAAGCAAAAATAGTTGTAAAATATTAATTATATGTTTTTGTTGCCATTTTTTCATAACAACCGAAAGAAAATGCAATTAAAATACGTACTATTTTGAAAAAAATATTGAGCGAATGATTTCTCTTAAAACATGGAGCTATTATAAACTATTTTTAAGTATATCTATATTAATGTTACAAACAAATGAAGGCCTATGAATCATTAGACAGCCGTATTTTTGGTCGAGTTTCTTGAATGACGGCATCTTTTTTCTGCATTTGTGTATTATTTTGCGATTGTGACGTCCTATGCCTACTTTACTGTAGATGTTTAAGAGTGGATCGTAAACATGGAATCCTTAAGCGGATGCGAATGACGCCATTTTACCTAAAATGAAAGCGTGTGCTGTAAGTCTTAAAATTGAAATATGTTTTGTACTTTTTATATATACATGTATTTTTTTTTTTTTTTAATCGGGGGGGACACTAAATTCTGAAAAAGCAGAATTCCTGTTTTCTAGTTTATTTTCTTTTTCTTTCGGATCACCAACACAATTCTGTAGGTCAGATCTTAACCCTTTATGCCCCCACGGTACTTCATAGTACCATTAAAGAAACTTGTTATAAAATTAATTTAGTCCATCGATTAGCAGTAATACAATTTACAATGAGTTGTAGATACTTTACTTTATCTTCTTCCAAAAACTTTATTTATTGCACATAACAAAAGTGTTTTTAAAAGGCTGATTTCTCTTTCATTTGCTTTCAGCTTTCTTGATTTTGGATGATTCTGGGTGGAAAATTTAAGTTCTTAAATGTTTCTATATTTCTATTGTAAGGGCAATTATATTTGTAAATGTCCCAATTCTATAAAATACTTTAACAAAGATTTTATAAAAAAGATTTGAACGGAGTTGTAAATATTCCACAAAATCCCTAAAAAGAAATATTTCGTTGATTAATTTTCATTGGCAATATCCTTCTAAAATTTATTAATTGATTCGTAAACCGTCTAATGAATTTTCAAAAATTCAGAAAAAATACGTACAGTCGTGGGAAAAAAAATAAACACCCCCTACTAACTCCTTAACAAATTATCGTAGAAGAAAGTTACTGGCACTGAAAGATTGGAAATAAAGTCTACTTTTAAATGATGTATATAAATTTGCTTTGGGGGCCATCTACATATTAAAACGAACCATAACTTTGTTTGTTTTTTTCCATTGCAGTACTCAATTCTGACAGCATAAATGAACTCAATTAGACTACCTTCAATGCCTTCAATTAGACTAAAAACAAATTTTTATACAATCCGTACGATAAGTTTCCCAGAAATTAATTATTTTAAAACGAGTGTATTTTAGGGGTTGTATCCAAATTGAAGTTCGGCACTGTATTGTTGACCGAGAGAGTTCCCTTCTTGATCAAGGCAACTTAACCCTTAAATGCCGGATTTTTCAAAATTCATTGTAATAATGTTTTTCGGCTTTCATTTTTTAAATAAATCATGGGAAAAATATTTAAAAAAACCATATTTTGTTTTAAGTATAGTTTACGGCTAAAAAACAGTTTGTTACTAATCGGCAATGCTGGTGTTTAATTGAAAAAATAATTTTCCTTGATAAAATTCTATAATATTAAACGCACAAGAATGTTAGGAACTATAATAAGAAATAAATTTTACTTGCTCACCGCAGAACAAAATAGGGTATTTCGCAAGCTTCCAAATAAAACAAAAAGAACATATAACAACAATTGAAAGGATAAATCTATCTTTATTCTTAAACAGCACAATTGTTGCCATCTACATGTTCAAAATCGATTTACTAATATTTTCAGAATGTATTTTATTGGGAACATTAGGCATTATAGCTTCAATATTATTCTAATAGTATTTTAGAGCCAAAATTGGGTATGTTGCCGAAAAGCAACACCCGGCATTTAAGGGTTAAGCGCCTGCTATATTAGAGGATAGCATAAGAGATTTCAAAATATCTAGTCACTTCTATCATAGACGGCCCCTTAAAACATCATTTTGCCATTTTTTAAGCAAAATTTGAAAACTACTTGGAAGAAAAATGTGAAATTTTGGATTTCCTTAAAGCAGGACTTAATAAATCTAAATCTATCAAAAAAATCGTAGGTTGCAATTCATAATTTTTTCGAATATTAATTTCATAATTCATATCATAAAATTATAAAAATTGCACATTCAACGTATTTATGTTTGGGTGTTTTAGTATTATTGCTACACAAAAAATTAACACATTAGAAGTATAATTTCGGGAGATATTAATAAAAATATGAAAATGTAATTTAACATTAGAAGCACAAAAATTTTAATGTTTATAATTCAAAAACTTATTATTCAAATGACTTGAAATTTGGTGTCTAGGCATAGTTTGAACCAAAGATTCGAAATAATTTATTAAAAATGAGCATTGTCATTGAAAAAAAATGAAGTTTGGTTTCGTTTTAACATGTCGATGGCCCCCTAAGCAAATTTTATATACATCATTTAAAAATAGACTTTATTTCCAATCGTTCGGTACCAGTAACTTTCTTCTACGATAATTTGTTGAGGAGTTAGTAGGGGGTATTTACTTTTTTTTTTCCACAACTGTAGATTAGAAGATAAAATTTTCATTATTTCATAATTTGGGACATAAAGGGTTAAAAATTTATTTTTTTAATGCAATAAAAGCAAAATTTGATCATCTGTTGCTGCTATTTGTAAAATGACGGCAGCGATACGCGCAGACACGTTTGTTTTTTATAATATAGACACATGACCACACTAACTAAATTGCGGTTCACGATGCCTGGAGCTCATGTCTCTACGAAATGTATTTGGCTCAAACAGAAATTATAGTTGGGGGGTGGGCGGTGGGGGGGGGGGGGGTACATGGGGACTCATTAAAAAACAAGAAGGAAAAAATCATGTATCAAGCATAGATTATGAAACACTTCCCAACACATTCAGAATAATGTAACAACAAAATCGCACCGTTTATTAAGTTAAAATATTATGTCTAATTCAACCCTATGGAAACGCATAACACATTTGAAAACATGAAAACCCAATTTCAGCTGTTCCCATTTACAATAGGAAAATTATACGAATTCTTTGAGCAACCCTGTATATGATATATAGATTTGTAGCTATTAACTACATGCATGCAAAAATTTAGTTCAGTTAGGAAATACCGTAGTTGAAAATTCCCCTTCAGCAATTTCCACAAATAAGGAGAATAGTAGGCGAATTCTTTTTTGCAGCCCTGTATACGAGATATAGAATTTATATACAACGAGTAACATGCAAAACATTACTTAAATTTTAAAGCGCATGCCGAAATTGAAAACGCACGTCCAGCAGTTATTGCTCGAAGTTTTCTGTAACCGATTTCTTTTGTGTGACCCTGTAAATCAGGCATGTCAAACTCATTTATCGCCGCGGGCCAAATTAAGCACTATATACAAAGCCGCGGGCCACAGTAGAAAAAGTAGATAGTATTAATTACCATTGCACATAATAAATTATGTTCTTACAAAACACAGCCATGTTAAAGAAATTTTAACACAAAGGTACAAAATTATTAGTTCGGAGTTTATTTTATTTTTCGGGGAAAAAAACTCAAAATAATTTTTCCTCAGCCGAACCTATAAAATTTAATTGAATTTTCCAAACTGTATTTATTTTTAAAACTGATTGTACTCGCTAATCTTAATCTAGCAATGACATAGCTGTCAATGTTCCGTGTTTTTTCCAAGTAAAAAATAAACACAGTATTTTAAATCATGATATCTATTTAATAAAATGTGTTTTGTATCTATGTGCTGCTGATTTGAATTTATTTATTAAATGCATTTTCTGGTTCAAATTATGCTTATTTGACATGTAAAATAACAAAAGATCTCACACTTCAAAAAACTAGTCAATACTTTTCGGTTAGCCGGGAGCCAATGTTATATATACACACATATATATGTATATATACATATATGTATATATATATTGTATATATACACATATATACATATATATCCACATATATGTATATGTATACATATGTATATATACATGTATATAGACATATACATGTATAAATAACACTGGCGCCCGGCTAACCGAAAAGTACCAACTAGTCTATTGATAAATACTTGCATAAACTTGGAAACCCCATATCCATATATTTTCGCGTTAATATGGAATTACGCTGAATTTTAATTAACAGTAGTAATAATTCTGAAAAGTAATTTCAACATAACTTTCGGATGTTCGACATCTCTATAACGACAGATGGCGCAAATGTGTTCGTGCAAAGTGTGTTTTCAACATGTACGCTGTAACAATTAAATTATACAGACAAAATGCCAAAGGCTTGGCGGGCCACAGATTAATTGTCAAAGGGCCAGTTGCGGCCCGCTGGCCACGTGTTTGACATGCCTGCTGTAAATGAACGACAAATGCTATGAATGCCCTATTCTATCGTAATTATCTTGTAGTAAAATTCAGTCATTTATATCAGTTTCAATACATTTGGAATAGTGTTATGTCATTAAAATACTCTGCAAACGATTTTTCCCATATACCATAATGTAATGGAATTCGTTTCAGAGCCCCTGTATATGAACTATTCATGCTAACCATTTCATATAAAACAGGGGTGGCCAACCTTTTTGTCTAAAATTCACTTGACACCGTTTCCTAAGAATTGTAATTTTGTCCTTTTTAAATTGCAGACTTTCAGTCATTAAACAATGTATTTTTTTCTGTACACAAATACTGGTATCTCTGTGGCACGGCTGGCCATCCCAGATACATTCATGGGAAGCATCATTATTCATTAACATATTTCCATAGCATAGCATGAAAATCTGAGTATAATTACGTGAGTTAGAGTGTGGACAGACGGACAGGCGCACAGACAAACCGAATTCATATACACTTTTCAACTTTGTTAGAAAGTTTTAAAAATGTACCTTAGAATGTAAGAAAAAAAAATTATGATTTTAAACCGCTATAGAAAAAAAAGATAGATTATTTTTAAAAATATTTCCATGGAATGTTTAAACCAAATTATGTTTCTAAAGATTCTTTTTAAACAAATGTGTAATATTACCATTACTTTTGTAAAAGGAAAAGAAAAAAACTGCTTGACAGGATCAGGAAAGACACGGTCCCATGCAGTTGGTCAAAATGGAATTTCAGAATTACTTGTGAAATTTCAGTGGTGCCATCTTTTGAGTAAATACATTATGATAATATTATTCAATAAGTTGTAATCTAGATGGCAGCATCAAAACTCAATTATTTTACCGAAAAAGAATTCTATAAAAGGAAAAATATTACTATAGTACTGAAGAAGAACGCATAAAAATGAATAGTAAGAATTTTAAGATCTACATTTTAAATTTAGATTTAAATCTCATTCCCTTCTAATAATAATAAAATTTTTCTTAGGTCAGTTTTTATTTATGTCAATATCTAGTAAAGAAATTTAATAATCGTTTTTATACAGAATGTTTCTTCCTATTGCTAATTACAAAACCGTTGCATTTAGATGTATACTACTAATTTCAAAAGTGTTTCAGATGATTTTCTTTTTCATATTAAAAACTATTCAAATTATTTTTATAAAACTGGGAAATTTAACTTTTATACGTTTCTTAGATCTTATAACTTACGTTTATTAAAATCTATTCTATGCTCTAACAAGCAAAAGTAAAACAATCCCATTCTTTTACGACAAAAACTTACCAACTTATGATACTTTAAATTTTATGAATTTTCAACGTCTTCCGGGGGGTAGAAACTCTTTTTACAGTTTTTAATGCCAAAAATTACTAAAAAATTCATAAAACTAAAACGATTCATGCATTTCTGGTAGTCATTGGCCACCGCTGCTTTTCAGTTACCCCTGACATTAAAATCGATGGTTAACCCGACTTGAACACAAAAAATCGGATTCCCCGTCTTACCTCATCCAGGGCTCTTGTTTTTATATATTAGTATTTTTTAAGGGGCCGGAATCAATTAAATCGGTCGTTTGACGACGATTAAACAGAAGTTTAATTAAAATCTGTTTGTGTGTCCGATAATGGAATAAAAAAAATAGTGTAATTGGGTGAAAAAAAATTATGTTCTTTTTCCCAATATATACCGGGTGTCCTAAAAAGGACTGACTGATTTTAAAATTCAATAACTTGTAAACGGTGACAGATATTTAAAAAATTCTTGTAGGAGGGTTATGCATAAGGTCAAAAGTTTTATTACAGTGATTTTCAATTTTAGTTCGAATTAGAAACAATAGATGGCGCTGTGATCACTAGACGCTCAATTCAGGCTCGATTTTTGGTACTTCGTGGCCCGGATAATACATTTCCATCTCCTTTTTCCGCATGAAACAAGAGAAAGGACCAAAAATCGAGCCTGTATTTAGCGACTGTTGCTTACAGCGCCATCTATTGTTTGTAATTCGAACTAAAATCGAAAATCACTGTAATAAAACTTTTGACCTTATGCATAACACTCCTGCAAGAATTTTTTAAATAACTGTCATCGTTTGCAAGTTATTGAATTTTAAAATCAGTCAGTCCTTTTTAGGACACCCGGTATATGTGATGATTTGACGGCAAGCAGCAGGCATTGTCGAAAGATGATGGGGCTTTCCAGTTATAAAACACACAGGCGTTCAGGCCGACATGGTTGTTGAAAATAACGACTCGAAGATCATGAAAAAAAATGCAGTCGATTGAAAACAATTCCACTTTATTAACATTCTCATAATTTAAGAGTAGGCGGGAAATGCTCCACTTTACCGATGATAAAAAAAGAACCAAACTCGATCCATCAAAATTAGCTTAAAAGTTATTCCATCTCTCGCTAAGAAATCCTTTTCGCTTCATTCTATTACCAGCCATTTATTACCTTCGTAAATTCATTAGATCTCTCATACAGCTCTTAACAACTTCAACAACATCTCAATAAAAACGCAGCAAATCATTCCAAGTAATCAGTACCATAGACCAGGCATGTCAAGCAACTGGCCCGTTGACAACTAATCTGTGGCCCGCCAAGCCTTTGGCATTTTGTCTGTATTTAATTTAATTGTTACAGCGTACATGTTGAAAACACACTTTGCACGAACACATTTGCGCCATCTGTCGTTATAGAGATGGCGAACATCCGAAAGATATGTTGAAATTACTTTTCAGAATTTATTACTACTGTTAATTAAAATTCAGTGTAATTCCATATAAACGCGAAAATATATAGATATGGGGTTTCCAAGCTCATGTAAGTATTCATCAATAGACTAGTTGGTACTTTTCGGTTTGCCGGGCGCCAGTGTTATGTATAGATGTATATGTCCATATACATGTATATATACATATGTATATATACATATATGTGGATATGGAACTATGAATAAAAGAAATCTACATATCCTCAAAATGGTGAAGTTTTAACTGTAACCGGTTTTGCAGTGGCTCATTACCACCGGGGAAAACATCCACCAGTAAATTTTGAACAGAATTTTTTTCCATATTTAAACGTCTTCTTAATGCAGAATTTCAGTCATAATTATGGCCAAAAACACATATTTACTTTCACTGGTGGAAGTTTACTTCGGTGGTAGTCAGGCCTTGCGTTTCCGTCATATTGTGACAACCTAAAGAATTTCAAGTCGGAGTAAGTGAAAAAGGCTGTAATACCCCTGGAACTATTAATAAAGAGGAACTGACATATCCTTAACACATTAACGCCGGCGTGCATCACCGGTGGGTCACGCTTGGCTGCCGCATCGGTCGGCGTGCATCACCGGTGGGTCACGCTTGATTGCCGCATCGGGCGGCGTGCATCACCGGTGGGTCACACTCCACTGTTCCATAGAAGGCGTGTACTACAGGTGGGTCACACTCGAATATGCCATAGACGTGGTGCACTACATGTGGGTTACACTTGAATATTCGAAAATTCAGTAGTAAAAACAATTCAGTATTATAAATCTTGTACATTCACGACGGGAAACGAGAATTCCCGTTTTCATTCAAAAGATATCATTAACTAAGGGCGTGGCTTCTACCTTACAGAAAATGCATTTATATGATGTTGTCCATATTTCTTTAGATATTAAGACATTTTATATTAAATTCGTACATATGCAGTCAATAAAATCATGTCCCTAATGAATTTGCTTACTCCTTACGAACTTTCAGACAACCACAATCAACTCTGCTTGTTATATTTGAGTTCAATGTAATAAATATGAGGTGGGCGTGTCATTACATACAGTGTCTGAATAAGCGAAAGTATCGCGCCGCCAGATGAAGCAAAAGATGAATTCAAGAGCCGCCTCACAGCGAAAAACATGAATATAGGCGCCGGCGTGAACGTGTTAAAATAGTGAATCTTCAACTGTAACCGGTTTTACAGGGGTTATTTACCGCCGGGGAAACTTTCACCAGTAAATTTAAATAGAAAATTTCTCCTTATTTATATGCCTTATCAATGCAAAATTTCAATCATAAATAATGGCAGAAACCGATATCCATTTTTACTGGTGGATGTTTATTTTTTTGGTAGTCAAGTCCTGAATTTCCGGCCTATTGTGAGAACCTAGGCGACCACCAGTCAGTGTCAGTGAAAAATATTGTAATATCTCGGCAAACTTATGCCAGTAAAAACAGAGAAATTTTTAGCATATTTATGAGAAAATATTTCCAAGACTAAGGCGCTTAAATAAGACGAAACTTTCTATTCAAATTTACTGGTGGGAAGTTTGCCCCGGTGATAATAAGAAACCGCTGATCCGAAAAAGCAGCTGCCATCTTGGGACAACCTCCTCAGTTACTTCACTCGCAACTGGTAGACAGTACACTATATGTCTCCTCCTTTTTATTCATAACTCCATTGTAATATCCGAGCCATGCCTCCACCAGCAAAAACGAATAAAAATTTTCACCCTATCTGTGAAAGAAATTTCTCAAGAATAAATGGCTAAAAAAAGATGAAAATATCTATTCATAATTTACTGGTGGAAGTTTGCTTGGACAGTAATCGAAACCTGTTGATGCGATATAAAAAATCAGCCGCCATATTGTGACAACCTCTTCAGTTACTTCACTCGCAACTGGTAGGCTCTACCCTACATGTCCCCTCCTCTTTATTCATAACTCCATTTGTATGACACCTCAGCTTCTCCAGCTCCATAATAATGGCTGATTTTTGCAGCATAATATTTCACACTATTTTCGCCAAGAACTTACAAACATCCCAACCTTCAATTTTATGAAGTTCTTATCAAGTTCTTGGATAATCATCAGTTCTTGGGCTAACTTGATGTCTTCAGCCATTGAAGATTGATCATCATCTTAATCCTTTATGTCTCACATTATAAATTCATGAAAATTCCACCTTCTAAAGCCTTTTTCGTCACTTTTGGAAACTACGTTCGAAGGTTTACACAATCCTTTAATAAATTTCAGAAGGATTCTGCCAATCAAAATTAATTAATTAAATTTGAATTTGTAGGGATTTTGGGCAATATTTATATTTCCACCCAAATCTTTTATTTAACACTAGAAAGACGGGGAATTTTACTCAGATTTTGTAAAAATATTTGTCACCAGAAATTTTATTTTAAATTATTAACTTATTTATTTAACTAGTTTCTTTTCTTTGTTTATTTTAAAATAGTTTTATAAAGAAATTTCTGATTCGAATCGAAAAATATTCATTTGGTAGCGGTCAAAATGACCGCTCGCCGTCTGTCTAGTAATAAAATACAGGGTAAGTTAAAATGAATATAGCGATTACAAACGGCTATAACCAGTGGTGGGATTCAGCCAGTTCGCACCGGTTCGGTAGAACCGATTGTTAATTTGTGTTGAGTTCGGCGAACCGGTTGTTAAATTGATACTTCAAATGCAAAGATCGCATTTAAATTAATTTATTTTCTGTAAATGTTTATCTGCTAAACAGCGTTTTCTAAATATAACACTGTGACATGTTCTGATTTTTTTCATCTAATAAAATAATGTTTCATTTGCAAAAAATGTTTTTTCTTCTTCATCAGTCCTGTAAGAAGCAAATTTAACTTTAAAAACATCGAAATTTTGAAGATTTGGAAAAATTTGGGATCCAAATCAGCAGCCTGGGCTAACCCTCTTATATAGCATGTGTCAGGTTCTGAGAAATATCTGCTATTAGAACTGGTGTTCTATATTATTTTTGTCTTAATATATTATATATTGTATGGGCTGTGTACTGGAATTTCAAAATAACGGCCTTTCCTTATCTAAAACTGGATCCAAGCCGGTGAAAATGTATAGATGGTATGAAGGGGGAAAAGATAGTTTGAGAGGGGCGTGCCCAACCTTTTGAGAGGTCTGTGGAAGATGTGAAGACAAAAAGCATTCCACGAACGAAGAAAAGCGTTTGAAGTGGGAGCCAGGTAGAAAACTCGGGAAGGGTTACGTTGAAAAGGCAGAGGGTTGGGAGTGAAGCGGTCTCTGCTGCTGAGAGAGTCAGTCTTGAGCGTGGAGTGCAAAGTGGACGTGTGTTCCTGGGTAGAGCTCTGAGAGAGTGCGTAAGGTTGAGAGAAGCTCGGGGAGCTTAGGCTTAGAGCCCATGTGTTGGGGGATCGAGATTGACCTCCGGAAAGCTAATTTAACGTGTGTAGAGTGAGAGTGAGTTAACGTAGTTTAACAGTACACAGCCAGCCTTTACTGTATTCAATTTAATGTTGAACCGGATCATCTATATCCGAGTTTGTAAGTGTAAATAGCGTTTGTTGTTGTGTAAATAATGTGTAAATAAACTGTTAATTTAGTTAATTGAAAGCGTTGGTTTTCATTTAATCAATCCACTCAGTGCGTGACCGATATCACGTAATCATATCGGTGGTGGCAACATATAAATAATAAGGATTTTCTTCGAAGTTGTGCGGACTAAGAGGAAACTCCGACAATTGATGGCAGCGACGGGATAGAATCGTCTTGGACCAGTGACCAACGAGCCGTGTTGCAGTGTGTTAGTGCCGGAGCACCCAGTGGAATTCTTGCGTGGAAATGCCGGATCGTCGAGCGGAATTTTAGAGAGATAAAAACCAAGCGTCGAGCAGAAATACAGAGTATGTGTGCCCTATCATCGTTACAGCGAACCGAACTAAAGTGTTGTGCCCTATCATCGTTACAGCGAACCGAACTAAAGTGTTGTGCCCTATCGTCGTTACGGCGAACCGAAATAGTGTTTGTGCCCTATCATCGCTACTGTGCCTCAAATTATAGTGTATTACAGCCTGAGTGTGGAATATCATCAAAGTGACTTTAAAGTGTGAAATATTGAATTCATCGTGAAACTACGGGAGAGCAGCGGAGTACCCCAGCAGATAAAGTGTAAGGTAAGGTGTTTTGATCATTTCTGTCTGCTGACATTCTCGAACCAAATGTATTTGTTGTTGTATAATTGATAGTAATTTAAGATAAATTGTTTAGGTAATTTATGTGCAATCAAATAATTGTGTTCAGATAGGTAGGAGATTTTAAGAGCCATATTTATTATTGTTTTAAGAAAAAGTCATAATAACTTATACTAATATTGATTTTCTTTTTTTTTTACTAATAATGGTAGTGAACAAAATTAATGCCTTGTGTTAATAATAGTTGGAAGGAATAATTGAATTTACTTAAATTTAAATTATTATTAAAGTAATATTTAAAGGAAGCAATACTGTTTTAAGTTGGAAGAGTTGATAACAAACGAGTAATGAACATTTGCTTAGAATTTTAATTGGCTAGAAGTAAATTTCGAGAAAAAAAAATAAAATGCTGACAAGGAAAAAAAAAAGGTGAAGGTATCGATTGTATTTGTTTTAAGTGTGAGAATCATTGTTGAATTTGAAAATATTTTATTGGGGATAATCGTAGGAATTTATATGTGTATGTTATACAATTTTTCTTTATGTGGCTGTTTCTATTGGCATCAGTACTTTTATTCAATTTGCAACGTATCAGTATTATTATGTAAATTGTATGTTATTATCTAATGTATAAATTGGAATCTGTATTGCATAGTAATCAAATCGAAATTATTGTTTTACCTTTTGTTTTATTGGAAGTAAATTGTGTGATATTAATGGTTGAGGAAAATCAAGATTATACAGTAGGTTAAATTAGAAATATAATACATCGATTATCTGAAATGTATTAATTAGTATAATAAGTGGAGCTAACAGTACTAAGGTAGAAATTTAGGAAATATTAATTTGGTAGGTTTGAATATTATTGTAGAGTGGTAATAGTAATCGGTGAAGGTATGGATTTCTTATTGAAACTAAAAAGGCTGGATCTTCAGATGATAGCCGAAGAGTTGGGGGTTGAATTCACGGAAGATGATACCAGATTTCAGCTTAAGAAAAGATAATGGACAGTGAGGAATATGATGAGGGGCTATTAAGGAATTATCTAACACTATTGTTGCGGAACGATTAGAGCGCGAAGAAAAACAGGGAAAATTAGAACGGGAAAAGTTAGAGCGAGAAAGAGAAGAGAGGTCTGAAAAATTGAGGATGGAACATGAATTAGAAATGGAGAGGCTAAGGGTACAAGGTTCGACAAATAACTCTAATGGGCCTAGGTAATCTAATAATGAAAGTAACCTAGAAAAATTGATCAAAAGTGTTAAAACTCTGTCTATCAAAGTACCAGAAGGGACTGAGGGATGGAATTTATTTTTCAACAGTTTAGAAAGGGCATTCAAAACTAAAAATGTACCGGAAAACCAGCAGGACGAAATTCTACTAAATATGTTAGGAGATAAGGCGGATAATTTGTTAATTTATACCACTAGGGAACAAATTGAGAGTTATGAGGAATTAAAGGAGTTAGTTCTAAGGGAACATGAGCCGACACCGAAGGCGTGTTTGGAAAATTTTAAGAAGGCTAGGAGAAACCAGAATGAAACTCATGTATTATTTGTATCGCGTTTAATAGCAACATGGGAAAATTATTGTAAGATTGGGGTGCGGACTCTTATGAAAAGGTCAATCAGTTAATAATTACGGATAAGTTATTAAACACATTAGATGAAGAAACCGCATCATATATTGGGTTAACTCAGCAGAGTAAATGGTTAGAAGCTTCTAAAATTGCTAAAGAGTGTGACAATTATTTTGACGCTAAACACAAATCTTTTGCGGTTACATATAAAAGTTTTAAGGTTAAAGATAGGTATGTGAACAATGAAAAAGTGAAACCGAGGGAGGATAGTAAATTTAGCGGCAATTGGAGGCAAAACGGAAGTAATGAGATTAATTCTTTTTCGGGTAGGAAAACTGATTTTAAGAAACCTAGTGATGATTCAGCTCCTGGATGCTTCAAATGTGGTATAAGAGGTCATTACCAACGTTTTTGTAATAAAGTGGGTAATGAGGGAAATAATAATGCTAGTAAAGGGCGTGAACAGAAAGCGGGTGTAAATAAGATTGTCGTAAAAGGAAATAAGGAGTTACCTAAAGGAGCTATTGTGGCGAGGATATCGGCAAAGGCCGAACAGAGAATTAATGTTATTGGTGAGAAATTAAATAAACTTGAGAAAATTGAAGTTAGTGTAAAAGGGCAAAAAGCAAAAGGATTGGTCGATTCTGGATGTGAAATTGGTGTTATTCATAAAGATTTGGTACCGGAAGAGAAATTAAAAGGAGCGGGTAGTATTTATTTACAAGGATTATTTGGTGAAGCAGTTAAATCACCGTTGGTTAAATTACCGTTAGCTATTCCGCAATTCGGACAAACTAATATAATTCATCAGGAAGTACTTTGCGCAGTGACCGATAATATTAATGAGCAGGTAATTTTACATCCCGAGGTGATTAATGAGTTGTCAGGGGTCAATCGCGAGGAGCCATTGCTAGAGTCCCAAGAATTAGAAAGTTCGGAAATTAGAATTGATAACTCGAGTGAAGGGAAAGGTATGAGTAACGATAATTGTAATGTTTACGCAATAGAAGCGAGATCGGACAACTTACAAAATCAAAATGCAGAAAAAACGGAAGTGGAGAAAAATAATAAAGTTATCGTTAGCAATTCAGATATGTTTAAGAAATCCCAATTGAAATGTAAAGAGTTGGAGAGAGCTTGGGAATTAGCTAAAATTGATAAAGGGAGTTATTATATTGAAAAGGATTTATTGTATCATAAAGATAAATTTGTAAAAGAAGCTATAGCTCAATTAGTAGTGCCTAAAGTCAAACGAGAAGGAATCTAAAGTCAGCGCATGTAGCTAATAAGGGAGAACATCACGCGGCAAAGAAAACCTTAGAGAGGATTAGGCAATCTTTTTATTGGGAAGGTATGGCTAAAGAAACTAAAAAGTTTTGTAAATCGTGTCTAGAATGTCAATTATCTAGAAAAGTGAAAGTGTGTGATAGAGTCTTAGTCGAGATGGCGGATGGTAGCAAAAAGTATGTATATCAAAATAAAGGGGAATTTATGGTCAGGTGTAATATAGTTAATATTGTTTTTGAAGGTGATGAGGAATTTGGAGAAGTTGTGGAAATTCCTATTCTAAACCGGGAACAAGAGGTAGAACGGGACATAGAAAGGTTCGAAATAAAAAAGTTATCTAATAGTCAAGTCAAGGATATAAAGTCCATTTTGAGGGATATTAAAGACGTATTTATGGGTCCTGTGCGACCAGCGGAAGTAGGGGAGCACCGTATTGATTTGAAACCGAATGTGGCAAGGAAAAAGCCAAAGTTATATAGTGTACCTGTTGCTTATAAAGAGGAAGTAGATCGACAGATTCAGGAGTTATTAGAATTAAATCTAATAGAAGTATCAAATGCAGAAATTAGTCATCCAATTGTTTGCGTGGCGAAAAAAGACGCAACTGGTAGGCTTTGCATTGATTATAGAGCTTTAAATTCAGTAACGCAGGTCCCAACATTTCCGATGAAAGATTCGCAAGAAATCGTGTATACTGCGGGGGCAGCTAAATATTTATCTTCGATTGATTTATTGAGGTGTTATTGGCAGATTAAAATGGCGGAGGAATGTAAACATTTGACAGCTTTTACAACTCATAATGGGACTTATCAGTGGCGTACTATGCCTTTTGGTTTATCAGGGGCGGCTGCTACGTTCCAAAAAGATATGAATGAGGTTCTTCAAGGTCATCAGAGGTATGCACAAGCATATATCGACGATGTCATCATTTTCTCCGACACCTGGGAAGAGCATTGTGAGCATGTTAGGTCTGACATAGAAGAACTCAAAAATAGAAATTTTACGATTAGGCTGGACAAATGTAAATTTGGAGAGAAATTGACTAAGTTTTTAGGTCATGTAATTGGGGGTGGAACGCATGCACCGGATGAGGAGAAAATAGGAGGAATAAGGGACTTAAAGAGACCGAAAACAGAAAAGGAAGTTAGATCTGTCTTGAGATTAATGGGATTTTACCGATCTTATATTCTAAATTATGTAGAAATTGCTATACCGTTAACGGAATCAACTAAAGGGAAGGTTAAAAATACTATACCATGGGGTGAAAGGGCAGAAGAAGCATTTAATACCCTTAAAGAGGAGTTATGTAACGTGGCGCGTTTGGCTACACCTACCGTAGGCCGGGAATATCAGCTTCACACCGATGCTTCAGACCTGGCAGTAGGGTGCTGTCTTACTCAAAAAGATGAAAAGGGTCAGTTTAAACCGATAGCTCTTGCCAGTCAGAAATTATCAGGGGCTCAGCGTGCTTGGCCGAGTATAGAGAAAGAGGCTTGGAGTGTTCTCTTCGGGTTGCGGAAGTTTGAAAAGTGGACATATGGATCTCAAATTGAGGTCATAACGGATCATAATCCATTAAAATTTCTCACTGAAACAACCCCAAGGTCCCCCAAACTCACTAGATGGGCTCTTGCCTTGCAACGCTGGAACCCGAGTATTTCTCATTGTCCAGGAGCTCAACATTTAAATGCTGATGCAATTTCCAGGCTACATAGGAAGAGCTGGGAAGAACAGCCAATTGCTAGCCCATCGGCATCAATGACTAAATAGTGGACAAACCGGAAAGGGGTGTCATCACGTTAATTTTTTTTTTTATGTGTGTGTAATTGTATTTGAATTTTGTGTTTATAATAGTGTATTAGCATGTGTAGTTTTTCTGTAATAATAATATTAGTACACGGTTCATTAGACATGTCAGTAGAGAATGTTCAGATACCTTGATATATATATATATAAATAATAATGAAGAAACCTGCAAAGGGACTATTGAACTCTTCTGTGATACTACTATATGTTTGGGGAAAATTAGCCCCTAAATGGCATATTTTCCGCTAAGGTGGGGGGGTGTCAGGTTCTGAGAAATATCTGCTATTAGAACTGGAGTTCTATATTATTTTTGTCTTAATATATTATATATTGTATGGGCTGTGTACTGGAACTTCAAAATAACAGTCTTTCCTTATCTAAAACTGGATCTAAGCCGGTGAAAGTGTATAGATGGTATGAAGGGGGAAAAGATAGTTTGAGAGGGGCGTGCCCAACCTTTTGAGAGGTCTGTGGAAGATGTGAAGACAAAAAGCATTCCACGAACGAAGAAAAGCGTTTGAAGTGGGAGCCAGGTAGAAAACTCGGGAAGGGTTACGTTGAAAAGGCAGAGGGTTGGGAGTGAAGCGGTCTCTGCTGCTGAGAGAGTCAGTCTTGAGCGTGGAGTGCAAAGTGGACGTGTGTTCCTGGGTAGAGCTCTGAGAGAGTGCGTAAGGTTGAGAGAAGCTCGGGGAGCTTAGGCTTAGAGCCCATGTGTTGGGGGATCGAGATTGACCTCCGGAAAGCTAATTTAACGTGTGTAGAGTGAGAGTGAGTTAACGTAGTTTAACAGTACACAGCCAGCCTTTACTGTATTCAATTTAATGTTGAACCGGATCATCTATATCCGAGTTTGTAAGTGTAAATAGCGTTTGTTGTTGTGTAAATAGTGTGTAAGTAAACTGTTAATTAAGTTAATTGAAAGCGTTGGTTTTCATTTAATCAATCCTCTCAGTGCGTGACCGATATCACGTAATCATATCGGTGGTGGCAGCATATAAATAATAAGGATTTTCTTCGAAGTTGTGCGGACTAAGAGGAAACTCCGACAGCATGCTTTTTTCAAGACTACAATAACTACTTATATTTAAAGAAAAATTTACTTTGCTTTGGTTTCTTCTTTTAAAAATATACGGAAAGTTCCCTGTTATCGCTGAGCAATAGCTAATAGTTAAATCGTTACATTTAGTTGTATACTTCCAACTGCATTTTTTTTTTCATTTATTGTTCTTCATATCTTAGAGTCATTTAAATCAAAGTAGTTATTTTCGTAAATGTAACAAAGTTTAATTTTTTTTATTTCTCTCAGTAATATTTAGAAAAGCACTGTCCATGCTCTAACAAATGAAAAAAACGTTGTATGGTCTAAACTTGCCGAGTCATGATACTTCGTATTTTGCGAATTTCCAGCATTGTCTGGCCCGCTTTTTGTACCAAGAAATGGTAAATATTCCTAAAATTCTAAATATCATAACTCAAGAAGTTTCAGTGATGCAAAAATTTGTCTCGCTTGTTATAGCATGGATAATGTTTTTTTAAATATGTTATAGAACCCAAAGGACCTAATAAAAATTTAAATTTTGTAACTTTTTTCTAAGGTTAAAAACGGTTTCTAAACTGATGAAAAATAACATTTGAAATATTTTTGAAATTAGACGTATTCTAAATTTAACGATTTAGGAATTAGGTCTTGGTCATCGATAAGAAGAGACCACGTATATATTTTATAACTGAAAATGTCTTGATGACTATATTTTAAATGAAATTGCTCGTCTTTCATAAGGATTGATAATAAGAAGAAAACTTATGATAAAATTTATTAAAACGTTTGAAATGTTTCGGAAGGAAAAATCGCATAGAACAGAAAGACCATGGGGGTTTCATTACTTCAGAAATTTGAAAAAATGTCAAATTTGCCGGAGATCAGAAATGTTTTAGTGAGCTCGGAACTTGTTTTTAAATAAAAACGTTACAATTCAAAAAAAAAAAAAATCGTAGGCTACTGAATTCTGAACATTTAAAGCTGAGTTGTAGTCAGTTTGAATATAGGAATAAACAACAGTTTTTTCTCAGTCAAATTAATGGAATATTGGAGAAACGATGCTTTCATAGAAAGTAGCAGACCTACTATTTATATTATTCGACACTCATAATTAATATTAATGATTTGCGAGTATTTTTTTACTATATTTTAAATATTCTTCTAAAACTATAGAGTTTTTAAAACATTCAAAAGGCTAAGAATATTGTCAGAACAATTACTGCAAGTTCAGCAGAAATGGAAAAGGGATTTTCAAAGATAAACATAATATGGTCAGAGAAGGGAAGTCGACTACCGATTTCTAATGCATAAAAATATAATGACGATTAGTCTAAATCGACTAAAAACTTCTAAAAGAATGGGTATCCAAAAATATTCGAGTTAAGGCAAAGAAAATTGAAAGTTAGGACGTTTATCATGAAACTACATGTAAATATCCCAAATAACACAAGTTATTTAATATCTTAAAACGCTTTTTTATATAATCTATCTTTCTCTACATCCTTTATTGTTTAAGTTAAGTATTAACTATATGAAATAACATACTTACCTTTTTTAATACCTTTTTGAACTTTTCAACATCATAAATATTAAGTTTTCTTCGGTACAGGATACCCAAAATAATTTGAATTTATTTTTGCTGCTTTTAATCCGAAAATGTATTATGTTCGAATGCATTTCATCAGTATTTGTTATCCATGGGCAGTTATTGTATGAAAGGTTTTTGAAAGATGTTAGATGTTTTCAAACTGAACTAAATTTCTTTATTGACTAGCTGACATGCTCGGCGTTACTCAAGCCCGTAATGAATGGCCCTTAAAGGAACCTAAAATTTGTATGATTTTATATATTTAACTTTATTTTATCTGAATTTATATTTTAAAAGGAAAAAAATATTGAATTGAAAGTATATGTTATTTGGTATTTTATGTTCTGCGTCATTTGATTTTTGGAGACTATGCATACTGAAAGTGGGTGAAACCGCGACGAAACACGCAGGCTTTTACTGATTTCGTCGACATTTTCACACATTTTATTTTGTAGAAAATATTTCCACCCGTCCGAACTTTTCAAAATTTTGTAGGTGATGTAAATCTGGTTTATTGAGATGCTCTAAAAAGATTGTGTTAAAATACTGACGTTTTGTTACTTCCCGTAAGGCATGGTGACGTCACGGCGACGTCGTTGTGAAGTCACACTGTGATTTTGTGACCGTCGATGTGACGTCATAGTGACTAGAATGCGAGGTCGTTATGGCCGTTTTAGAGGTCGTTTGTGACGTCACATTGTGACCACTCTGTGAAGTCACGGTGTGACAAATTTGTGAAAAGTGTGTCATTTGTGACTGTTTTGGCATTAACTTTGTGACTAACCTGTGACGACAGCGACAATGCTTTGACGTCACACTGTGACTAATTTGTGAAATATGTGTCATTTGTGACGAACTTGTCATAAACAATGTGATGATTTCAAATGAAAATCAAATTTCAAATTAATTGCTTAAAAGGGCAAAGGCCAACAAAGAGAAAAAGATTCCAAGCCGGGACTCGAATCCGGGCCATCAGTGTAGCGCACTCACATTCTACCGACTAAACCACATGGAACGAGACCCAGCCTGGAAAATTTCTTACTAGTACATGTTGGCAAGGCTACAAACGCAGCACAAGACGGAATATTTATCGTGAGCCGCCAACATCGGGTAAACACGAAACTTAATAAAATGCAGCATCGATTCAAACTATATAAATACTTGGAAATTTTTCCATAGAGAACCATTCGCCTTGCATACAATATTTCAAATAAAAATCAAATTTCAAATTAATTGCTTAAAATGCAATTTTAATTTGAAATTTGATTTTCATTTGAAATATTGTATGCAAGGCGAATGTTTCTCTCTGGAAAAATTTCCAAGTATTCATATAGTTTGCATCGCTGCTGGATTTAATTAAGTTTCGTGTTTGCCCCATGTCGGTGGCTCATGATAAATATTCCATCTTGTGCTGCGTTTGTAGCCTTGCCAACATGTACTAGTAAGAAATTTTCCAGACTGGGTCTCGTTCCATGTGGTTTAGTCAGTAGAATGTCAGTGCGCTATACTGATGGCCCGGATTCAAGTACCGTTAAGGAATTTTTTTCACTATGTTGGCTTTTGCGCCTTTTAAGCAATCAATTTGAAATTTGATTTCCATTTGAAATATTGTTTGCAAGGCGAATGTTTCTCTCTGGAAAAATTTCCAAGCATTAATACTGTGATGATTCTTGTTATAAACACTGTGATGAATTTTAAAATAAAGTTTTGTTTGAAATATACAGTATTATCTTTTTACCGTACTTTTAGCAATGTATCGCTATTTTGGAGTCCTGTTCTTCTAAAATACTTTTAATTTTTACACTGAAAAAAACAATGCTTATCAACTGGCATCCTTTTTTATTAAGTTCTAAGCTTGATCTTGAGTTCAAGCTTTATATTAAGAATGTTTTGTGTGTTGTGATTTGTTATTATTTTATTAAATACGAACATGGAGTCTAACTGATATTAATACATTTCCTATTTAAAGAAGAATAAGATAAGCCATATTTATTTAAATTTTTTATTCCCGTGTATATTGTATTTTGTTAATATGAGCTAAATAGATTTGGTATGATTTATAGGAAATGACTGATCTGGGAAATAGAAAAAACAAGTAAGAAAAATCATGCGTTAAGCATAGATTATAAAGCACTTTCCAACGCTTCCTGAATGCTTTAACTAGACATCGTAATTTAAGGAAATAACGTAAATAAGATAACTAAGCAAATATTTTAGAAAACGCATAAAACATTTGAAAAACTGATTTCAGCAGTTACCGTTCATAGCCAAATATGTTTTCCAATTCTTTTGAATAGCCCTGTATTTAATCTGTAGGTTGATATATACTAGTATATAATGTGAAAATTTAGTTTAGCAAGAAAATGCATAACAGGTTGAAATTCTCATTCAAAAATGTATACTAATATATAAAAACATACTTGAATACTTTTGTACAACCCTGTAGTTTACCTAGAATCTTTATTACACGCCACTATTTAGTTAAAATTTAATTCAAATTAAAACACTCTTAAAACTGCTGAAATCACATTTCCAGAAATTATAATTTATAGACGGCCATATATCCATTTCCTTGCGTGACCCTGTGTATCATTTTATCTATATTCTACAAACATTTCTTATTAAATTAAATGCAGTTCAACATAAAAATCCATAACTCATCTAAAAAACACCTTTAAGCAATTTTGCGCCCATACCCCTTAACTCTTACGTATACTTTTGTGTAGCCTTGTATATGAATTATAGCTTTTATATACACCATATACTATGCATAAATATAGTGGATCATAAAAGCGCATATTATAATTAAAAATGCATTTCCAGCAATTATCGCTAATGAACAGTACAATATCAACTTTTATAAATATCATAAATTATAAATATTTTTTTATAAATATTATAAATATCAAATTTTAAAAAGTATAGTATAGCAGTTTAATCTATAAACTTGTTATCAGGCATGAAAAACACTTTATTTCAATGCTTAATTGTCATATTTTATTTTTTAATGCGAAGTATCGAACGTGTATCGAAAACGTAGAAAATGAGTTTACAATCGAAGAAAATTTAATAACTGATTCTGAATGTCTACAATTGAATGTTTGATTAAAATCACGAACAGCAAAAACGTGCTTACATACAATTTAAAAAAATAAATATACCAATTTGAAAAACACTATATAATTAGTATTTATAATTGTACTATTAAACAACAACAAAGTACAATAGATGAATTAAATGTATTATTAGATTTAACAATTTCTCAAAAATCTCTCCATATGTTACAAGGAATTCCTATTATTTTATAATTTTGGCAAATGTTAAATCTGAAAACATTGATATGAAGATTTAGGATTTTAAATAATAATTTAAAATATTATTAGCAATGAAAAAAAGTCTTTCAAAAGTTTCACTACTATAGTACGTAAAACGGCATTTCCCATTCAGTATAATGTTAATTTCTAATCTGAAAAACAGTCCCAGAACAGTCTCTTTCTGTAGGTATAATATAAAACTATTTAACTCATCTCACCAAATATACAAAACAGGAACAAACAATTTAAATTAAATAAGACTTACTTTTTGAGCTCCATAAATTAATTATTAATATCCGTGTGTATCCGAAAATGGCGACGTCTTTTTCTTCCATTAAAAAAAGCACACGCAAAAGCTTACATTTTAGACTAGTAACTTACCGCATCTGTTAGAACAAAAAGTTCTCTGTTTACCCTGCGGTATCGTGGCAGACGATTTGGGGCAGGTGTGAGTTTATTTCCTTTTATATAAACAGATATGGAACTTATATGTGCAATCATTTTATGAGACTGTCTGTATTTATATTTTTGTATTTGAAGAATTTTCCAATGTATTTTACCTTTTCTTTTTATCAGTTTTAACCCCCCCCCCCTCCCTTTTTCTAAGTAAAGATTGTTTCACACAAATACAAAATATCTTCCTAAAAAATAAAAAGATATAAATAAATATCGAGGATAAAAAAAATTTCTTTGTCAATCGTCATTCTTTTCATGTTAATTTCCTGTAAAATAAAACAATTCGTAAAATAACTTTTTTTTAGAGTCATATCTCTAAAACACAAATTTGAAATACGAATAATAAATTATATCATGGGTTTTGCATAAATTTTGTATTATTTTTATTTATTCGGAAAATGCTAATTTTATTTTAAAAGTCTGAAAGAAGTAGAATTTTTTTAAAAAATAGTTACTTAAAATAGGTACACTAACAGGAAAAAATATCACTTGAATGCAAATTATAAAGCAAGAAATGTATGTATGACTAAACTCTGAAGACTCTTTCTACGTGCTCATTAAAAGCTCCAGACTTAACTATAATAGAAATTTTTTAGTTTGAAGCCACAAAAGTGTTTCGAATACCAGTGGTCGGTAAAAATAAATTAAAAATTTTCCTTCCTGCAAACTAAATATGTAAAGTGTATATATTTAATATTCCTAATTCTAAATATGTTATCCAAATTGCTCCAGCACGTACCATTTTTCCGAGAAACACTTTTATAATAATAAGAATAAGAGAAGGATTATTATATTAAATTGCAATACTAGATAAAATTGAAATCAGGAAAAAAGTATACTTTCACACTCTTAGATATCAAATTGATAAAATATAGCATGGAAATCTAGTTTGTTGATACTTGTACCGTGCATTTTCCTTTATATGCCCCCCCCCCCCCGCCATCTTTTCGTGTCTGAATTTACTACTTGCTACCCACTAATATATTTTCATTCCTTATGCCGCTGTAACGCGGGCCTTTTTAAAACATTTCTCTTCATTTTCAAAGATTTTTGAAGTTCATATTTTTCTCACACTGTGACTTACAATATGGGTTACAATTTTTTACAATTTATTACAATTCTTTTTTGTGAGTGTGTCGTGACCTACGTTACATGCAGTGACATAACAATTCTTTTTTATTGCCAGAAAAATAAAATTTTACAGTAACAACATGTTTTGAAGATTTTTTGTAATTTTTTAAAGTTTTCTAAGAAGTTCACATCTCATTCACAATGTGACATCACTGAGTGGTGGCATTTCGGTCACAGATGTGACGTGACTACAGTGACTCACAGTGACGTCACAACGACGTCACTGTGACCATGCATGCTATGAGGCTTTTAGCGCAGAAACAATATCATCTTCGTGAGGCGCGAAGTGAGCTGCATTTGCCGGTGTATTTAAAAGTATTAAAATTCATATTTTTTTTAAATACCGATTACAGCATTGATTAGAAGAAGGTTTCAGTTTTGAGAACATATTTTTGGTTTGTCGGTATCTCTAAAATTGCGTCCTGGAGGGGCGTTGCAATAAAGGAGAAAATCGACCCTTTTTGAATTTTTTTTTCAAAGGGTTAACTGCGACATTTTTTTTAAATTGATGGCGGTATTTCAGACGTAAGAGTACAATCTTTCAGAATATGTCTTCCGTTTTTAACTTGAGCGTTTGGGCTGATGTAAGTTAATAAAAAATGACAAAATACCCCCGAAATTCCTTCTTTTCGATTTTCATTTTCTATCGATGCGTACATAACGCTTTTGCGCGTGCGCCATTTCAAGGACCGATATGAGTTTTTAATGAGAGTGAGTTGCAGTTTTTAAATAATAACTCAACAAAATATTAGAAATCTAAAATTGTGAGTCTCAGGTGCATCAGGAGACACTTTGGGATAGCCTTACAACAATTTTAAGCCTCGTACGTCCCGTAGATTTTGCTAGCCACCGCACACACACGGACACACACAGAGACAGAGCGAAACTTTCTTTTATTAGTATAGATACAAAATTTCCAAATATATCTTCTTCGTGTGCGCATCATTATTACTATAAAAATAATTTTAGAGTCACTTGGAACTAATTATGGGAGACGGTAATTGACGAATATCTTGGTGTAATTTGAGACTTTAGTCACGAAGCTTGGCATAAAAAATGCATTAAAAAATCCAGAAATCAAGCACCCAAAACTCACAAGAGCCTATTTATCGAGATTAACTTTGAAGAAATTACAAGCATTTATCACCAAAGCAATGATATAATGCTTGACATTCATTCAGTTAATATTCTAACGAGATTACAGATTTCGTCAATACTTCTTACACAACCTTCCTACAGTTAGTGTTTTTAATATCTGACATCTAACTTTAGATCATGGACATGGGTTGGTTCTTAAACTTAAATTTCTGCTATATGGTGTATTATCATTATTGTATTATGCTGTTTTGATGCATTTTCTGATAGAGATTTTAATCAGGATTTCATGATTGCCTAATATTTACTAAATAAATTACGTCCTTTTATAGGGAAACATGTTTCAGAAATTATTTTTTACTATACCAAAAGATCAAAGATGTTCAACAATGTTTTTATACTATGGAAAGTGTTTCATAATTTATGTATGATGCATCATTTTCCCTTCGTATTAATACATTAAAAATCACCCCGGCAGCGAACCGGTTGTTACATTATTTGAATCCCTCCAATGGCTATAACTATTTAATGGAAAAGAATTTATCGATAAGATTAACATAGAATGTAGACGGAAATTCACAATTTTGTATACATACGTCATAGATGTTCTATGTGACTTCCCTTGGGCACACGGACAACATTTAGGCGGTAGTCCATTTCACGCCATACATTCTGAAGCATTTGTTCAGTCACCGTCGCAAGCGCATTACAAATGAGTACTTTGAGTTCTTCAATTGTTTTGGGTATGGGAGGCCCCCTGTCTTTCACATAACCCCGTAGAAAAAAATTAGGCCATTTTTACCGTAATAAATGACCATTTTTACAAATGAGACGGCCTCAATGAACAGGTTTCTTGTCGTTGCAAATTTTCAAATCGCGCATGCGTAGATTTCCGCTTCACGGCACCTGCGTCTTACGTAAAGAAATTTTGAAATTCCGTCTACATTCTGTGTTAATCTTATTGATAAATTCTTTTCCATTAAATAGTTATAGCCGTTTGTAATTGCTATATTCATTTTGACTTACCCTGTATTTTTTTTTTTTTTTTTTTTTTTTTTTTTTTTTTTTTTGTATTTTATAGAATTAGGAAATGTACAAATATAATGCTGTTACAATAGAAATACAGAAATATCCCCGAACTGAAACTTTTCCCTCACAATCTTTCAACGTCAAGAAAGCTGAAATGATGCAAATGAAAAAAAAAAATAATAATCCTTTTAAAAATATTTTTGTTTTGTTGCAACCCATAATGCTTTTGGAACAAGATAAAGTAAAGTATCTATAGCTCATTCTAAACTGTATGACTACTAATCGATGTATAAAATTGCTTTTGTAACACGTTATTTTAATGGTACTTTTAAGTACCGTCGGGACATAAAGGGTTAATGAACAATGTCCTGCAATAACTCTTCACAGGGTTCTCGTGTTCTGCATCTTTTTCGAGTTCTGCATCTTTCTCTGGTACGACACCTAACTCGGATACTTTTTCAGATGTGTCATAATCAGCAGTGGGGAAATGCATCATTTTATTCGCCACTGGCGAGTGAATTTTTAACCCATAAATGCGTGATTTTTTATTTTGTTTCGAAAAAATTATATGTGATTTTCTAAAAGGTTTATTACACAGGAAAAATAACGAAAAAAATCCCAGATACATTTTTTATATAATACGTCAATCTTTTCTTCTGTTGCGCATCTGCAATACAAGTAAAAACTACTGTCGTGTGGCTGTTTTACGCTAAAATATGGCAAATTAGTAAATATTTTAATAAGTATGTCTCCAAATACCTTATTTTATATAATTATTTATTTTATAAAACTGAACCTTTAAACCTTTAATTCCCACGGTAGAATACGTTCTAGAAATTACGTTGTTCAGAGAATCTGACTTCACACCAGAAAGTTTCAATGGTTAATTTTACTTTATTTAAATACGGAATGTCTGGTATTAATTAAAGCAGATATTGCTATTTTAATTTTCTGGTGTGAATTAAGTGTGTACCAATAAAAAAATCAATTACATTCAAAACACTTTTGCTTGCATATATGCAAAGCTGCGCACTAAAGGGTTAATGCTGTTCTCAAATCCAAAAGGGCAACTTTATGACATAAGTTTTAATTTATTTTCGTTTGGAAATCTCTGAAACTAACAGTTGTTTTTGTTCAGAAATTATGTAATCGAACTGTTTTTACTTTTTTTTTTTTTTTGTAAACGCAATAGATCTTTCAGAAAAGAGTGTCAAAGTGGGCATTTTGAACCGAATTTCCGCGCGAAAGAAGAATAGTCACCCAAGGAAGAGCGGAAAAGTCTTTATCACGTGATCGAAATTGCTTATAATTCAATAGGTAATTTATTTATCAAAAAATGGAAAACACATTCGATTCCAAATCGCTCGCCTAGTGCCTTCCAATTTTATATATATCCGTTAAAAAATAAATTTGTAAACGTGTCAAAACGTTTTACGCTTGTTGAGCCGAGCAGTTGAGTCTTATATAGTCTTATATAGTCTTTGAAAACTGCAAACTATAGAGATATGCCAAAAAAACTTTATTTTTGTACTAGTTACATAGCTGCCAACTTGTACGGATTTTTCATACCACTAAAATTTTACAGTGAACTTTACCTAATTGAATCACCGACATTCAAGCAAATTTAACGTTTAAATATGTCAAACTTTTCTATTAAATTTTAGCGGTACGAAAAATCCGTGCAAGTTGACAGCTATGGGGTTAGCAATATTTTGCAACTTTCCAAATTACTGCGATTTAAACATGATGCTATATTCAATGATATGTTAATGATTCCCCGTTGAGTATATCTTTTAATTTTATAGGGGAAAAATTAAAATGCATTGTAGTAATAATAATCAACTATTCTTTGTAGTCGCGTAAATTTTGGCTTAACAGTTTTCAACTGTACATTGCATTTTGCTGGATGGTAAAATAAATCCTTGCCTTGTACGATTTTCTGAAAATTTCCCACCCCTGGTCATAATAATTTAAAAACCTCCGATTTGGAGGGGGGAAATGAAAGAATCTAGAAAAAAGACAAAATTCTAGGCTGGCAATGTTGTCCCAGCCTTCCCAAGATTTTTATTGCAACTTTGCCAACTGATTTTATCAACCCTAAAAATAACATTAGATCAAGTTCCAAAAGCGATTCTAAAAGATTATTATATGCTCTATCAGACAAAATAAGCAGTGTTTACTTACGTTCGGATTAACACTAGAACGCCAGGAAATTTTACGTAAGTTTTATAAAAATATTTCAAAACCAGAAAATTTATTTAAGGTTATTTAAGTTAATTGTTTAATTTATTTCAGTGTAATTTATATTTAACTTATTTTATGAAGAAATTTCTGCTTCAAATCGACAATTAGTCCATTTGTCACTGTCGAATTGGCACCTTCCGGCGTTCTAATGTTAACCCTTAAATGTATAATGATGCATATCTGCACCACTTTTTACTTAACCCGTTGGGGACGAGCGACACGTATACGTGCCGGAAATAGGCCTAAGGATCCTCGTTTATTCTCACCAGTAAAATTTTACTGTAAAATTTGCCTTCTTTAATCCGAGCATTTTCCCGATTTGAATAGGCATGAACTTCTGTTTTTTAAAACCGGTAGGAAAGTAATAAACATTTCGTAAAAGGCTCCCGTCGCGAAGGGGTTAACTCTTACTAACCACTATATTTATATAGCAATATTACACCTTTAAAAATTACAAAAATATGCCACTAAATAAAGTTAAAACTACTAGCGTCTAACGGCTCTTGTCAAAAATGCACCCGAGTAATTCCCTAGCGCGACGCGCTGCTTGTTTACTTTCAGCTTAAAAGCAGAGCGTTGCATATCCTGTATTCATGGATTTTAGAAATAAAATCAGAAACAGCTAACAAATATCATTCATGTAATAAACTTATTATTATTATTATTTTAAATCTGAATAAAATCAGTTTATTTTTTCATCTGGATTGATTTTTACTGGAGACGTGGTTTTTATTTATTAATGTTCAATAAAGAGAAATTAAGACAATGTTACAGACAACTTAAGCATAATGAATGAAGTAACATTTTATAAAATTTCTGTCTTTTAGAAAAGAAAAAAAACTCGCTTTTACTTTATGAAAGTAAATACTAGAATACATTTTTTAAAAAATCCTGACACTAAATATTTCTTATTATCATCTTAAATGTATTGATATTTTATCACATAAACATAATTTTCTACTTTAAAAAAAAAAAAGAAAAGAAAAAGAAAATTCCTCGAAAACTATTGCACTGAATTTTATGCCATAAATATAGCACTTAGATATATTAATGTTGCGTAGCTTAGAATTTTGCTAATAATTTTCCGCTTATAAGAAAACTGAGTAAAATAACAAAATTAAAAAAGAATAAAACTATATTTTATTTACTCGAAGATTATCAATTTTTTTTTCTCAAAAGTTCTTCATAAGTGTTCGTATAATATACATAGAAATTCCGAAATCGCATAAAGGGTATAACATTAATTATTTACAAATATACGAACAAAAATATATAAAAACCATATAAAAATTATATTTCGGGCGGAGCTACTCAAATTCGACATTTGATGAATTTTTCAAAGAAAGTGAATGCACAATGTATTAACTGCTATATTTTAGATTTAAATTAGGGATGCACAACCTGTGGCCCGCGAGGGGTTAACAAGTGGACCGCGAATTTCGTCAATTTATAATTGGCAAAGATTGCAATTTTTGACCATAGGTTTCATGAAAAATTCGTGAATTTCGTCGATTTGCCTCGGAAAACAATTGCAGATTTTGTCAGTCAGTTAAAGATAGAGAATTTCATTAATCGCTCACCCGATACCATTTGTATCAATGTAGGAAATTCCCAAGTTGCTAATTCCGTCAGTCGCTAGTCGAAAAATACCTCGAATTTCATCGATCGGGCGCGGAAAAATCGCGTGTTTCGTCGATTGCGCGCGCAAAAGTCGCGAATTTTGTTGATCGAGCATTGGAAAATCGCGAGTTTTGTCAGTTTATCCCGAGGAAAAAATCGTGAATTTCGTCAATTTGCCGCGGAAAACAATTGTAGATTTTGTCAGTCAGTTAAAGATAGAGAATTTCATTAATCGCTCAGCCGATACCATTTGTATCAATGTAGGAAATTCCCAAGTTGCAAATTTCGTCAGTCGTTAGACGAAAAATACCTCGAATTTAATCGATCGGGCGCGGAAAAATCGCGTGTTTCGTCGATTGCGCGCGAAAAAGTCGCGAATTCTGTTGATCGAGCATGGGAAAATCGCGAGTTTCGTCAGTTTATCCCGAGGAAAAAATCGTGAATTTCGTCAATTTGCCGCGGAAAACAATTGCAAATTTTGTCAGTCAGTTAAAAATAGAGAATTTCATTAATCGTCCAGCTAATACCATTTGTATCAATGTAGGAAATTCCCAAGTTGCTAATTTCGTCAGTCGCTAGTCGAAAAATACCTCGAATTTCATCGATCGGGCGCGGAAAAATCGCGTGTTTCGTCGATTGCGCGCGCAAAAGTCGCGAATTTTGGTGATCGAGCATTGAAAAATTGCGAGTTTCGTCAGTTTATCGCGAGGAAAATATCATGAATTTCACCAATTTGACGCGGGAAAATTGCAAATTTCGTCAGTCAATTACGAATTGCGAATTTCGTTGACTGAGCGCGGAAAAATCGAGTTTCGTCGATCGGGCGTGGAAAAATCACGAGCTTTGTTGATCGGGTGCTGTAAAATGAAGAGTTCGTTGATCAGACACGAGGAAACCGTGAGTTTCATCGATCGGGCACGGAAATGTCGCGAGTTTCGTGAGTTTATCGCAAGAAAAATTCGTGACTTTCGTCAGTTTGCCGTGGGAAAATTGAAATTTCGTCAGTCAATTAAGATATGCGAATTTTGCCGATAGAGCGTAGAAAAATCGCTTCGTCAATCTGGTGCGGAATAAGTGCGAATTTCGTTGATCGGGAACGGAAAAATCGCGAATTTTATTGATCGACTGCGGAAATATCGGGAGTTTCGTCCGTTTATCACGAGAAAATGTCGCGAATTTTGCCAATTTGCCAAGGGTTTCAGTCAGTTAAGAATTGCGAATTTCGCTGAATGGGTGCAGAAAATTGCGAATTTCGTCGACCGGGCGCAAAAAATTGCGAGTTCTGTCGATTGGGTGCGGGAAAACCGCGCGTTTTGTCTATCGAGCGCGGAAAAATTTCGAAATTCGTCGATCGGGCGTGAAAAAAATCGCAAATTTCGTTGATTGGGTAGAGGAAAAATTGCGACTTTTGTCGATTAAGTGGGAAAAAATTGCAAATTTCGTCAATCGGCTGGGTAGGGGAACCTAATGGGGTAAAACTGCCACTCCTCTGAAACCATGTTTTTTATAGGCCACAGATCTCTCCACCTCCCCGAAATTGAATTATCTCTGTGTTACCGATGTGGTCCTCGACAACCCAGGCATTTTTGTAAGTGGCCCTTCTCTTAAAAAGGTTGTGCACCCCTAATTTAAATGAACATATAGGGTTATAGTCTCAAAGCTTTCGATGCTGAAAATGGGCGTTCGTGTCGGATACTACAATAGATAAGAATATTAATAGAATTATACAACAAAGATTATCGTTTTAATTTAGTGGTAGCAAAGTGCGAAAATTTTAGGAACGCTGCGAGCCCTGAAAGCAACAACAGATATCAAATATGTTTTATTGAAACAGTTCTGTGACTACTTTTAATGAAGAGTAACTAGAGTAATTCTGTAGTTACAACATTTTTAAGGGCGTGTGATCGTAACGATATGTTCAGTAACAGTTACGTTCACTTATGTCTGAGATACTGCCATTTTTTGGTAACTCTAGCCAATTATTTTAGAAAAGACAGCTACAACTCGCAATTTTTGTTTTATTTAATCACAGATGTTCATGGTTATTTTAAGCTAATGTAACTTTAGAGTAAACTTGGTAAACATTTTGGATAACAATAATTTTCTAATATGGCAACAGTGGATGATGCTTTGTAGTTAACAATACATTTCCTCAATTTCCAGTTATTAATACTTTTATATAAAATTGTTTTTTAAAATAACACGATATATATATGTTAGATTATTCTAATATTGACAGGTTTTACTAGTGAACGAAATAACTGGTTGTTATGTTACCAGTAGTGCAATGTTGAAAATAATAGAAACACAGGTAGAGTTGAATTCTCGTCGACTAATATAACGTTACTACGTTATATGGTGATTCGAAAGTGTGATTAGCTTCGATGTAATAGTAGATGAATAATCAATCTGGAAGCCGTGCATTAGATTAAGCTGAAAGAGAATGTTTCGTAGTAAATCAACATGGATATTGGACGGTAGTTGCAGTCATCGAGTGGTAGGCCAGGTAACACATTTATCCAGTGTAGGTTTCTGAGGAATAATTGAGACAATGCGTAATTTAACTCAGGATTTTATTGAAAGAGCTTTCGGCGATGCAGTTTCCACCAATTCATTTTAATCAAGCCATTGCTACTTAGTATTTAATTATTGGTAAGCAAATTGTAGATAATAGAAAATATCAGACGGCGACCAGGGGAAGTTATCAAAGTCGAAATACGACAAATTCTGCTGAAACACATCGAGTATCGACTTTTTGTTCCTTAAGTGTAAGAATACAAATATGACGTAGATCGCGCTCTCAACCAATGAATAATTAAGAATATCACGTCATGAAAAGTGCGGACAGAGCAAGCGGATGAATTTGAAGGGAAAAAGGATAACCTGAGAAATGCGCGGGAAAGTAAAAATGGAAGCTAAAAGAATATTCTAGAAAGAAAAAAGCGCGGAAATGGAACATTTAATTTAAGAATACTAAAAGCGTAATATTTAAGCAATTTAGACAAGTGAAACATTAAATTAAAGGGGATTTAACAGAGTTAACTATAGAGATTATTTAAGGATAAGGATTTAGTGAATATAAAGTAGTAATTTAGAATAAGATAAGGAAATCGAGGAATTAGATCTAATAATGTAACATATATATATATATATATATATATATATATACAGTAAAACTCGGATTTAACGCTCTTCCGGGGGACCGTGCTAGAACAGCGTTAAAAGCGGGAAAGCGTTAAATGCGGGAGAAGGTTTTTGGCATTTTAAAATTAAGAATATTAGATTATATGCTTTAAATAATGCAGGGAATCATTTTTTGTGTATTATTTAAAACAGAAACTCCTCAGCATAGGTACAAAAACGTTTCTTTCCTTTAAAATGTATCACAAATTTACATAGTATTTACAAAGTGTATTATTATTTCAAATAAGAATAAGTAAAAGAATTGTTAGCATTAATACAAAAGCTACAAAATATATTTAACATTTCTAATAGGAACCTTTATCCTTATATTTAATATAAAATAAAATTATGAAAGAAACTAATAATAATATTTTGTTCTTTTTTTTATGTAACATTTGTATTCTTGAGCACTACTATGAGGACTGTACACTTTCACTTATTGTTCATTCTGTTTTAGAGAAAAACTAAACTCTTCCAAGTTTCATCTGACGGGTGGACGAATGACCACATAAAGGAGCATTTTCTGCTTTGTTTATGTGTCTTAATATTATCTTCATGTGAAGCGGCAGTATCTACTGAAGCGGTGTATAGGCGGATAGTGCTAAAAGCTTCCATTACTTCAGCTATCGTTGGGATGCGCACTTGAACATCGCCATCAGCAACTTCATCAGGGTCCTCTTCTTCTGCGGTATCCTGTACAGTGTCCCCTATAATGTCGTCAATGCTGCTAACGTTGCTTGTGATAACGTCTTTATCAAAGTTAAGATAGTTCTGAAGGCTTTGTGCGTTTTCTGCTAGATGCTCGCAAACAGCTTGCCAGTCCTCGTCATCTATAGAATCCGACCCCTCTTCAGTCGCATCCATATCATCATCGGTGTCCGTTATGAAGCCTGCCTTTTTTAAGCAATTTTGAATTATTTTAGGTTCGATTGCATCCCAAGCAGCGCTAAGGTAATTCATAGCGTCGAGGAGAGTTACAGAAGATCGACTATTTTTAATTTCCATTTCATGTACAAATCGTTTCACTATACGTTTGCGGTAATGTTGTTTTAATACCTTTATGATCCCTTGATCCATCGGTTGAAGTACGCTTGTGGTGTTTGCAGGAAGAAATTCCAGAGAGATGTTTGAAATATTTCGTATTTCTTGGGGATGCGCTGCGCAATTGTCTACGAATAGTATGACATGCCTATTTTGCTTCCGCCTCTCGACATCAAAATCGGAAAAATATTTAATGAACTTGGGAGCCGTCATCCAAGCCTTGTGTTGATGTGGATAGTCACAGGGCAGTCGTTTGATGTTCTTGAAACAGCGAGGTTTAGCCGATTTTCCAATCACCAGAGACTTGTGCTTGTCGCTTCCATCGGCGTTGGAACAAACAAGCACAGTCACACGTTCTTTACTGAGCTTCCCTCCATGGTACTGCTCATCTTTTAACGTGAAGGATTTTACAGGCATCGCTTTAAAAAATAAGTCAAATTCGTCGGCGTTATAAATATCACAACTGGCATAATTTTTGATAAGCCTTAGAAGACTGTTTCTCAAAATTCTGCATTTTCTATGTTCACGGCAGCGGATTCTCCACAAACTTTCTTGTACACAATGCCGTGGTGGGTTCGAAATCGGTCTAATCACCCATTAGATATGGTAAAATGTTCAATTCTTAGCTTTTGGGCTACTTCGGCAGCTTTTTTCTTTAACTATGGATTCGCTCATAGGTATGTTTTACAGTGTTTTGACTGATGAAACCCTTCGTACATAACTGTTTCTAAATCTTCATATTTTCCTGCTTTCACTCTCTTTTTCTATGAGCCACCAGTCGCAGCATTTTTTTTCAATATCTTTTCTGTTTTAAAGAAGAGTCCGAAGAGACGACGGCGCGATATTCTTAGATAACGAAAATCTTTCTTTCTCAGAATAGGTGAATTTTGTCATAATTTTTTAGAATTTCTAATTTTTTCGAAAGTGTCAGCGTCTTTCTTTTCATACTCTTAGCTTCCATGTTGCACCTAATTGGAATCGGTAACGATGCTACTTACTTATGTGTAAATGAAAAAAGGGAAAACAGTTTGTGTAAAGTAAGAGACAGACAGGTTCTGCTTAAATGGACGGCATAAATTCTTTTGTTCACTATTCCCAAAGCACCAAAGCGTAATATCCGGGATTTCTTTGTTCAAAGAACCAATAAAAAGCGCGTTAAAAGCGGGAAAGCGTTAAAAGCGGGAAAGCGTTAAAAGCTGGGAGCGTTAAAAGCGAGTAATTTTTACATTATTCTTATGGGTATGGTTCAAGGGATCGGGACAAATGAGCGTAAAAGGCGGGAAAGCGTTTTAAGCGGTGAGCGTTATATCCGAGTTTTACTGTATCAGAAAACTACTATAACAAATTCCGCAAAGTTAAAATATGTTGTCCAGATACAGCTAAATTTTTATCAATATACTTACGCATTAAATATTATTAATTATAAACGCATTAATTAATAAAAGAAAACATATTTCGCTTTATTGTTTACAGTTTCAGTTACAGTTGGGTTAGAGTTTTTTACAGTTTCAGAACGTGAAGATTTTTGATAAAGTGACTTTTAGGGGGAGGGGGGAGGTTAGCTGACAGTTTCTAACAGTTTCAATACAGTTTTCAGACAGTTTCAATAACTACTTTATATTATGCATAAAAATATACTGCGAAACAATATAGTTCAGTAAATACACAAAAAATAAACATAACTTAACCCCTTGGGGACGAGCGACACGTATACGTGCCGGAAATAGGCCTAAGGATTCTCGTTTATCCTCACCAGTAAAATTTTACTGTAAAATTTGCCTTATTTAATCTGAGCATTTTTCCGATTTGAATAGGCACAAACTTCTGTTTTTTAAAACCGGTAGCAAAGTAATAAACATTTCGTAAAAGGTTCCCGTCGCGAAGGGGTTAATGTCACATTCAATTGCAGTACGTCTGCATTCATTTTTTAATAGCGTAGAAAGAATTTCTACGGAACTTACAATTTTATTGTATATATCTCCTGTAAGAAAGTTATTATATTGTTGTGCTAAATGTGAGCAGCGGCCATTGTTTCTTATGTCATCTGAGAACTCGTAATAATGCTTTAGAATTGCAGAAACACCATTAGTATTAAGGTTATCTCCTACGAAGCAACGTTATGTTTGCTATGAAATAGTCGCGATAGAATCTACAAGAATATCTAGTATTTTTAAGATATTAGATGCATTTTAACCCTTAAATGCGCGATTTTTTATTTTGTTTCGAAAAAATTATATATGATTCTCTGAAAGGTTTATTACACAGGAAAAATCATGAAAAAAAAATCAGAGATACATTTTTTATATAATACGTCAATCTTTTCTTCTATTGCACATCTGCAATACAACTAAAAACTATTGTCGCGTGGCTGTTTTAAGCTAAAATATTGCAAATTAGTTTATATTTTAATAAGTATGTCTCCAAATACCTCATTTTATATAAAAATTTATTTTATAAAACTTAACCTTTAACCCTTTAATTTCCACGATAGAATACGTTCTAGAAATTACGTAGATCGGAGAATCTGACTTTACACCAGAAAGTTTAATGGTTAATTTCGCTTTATTTAAATGCGGAATGTCTGTTATTAATTAAAGCAAATATTACTATTTTAATTTTCTGGTGTGAATTAGGTATATACGAATAAAAAAATCTATTAAATTCAAAACACTGTTGTTTGCATATATGCAAAGCTGCGCACTAAAGGGCTAAACGAAACATCGAAACATATATGTATAGAACCTCCTTCTTTCATGTTTTCCGCCAAATACGATATAGCCTGATTTTTTTTTTCTAGAAAAGGTGAATTTTAGAAAGAACAACAACAAAAAAAAAAAGTCAGCTGATACTATACAGGGTGTTTCTAAACTCATGGTACAAACTTTAAGGGCACGTAGAGCACACAGTAACAATCATTTATTGTATAGGAATGTATGGGACCAAGTGACGCATTAAGGTAAAACACCAGGGGGGCAATTAGCCCCTTTTTTAATTTCCAAAATTTCTCATTTATACCAGAAAACTTTTATGCTTTCCTTTTCTTGACATTTCATAATTACTAGATAATAAAATTCTTCTTTGAAAATTTTTGGTATGAAATCGAAATTTTTTGAATTGAAAATAGAAATAGATATAGAAATTTTTTGAAATAGAAATGGAGTTTTTGGTTGATTCCACTGGTGGTAGAATGCAGTAAGTGACTGGTCGCCGTTCAATACCATGCATTCAAGTAGAAGAAATCGCCATTTTTAATTGTGCTATCGTTCGTCATGGAAGACTTTACATATGCCGAAAAAGCCGACATGCATTTTATGTATGGTCGTGCAAATGGCAATGCCAGAGCTGCCTTACGAATGCATCAAGAGCAGTTTCCTCGCAGAAGAATGCCTGATCATAGAAAATTTCAGCGCTTACACCGTCAGCTTTCTGAAACACGTTCTTTCCATGTCACCAGACAGGAAACTGGGCGAGAAAGACTTGTACGCAGTGCAAGGCTGGAAGAAATTATTTTGAATTTTGTGAGTGAAAGGCCCGAATCAAGTACAAGGGCTGTTGCACAGAATTTAGGTGCGAGTCATTCGACCGTTTGGAGAGTGTTAAATGAAAATCGATTTCATCCCTTCCGTTTTCAACGTGTAAAAAATTTGAATCTGGAATACTATCTCCTGCGGTTGAACTTTTGCCAGTGGATTTTGCAGCAACATATATTGCAGCCAGACTTTACTGCTCATGTTCTATTTACAGATGAGGCAGTATTTACACGCGAGGGCGTATTTAATGCGCACAATTTCCATCTTTCGGCAACCACTAATCCACATGCAACGCGGTCACATACTTATCAACAACGATTTTCTGTGAATTTGTGGGCGGGTATTGTTAATAATTATTTGATTGGCCCATACCTACTACCAAAGAGGCTGGATGGTCACTGTTTGCAACAGGTTTCACCAGAACTGCTGCAAGATGTTCCGAACGCCATTCGTAACTGGATATGATTTCAACATGATGGAGTGCCCGTGCACTTCACCACTGATGTGCGCAATTACCTGAATGCCACATTTGGGACGCGATGGATTGGGCGTGGTGGACCAGTTCCTTGGCCACCGTGATCTCCCGATTTATCGAGCCTTCATTTCATTTTATGGGGACATTTGAAGAGTCTTGTTTATGAGACTCCACACTGTTAAAAATTTGCAGCATTCTGGCAGGTCATTTGAAACCGTAATTTTAACACTATTCTGACCATATTATTGGCCATTTTATGGTCAGACTATAGTTAAATTATGGTTATGAAACCGTTTTTTCAAAAAACGGTCGAATGACCTGCCAGAATGCTGCAAAATTTTTAACAGTGCAGTTGACTCGGACGAAAATCTAGTATCTCGCATATCCGAAGCTGCTGCACCTGCACGTGTGCGGGAAATGCCTAACATCTTTAGAAATGTACGCCAATCTTTCCACCGACGCTGCGAAGCATGTATCACAGTTGGTGGGCGCAATTTTGAACACTTATTATAATATTATTGTATACATTATTATCAGGGTTCGCACAGTTTTACCACTAAATTTTAACAGAATTTTCAAAGTATTTCACTGTCGAAAAATATTGAAAAATCTGTGAATGAAGGCTGGGTTTGCGAATTCTGTGCTTTAAAAACTAAATGTAAATTTTCTTATCATTAATAGTGGTGCCAGAGTCCTTGGAAATTCCAAGGAGTGTGCGAACCTTGTATTATTCACTTGTAAACTACATTGTAAATAAGCATTTTATCTTTTTTATTCATGTATTCCGCTTGATAAGTTTGCCAGTTTTGCGCTTTTTTTTTATTCAAAAATTTCGATTTCATACCAAAAAGTTTCAGAGAGGAATTTTATTGTTAAGTAATTATGAAATGTCAAGAAAAGGATAGCATAAAATTTTCTGGTATGAATCAGAAATTGTGAAAATTCAGAAAGGGGCCGAATTGCCCCCCTGGTATTTTTACCTTAATGCGTCACTTGGTCCCATACATTCCTATACAATAAATGATTGTTACTGTGTGCTCTACCTACCCTTAAAGTTTGTACCATGGGTTTAGAATAGTGCTGCACAACCTTTTTGCCAGAAAATTGTTCGCCACCACAAACAATTTAAAAGTAACATTTTAATTATTTAATAGCAAAGTTTCTATCAATTAACTAAGAACATTTTTCTGGATAAAAAAAAACTGGTACACTTGGTGGCCCGCGGGCCACAGGTTGTGCACCCCTAGTTTAGAAACACCCTGCATAAGTGAATAATCTATTACTAGCTAAATAAATACAGAAAGAATATTATATTGTTGCTGCTGATGAATATACAAAAACATCAAATCACAAAAAAAAAAAAAAAATAAATAAATAAATAAAAAATAATAATAATAATAATAAGATTAATATAATTGTTGTCAACCAGTAAAAAAAATGTTTCATTTCTCTTTCGGTCGTTTGAGGGAAACCTACTAAGTCCAGCAACGAAAATATAATAAAGCTAAGTTGTTTACGCCACCAGCTAATTGGTTCAATTTCAGTCACATTACAGCTCGGTAGAAAGAGTGTTGTTGATTTCCATTGTATTTTATTTTTATTCAATATAAATTTGTACGAATACAGTCATTCAGCGTAACTTTGATCCGCATTTTCTCTGTTTTCATATGCCACACTCTTATTTTAAGAATATTTTTGAAACTAGGGGCATAAAGAGAAGAAATGATCCTAAATTATTGTAAGACTATCAAAAATTAAGGAATAATAATGATAAAGCAATAAAAAATGAATTTTTAATCTGGTTCAAAGTTACCCAGTCATTTAGGGTAACTTTGCACCATATGATAAATATTATCTAAAATAATTCATTATAAAAAAAGTATCATAGTTAGGACAACTTTGAACCTCAAAAAATGTTTGCAGATATGTAAAGACTCCGAATTTACTTTTCCACACATCACAAGATTTGTATAATTTATGATATTACAACAAATATTATGCATAAGAAAAGTGGAAGAAGAGAACCATGAATATTTAGAAATAAAAAAAAACTGTTTATTGTTCATATAAAACATAAAAATGCATTGAAAAACAATTTTCAATATTTTAACTCAATAATATATCCATAGTTACAGTAATACATACTAGTACTAGTATTATTCAAACAAGAATAAAAAATGTCGAATGTATGAAATGTCAAATTTGAGTAGCTCCGCCCCGAACAACGCCTTTAAACTAATTTTATGTATTTTACACATATTTGTGAAAATATTTACATGTTATATCTAATGTAATGCACACTTTCGGTATTTATATGAAATATACGTGCAAATATGGGAATATTTTGACAGTAGCACCTATAATCAGTAAATTATAAATATCAGTATAACTTTGAGCCGGCTCAAAGTTACCCTGAAAATGTGGTAAAATGTTAGTGCCTTTTTATTTTACATTTTATAACTATTAATAAATAAATAATCACAAAATATTAACTTTTAGATAATAATCTGTCTGATAAATGAGTTTATTGTTACTTACTATGAAAATTTGGACTACAACAACTTCAAAACAACATTCAAAATTAACTTGAAAACAGTGCTTCACAAAAATAGTTAGATGATGCAATTAATTGCGCATAATTTTGCTAATTTATTTTCTAAAATAAAGAGTAGAAATCCCAGTTTAGAACCTTGCCAACAGAGCACAGTTCTGGAGTTTATTTAGCCTTTTGGAGTCAAAAATACTGAAAATTAGGAGGTGGTGTAAAGTTACAGCCCATGGTTCAAAGTTACCCTGAGTGAGTGTACTAAAATGCTAATTTTTACTTATATCACACACGCCACACACGCGTTGGGTATATTTAGTACAATGTATCCGGATTACGATGAGATACACATGTACTACTACTTCTGACGGTTTAACGAGGTGCCTGGGATGGTCTGTCCCACATTTCCGTGCCATAACAACTGGAGAACTAGCAGGAAAAACAATCAGGAGTGAAGAATGAGATGGTATTTTACACCAGAATTTTTATTTAAAACTATTTAAATTATTTATTAAACTTACTTCTCCGTGGTACATATTTAACTTATTTTAGAATACAATTTCTGGTTCGAATCGAAATATTTCCATATTGTACCGGTCAAAATGGCCGCTATGGCGGTTCTAGTGTTAAACTGTTTCTGAAAATGTACATAGTGATTTTATAGATTAAAAAATGCCGTATTTTATATTAGTAACAGCCCTAGTAATTAATACTTAATTAGTAACACTCGATAAAATAAGTCGCCAGACTATATCGCAGGTATATGATCGGGAACTGGAAAATTTAGAGTAAAAAGATCATTCGCAGGGAAAAAAATTACATGATGTCGACGAAGTGGACGAACAGTTCTACTAAAAGTTTCCAACAGAGATTTTCACCGAAAAGATCTCACCGACCTCAGAAAAATATTAGAAGTTCTGCGATTAATAGCAGACCAGCATTGTGTGCTCATGAACACTATTCTATCTTGTGCTACAGTTGCAGCCTTACCAACATATGTGAGTGAGAGATGCTAAGCTGGGTATCGTCCTCGTAGCTTACATGGTAGAGCACTTGGAGCACTATTCCAAGGGTTCCAGGTTCGATTCCCGGCTTGGACATTTTTCACTCTGTTGTTTCTACGCTTAGTTAGTAATGTGATAAATCAAGTATTTTATATTCAATAATTTAAAGCGTAATTTCACTGCCAAAATTTAATTGAAAAATTAATTAAATTTATGTATGAACTCATCTGTTAAAAAATAGCTAAGCATGTATTTCAGAAATTATAGTTACTTTCGGGATTTCCTCAAAAACATCGGCTATGAAACCAATTGTGGAAGATGTGATGAATAAGACAACTGTTGCTGATTTTCAATAGATATTTTGCGTAAGGGGGATCTAATCCCCCCTCCCTTAATTTAGCGAAATGGGTTTTTCATGCAGAATTATCGAATTTGCTCCAAATTTGGTATACAGGTTTATTCTGATAAGGCACTTCCCTGATTAGATTTGGAGGTTCTTTGGTTAAGTATAAAGGTGGGAAATGGGGGCTAATATCCCTTAATTTATTTTTTGATGGAATTATTCTTTGAAATAAGAGTATAATGTACAATTAGTGTGAATAGCCTGTGAGTTCAATGCCATCAGTTTAACTGGGCACTTTTCTTTTTATTATTTATTTTACCTGTAAGATCACCGTGGTTGGCATGGCCAAAGCCAGGTGATACTGCTAGTTTTACATAAAATAAAAAAGAAAGAAAGAAAGAAATCTTACCATAAACAAAAACTTTTCTTTATTTCATCATTAACCCTTTCAGGGGCAGAAATTTTATGCCAGTAAAATGATGAAATAATTTATTTGCACCAGAATTTTCAAACGAATTTCTAAAAAAATAAAAACATGGTCTTTTATACTTTCATTATAAAAGAAAAAAATATTAAAATATTTTTGGGACCGTTTGACAGTTTTCGAATTGAAAAATTTATAAAAATGTGACATACATACACTAACACCGCCCCTGAAAGGGTTAAAAGTTCGCTTCTAATTCACGCATGTAAAAATTAAATGTACAGTTTCTACTGTTGTTCAATGTTTACTTATTTCTGTCTCCGTGTAGGAAATCTCAAATTATCACCCTAATCGAGCATATTAGAATGTCAGTAAAATAATCAAGATTTGGTTGTAGGAAAGGAAAAGAGAAGGAGGAAAATGGTTCGAACGATACTGATGGCGATTAAAATAATATTTGGAGATTTAACAATGGTGTCCGACTAAAAGAAAAGTTTCGGAAATTACTATATGAGAATTTCTTCCGACAAAACACTTTATTTCCTAGATTAGTGAATAGTTCAACAATTATTTTTCGCGTTCAATTGTGAAACCTATTAGTACTAGATCTCATTCCTCGTGTCCGGATTGCCAGTTAGATCACTTTTTTTATTCAGAAATTCCGGATAGTAATATTTCCTTATTTAAAGTAAGACATGTGATAAGATAAACATTATTCATACCGGTCGTTACTTTTTCCTTTTGAATACTGGTATTTCTATATAACAAATTTCGCTGTATATAATCCAATTTCTATTGACCGTAAATCAACTTAGAAAAATACTGCAGCGATTACATACAGCATATTTTTTTTTTTAATAAATAGAAATGCAGCTATTTTAACCGGGGGGGGGGGGGGACATATTTACGAACTTTGATAAATTTAAAATTTTTCTTTCGAAATTTAGAGTATGAATTCCTAATTTCTTAATAAGATAAAAAAAAAACACTGAATATATTATATGCGGTGTTTTTCTTAATAGAAATACAGTAAACATCCTCAAATCATGCACGTTCTGGACTTGAAGGATATCGGATTGCGAAATTTTCTGGATTGCAGGATGAAGTATAGATTATAGTGAATACCGGATAGCAGGATTATATAGTGAAATAATAAAGTTAAATACACAAGTGACATACCCAAAAAATAAACATACCTTAATGTTTATCACTGTGCAACAGGTATGCAACAGAGAAAAAGGGATTTGATATCAGGAATATTATATATATGTTGATGGTTTTCAAATATGTTTTAAACGGGAATCCTGGGTTTATTCCCTAGTATTTATAAACGCATAAAAAATACATAAATAAAATAAAATAAAATGAAACGTAGTCGGGTTTTGGGCGGGTTTACTGAATTTCAGTGTATGAAGAGCCTACATAAAGTACCTTTTAGCGAAAAAACTCAGCTAGCAATGTATTAACCGTTTGCACTCCTCAGACTCCTATACGGTGACATACTGAGACATACTAAATTTCAGAGTGTGAAGATTCTACATAAAGTGCCTTTTAGCGAAAAAACTCAGCTTACAGTGTATTAATCTTTCACACCCCACTGTCACCTATACGGTGACATACTAAGACATAATTTCAGAGTGTGAAGATTCTACATAAAGTGCCTTTTAGCGAAAAAACTCAGCTTACAATGTATTAACCTTTTGCACTCCACTGATACCTATGCGGTAGCATATTAAGTTCAGGTCTGTCACAGGTGACTATACTTTTAATTCTACGTCATACCACTTTCTCAAAACAAATATTATTGACAGTGTTCGAGAAAATTTGCAAGAGAAATATACTACAAAATCTGTTTTTTCAGAATAGTGGTGCAAATAGAATAGAAAAATAGTCGCCTGTGGCAGTCCTGTAAGTTTAACCAGATTTCCGCTGTGACTGAATAGGTGTCAGTGGAGTACAAAAGGTTAATGTATTACTCTATATTACAAGATTTCTACAGATCAGGTAAATTCCCTGAGTTTAGGTTAGATAAGCACCAGTATTTTCTTAGAGAAAAACTCACCTTTTTCAATCGTGCGATTATATAAGCCGAATTTATCTATCTAAAAATACTGATACTTCAGCCGAAAGTGTTGGGACCCTGTATTATGCATAAAAATATACAGTGAAACAATAAAGTTCTATAAATACACAAAAAATAAACGTAACTTAAGGGCACATGGAACATCTCGACAAGTAAAATACAGATTGTTTGCGAAATATTTAACATCGTGTATTTTAATTAAAAATAGAGATAGAAATTTTCACAGTAAAGATACACATTATAGCCCACATAAAAATCAAAGAAAATTAATTTCATGCATAAATTAGTTTTCATAGCATAACTTTTTGCATAATTTTTTAACAATGTGCCTGTTCGGTACACTTTTCTAAAAAACTGTTGAATATATCACATTAAAATTTGGTGTGGTGTCAGAAAAGATATTATTTGAGAATAATACGAAACAATTTTCATTTTGGTTTAATACCTTGAAGGGCTATATCAAAGCGTTATAAGTAAGCGCACAAACTTAATGCTGGAATTCGTCGTAAATAAAAACAGTTGCGCCACCTTGTGGATGGAGTGATAATTCACATACGCGGGCTTTTAGTGTGGGGCGTATTTTCGAAATCTTTAGTCACTTATGGAAATGAACTTTGTTTGCCACATTTATTGCAAAATAATGGCGTAGCGAGAGGGTCATCCAGATGCACTTGACATCACGAAGTCTTCTTCGCCTTATCAAAAGCACTTCAGTTATTAATCAAGGTGACAAAAACTTTACAATTTTAGTGGTATGAGTAAGAAAACAGATAGGTATCACCTGTAGTTCACACTCCATCCGCTACGTGGCGCATGACCTTGATTGATGTGACCTCTCTTTTAATCATGCGGTTATTTCTCCCATTTAAGATAGGACGCTTACTTATATTATATCCCACCTCCGATTAATGAAGATTTGCACAAGAAGATTTTTATTAAATTTTACTTTTCTAGCTTTGGTGGGAAAAAGACGTTAAATTGCTTATTTAATTTTTGCAATAAAACATTTGAAAGATGCCGGTGTGAATTCGACATTACAGAAACACAACTGCTTGCCCCTGAAAGGGTTAAAAGGAATAAAATAAAAAATATTTTACTAAAACTCTTTAAAAATTCTAAAAGTTTTAAGAACATATATTTCATTAGTTTAAAAAAATTTTCCCTTAGACGTATAATGTGAGATATTTTTAAAGAAACAAGTTAGTTTCACGATTTTGGAAACTTTCAACTGTTTACCTAAAATAGAATCTTAGAAAAGGGTACCAAAGCATTACAAAAACATTTCGAAAAAAGGCAAAAGAAATATATACACACCCGCAGGGCTTTAAATACATAGGTGCCAACGCCAAACTAATCTTCCATAATACTTGACCCTGGTTTAATATATTTCGAACCAGAAATATTTTTAAGAAATGAAATTAAATATGTTCCACGTTGAAACCAGGAATAAAGTAAGTAAGCATTCATGAAATAAATTTTCTGGTTCGAAATGTGGTTAACCAGGGTCTAATTAATCCAGACATTACGGAAGGTTAGTGAAAGGTTGGCAGCTATGAAAATATATTATTTTAAAACCTTCTAGCACCATAATCTTTTAGCTTTATTTTTTTTGCCGATAAGTAAAAACTCAAAAATTTGAACCATTTTATGTTCCATGTGCCCCTAATGTTTATCACTGTGCAACATGTATGCATTCATTTTTTAACCCTTTCCGTCGCGGTGTTCATAAAAAAGGACACCTAATTTTAATTCCAAAACTGGCAAACGGCACCAAGAATATTTAACTAAAATTTTCCTATTATAATGTACATGAAAATAAGCAATTTCATATTTTCTAATAAATTCGTTTATAAATTGCGGCGTCAGTCCATTATCCCATCAGTTTATAAACAGAATTACTCCGCGCCGGTAAGGGTTAATAGTGTAGAAAGAGTTTCTTCTGCCCTTACAATTTTTCATAGGGAACTTCTGTAAGAAAGATACTATATTGTTGCTGTCAAATTGTAGCTGCTGTTTATTTTCCTCATGCCATTAGAGCACTCACGGTTTAACTAAACTTTACATTTAACCCCTTGAGGGCCGGTGGGATATATTTTATCCCACCTACGATTAATGATTTTTTGCACCGGAAAAAAAATTATTAAATTTTGCTTTTCTAACTTTGGTGGAAAATAGTTGAAAACTCGCCCTTCCTTATTTTGCAGCAAAATTTTTCGATTTTTCCGGTGTGAATTCAACATTAGAGAAACATATAACTGCTTGCCCCTCAAAGGGTTAAGAGGTTACATGACCTTTGAGTTTTTCGAAACGATCAAAAACGTGGCCTTTTTCATAGTACCAAAACACAAATAATATGCAATTAAGATTTTTTTTTCCCATTTCTCCTTAAACTATATATTCTTAACGATCTTTTCCAGAAAAATAAATGTTGTATATACAAAATAAATAGTTATATTTTAAATTCAAAAATTCATCTCACTAATGCATGAATTAAAATCATTAAGTGCTGCGCGTATGATAAAACTCTAAATTATGCATATAGAAAGCAATTTTTGAACAAAACAGAGTCATAATACACCTACTTCTAAATTAAAACCAAAATGTATACAAAAGTTTTGTTTAAAATTTAATTTTAGCGCAAAATATAAAATAATAATAAAAAAAATTTCAAGTGTTTAATGTGCAAACACATAAATAACCAAATTAAGTCAATTTTTTTTTTTTTTTTTTTAGCAAGAAGACTATAAAAAAAAATGCATATTTGGCTAATTTTTTAAAGCTGTAGCTTATATAATTTGAAAGTAATAGTGCGCGCAAACTCCAAATTTAATAATCTGAGAAAACGCCTTTTAAAGTTTCAATATGAACGGACTTTCCATTGTACTCACCGTCTATAAATGATTATAACTCAAGAAATAATGCAGATTTTTGAATGGGTTTTTTTGCATATTGATGATAATTTTAAAAATTCAGAATAAAACAAACTTCGAAAACTGATTTTTTGAAAGTTTAAAGGTCCTGTGCCTCCTTAACTTTATAAATAACTTGCAAAATCACTATTAGTACTAAGGCTCTATCCTACCAATCCACGGCATGTTTCCTTTGGAATATATCATGATAGAACTTTATTTTTCAAAATATTGTAATTAAACTAATATATTTTTAGAACCACCTTCTTCGTGATTTCTGCCAAAAACGATATTACGTGATTGTAATGTCTAGAAAAAGTTAATTTTAGAAAGAAAGAAAAAGTCAGCTGACAATAAGTGTAAACAATGTTTTTTTTTTTTTTTTTTTTTTTTTTTTTTTTTTTTTTTTCAGATAAAGCTCAGTAAATATACAAAAAATATTGTTACTGCTGATAAATAAACAAAAAACACAAAAAGCATATTAATACGCATAAAATAAACGATTGTAGCTGTTATCAAACTGTTAAAAGTAGTTTTGTTATCTTATCTTTCGGTCATTTGAGCTAAAGCTAGTAAGCTAAGTGTTGATGATAATTAAAGGTAAGTTTTTTATGCAACCAGCTATTTAGCTGTCACTTTTCGACACCAAAGAAAAAGAACTCTGCTGCTGCTTTACATTGCAAATCTCACGTGAATTTCAGATATCATCACTCTAATTTTAAAATATTGCATGCACACGTCGCTTGCACGAGCGTGTATGCTGGATTTAAAAAACAAGGAAATAATAAATTATCACACTAGCCAACATTTTTTATATTTATAAATTTTTTATACTATTTTCATGGTGTGAAACTTTAATTTTTTTCAGTCTAATTTTTTATAGGCAATTTACACTAGATACTAATAGTGCATGTGCTATAAGGTAGTTGAGCATGCAAAATTATCAGGACCGGCAACTATGTTCAGATTCGTATACCTCAGACCCTAAATAGCTTAAGGGCAGTTGGAAGCAGTGTTGAATATGAGAGCGTTCATTGAACGAAATGTCGTGAACTTAGTTCACTTTCTGTGAACGTTGAGTTGAACTTGACTCACTTTTTGATAAACGAACGTGAACTGAACTAAAGCTCAAAAAATCCGTGAGTTTGAACGAAATTTACAACTCAAACTCAATTTTTTTCATAACTTATTTTTAAATTTTTCCAGCCGTTAAAAACACGTTTTCCCATTCAAATGCCATTTAGAGGCCTAAACAGACTCGGGACGGGTTGAGTCTGATCATCAGCTTTTCTGGGTCGTGCCCGGCCCTTGCTTTCTCTGGAGGCTCGGGTCGGGTCAAACCGGACTTATTTCTGGGCCTGTGCTTTATTCTTCCTAGAAGACTGCACTGACAGAAATTTCCTGCCCCGGTCGCCCTGCTTGTATGAAAATTATTGCCCCGTCCCAGTCTGACTTGTGCAAAAATCTGTTTAAGAAACAACCTACCTTTGGTCAACAATTTTTTCCGAAAAAAATCTATATTTTTAAATTACCATTATTCTACAATTAAAATTCTCTTTAAAGAATTGTAGTACATATACATTTCTAGGGGGTAGGATGCATACAGTACTATAAACCTGTTATAAGAATCTGTGCATTACGAGATCCTGTTTTAAACGAAAACATTTCTTCATCGGTGGATCTGGATCTTCAAAATGTATATAACAATCTGTTTGAAAATGAATAATACATTTGTAAGAGACGACAGGCCTGGTAAAAAAGGAACTTAACTATAACTTTTTTTTTCTCCTATGTGATTCCGTCTTAGAAGGTTTTTCGATATAGAATTTTCAAAATAATCAAGATAGAAAATAATCAAGATTTGGTTGTAGGAAAGGAAAAGAGAAGGAGCAAAATGGTTCGAACGATACTGATGGCGATTAAAATAATATTTGGAGATTTAACAATGGTGTCCGACTAAAAGAAAAGTTTCGGAAATTACTATATGAGAATTTCTTCCGACAAAACACTTTATTTCCTAGATTGGTGAATATTTCAACAATTATTTTTCGCGTTCAATTGTGAAACCTATTAGTACTAGGTCTCATTCCTCGTGTCCGGATTGCTAGTTAGATCACTTTTTTTATTCAGAAATTCCGGATAGTAATATTTCCTTATTTAAAGTAAGACATGTGATAAGATAAACATTATTCATACCGGTCGTTACTTTTTCTTTTTGAATACTGGTATTTCTATATAACAAATTTCGCTGTATATAATCGCATTTCCATTGACCGTAAATCAACATAGAAAAATACTGCAGCGATTACATACAGCATATTTTTTTTTTTTAATAAATAGAAATACAGCTATTTTAACCGGGGGGGGGGGGGGACATATTTACGAACTTTGATAAATTTAAATTTTTTCTTTCGAAATTTAGAGTATGAATTCCTAATTTCTTAATAAGATAAAAAAAAAACACTGAATATATTATATGCGGTGTTTTTCTTAATAGAAATACAGTAAACATCCTCAAATCATGCACGTTCTGGACTTGAAGGATGTCGGATTGCGAAATTTTCTGGATTGCAGGATGAAGTATAGATTATAGTGAATACCGGATAGCAGGATTATATAGTGAAACAATAAAATTAAATACACAAGTGACATACCCAAAAAATAAACATACCTTAATGTTTATCACTGTGCAACAGGTATGCAACAGAGAAAAAGGGATTTGATATCAGGAATATTATATATATGTTGATGGTTTTCAAATATGTTTTAAACGGGAATCCTGGGTTTATTCCCTAGTATTTATAAACGCATAAAAAATACATAAATAAAATAAAATAAAATAAAACGTAGTCGGGTTTTGGGCGGATTTACTGAATTTCAGTGTATGAAGAGCCTACATAAAGTACCTTTTAGCGAAAAAACTCAGCTAGCAATGTATTAACCGTTTGCACTCCACAGACTCCTATACGGTGACATACTGAGACATACTAAATTTCAGAGTGTGAAGATTCTACATAAAGTGCCTTTTAGCGAAAAAACTCAGCTTACAATGTATTAATCTTTCACACCCCACTGTCACCTATACGGTGACATACTAAGACATAATTTCAGAGTGTGAAGATTCTACATAAAGTGCCTTTTAGCGAAAAAACTCAGCTTACAATGTATTAACCTTTTGCACTCCACTGATACCTATGCGGTAGCATATTAAGTTCAGGTCTGTCACAGGTGACTATACTTTTAATTCTACGTCATACCACTTTCTCAAAACAAATATTATTGACAGTGTTCGAGAAAATTTGCAAGAGAAATATACTACAAAATCTGTTTTTTCAGAATAGTGGTGCAAATAGAATAGAAAAATAGTCGCCTGTGGCAGTCCTGTAAGTTTAACCAGATTTCCGCTGTCACTGAATAGGTGTCAGTGGAGTACAAAAGGTTAAAGTATTACTCTATATTACAAGATTTCTACTGATCAGGTAAATTCCCTGAGTTTAGGTTAGATAAGCACCAGTATTTTCTTAGAGAAAAACTCACCTTTTTCAATCGTGCGATTATAAAAGCCGAATTTATCTATCTAAAAATACTGATACTTCAGCTGAAAGTGTTGGGACCCTGTATTATGCATAAAAATATACAGTGAAACAATAAAGTTCTATAAATACACAAAAAATAAACGTAACTTAAGGGCACATGGAACATCTCGACAAGTAAAATACAGATTGTTTGCGAAATATTTAACATCGTGTATTTTACTTAAAAATAGAGATAGAAATTTTCACAGTAAAGATACACATTATAGCCCACATAAAAATCAAAGAAAATTAATTTCATGCATAAATTAGTTTTCATAGCATAACTTTTTGCATAATTTTTTAACAATGTGCCTGTTCGGTACACTTTTCTAAAAAACTGTTGAATATATCACATTAAAATTTGGTGTGGTGTCAGAAAAGATATTATTTGAGAATAATACGAAGCAATTTTCATTTTGGTTTAATACCTTGAAGGGCTATATCAAAGCGTTATAAGTAAGCGCACAAACTTAATGCTGGAATTCGTCGTAAATAAAAACAGTTGTGCCACCTTGTGGATGGAGTGATAATTCACATACGCGGGCTTTTAGTGTGGCGCGTATTTTCGAAATCTTTAGTCACTTATGGAAATGAACTTTGTTTGCCACGTTTATTGCAAAATAATGGCGTAGCGAGACGGCCATCCAGATGCACTTGACATCACGAAGTCTTCTTCGCCTTATCAAAAGCACTTCAGTTATTAATCAAGGTGACAAAAACTTTACAATTTTAGTGGTATGAGTAAGAAAACAGATAGGTATCACCTGCAGTTCACACTCCATCCGCTACGTGGCGCATGACCTTGATTGATGTGACCTCTCTTTTAATCATGCGGTTATTTCTCCCATTTAAGATAGGACGCTTACTTATATTATATCCCACCTCCGATTAATGAAGATTTGCACAAGAAGATTTTTATTAAATTTTACTTTTCTAGCTTTGGTGGGAAAAAGACGTTAAATTGCTTATTTAATTTTTGCAATAAAACTTTTGAAAGATTCCGGTGTGAATTCGACATTACAGAAACACAACTGCTTGCCCCTGAAAGGGTTAAAAGGAATAAAATAAAAAATATTTTACTAAAACACTTTAAAAATTCTAAAAGTTTTAAGAACATATTTTTCATTAGTTTAAAAAAATTTTCCCTTAGACGCATAATGTGAGATATTTTTAAAGAAACAAGTTAGTTTCACGATTTTGGAAACTTTCAACTGTTTACCTAAAATAGAATCTTAGAAAAGGGTACCAAAGCATTACAAAAACATTTCGAAAAAAGGCAAAAAAAATATATACACACCCGCAGGGCTTTAAATACATAGGTGCCAACGCCAAACTAATCTTCCATAATACTTGACGCTGGTTTAATATATTTCGAACCAGAAATATTTTTAAGAAATGAAATTAAATATGTTCCACGTAGAAACCAGGAATAAAGTAAGTAAGCATTCATGAAATAAATTTTCTGGTTCGAAATGTGGTTAACCAGGGTCTAATTAATCCAGACATTACGGAAGGTTAGTGAAAGGTTGGCAGCTATGAAAATATATTATTTTAAAACCTTCTAGCACCATAATCTTTTAGCTTTATTTTTTTTTTGCCGATAAGTAAAAACTCAAAAATTTGAACCATTTTATGTTCCATGTGCCCCTAATGTTTATCACTGTGCAACATGTATGCATTCATTTTTTAACCCTTTCCGTCGCGGTGTTCATAAAAAAGGACACCTAATTTTAATTCCAAGACTGGCAAACGGCACCAAGAATATTTAACTAAAATTTTCCTATTATAATGTACATGAAAATAAGCAATTTCATATTTTCTAATAAATTCGTTTATAAATTGCGGCGTCAGTCCATTATCCCATCAGTTTATAAACAGAATTACTCCGCGCCGGTAAGGGTTAATAGTGTAGAAAGAGTTTCTTCTGCCCTTACAATTTTTCATAGTGAACTTCTGTAAGAAAGATACTATATTGTTGCTGTCAAATTGTAGCTGCTGTTTATTTTCCTCATGCCATTAGAGCACTCACGGTTTAACTAAACTTTACATTTAACCCCTTGACGGCCGGTGGGATATATTTTATCCCACCTACGATTAATGATTTTTTGCACCAGAAAAAAATTTATTAAATTTTGCTTTTCTAACTTTGGTGGAAAATAGTTGAAAACTCGCCCTTCCTTATTTTGCAGCAAAATTTTTCGATTTTTCCGGTGTGAATTCAACATTAGAGAAACATATAACTGCTTGCCCCTCAAAGGGTTAAGAGGTCACATGACCTTTGAGTTTTTCGAAACGATCAAAAACGTTGCCTTTTTCATAGTACCAAAACACAAATAATATGCAATTAAGATTTTTCTTTTTCCCATTTCTCCTTAAACTATATATTCTTAGCGATCTTTTCCAGAAAAATAAATGTTGTATATACAAAATTAATAGTTATATTTTAAATTCAAAAATTCATCTCACTAATCCATGAATTAAAATCATTAAGTGCTGCGCGTATGATAAAACTCTAAATTATGCAAGTAGAAAGCAATTTTTGAACAAAACAAAATCATAATACACCTACTTCTAAATTAAAACCAAAATGTATACAAAAAGTTTTGTTTAAAATTTAATTTTAGCGCAAAATATAAAATGTTAATAATAAAAAAAATTTCTAGTGTTTAATGTGCAAAAACATAAATAACCAAAATAAGTCAATTTTTTTTCTTTTTTAGCAAGAAGACTATAAAAAAATGCATATTTGGCTAATTTTTTAAAGCTGTAGCTTATATAATTTGAAAGTAATAGTGCGCGCAAACTCCAAATTTAATAATCTGAGAAAACGCCTTTTAAAGTTTCAATATGAACGGACTTTCCCTTGTACTCACCGTCTATAAATGATTATAACTCAAGAAATAATGCAGATTTTTGAATGGGTTTTTTTGCATATTGATGATAATTTTAAAAATTCAGAATAAAACAAACTTCGAAAACTGATTTTTTGAAAGTTTAAAGGTCCTGTGCCTCCTTAACTTTATAAATAATTTGCAAAATCACTATTAGTACTAAGGCTCTATCCTACCAATCCACGGCATGTTTCCTTTGGAATATATCATGATAGAACTTTATTTTTCAAAATATTGTAATTAAACTAATATATTTTTAGAACCACCTTCTTCGTGATTTCTGCCAAAAACGATATTACGTGATTGTAATGTCTAGAAAAAGTTAATTTTAGAAAGAAAGAAAAAGTCAGCTGGCAATAAGTGCAAACAATGTGTTTTTTTTTTCAGATAAAGCTCAGTAAATATACAAAAAATATTGTTACTGCTGATAAATAAACAAAAAACACAAAAAGCATATTAATACGTATAAAATAAACGATTGTAGCTGTTATCAAACTGTTAAAAGTAGTTTTGTTATCTTATCTTTCGGTCATTTGAGCTAAAGCTAGTAAGTTAAGTTTTGATGACAATTAAAGGTAAGTTTTTTATGCAACCAGCTATTTAGCTGTCACTTTTCGACACCAAAGAAAAAGGACGTTGCTGCTGCTTTACATTGCAAATCTCACGTGAATTTCAGATTTCATCATTCTAATTTTAAAATATTGCATGCACGCGTCGCTTGCACGAGCGTGTATGCTGGATTTAAAATACAAGGAAGTAATAAATCATCACACTAGCCAACATTTTTTTTATTTATTTATTTTTTATACTATTTTTATGGTGTGAAACTTTAATTTTTTTCAGTCCAATTTTTTATAGGCATTTTAAACTAGATACTAATAGTGCATGTGCTATAAGGTAGTTGAGCATGCAAAATTATCAGGACCGGCAACTATGTTCAGATCCGTATACCTCAGACCCTAAATAGCTTAAGGGCAGTTGGAAGCAGTGTTAAATATGAGAGCGTTCATTGAACGAAATGTCGTGAACTTAGTTCACTTTCTGTGAACGTTGAGTTGAACTTGACTCACTTTTTGATAAACGAACGTGAACTGAACTAAAGCTCAAAAAATCCGTGAGTTTGAACGAAATTTACAACTCAAACTCAATTTTTTTCATAACTTATTTTTAAATTTTTCCAGCCGTTAAAAACACGTTTTCCCATTCAAATGCCATTTAGAGGCTTAAACGGACTCGGGACGGGTTGAGTCTGATCATCAGCTTTTCTGGGTCGTGCCCGGGCCTTGCTTTCTCTGGAGGCTCGGGTCGGGTCAAACCGGACTTATTTCTGTGCCTGTGCTTTATTCTTCCTAGAAGACTGCACTGACAGAAATTTCCTGCCCCGGTCGCCCTGCTTGTATGAAAATTATTGCCCCGTCCCAGTCTGACTTGTGCAAAAATCTGTTTAAGGAACAACCTACCTTCGGTCAACAATTTTTTCCGAAAAAAAATCTATATTTTTAAATTACCATTATTCTACAATTAAAATTCTCTTTAAAGAATTGTAGTACATATACATTTCTAGGGGGTAGGATGCATACAGTACTATAAACCTGTTATAAGAATCTGTGCATTACGAGATCCTGTTTTAAACGAAAACATTTCTTCATCGGTGGATCTGGATCTTCAAAATGTATATACCAATCTGTTTGAAAATGAATAATACATTTGTAAGAGACGACAGGCCTGGTAAAAAAGGAACTTAACTATAACTTTTTTTCTCCTATGTGATTCCGTCTTAGAAGGTTTTTCGATATAGAATTTTTCAGATTTTTAAGTCTTCAAGCCGTGTAAAAGGATTAATGGTATTAATAATAATTCAGATATTTGCATACAAATAGAGGTCCATTAACCCCTTGTGGACGAGCGACACGTATTCGTGCCGCACGAAGCGCTCAGAATCCTTGTTTTTCCTCACCAGTAAAATTTTACTGTAAAATTTGCCTTGTTTAATCGGCGCATTCTCTCGATTCAAGAAGACAGAAATTTCTGTTTTTGAAAAACGGTGACAAAAGATTAAAAATTTCGTAAAAGGTTCCCGTCCCGAAGGGGTTAAAAAATCAATATAGCTTGCAATAGGATATATAGAAAGAAATGTAGTAGAAACAGTATTTTGGAGCGGAGGTCCCTGTACTATGCAGTCTATGGTAGAGGTCTGCACTGGCCGAAATTTCAAGGTCTGTGCCCGGCCCGATCCAAAGAAGAAAATTTTGGCCCGGCCCGGTATAAACATTAAAAGTTCGTCCCGACCAGTACAAAAAAAATATTAGCCCTGCCCGTACAGAAAAAATTATTGGTCCGACCCGTCCAGGTATAACAGCTAAAAGTTCGGTCCGAGACCGGCCCGACCCGAATGCATTTCTACAAAATATTGATTTTTACGTCGATTTTGTTAAAAATTTGTCTCGTACGAGGAGTTCTGACCAAATATACTTACATTTGCTTTTTATCGTCATGCTTATAGATTTCATTTTTATAGAAGTTATTGCGATATTAAATTTTTAATGAATTGCTATTTGTTGTATGTGAATGTTTCAGTTATAATTAATATAGTTAATCCATATTCCATGTATTTGAGACTTAAAAATCTGAAAAATGCTATGCAGTAAAATCTTCTAAGACGGAATTGCATAGGAAAGATGGGACATAGTTGATGGGACAGAAGCGGATCGTCCTAAAACAAAATCACATCTCTGTTAATCCAGTGATCGACAAATAACAATACAAATGCGTAAAAGACTTTTAATAATCTAGTCTGTGCTTGTTTTAACTATATTGCACGTCGAATTTTTATTCTTAACAGAAAAAGTCTATTTACTAGTTTTTATTGTTTAAATATAAATAAATTATTTTTTCAAATATCTGCACAATATTCGTATTTTATCTGGATGTATATTACTTAATATGAAAAACTCTGCAAAGAATATAATCAAAATATTCATACTTGAGTTAGGTCGTTTATAGTTAAAAATTTCTTTTCATTTCATTTAAAATATCATCAATATAAAATACCATAGATTTTATTCTGCAAAAGTAAATCTTAAAATTGACGGGAAAATAGTTATCTGAATTTATTTAAGTAATGTTTATTTTTTTAAAGGATCATTTTGTATTCTTACTTTCTATCACGCTTAAATTTTGACAATTAATTTCTTTATACATTTATATATATACGAGGGTCACTCTGAAATTTTTGAGATACAACTAGGTTTTTAAAGTTATACTTACAAAATTTTAGGTGTGTTCAAAGTAGTCTCCTCCAGCATCAATGCACTTTTGTCGACGAATTTTCCACAGATTAAATGCCTCAAGCCATTCATTTCTTGGAATAGATGAAAAAAATGCATTTATAGCCACATCAATCTATTCTTCTGAATGAAAACGACGTCCACGTAAGTTCTTTTTTAGATTAAAGAATAACCAAAAGTCACACATAGCTAGATCAGGTGAATAGGCGGATGTTCTATCACTTAATTCATTTTTGTTTAAGAAACTCAACTGTTAATCTGGCTGTATGTGAAGATGCATTGTCATGGTGAAGCATTAGCCCCTTAACATTCACTTCTTGTAGAATTTCTGGAAGACATTTAGTGGTATACCAGTTTGCTATTACTGTCTTCTGTCCTTCCAACTTGGTGGCTTTGACCAATCCCGTACTTCTGAAGAAAACGGCATACATCACTTTTTTCAGTGCGCGTTGTCTTTTCACCATTGTCTTCGTGGGATCATCTTCAAAGACCCATACTTTGCTTTCTTGACGTGTTGGAACGTCAAAAAACGGTATGTACGTTTCATCACCCATTACAATTTTAGAAATGATGCGGTGGACAATATCATTTAGCAATTTAAGAGTTTCTTTACTGATTCTGACACGCTCCTCTTTTTGGTGCTCAGTTAGACTATGGGGAACCCAACGGCAAACTAGTTTTTTCATATGCAATTCTTCATGAATAATTTTGTGTATGGCTGCGGATCCAATATTAAGTTCCTTCTGTATCATTTGATAGGTACAGCGATTATCATCGATTAACATTTTTCGTATGGCAGACATATTATCCGGGATTACTGGCGACGGTGGCCTTCCAGTGTGTTCTTCATCCTGAAGAAAATTGCGCCCTCTGCTAAATTCTTTAAACCATCTGAATACAGTAGCACGAGCTGGAGATTCATCACCAAATGATAATTACAACCGTTGAACGCATTCTTCTTGATTTAATCCTGCTTTAAAATCGTAGAAAATCATAGCGCGAAAATGTTCTAGCGTCAACTTCATTTTCTCTTCTGTTTAACCCTAGATCTACCGGGAATTTTATTCAAGTTTTAATAAAACGTCCTACACCAGAATTTTTATTTAAAACTATTTAACTTATTTATTTACCTTATTTTTGTCTGGTTTATATACTTAGTTTATTTTAAAGAAATTTCTGGTTTGAATGAATATTTTGTATGTACCTGTCGGGTCCAATGGACCCGTCTGGTAGACGGAGGGTTAAAATTTATTCTACGCTAAACAAGTTGAAGTAAGTCAATAAAAAATCATCTGCTGTGTTAAAATACTTTGTATTTTAAACTTAAACCGTTATTTTTATTTTGTAAATTCTCGTCTGCGTGTATCTCAATAATTTCAGAGTAACCCTCGTATATACGTTTCTTCATCGCCAAATTTCGCAATGCCACAGCAAAACGGATGAGGTGTTTTTTTTTCAATTCTAGAAATCCTTCATGTTACTGGCTTTCAAGCTGATGTTATTTATTCCTATTTCATTGTGGGAAGGAAAAGTGTTTACGTTCTTTCTGATTATTTTCGGTGAATTCTTCCAAAGGATAAAACTTAGGGCGGTTATGGCCGCGAGGAATGTCATCTTCGGGCTTTTAGAGATTGGCTTTGCTTGTAGTTATCTCATTACGTCGATACATGGGTATCATAACACGACACTGTTACCATTTCCCTAGCAGCAGGAGGTAAGAGACAGTGCATTGATAAGGTAGCTTTTGTGTTGTTTGACAAAAGCACTATCCCTTCAATTCCGCATACCCCTTATTTAAAAAGTAAAAGCAAATAAATTGAGAATGTGCCGTATATTCTCATGGATTTTACAATTTAAGGGTGTATTCCAATCCAAACTGCTTACTTTCTGATTCATTTTTGATCTCAAACGCATCAAATTGAGAAATTCTCTTATCTAGAAACCACATAATGTGCCGTGCTTCTCGAGTTTTTGATAAATGCAGAAAATATTGTAAAAAATGCTGTCAAAGTTGGCCTTTTGAACCGAATTTTCTGAAGTGGGAGATCTGGGAATGAAAAAAAATGGTAATTCTGAGAAAATAATTGTTTAAAACTCAAATTCTAATTAACTGAGCGAAAAATGAAATCACACGGCCTCTTATAAATCTCTTCGAAAATCACCTCAGCAAGTTTCATGTTTTTACTTTTAAAAATGAGTCTGAAAATGTCTCAGGAAATTTCGAGCTGTTGAGGGTGGAAAAATATTTTTTAATCCGATATGAGCAAGGGATTACAAATCGATATATGGAATTTGATTTAAAAAGCCGCGTTTATTTTTTACTAATTATTGGGGGGAAAAAGAAAAAGGAAATATAGCGTCCTTTGAAAGAATGTTTTCCTTTTTTTTTTTTTTTTCTTTCTTTCGTTCTTTTCTATCCTTTTTCACAATTTCTCCATTTTAAAAACCATTTAAGAAATTAAAGGTATATAAAGCAAAATCTGAAGTATAAATTGAAAGATAAATATAAATAAGTGAATTATTGCCTCAAATGTGTCTTAGTCCTAAAAAATATAGCAAAATAGAAACAAATGCGTTTTATGAAGAATGCAGTTGAGATTTATTTTTATCATATTTAATTTTAGAAAGCAAATCTAGCCCATACATTGTAACATATTACCATAGCTGCCAACTTGTACGGATTTTTCGTACCGCTAAAATTTAATAGAAAAGTTTGACATATTTAAACGTTAAATTTGCTTGAATTTCGGTGATTCAATTAGGTAAAGTTCACTGTAAAATTTTAGTGGTATGAAAAATCCGTACAAGTTGGCAGCTATGTATTACCAATAATTTAAAATTTATAAACTTCAGAACATCTCATTTATTTTAAATTAATGAAAGCTATAAAATAAACTTACAACCCGCTAAAGTTTTCCCTGATATATTTACGTATATGTGTATTTCTGTAATAAAATTTCGGTTGCTTAAGTTTGCAAGCTAAAAAAAAGAAGTAAAAGACAGAAGAAAAGAGAAATCTTTTAAAAAAATTACCCAAAAGGCAAGAAAATAAAGTTAAACATATTACATTTTCTTCGTAAATATTTTAAAAATAAAAATGCATTCCATGTCAATAGATTTAAGATTAATGAGGAGAATTTGAGATCTCGTTGACAAATACCCATAATACAAATAAGCATAAGAGTAAAAATAGTTTTTTATAAACACTCTTTTATAATCATTTAATGATGCTCATCTTGAAAATTTAGCCGTAACTTTTGACCAGTGTTGCTAGATTAGGGACTTTTTTGTAACCAGATTGTTAATTGTCACCACTTTTTTGAAATAGAAATATTCGGCCTATTTAGAAATATATTAAAAATTCTGAAAAATAAGGCGAATTATACTATTTAAAAAAATCCCCAATCTGGCAACACTGCTTTTGACAGCAATTCATATTTTTTCCCAAAAATTTCCATTATAATACATTAACTTGGCGCGGGCACCGAACTCAATTATGAAAAATTTACGCTTATTTTACGCGCTTGGTAGAAAGCGCGAGCAATTGAATTTATTGAAAAACATATAATTTTGCTTCTGATTTCAAATTCAAAAGAGCTATTTTCTGTGACATTTCTTAATTCATTTTTGTTCGTAAATACATGAAATTGTTTAGTATTCTTATTCAGAAATTATGTAATCGAATGGCATTTTCCATTTTTTTGTAAAGTCAGAATATTTTCCACAAAATACTGTCAAAGTGGGAAGTTTGAACCGAATTCCACGCAGCAGCGAATGAAAGGGGAATAACTTGTCGTCACGTGACAAGAATAACTTATAACTCATTTACGAAAAAATGAAAAACGCTATTCGATTCGCCCTAGTAATCCCTAAACCAAGCTCGGACCAAGTGTCGGGAAGGCTAATTGGGCCAGGCCTATGAAGACCCCGGAAGGACATCGAATAACCAAAAGATTAGTTCACAAAATTAAGTTCTAATATATTGAAAAAAAACAGAGTTTTTAGTGAACTTTGTTCACTTTCATAGATCAGTTTAAGTTGAACGAGTTCGTTTCAAAAATTTTGAATTTGAACGTGAACTTGACTCACTTTTGAGAAATTAAACTTGAGTTTAAATGAGTTCGGTTTTTTTTTTTTTGTGAGCGTGCCCAACACTGGTTGGAAGTAAAATTTTTGAAAAAAGTCGTTTTTTTATTCTTTTAATATTATGAGTCCTTTATTTTCCCCCTTTTGAATGGTATATTAATTTTTAAATGTTATGGGCTATATGTTTTAAATGGTATATTAATTTTTAATTGTTAAAGAAATTTAACACTAGAACACCCAGAAGGAGTCGATTCAACTCCGACCGTATGATTGAGTGTCAACTGGAACCAGAAATTCTTTCACAAAATAAGTTACATTTTAAAAACGCAGATTTACGTTAAATGAATTTGCCAAATAATTTTAAATAAAAATTCTGGGGTAAAATATTTTTATGAAACTTGAGTAAAATTTCCGGGCGTTCTAGTGTTAAGTAATTCAGTTTGTTAACATCGTACATAAACATTACATGCGTAAACTTTAAACTGAATTTTCTCAAAATGTTGCTTTTTGAACTTCGATGTACCTCTTGTAGATACTACTAAACATTATTATTTGCAATCTTGACAGAATATTTCACACATATCTCTGATCAATCTGAAGTGAACTTTTGTTACAAACATTTGTACAAAAGTTTTATAAAAAAGTTTTTCTTTAGAAAAATGAAAGTTTTTTGTTATTTAAAAGTGGTTTTTATTACACATTTAAAAAAAATAACTAAAGCATATCTGATTATAAAATTGACTTCCCTTTATTTGGAATTATTCATATTATGTATATAAATATTTCAAGTTAATATCTTTGGTATTTTCTGAGAAAAGGTTTTTTAACATGGCTGGTATAGGGACATCCAACTGTCCTTAAACGTGCATCATACCGGCAGCAGTTGTGGTCATATCTGCCACCTTGCTCGCCCCCCCCCCCTCCAGCGCTCTATTGAATAGCATAGCGTGCGTAGCATGTCCACGCGCGAGAAGGGAATGAATGCGCAAAATATGATAACCGCATTTTCCCAATTGATATAAGCTCAGAAGAGTCCAAGTATTAATATTTTGGATGGTACCAGTCTATTTTATGGTCCAATTGATTTTTATAGACGCCCCCACCCCTTTAAAATATTGAGCGCATGCTGTGCAGACTTTTAATATTTGTTTAAGTCAGTTATTAGTTATTTTAATGGAAATTAGTAATTACAGATTATTATATCAAATAACAACAAAATTAAAATTATTTTTTATTCTGAACAAGTAAATCAGCAGATCAGGGATCTTAACGTCAGTTCTGCATGTCATTGTTTTTTAATTAGAGAGAGAGTGAAAAACATAAGATTCTTCGAAGTTTCCAGAAATTAGAAGCATCATATTAAAAACAATTTTATTCTATGGTATGCTGATAAACTAATTATTCTTGTATTTTTTTTAACAAACTTATATATATTAACGTATATTTATAAAGAAACAAACATACATTCACAAACTTTACTTCTTTTTAATATTAGTATAGATAACAAATTTAAATTGCGAATTATAGGATAATAATTATTATATAAAGTAAGATTAAAAATCAATGATAAGAAAAACTGATGTTGCGATCTCAGAGACAGTGTCTAGAACAATACTTCTAGACACTATGACCCTGATCTGCAGATTTACTTGTTCAGAATAAAAAATAATTTTAACTTTACCTTTGTTGTTGCTTGATATAATAGTTTACAATTACTAATTTCTATTAAAATAAGTACTAATTGCAGGGTTCGCACAGTTTTACCACTAAATTTTAACAGAATTTTCAAAGTATTTCACTGTCGAAAAATATTGAAAAATCTGTGAATGAAGGCTGGGTTTGCGAATTCTGTGCTTTAAAAACTAAATGTAAATTTTCTTATCATTAATAGTGGTGCCAGAGTCCTTGGAAATTCCAAGGAGTGTGCGAACCTTGTAATTGTCTTAAACAAACGTTAAATGTCTCCACAGCATCGCTCAATACTTTAAAGGAGGGGGGGGGGGTGTCTATAAAAAACAATTGGACCATAAAATAGACTGGTACCATCCAAAATATTAATATTTGGACACTTCTGAGCTTATATCAATTGGAAAAATGCGATTCTCATATTTTGCGCACTCACTTCCTTCTCTCGCGTGGAATATAAGCTGCGTGCGCCATGCTATTCAATAAAGCGCTTGAGAAGGATGGCAACGGGGTAGAATGAGCACAACCATTCCCGGCAAGATGCAGTTTTAATTATTTAGGGCAAGGACGGCGGATCTATGGCACACGTGCCATAAGTGGCACGCTGCAGAATATTTTTCGCAGTAGATTCAGGTTATACATCAAAATATAGTAGAACTTCACGAAATGCATTAAATAATCTAGATGTTTTCTCTGTTTATCTGAATTCAATTAGTTCGGCTGGTTGTCATTGTCATACAGATTGAAGAAATATAACTTAATGTATCCTAATCTAGCTCAATATTGGCTCACAAAATTTTAAACATTAGAGAGAATTAGGACATTCTTGCAAAAGAAAGATTAAAAGTCATTAAAAGCAAAAATGCCGATGGTAAAGTTATTTGGAATTCAATTCCAGACACTAAAAGCTGTAGATTCTGACACTTGCTATTTTGACAATTTTTACTGCGAGATATTCTTTTCTGAAATAAATAATATAAAAAATTCAGGTAAAAATATCTTGTCAAATGAGTGCAATTCAACATGCACGGACTTAAAAATAACTGAGTACGAAACTGATATAAATTATATGGCATCTAAGATGAGACAGCAAAAATAATATTTTAAAATTAAATTTCTAATGTATAAATTCAAATATTACACATATTTTTTTAATGCTGAAAACACAATTTTAAGTAATTTTGATTCATTATTATTTGATAAATTAAAATTTGTTTATCGTGGGCACGTCATGATCACATAAAATACATATTTTTTAAATTTTAGCACGTGGATGTGAAACGGATCGCCGTCCCGGATTTATGGTCTCAGGCATACGAATCTGAACGTTGTTGCCTGTCCTCATATTTTGCGTACTCATATACTTCTAGCGCCTCTTCTATAAGAAACATTTAAAATTATCTTTCAAACTAAATTAATTAGTAGAGACTTAATGATGTTCTAGTTTCAGGATGTCCCAAAAGGGAGGCGCTAATCAGACTTTAACCCCTTAATTCTCCCTCCTGTCATATTCTCGGGCTGTGTCTTTTACTCAAATTGTTTGATTCCCACCAGTTTTATAAAATAGTGAAATTGGATATATTTTAGTATTGTTTTTACTGTTATTAAATAAGGTGAATATTTCCTTTTCATAAGAGTGGTGCCAATAAGCAATTTGAATTATTCAGCCGTAATTTAATTCGAGCGTTAAGGGGTTATATAACCCATACGTTAATAAGTCAAGCGCAAGACACATTTCAAAATCACCGGATTCATCATTGGAGTTTATAATGTTTGCAACAAATGTAAAAATCGAATAACACTTAAAGTACTTTTACAATGTAGAATAATAGTTTCCATAGCGATATAATAACAACGTAGTTCGTTACAGGATCTCCAAAAAGGAGGCGTTAGTGAGATTTTAAATAACACATACGTTAGTACGACAAGCGCAAGAGACTTTTCAAAATCAAACGATTCGTCATTGGAATTTATAATGTTAGAGGTATATTTAAAAAATGTATAACATTTAAAATATTTTTTCAATATAAAAGAATTAGTTTACATAGCGTTATAATAACAATGTCGTTAGTTACAGGGTGTCCCAGAAAGGAGGCGCTAGTGGGATTTTAAATAACACATACCTTAGTACGACAAGCGCAAGAGACTTTTCAAAATCAAACGATTCGTCATTGGAATTTATAATGTTAGAGGTATATTTAAAAAATGTATAACATTTAAAATATTTTTTTCGATATAAAACAATTAGTTTACATAGCGATATAATAACAATGTCGTTAGTTGCAGGGTGTCCCAGAAAGGAGGCGCTAGTGGGACTTTAAATAACACATACTTTAGTAAGACAAGCGCAAGAGACTTTTCAAAATCAAAGCATTCATCATTGGAATTTATAATGTTAGCGGTATATGTAAAAAATGGATAACATTTGAAATATTTTTTTCAATATAAAACAATTAGTTTACATAGCGATATAATAACAATGTCGTTAGTTACAGGGTGTCCCAGAAAGGAGACGCTAGTGGGACTTTAAATAACACATACTTTAGTAAGACAAGCACAAGAGACTTTTCAAAACATCATTGGAATTTATAAAGTTAGCGGTATATGTAAAAAATGACTAACATTTAAAATATTATTTCAATGTAAAATAATTAGTTTACATAATGATATAATAACAACTTAGTTAGTTACAGGATCTCCAGAAAGGAGGCGCAAGTGAGGCTTTATATAACACATACGATAGTAAGACAAGCACAAGAAACATTTCAAAATCAAAGCATTCATCATTGGAGTTTATAATGTTTGCTGTATATATGTACAAAAAGGAACACTTTAATGAGTTAATGAATATGTTAAAAAAATCTCATCGCTTAAACTGTTTCTGAATTTCAAATTTCTGAATATTACATAAAGTGAAATTTACCTCTACAATTTACTCGATATTGTAAATAGACAATCCGGGGGGGAGGGGGATATTTTTATTTCTGGAAAATGACGAAAAAGCAATCTTCCAATTTGATTTACTGCATCCGTATCACATTAAATGAAATTTCCTTTTTCTGATCTTTAAAGCACTTTTTATTATTATTATTTATTTATTTACAAAATATCAGTATGATCAAAATGCTAAAACTTTGTTTTTTTACGATTGACTCGGTATTATAATAGACAATATGGTTTTTTTTTTTTTTTTTTTGGGGGGGGGGGTATGTTTTTTTCCGGAAAATGACGAAAATATCAATATTTCAATTCATTTACTGCAACCATATCACATTAAATGAAATTACCCTTTTCTGATGGACGATTGACACGGTATTATAATGAACAATTCGAGAGGAAGCTGTGGGGGGGCGTGTTTTCATTTACAAAAAATGACGAAAATATAAATCTTCCAATGTGATTTACTGCATCCATATCGCATTAAATGAAATGATCCTTTTCTGATCTTTAAAGTATTTTTTTTTTTTAGTTTATTTATTTATTTTAAAAATATTAGTATGATCAAAATGCTAAAACTTATGGTTTACAATTGACTCGATATTATTATAGCCAATCCGAGAGTGGGGGGAAAGTACATTTTTTTTACTTCCAAAAAATGACGAAAATATCAAGATTTTTTTTTTTTTTTTTAGTTTATTTATTTATTTGTTTTCAAAATATCAGTAGGATCAAAATGCTAAAACTTATGTTTTACGATTGACTTGGAATTATAATGACCAATCTGAGAGGAAGGGCGGGGGGCGTGTTTTTATTTCCGAAAAATGACGAAAATATGAAACTTCCAATTTGATTTATTGCATTCATATCGCATTAAATGAAATTGCCTTTTCTGATCTGAAAGTATTTTTTTTTTAGTTTATTTATTTACTTATTTTGAAAATATCAGTATGATCAAAATGCTAAAACTTATGCTTTAGAATTGACTCGATATTATTATGGACAATCCGAGATTGGGGGGAGGGCACATTTTTTTTTTACTTCTAAAAACGACTAAAATATCAATCTTCCAGTTTGATTTATCGACGAGCGTCTGGGGAGAGAACGACTTCTAATAGTAGCACTTAGAAAAAATTCGGCTTCCGTTTCAACAGGGAAGAAAGGGAGGAAACAGTCTGCGTTCTTCCCTCAACCTTGTGTAACTTTCCTTTTTCGCTTGCAATAATTATCCAGTTATGGGAACATTAAAATTATAAATAAAAAATGTCGAATGTTGAATTGTATAATTTGATTATCAGAAAAAAATGATTTTTTTCAAAAATAAATAACATATTTTTAAAAGGAAATAAATAAAAAAGAAGAATGGCTGTTATTTATATAAAAACCTTTTATATATAAATCTGTAAAAATTATTTTTATAATTATAGCTTCATATTTTAATATTATAATATTTCATTATATAAATATTAACATATTTAAAATAAAAAATAAGTAGATTTGTCAATTCTGCATATATTTATATATAATATAGTTATTTGGCAATTAATATTATATATATAACTATATTAAAAAATCTGTGTCCACGAAATACTGATTTTTTTTTTCAACTTTTTCACATCGGAAAATTCCTTTTTACCGTTTTCATTTTTTATTAAGTTTTATATATTAACCATTTACCTTTCTGTCTGTTTACTGTTTACCTATTCTTTTTTTAAATAAGGCCAATTGTCGTAAATGTTTGATATTTTGTTAAGATTAGCACCAACCTCATCGTATCCTTTTTTTTTTTTTTTCAAACTTATGTCAATATTTCCAGTTTGGGGAATTCGATTTGAATTTTTTGCAATGCTTTTTCAATATATCATTAAATGATTTTCTGAAGGAGATATGAGATAATATTTTAAGGATTATGTTTATTAGATTAAGTAGGAAGGAGAGGGTGGGGGGGGGGGGGGCGTTCGGTTTAAATTCTTTAACTTACATAAATGACGAAAATGTCAATTTTCCTGTTTAATTTACCGCATCTATTTGACATTAAACGGAATTTCCCTTCCCAAGTTGCAAAGTTCTTTTTTATTTCTTTTGTATATATATATCTATATATATCAGTGTGATTAAACATTAAAATGTTAAAACTTCGACCTGTTTTTCAGTTTACTCGGTTTTTAAATGGATAATCCTCATGGCTCATAAAATTAAGGACAGGATTTTCCTTAATATAAATTGACTGTTGATGAGTATTTGCTTAGTATTTTTTTTAAATAAAAATATTGAGCAAATAGTCGTTTGTACATTATTTTTACAACATGTCATGACATTTCATTTATTTTTTTTTAACCCTTTATGTCCCAAATTATGAATTCATGAAAATTTCATCTTCTAAAACATTTTTTTGTGAATTTTTGAAACTACATTAGAAGACTTACACACACATTTAATAAATTTTAGAAGGATTTTGCAATTTAAAGTCAATTAATTAAATTTGTATTTATAGGAATTTTGTGCAATATTTATAACTTCATTCAAATCTTTTATTTTAAATATTTTTTTTTACCATTTTATAAAATTAGAAAATGTACAAATACAATACTCTTACAATAGAAATATAGGAATAATTCCGAACTGAAACTTTTCACCCTCAAACTTCCAAAGTCAAAAAAGCTAAACAGAGGATAGAAAAAAAAAAAAAAAAAAAAAAATCATCCTTTTAAGAATAGTTTTGTTTTGTTCAACTAATAATGCTTTTGGAATAAGATAACGTAAAGTACCTATAACTCATTCTAAAATGTACTACTACTAATCGATGCATATTTTATATTAAGTTATTTTAATGGTACGTTAAAGTAGCGTCGGGGCATAAAGGGTTAAATAATTAACTATTCGGAAATTTGGTCCTTACGGTTATAGAGCGCACACAGAATTAAAAATATGAAAGAGAATGTTGTAAGAAATTAAAAGAAAGTGTGGTTTTAAAATCTTCTTAATAATTTTTAAATTAACTTTTCAAATCTTATTGCAATAATTACATTTATCGTTTATTAAGTCATTTTCCTTCATAGAACCATTTAATATTATGTCAGTAAGATATTATAAAATATTAAAAAAAAAAAAAAAAAAAAAAAAGTACAAAAGTTACAAAAATCCTTTAGCTGTAAAATTTTACACAAGCTTACACGATTGACTCGGTATTATAATGGACAATATGGTTTTTTTTTTTTGGGGGGGGGGGGGGTATGTTTTTTTCCGGAAAATGACGAAAATATCAATATTTCAATTCATTTACTGCAACCATATCACATTAAATGAAATTACCCTTTTCTGATGGACGATTGACACGGTATTATAATGAACAATTCGAGAGGAAGCTGTGGGGGGCGTGTTTTTATTTCCGAAAAATGACGAAAATATAAATCTTCCAATTTGAGTTTCTGAAACCATATCGCATTAAATGAAATTACCCTTTTTTATCCGTTGAAGTATTTTTTTTTTTTTTAGTTTATTTATTTATTTTCAAAATATCAGTATAATCAAAATGCTAAAACTTATGTTTCACGATTGACTGGGTATTATAATGAACAATCCGAGAGGAAGGGCGGGGGCGTGTTTTTATTTCCAAAAAATGACGAAAATATAAATCTTCCAATTTGATTTATTGCATCCATATCGCATTAAATGAAATTATCCTTTTCTGATCTTTAAAGTATTTTTTTTTTTTTTTTAGTTTATTTATTTATTTTAAAAATATTAATATGATCAAAATGCTAAAACTTATGGTTTACAATTGACTCGATATTATTATGGACAATCCGAGAGCGGGGGAAAGTAATTTCTTTTACTTCCAAAAAATGACGAAAATATCAATTTCCCAATTTGATTCATTGCATTCACATCACATTAAATGAAATTTCTTTTTTTCTGATTTTAAAGTTTTTTTTTTTTTAATTTAATTTATTTATTTTCGAAATATCAGTATGATCATAAAGCTAAAACTAATGTTTTACGATTTATTCGGTATTATAATGGGCAATCTGAGAGTAGGGGAGCCCACCAGTGGCTGAGAGGTTCTGCTCTCGAAGCTGGTAGACGGGAGGTGCTGGGTTCGAACCCAATCGCGCCCATCGGCAGCCAATGAAACTGAACGGAACTTCTTTCCCTGAAAGGACAAGTACAAGAGTAAAATACTGTGTAAAGCCGGCACATGGTATTTTGGTATCACAGATGTATGAGTGATCTAGCCCAGTGGTCAAGACTAGGGCTGGTTAGGATTTTGCATTTGTAATACTAAAGTTGCGTGTTCTGTCCTCTCGCTGGCGTTTTCACTATTTTAGAGTTCTGTTTTGATTTTTATTAAGTCAGTTAGTTAAAATCAGTCGATCTTTATTGCCAGTTCTTTTATAAATTTTTTTAGCAATTAGATTTTTTAAAATAAATTAAATAATTAAATTAAAAAAAATCAGTTAATCTATTTTTTAATAATTAAAGTAAACATTTATTAAAATGCAATAATAAATCTCCTAGGCTTACATTAAAAGTATTTTCATGTTAGAACTTTATAAAGTTCTGATCATTTTAAAATTGTCTGTTACTATAGTAACAGATAAATGCAAAATTATCAGAATTAATATATTAAAGGTTTTTTATTTTAAAATTATCCTTGAGACATAAAAATCTTTATTAATTTATGATAGGTTACTTTATAATTTTTTATTTTAAATATTACACAAATATTTAAATTAAATTTTAAAATTCATAGGACTTATAGGGTATTTTTCTAATAATGAAATTCTTTAATAATTAAAGTGTAAAAATAATATTTTCTTAAGTCAGTTAGTTAAATCTGTTGATCTTCATTACAAGTTCCGTTGTAATTTTTTTTTTTTTTTTTTTTTTTTTTTTTTTTTTTTTTGTCAATTAGATTTTTAAAAATAAATTTAAATAATTAAATTAAAAAAATCATTTAATCTTATTTTTTAATAATTAAAGTAAACATTTATTAAAATGTAATAATAAATCTCCTAGGCTTACATTAAAAGTATTTTCATGTTAGAACTTAATAAAGTTCTGATCATTTTAAATTTATCTGTTACTTAGGTTGCTCTGAAAAATTTTTATCGTAAATATTATACAGATAATTAAATTTTTAAATTCATATGACTTATAGGGTATTTTTCTAATAAATAAATTTCTTTAATAATTAAAGAGTAATAATAATATTTTCTTAAGTTAGTTAGTTAAAATCAGTTGATCTTTATTGCGAGTTCCGTTGTAATTTTTTTTGTCAATTAGATTTTTTTAAATAAATTTAAATAATTAAATTAAAAAATTCATTTAATCTATTTTTTAATAATTAAAGTAAACATTTATTAAAATGCAATAATAAATCTCCTAGGCTTACATTAAAAGTATTTTCATGTTAGATTTTTATAAAGTTCTGATCATTTTAAATTTATCTGTTATTTAGATTACTATTTTTTTAAAATTGTAAATGTTATACAGATAATTGAATTAAATTTTAAAATTTATATGACTTATAGGATATTTTTCTAATAAATAAATTTCTTTAATAATTAAAGAGTAATAATATTTCCTTAAGGCTGTTCTTAACTGCTCTGCTCAACAAGCGCAAACCGTTTTGACACATTTACAAATTCATTTTTTAACGAAAAGGTATAAAATTGGAAAGCCGGGTCATGGAAGCGATTTGGAATTGAACTGTTTTTCCATCTTTTGATCAAATTGAGTTATAAGTGATATTGATCGCGTGACAAACACGTTTTTCGCCCGCTCTTCACTGCTCTTTCTTCCTTCGCGCGGAAATTCGGTTCAAAACATCCACTTTGACACTATTTTCTGAAAGATCTATTGAGTTTGCAAAAAAAAAAAAAAAAAAAAAAAAAAAAAAAAAAAAACAGCTCAATTACATAGTTTCTGAACAACAACACCAGCTACTTTCATGCATTTTCGAACAAAAATAAATTAAAACTTATGTCAGAAAGTTGCCTTTTGATTTGAGAACACCCTTAAGTCAGTTAGTTAAAATCAGTTGATCTTTATCACCAGTTCCTTTGAAAAAAAAAAAATGTCAGTTAGATTTTTTTAAATAAATTTAAATAATTAAATTAAAAAATTCTTTTAATCTATTTTTTAATAATAATGTAATAATAATATATTCTTACCTTACATTAAAAATATTTTTGTTGGAACTTTAGTAAGTTATATATATATATAATTAGCAGTAGTAATTTATTAAAGTGTTCATTTCTCAAAATTAAGTATTATCTTTCATATATAAAAATATTTATCAATTTATCAGCTGCTTTCTAATTTTTTTATTGTATATTCAATACTACTAAATTCTTATCACATATAAATTGTATGTTTAAAATGAATATTTATTAAAATTTAATTTTAATATCTTCTAAATTTTCATGAAAAGTACTTTTATGCTAGAACTCCAGTAACATATAAATAGTAATTAACGGAATTAAATTAATAAATTATTCATCTTTAAAAATTTATTTTTATCCATTATATATAAATTACATTAATAATATATATTTCAATGATAATTTAACTATTGAAGACAGTAAATTACTATACTTAAATAATTGAATGTATGGTAAAAATGCAACAAAAACAAATATATATATTTGTGTTTTAATAATTATTCGCAAAAAGTTTTACTATATATATATACATATGTTGCAATAAAAATGTAATATACCTCAAACATGAACAATGAAAAATATTTTGCTATTAGTTGTATTTAAAATTATATATATATATTTAAAATAACCATTATTATTATTATTATTATTCAGATTTTTGTTTTTATCTTTATTTATTAATTTATTATCAGTAGCTTTACTTTTTTTATTCGAAATATATAATTGAGATTAAATTTTACCACACGATACCACTTAGGGGGTAATGTTATATGATTAAAATAAAATATCTTTTTAAATGTAATAATAGTATCTTTTAAACTGACATAGAAAAATATTTTTATATATCTAGATGGAGCTTCAATGACTTATTTTTAGTTAAGCTGCTAGAACTTTAATACTGATTGCAAACATCAGAGTAAAAAAAAAAAAAAAAAAAAAAAAGAAGTTCTAAGCAGCTTGTTATAAAAATCTCATTATTTTATCATAATTTAACTAAGTCAAAGTTGTTTTAGAATTGTTAATAATTTTCTTACTAGAAAATTATATCAAATTTAATAATTAATTATATATTATGTTATTAACTGTATAACAATTGATTCCGTGCTCAGTATGAGAAATACACAAGCTTTTTTTAATGTATCAAGTTATTACTATCAAGAAATACATTTGATGAAATGAGTAGCAGCGCTGTTACTGGTAAAATGGATTTCTTCCTTTCAGAGAAAGTAGTTCAGTTCACCGACAGCCAATGAAATTGACGGATTTCGAACTAATGCTAAAAGTCTTATGGAAAGTCAAATTTCGCCCGGCGTGCATCACCGGTGAGTCACTCTTGACTGCCGCATCGGGCGGCGTGCATCACCGGTGGGTCACGCTTGGCTGCCGCATCGGGCGGCGTGCATCACCGGTGGGTCACACTCCACTGTTAAACTGAAGGCGTGCATTACAGGTGGGTCACACTCGAGTATGCCATAGACGGCGTGCACTACAGGCGGGTCACACTTGAATATTCGAAAATTCAGTACTAAAAACAATTCAATATTATAAACCTTATACATTCACGACAGGAAACGAGAATTCTTGTTTTCATTCAACAGATATCATTGACTAAGGGCGTGGCTTCTACCTTACAGAAAATGCTTTTATATCATGTTGTCCATATTTCTTTAGATTTTAAGACATTTTATATTAAATTCATACATATGTAGTCAATAAAATCATGTCTCTCAGTAATATGCTTACTCCTTACGAACTTTCAGACATTCACAATCAACTCTGCTTGTTATATTCGAGTTTAATTTAATAAATATGAGAGGGGCGTGTCATTACATACAGTGTCCGAATAAACGAAAGTACCGCGCCGTCAGATGAAGCAAAACGTGAATTCGAGCGCTGCCTCACAGAGAAAAGCATTAATATAGGCGCCGGCGCGAACGTGTTAAATGAAATTGCCCTTTTCTGTTCGTTGAAGTATTTTTTTTTTTTTTTTTTTTAGTTTATTTATTTATTTTCAAAATATCAGTATAATCAAAATGCTAAAACTTATGTTTCACGATTGACTCGGTATTATAATGAACAATCCGAGAGGAAGGGTGGGGGGCGTGTTTTTATTTCCAAAAAATGACGAAAATATAAATCTTCCAATTTGATTTACTGCATCCATATCGCATTAAATGAAAGGATTCTTTTCTGATCTTTAAAGTATTTTTTTTTTTTTAGTTTATTTATTTATTTTAAAAATATTAATATGATCAAAATGCTAAAACTTATGGTTTACAATTGACTCGATATTATTATGGACAATCCGAGAGTGGGGGGAAAGTACATTTCTTTTACTTCCAAAAAATGACGAAAATATCAATCTTCCAATTTGATGATTCATTGCATCCATATCACATTAAATGAAATTTCCTTTTTTCTAATTTTAAAGTTTTTTTTTAAAGTTTATTTATTTATTTTCGAAATATCAGTATGATCATAAAGCTAAAACTAATGTTTTACGATTGACTCGGTATTATAATGAACAATCCGAGAGTAGTGGGAGGGGGGCGTGTTTTTTTTTCCGAAAAATGACGAAAATATAAATCTGCCAATTTGATTTACCGCAACCATATCGCATTAAATGAAATGAACCTTTTCTGATCGTTAAAGTACTTTTTCTTAGTTTATTTATTTTTTTATATATTTTTAAAATACAGTAGCCTTCCATAACCGGAACTACGCTTTAACCAGCCGGCTTTTTTCCCGAACATCAGGCTAAATTCAGAAAGGAAAATATTGGTCCTCATTTCTTTATTGCTAATTAACTCAAATTTACATAATGTAGAATAATGTCAACTTCTTATAAAGGTATGTGACAAGATTTTCATCAATTTAATTTGTATTAAATATTGTTCATTATTCGTTATTAGTGATAATTTTTATTTCAATTCAGATATTACAACTAGTATGCATTTCACAAAATATAGAAAATATGTACTTTTTTTAAACTACACAAATTAAAAAAAACTAAATGCATCATACGAATTTAATTAATTAAATATGCAGTTACTTATTTAATTTTTTTTTTCCTGTTTAGCCTGATTTTCTCTTAACCGGCTAATCCTCGGTCCCGTTTTCGCCGGTTAAGCGGGAGGCTGCTGTATTAGTATAAACAAAATGCTAAAACTTATGCAGTACAATTGACTCGATCTTGTTATGGACATCCGAGAGTGGGGGAGGGTACATTTTTTTATTTCCAAAAAATGACTAAGATATCAATCTTCCAATCTTCGTCTTCGTACACCTTTTGAATCGAGGCCCCTGTGGGCAACTCCACACATCCCCGGGATCAGAACTCGGGACAAATGACAGGAGAGGAAACTAAGACCTGGATGGTAGCAATTAAGAAAAAAAAGGGGGGGGCGGAATCTTCCAATTTGATTTATTGCATTCATATCACATTAAATGAAATTTACTTTTTCTGATCTAACCGGTTTTTTTTTTTTTTTTTTTTCAAAGCATCAGTATGATCAAAAAGTAAAAAATTATGTTTTACGAATGACTCGATATTATAATGACAATCCGACAGGGTGGGAGAGAACATTTTTTTATTTCCGAAAAATGACGAAAATATCAATATTCCAATTTGATTTACTGCATCCATATCATGTTAAATGAAATTTCCCTTTTCATATCTTTAAATCATTTTTTTTTATTTTTTTTATTAAATAGAACTGTATATGAAAGTCCCTTGTATGTTTTACAAACAATTGATTTCCTATTATAATGGACAATCGAAATAAAACTAAGAATCGGATTTCCAGTAATGTAACTTAACTACTGAACACACTATTACTAATTATTTGCATTATTTTTTTTTAAACATAGAAATATTAAGCAAATAGCTATTTTTACAAAATTTTTGCATGTGTCGTGATTTTTTTTTTTTTTTTTTTTTTTTTTTTTAATGGTTTATTATTTTCATATCTGGTCCTTTCGGTTATAAAGCAGATGTGGAATAAAATTAGGGAAAAAATGCTAGAAGAAATTAAAAATTGTTGGCTAAGCGTGGTCTTTAAAATCTTCTTAATTATTTTCTTTCAATTCTTGTTATAGAAATATAATTTCATCTTTATTAAATAAGTTTCCTTTATAAAATCATTGAATAACGTGTAAAAAAGTATCAGGTCACTCTTCCAAGCCAAGCTTAAAGGGAAAAAAAATGCCCTTAAATAAACTCCCGGAACGAAACCACAGACAGCTTAACTGCTTATAAAATAGAAAATAACTTCTTCATGTTAAATCAATCATACATGCCAGCGCAAAATTTCAAGAAAAATAAAATGAAAACTTGAAGGATCTAATGCAGAAATTCTTCAATTTGAGACCAGAGTCATCGTTATAGGTTAATTAATTACAAATAGAGATACAGAATTTTTTTTTTTTTTTTTTTTTTTGAACGTCAAGATATTTAAAATGCTCCCTTTTTTTTCTTCGTCAAACTCATTTTTTCAAATAGCATATACACTTAAATATTGGACAGAAAAAAGTAATGATTGCATTTCCTGACAGGTAATTAATTGCACTACGTGCTTTTATAAAATTCAGTTTAAAAAAATAAAAATCCTATTTTTAATAAGCAGAAAACGGCTAATTAATTCTAAAATTTACAATTATGCTAAAACAGAGATAAACCACCAACGACCTCCAACTCTTTACATTATAATATCACAAATCAGATACGGGAAAAACCACTTAATCTGCTAGTCAGCCATTTTTCCTGAAGATTATTTTTTCAAATAAAACTGCATAGAAGTTACATTTTTAGAAAGTTTTTTTTTTTTTTTTTTTATTATTATTATTAATTTTTGAGAAAACACTTGAGAGATACTTTCTAATATGTATTAAATGAAATATCGGCTTTTAAAATTGAATCCCTAATGTAAACAAAACTTTGAAAAAGGAATTGAATTGAATGTGATTTTTATTTTAACACTAGAACCGCCGGAAATTTTACTCAAGTGTTATAAAACCATTTTTTCACCAGAATTTTTATTTAAAACTATTTAACTTATATATTTAACTTATCTTTCTGTGGTACATATTTAACTTATTTTAGAAAAAAAAATTCTGGTGCAAATCGAAATATTTCATTTTTTACCGGTCAAAATGATCGCTACGGCGGTTCTAGTGTTAAAGGGGGGAAAAAAACATGGAAAACTACAGTCACTTCGTTCGCAGCAGATAATCAGATCAGAAAATATATTTGACGACATTTTCCGAATTAATGAAATACGGTTTTAGCTTGAAATGTTTAACCCTTAAGTGCCTGATTTTTCAAAAATCATTGTAATAATGTTTTTCGGCTTTCATTTTTTAAATAAATCATGGGAAAAATACTTTAAAAAATTATATTTTGTTTTAAGTATAGTTTACGGCTAAAAAACAGTTAGTTACTAATCGGCAATACTGGAGTTTAATTGAAAAAATTATTTCCCTTGATAAAATTCTATAATATTAAACACACAAGAATTTTAGGAACTATAATAAGAAATAAATTTTACTTGCTCACTACAGGTCAAAATAGGGTATTTTGCAAGCTCCCAAACAAAACAAAAAGAACAAGTAGCAACAATTGAAAAAAATAAATCTATCTTTATTCTTAAACAGCACAAGTGTTGCCACCTACATGTTGAAAATAGATTTAATAATATTTTCAGAATGTATTTTATTGGCAGCATTAGACATTATAGCTCCAATATTATTCTAATAGTATTTTAGAGCCTAAATTGGGTATGTTGCCGAAAAGCAACACGAGGCATTTAAGGGTTAAGAGTAATCTGTAGAACTCTCGAAACAATTTGAAAAGAAAGGCGAAAAAAGTATTATGAGCGACTATGCTCCAATTTAGGCTTCACTTTATGTCGATACCACTACCCCAGAGCACGTACATGACCAAAAAACGTTCTCAAATTGCGATTAGTGTTAAATCTTTGGGGAAAGAAACCTGAAATTTAACATATTTGTTAATAACAAAACTTTAAAAAAACAATTGAATTGAATGTGATTTTTATTTTAAAGGGAAAAAAAAACATGGTAAACTATAGTCACTTCGTTCGCAGCAGATAATCAAATCAGAAAATATATTTGACGACATTTTCTGAATTAATGAAATACGGTTTTAGCGTGAAATGTTTAAGAGTAATCTGTAGAACTCTCGAAACAATTTGAAACGAGAGGCGATAAAAGTATTTTGACCGACTCTGCTCCAATTTAGGCTTCACGTTATGTCGGTACCACCACCCCGGAGAACGTACATGAGCAAAAAACGTTCTGAAATTGCGATTAGTGAGAAATCTTCGGGGAAAGGAACCTGAAATTTAACATATTTGTTAATATAAAATATAAATGTTCGCTAAGAACTGTTTCTTAAGAAAATCGTAATTTAAAAAGGTGAAACGATCCGAAAACAATTCCAAAAATTTTTCTAAGTTATATTTATTTAGACGTTTCAAGGTTAGGAAATTGAAATTTGACATGACTGGTATTTTTCAGATGTAAAAATGGCACAGGAGAGTTTAAAAAAATCTAAATTTTATAGGAAGCATCAGGATTAAAAACGTTCTACAATTGCGATTTCTATGATACAATACATTAAAGATAGAAATCTGAAATTTAGTATGGTGGTTACCTTTAACGCCTCCGGAGAGAGCGTCTTTTGCAGAATTATCAATCTTTTATCACCGGTTTCTCAAAACAGAAATTTTTGCCTAATGTAATCGGGAAAATGCTCGGTTTAAATGCTGTCAAATTTTCAATAAAAATTTACTGGTGAGAATAATCACGGATTCTGAGCAGCTTGCACGGCACGTATATCGGTTGCTCGTCCCCAAGGGTTTAAAATGTAAATGCATCTTAAGAAAACCATTTAGAAAAAAAACGAAATTTAAAATGGTGAAACGAGCGGAGATCTTTTTAAAAACACTATTAATTACTCTTTAAATGGAATTGTTAGGTCATGAACTTTGAATTTCACATGATTGTTACTGTTAAGACGTAAATGTTTCTTTCGAGAACATTTTATAACAAATTCGAAATTTAAAAGAATATAAGAGTAAAACATTTTCTAAAATTCAAATTTCCGTGATACCATTCGGATGGAAACCGGAAATATAAAATATAAAAAAAGATGGTAACTATTTTCTAAAATGGGTTCATTTAATGAATTCATTTTATGTTAACTGTTCCTGTAATCAGTTATGTAAATAATATTTTACTAGTTATGATTTTTTTTTATGAGGGTAGAAGGCAAAGGTGCCTGTGGGAATACATGTCTTACGAATGAGAACCAGCTTGAAAAAAAAAAGTTGGAAATTGAACGTCAAACATGGCAAATGAGGTGCGTTCATACTATAATTAGTTTTATAAATATTCAGACCTTAGTGCAGTAGCTGTTGCACTCTTATCCAAAAATGCATGAATACAAAATTAATTATGATTATGCATATTAACCCTCTCGCTGCGTAATTGTTTTATCAAAATAGCTTCAAAAATTGCGTATTTAACTTCTTCGCAACGAGCATCATTTAAAAATTTTTATTCTTTTGCCACCGGTTTTTCAAAACAAAAATTTTTGTCTAATTTAACCGGGAAAATGCACCGTTTAAATAACGCAAAATTTACAATAAAAAAATAACTGGTGGAATAATCAATGTGAGTTAATTAGACGGAAAAAATGCATGCCCGGGAAAATCTCGGGTTGCGCAAATTTTGCAACTTTTCCGTTGAACGATGAAATCTCGGGCTGCGCAGCATAGGGTTAAGAATAGCTGAAGTACTTTCGATATTCTTTCATAAATCCGGAATTTTCAAAAATCCGGCTTAGTCTCTGTCTCGACGATGCCAGATTTTCGAGGTTATACTGTATTATTTTTTGACATTTGACAAATTAGACAAAAATTCTTGTTTTGAAAAACCCTTAAAAAGAAACAAAAGTGACAAAAGAATAAAAATTCTTAAAAGACGCTTGTCCCGAAGGGGTTAAATACGCAATTTTTGAAGCTATTTTGATAAAAACAATTACGCAGCGAGAGGGTTAATGCACGGATTTTCATCAAACTTCATATTCAGGTATACCTTGATAAATATTATTGCTGATTATGTTTTGGTGTAAATCGGAATTTGGTGTAATTTTGCTTTACTGAGATTCCAATACAGTCAATTACGATGAAAATTTGGTACTTTCCTAAACAGAGGAACAGGTAAGCAAAAAGTGTAAAATAGCAAATACAGTAAACTTTCCTTATTTTACATTAACCCTCTCGTTGCGTAATTGTTTTATCAAAACCCCTTCGCGACAAGCGTCTTTTAAAAATTTTTATTCGTTTGTCACCGGTTTTTTAAAACAAAAATTTTTGTTTAATTTAATCGAGAAAAGGCAACCCCGAAGAAAGCAAACCACGTACGTGTTCTTGACCACTGCTGGTCACCACACGGTGCCCTCCAAAAGGACCGCCACGGCACCCACTGCAAGGGAGTGTCCTACGAGAACGGGCTAGTCATTCTGACCATGCACCGAAATATCTCAAAGTAGGGTCCCAAACAGGATTGTCCCGCTTTAGCCTCCCCTGGAGCATTGCACAATCGGGGAACCACGGACCAACACTCACGTTGGTCAATGACGATCCCCCGAAACTCCCAATACTAACGTCCGAACGCTGACCAAGCAACCCGGCTCAATAAATCTCGAAAGAGGGGTCGGAACAGGTTCGACCTGATGCAAAGCCACCGTCACATCATCGAATCCTAATCGCGGGACACTCCATAGGAAGAGCCCGTGCTCGGAAACTAATGAGGGGGACTCCACACCAGCTTACTTTACCGAGCGCCGAAACTGAGAAACTCCTATAAAGGTTATCTCTGCGATTTCAGCACGCGGATGGAAGGTTAGTAGATAGTAAAAAACAGGAAAGTTAGACCTCAACTCACAGTCAATCCACAGCCGACTCGTCGACTGAGGGAAGATGACCGACTATGGGCCAAGGAAGAAAGAAAGATAACACAACATAAACTTAATCTAAAACATAAACATGTCATTACACCATCGGACCAAGAACGGAAGTAGGGGCGGCACCTCACGACCCCGGACGAGGTCTATGTCGGTGTAATGATAGGCCTTAGAGCCCAAGAAGTCCCGGGCAGAGTCAAGACAGAATACTGAAACGTTCGTAGGGGACGAACCACACACGACGCACCTGATCGGTCCACCCCTTGACTCCACCGAGGAAGACCCAAACACACAGGAAGACAACATAATAATACACTTTAAATACATAATATAAAATAACTATTTACAAAAAGCGAGTCCGTGCTCATGAGACCCGTGAGCTACGCGTCCCGTCGGGGACTCCGCCACCCACTAGTCAAGGACTGAGCCCGGACCCTAAGGCGACCCTTCGGACCTAGAGGCTTCGGGTCCCCTGCGGGACTCTCCCACCTCCAAGTCAACATCGGGTCGTAGATTAGTAAAGATAGAATAAACTAGTCGGATGTACCAATCCCAAAACTTTCTTCCATCTCATACATGTTAATACTCGAAAATTCGCTCTCACACTGCCAAAATTAAACGGCAATCTATGCCAATCATGAGGATTCTAAAGATATGAAATTCCGTGCATTAGGTCTTGAGATATGGCTATCTCTGAAATCGTGTAAATTCAGCAAAATTCAGAACAGCAGCGTCACCTATTGGGTGCTTTACACCAAAAATCACCAACCAACCACTTATGTCAAAGTCTAACTGAATCTGAAGTTCGGGGAAAATCCGTATATGAGTTTTGGAGATACAGTTATTGCGAAAATTATGAAAATTCCAGCATAGCAGCGCCACCTATTGGACGATTAACACTGAAACCTAATCAGCAACAACTTGTGTTAACATCTAACTAAATCTGAAGTTAGATGAAAATTCGTGCATTAGTTTTTGAGATAGAGCTATTGTGGGAATCGTTCAAAATGCGGCACAGCAACGCCACCTTTTGAGCGATTTACACCAGCACGTAATCAGCATAAAGTCATATCAAGGACTAACTGAATCTGAAGTTTCATGAAAATCCGTGTGTTAGTTCTTGAGATAGAGTCATTGCGGAAATCGTAAAAAATGCAGCATAGCAGCGCCACCTGTTGAGCGATTTACTCCAACACGTAATCAGCATCAAGTCACATCAGGTACTAACTGAATCTGAAGTTTCGTGAAAATCCGTGCATTGGTTCTTGAGATAGAACCATTGCGTAAATCGTACAAAATGCAGCACAGCAGCGCCACCTGTTGAGTGATTTGTACCAAAAACTAATCAGCATCCATTTGTATCAGGGACTAACTGGTTATGAATTTTGATTAATTTTCGTGCATTAGTTCTTGAGATAGAGCGCCCACAAAATTTGTGTCACACACAGACACACAGACAGACGGACAGACAGACAGACAGACAGACAGACTCACAGACAGACATTTTGTAAAAACATGTTTTTCGGGTTCTCTGACCCCTAAAACGTGTAAATCCGTCGAAAACTGGAATTCGAAAATTTTCATGAATCCAATACTTTCTTCTTGTAAAGATAGAAGAAAGTAAAAATAGGAAAGTTAGAACGCATAGGGCATCAGATCCACACGCCGCAGCTGTGCGGTCAGTTTGTCCGAGGACTTAGCGCCGTATACGTCCAAGGAATAAATTTACAATTAGCAAAAAGGGTTCGAGATCTGATCGGACCTCGTGAGCACGAAGGGTTACCAGACCTCCCAGATGTTCAAGGGCCCACTCAGTCCATGTCCAGATCCCGAGGACTCCACACACAACACAAAGTTAGTAGATAGTTATAAAAAAAAGGAAAATTAAAAGTTCAACACCCGATCGGACCGTCCACAAGGTGTCGCTAAATCCCCTAGGACCATCAATCCAAGGAACCCCAAGGACGACGGCCCACCCAGTGGACAGTCTACTTCCGAGTGTCGAACTAGAAGAAAAAAGCAAAAACTTGGCCCGACCGGACCCGGTGGTGGCTGCCTGTGCTTCGTTAGCTCACCTGCCTCCAACATGCCCACCTGCTTCGACGATCCAAGGGCATTTGCACCCTAGACCACACAGGGTACCTTGGTTTCCGACTCGCAAGCCCTTTGTTTTCCAAGGCAGAGTGCTACGACGCTAAGTCGAGCCCCTTTGAGACACCACAACACTCGGCAGCCTTGAAGATTCACATCAAGACAGCTCCGAGCCCCACCCGCTTACGCGCTCAAAGAGGCTGAACCGCACTCGCCCCATTCACCTCGGTCAAGCCGGTAACTGCTCGACGGTCCCCAAGACAGTCGTCTCCACACGATGACATGCCAGCGACAGGCTACCCAGGGTCACGTTGCATCCTCGGACGATGTCCGGAAGCTGGACGTGAAGCTCCATCAACCACCTGAACCACTCAGGGTCCCCGCTTTAGTCTCCCCTCCGAAAATGGAAAAGGACCGCCACGGCGACCACGGCCGGGCTCCCGGTCATCCTTCCGCGCCAAGGCCGGATTGATTCGGGACCACCAGGGGTTCACAACCCCTGCCCGAAGAAATCTCGGGTTGCGCAAATTTTGCTACTTTTATGTTACCCTAGGAAATCTCGGGTTGCACAGCGAGAGGGTTAAGTTCAGTAATACGGAAATAATAGGACTCCATCTTAAATAGGACGCCATCCCCATGGCAACCTGAAATCATTAATTATCATACGATATCATTGAATTAAACACGTATGATAGGATTTAATCGAATGAAGAAAACTTTTATTAATATCTTTTAAGTTTTGATTGGATTCTCATAAAGATTGAAATGACTTGACAAAATTCTGCAACGATTATAGGGGAGAGTAGCCGCATTTGGACCACTTCACTTATTTTCAGGTGTAAGTCACTTAATTTTTGAAATATCTGCAAAAGATCATTACACAGGATCAATCTATTCATCTACTAACTAAATAAATATTTAGATCAATTTCTTTTTGAAAATCTTAAATTTTATTTTAATTTGAAAATTTTGTCAAAAGTGGTCCAAATTCAGCAACTGGTCGCCTAAGTTGGACCCCCACCCCACCCAGTCTCCTAAATTGGACCAAATAATATCAGGTTGTTTTAATGACTAGGGAATATGACTAATTATATTAAAAGCAAAGTTTGCGATTAATGAAACAATCAAACAAAATAACAGCAATGAAATATAATGAAATCAAATATCTGAAAATAAGAGTAATTGTTTTAAATCAAAATGTATTCAAAATATAAATCAAAGTTATCAGTAATTAAGAATAGAAATTATGGAACTAATTGTCAGTTACTTGAATATCATGTAAGGAGTGATGCAAAGCTTATACATGAATTTTGTTTACTGTTTTTGTTTTCCAGCGCACACAACATGGAACGTTATATGGCAATCTGAACACTGAATCATTTCTGCTATTTTATTTTTCTTACAAATTAGGCAAAACCAATCATCACTGTCTAGATTTTTCTTTTTAGATTCTGAATTATCAGACTGTTTTTTTTTTTTTTTTTTTTTTTTTTGCAACAGAAGTTTTCTTTACATTATGTTTCTAGTTCTTCACTTCCATCATTTTCTTGCTAATTGCATTACGCCTATTTTTTTAAACTCGATGTTCCAATTGCTTTTGTGCTGTGAAAGCTTCCTTTTTGTCTTTTTTTTTTCTTTTCTTCATTTCAAGGTTTAGTTTATATGGCGATTATGTTAACACAACTTTTTTTTGGCTCCCTCTGTACTTTGATTTAACTGAATTTAGCAAGGGAAAAAACATGCAAGGGAAATAACTTTTCTGCTTTTGGGGAGGATTTGTAGCTGCAGCCTTGTTGCAGGTCAATTTTTTTCACAACTTACTCTCTGCTTTTTGTTTCCTATATCTTTAACAGCTTTTGCTATCACGGGTGTTTTTCTTCCAGACACTTTGTCTATGTCTTTTTCAACATTTTCATCAAGGTTTGAGATTTTATGCGTTTTAATGGCAAAAAAAGTATAATTCCACCCTCCAGAACTGTAAAAAGTCTTCTATCACAAATATCCTGCAAGAGGAAAATGTTTAAATTCAACTCTGTAAATCAAATATGCCGTAGGAATAAAGAATTCAAAGAAAATAAATACAATTACATACAAGATAAAAGACATTGCAAATAACATTTATTGCATAGACATGTAAAAATATTTTTATGTTTATATAGGCCTAAACTGTATAAAAAAATTAATCCAGATATACAAAAAAAAAGCTTGCATAGAGATAGTAATTCATTATAAAATATAAAAAAAAAACAGTGTACAGAGCGTACCATCCTCGAAATTCATTACTTACTTTTCAAATTTATGATCGCATATCTGGTCCAATTTAAGCAACTTAAATTGGCCCAATTACGGCAACTGCAGCATTTTTTAAAACAGTTAATTTCAAGACTAAGAAAAAAAACGAAATCAAACAAATCCGTGTGAAAAATATGCGCAATAAACGATGAATTCACATATATATATATGGAAACATAACAACTTACCTTTGTTTTAAAATATTCACTTACGTTTAGTAGGAAAAAATTAGATCAAAACAGCTAACTTTAGGGTTTTTTAAATTGTCTGAAAACAGCACGTGGTAGGCGGTTGCTTCTTCTAATCATGAGTGACGTCATTCGTATGAGTAGGATTTCAGCGGTAGATGGAGTCTCTTCCTGTAATTAACGTCAGAATGTCATTGGTCCAATTAAAGCGGCGGTCCAAATATGGCTACTCTCCCCTACATGTTAAACTTCAAACCATTTGGTTGGTTAGATTTTGCGCTGTTACATACGAACAGATAGACGGACGGATCAGACGACCCTGGAACATAAGTAGGAAAAGCACACATACCGTCGAAAAGAAGAACATAGCCGCCAACTTGTACGGATTTTTTCTACCACTAAAATTTAACAGAAATTTCTGCCTTATTTAATTATCAAAATTCGTTCCAATTCGCCGATTGAGTTAAGCAAAATTTTCTATTAAATTTTAGTGGTAGAAAAAATCCGTACAAGTTGGCAGCTATGAAAGAAGAAAAATTTCGTCCATTTCATATAAAATAGAAAAGAAAGATGAAATGTTTTGATAAAAAAAAAAATGCTGTAACACTTTAAAACCTATAAAAATACGTTTATTTTGACTGTTTACATGTTTTAACTCTATCCGAGTCATTTTCAAAACTTGAATAATTTAAGTTTTGAAAATGATTCGGGTAGAGTTGAAACATGTAAACAGTCAAAATAAAAGTATTTTTGCTGGTTTTAAAGTACTAATTTACAATTTTTAGCAATTGGAATTAACCCTCTCGCTGCGCAGCCCGAGATTTTCTCGGGTATGTATTTTTCTGTCTAATTAATCTTCCTTGGTTATTCCCAGCAGTAATTTTTTTATTGTAAATTTTGCCTCCGATTAAATTAGGCAAAAAATTTTTGTTTTTGAAAAACCGGTGACAAAAGAATAAAAACTCTTAAAAGACGTTCGTCGCGAAGGGGTTTTGATAAAACAATTACGCAGCGAGAGGGTTAATGTAAAAAAAATAAAGTTTACTGTATTTACTATTTTACACTTTTTGCTTACCTGTTCCTCTGTTTAGGAAAGTACCAAATTTTCATCATCATTGACTGTATTGGATTCTCCGTAAAACAAAATTACACCAAATTCCGATTTACACCAAAACATAATCAGCAATAATATTTATCAAGGTATACCTAAATCTAAAGTTTGATGAAAATCCGTGCATTAACCCTCTCGCTGTGTAATTGTTTTATCAGAATAGCTTCAAAAATTGCGTATTTAACCCCTTCGGGACAAGTGTCTTTTAAGAATTTTTATTCTTTTGTCACTTTTGTTTCTTTTTGAGGGTTTTTCAAAACAAGAATTTTTGTCTAATTTAATCGGGAAAATGCTCCGATTAAATAAGGCAAAATTTACAAAAAGAAAAAAAATTCTGGGGGAATAATCAAGGACGGTTAATTAGACGAGAAAAATTCATCACCGAGGAAATCTCGGGTTGCGCAAATTTTTCTACTTTTACGTTGCCCGAGTAAATCTCGGGTTGCGCAGCGAGAGGGTTAAGTCTTGAGATAGAGACATTGCGGAAATCGTGAAATATGTAGCATAGCAGCGCAACTTTTTGGGAGATATACACCAAAAACTAATCAGTAGTTTATATCAAGGTCTGACAGAATCTAAAGTTTTGTGAAATTCCGTGCATTAGCTCTTGAGATAGAGCAAAGCCCACAAAATTTTTGTCACATACAGATAAGCAGGCTCATAGACAGACATTACTTTAAAACCATCAAATTGTGTTCAGAACCTTCTAAAACGCATAACCGCATTGAAAATCGGAAGTCAAAATGTTTCACGAATCCAATAATTTCTTCTTGTAAAGATAGAAGTAAGTAATAATTAAACTTTAGTTTCAGAGAATGGCGGAAAATGGTTTGAATGACAATGATGGTGATTATAGTAATATATGGCGATTTATCAGCGGCGTCCAACTTACAGAAAAGTAGCTAAAATTGCTATATGTGAGTTTCTTCCGGCAAAAACTTGTATTTCCTAGATGAATGAATGTCTCAGCAAAGATGTACAGCATCCAGCTGTAAAAGGTATTATTACAGGATCTCATTCTTCATGCCAATGTTGCCACAAAGACATCCTTTTTTAATCTGAAATTCTGAATACTAATATTTTTCATTATTTTACGACAGACAGGTCGTATTTATACACTGGTTTGCAAAAATTAAGGAAAAGTCACAAAAAGCTAATTTTCAAATACGCGAACACTCAAAAGAAAATAATATAATTCAAGTAATTACTATCTCTACAACACAACTAGTCCCTATAACATCTCATTCATGTCGCACATGGTCACAAGTGTCACAGTCACTACGGTGAAGCAAAAAAATAGGAAATTCCATACATCTCATTATGAGTCTCAAATGATCACTATATGTGACTCCACTGGGACGTCACTGTGACTGCTGCTTTGTGACGAGTCACCAGGTGATTTTACAATGTAGTTACATTGTGACTTTCGTGTGACTGTCATCTGCAGACTCAATTTCAAAGTCATCATAAACGCTGCATTATGATAAGTCACCAAATAATGTCACATGATGACTTTCATGTGACAGAGAGACTACTGTGAAGTCACCATTGTGCTCTTTTGGGAAAAGTCTCCATGTGACTATAATATGATATTATTTGGTCACTTCTCACAATGCAGCGTTCACGATGGCTTTGAAATTGAGTCTGCAGATGACAGTCACATGAGAGTCACAATGTAACTACATTGTAAAATCACCTGGTGACTCGTCACAAAGCAGCAGTCACAGTGACGTCTCAGTGGAATCACATATAGTGATCATTTGAGACTCATAATGAGATGTATGGAATTTCCTATTTTTTTGCTTCACCGTAGTGACTGTGACACTTGTGACCATGTGTGACGTGAATGAGATGTTATATGGTCTAGTTGTGTTGTAGAGATAGTAATTACTTGAATTATATTATTTCCTTTTGAGTGTTCGCGTATTTGAAAAGTAGCATTTTGTGACTTTTCCTTAATTTTTGCAAACCAGTGTACAAACCAGTGTTATATGGATGCTTAAAGTAAACCGGGACAGATTTCCGACTTTTTTTCTCCTACTCAAATTGTGCTTACTCATAACGTTCAATAATACTTCAAAATCGTTTTAAACGATTAGTCTTTAACTCTAAATTAGCCCTTTAGATTACGGCGTATCTTAGACAAATTTAAGCAATTTCAAAAATTCTCTGATTAAATAAGGCAAATTTTACTTTCCTTAATTACTGGTGGCAAAAACAAATTTTGCAAAGAAAGATGATGTTTCCGCAGCGGACACAATGGAGTGCAAAGGGTTAAGAATATGCACTAACTTGATAATTTCCACTATTTTTTATCTTTTTCGCGCACATAAAACCGTTTTTGCAAAGTGAACTGGGAAATTTTGCCAACCGTCTAAAAACCAGTCAAATCACCACCACCAACAAAAAAAGCACAGGGAAATTGAATTTTATAATTCAAATAATGCATTTAACCCCTTGAGAGGCGGCGGTATATATTATATACCACTTACGATTAATGAAGTTTTACACCAGAAAATTTTTTTTAAATATTACTTTTTTTAACTTTGGTGGAAAAAAAAGGGCCGTAAAATTGCTTTTACTTTTTTTGAAGTAGAATTTTTCAAAGATTCCGGTGGGAGTTCAACATTACAGGAACACAATCATTTGCCCCTGAAGAATAATGACTTACATATTTCAATAAAAAAGAAAAGAAATAGAATAGTAGTTAGAAAAGAAATCGAACAGTCTTGTCAGAAAACGAGATTCTTCCTCTATTTTCTATGTAAGGAGGTTCAACAATGTATACAACACTGGCTACGTTGACGGATGCCTTATCTGGAACACTAATAAAACGGAAACTTCGCCCATTGTCTTTGTTCTAAGGTATGACTCAAAGCGTTATAAGTAAGCGAACAAACTTAATGCTGGAATCAGGCGTAAATTAACACAGTTGCGCACATTGTGGACGGGGTGATAATTCACATACGCGGTCTTTCAGTGTGGCGCGTATTTTCTAAATCTTCAGTCACGCATATAAATGAATTTTGTTTGCCACATACATTGCAAAATAACGGCGTAGCGAGAGGGCATGCAGACGCACTTGACACCACGAAGTTTTCTTCGCCTTATCAGAGGCACTTTGGTTATTAATCAAGGTGAAAAAACTTTACAATTTTAGTGGTGTCAGTAAGAAAACAGTTAGGTATCTACCTGTAGTTCACACTCCATCCGCTAAGTGGCGCATGACCTTGATTGATGTGACCTCGCTTTTAATCTTGCGGTTACTTCTCCCATTTAAGATAGGACGCTTACTTATATCGCTTTGGTATGACTATGCAACTATTAATAAAGAGAAATCTACATATTCTCAAAAGGGAAGCTTTAACTGTACCCGGTTGGCCGGTTTCGCAGTGGCTCATTACCACAGGGGAAGTTTTCCACCAGTTAATTTTGAATAGAATTTTTTTTTTCCATATTTAAACATTAATGCAGAACTTCAAACATAATTATGGCCAAAACCAGCTATTTATTTTCACTGGTGGGGGGAGTTTACTTCGGCGGTAGTCAGGCCCTGAGTTTCCGCCATGTTGTAAGAACATAAAGAACCTCCTGTCAGAGTCAGTGAAAAAGGCTGTGATACCCACAGACTTCTAATATAAGTAGACTCCAAATCGGCAACCTTTTCTTGTCTCCTACATCTCTGCCCTCCATCACGTGATGGAAGGCAGATTTAGCGCGCCAAACCGGGTTTTCTCCTCGGAATCTCTCTCCAGATTCCCGCCGAAACATCGTCTGTCAGCGTTTGTCTTGAGTTGACCGCACTTTTGCTTTGCCAATAAAGGGATTACCGCCAAAATACGGTACCCTTTTGGCGATGAAAGCAAAAGATGCTGGAGTCAAAACTTTCCCGAAAGAACAATGGAATTGGGAATCTACTTATATTAGAAGTCTGTGGTAATACCCGAGTCATCCTCTACCAGTAAAAACGAATAGAAAATTTTTACCCTATCTGTGAAAGAAATTTCTCAAGAATAAATGGCTAAAAAAAGATGAAAATATCTATTCATAATTTACTGGTGGAAGTTTGCTTGGACAGTAATCAAAACCTGTTGATGCGATATAAAAAATCAGCCGCCATGTTGTGACAACCTCCTCAGTTACTTCGCTCGCAACTGGTAGACTCTACCCTACATGTCTCCTCCTTATTAGGTGCGTTCGTAATTATATAAATACGTAGCACCTATAGTCGTGGTTCAGTCCGTCTGTCTGTCCGTCCGTCCGCATATAATAGAGCAAAAACTACCCAACCGAATGGTCTGAAATTTTAAATATATGATTGTTGTAAAATTTTGGCGAGCCATTTCAAATTTCATGAAAATCGGATGTATAGCTTAATGACAGGAACAGTCAAAAGTTTTCCGTTACATTAAGGGGAATGGGAAAAAATTAATGCAAGTGCATTTTAATGATATTACAGACTATGCACTTATGAATTGCAAATAAATACACATTCAGTACAATATGGGGTGCAAAAAATAATTATAAAACTAGTTATAGTACGAACGCACCTCATTTGCCACGTTTGACGAGCAATTTCCAACTTGTTATTCATAACTTCATTGGTATAAGACGTTAAACTCCCCAGGTTCATAATAATGGCTGATTTTAGCTGCATATTTCACAATATTTTCGCCATGAACTTACAAACATCCAAACCTTTAATTTTATGAAGTTCTTATCAAGTTCTTGGATAATCATCAGTTCTTGGGCTAACTTGATGTCTTCAGCCACCGCCCCCTGAATACTAGGCCCGAGCGCTGGACCAAAAATGGCGGCTGCCGAAGGCGGATTTTTTTCAGCGTGTGTACAGTCCCTTAAATATTCCTACCAATAATTTTTTGAAGTTTTTTCCGCTTCATTTTTCTGAGAATAAACAAGGTAGAGAAATCTTTTATAAAATACTGGTGTCTACATTTAAGGGACCGTACGTATGCTAAAAAAAAAATCCGCCTTCGGCAGTCGTCATTTTTATGTGAGCGCTGAGGCCTAGTATTCAAGGGGCGGTGCTTCAGCCATTCATGATTGACCATCATCTTAACTCTTTATGTCCCAAATTATAAATTCATGAAAATTCTACATTCTTAAGCATTTTTCGTCACTCTTGGAAACTACATTCGAAGGTTTACACAATCATTTAATAAATTTCAGAAGGATTCTGGCAATCAAAATTAATTAATTCAATTTGAATTTATAGGGATTTTGAGCAATATTTATATTTCCACTCAAATCCTTTTTTAAATTATTTTTTTTTTAGTATTTTATAGAATTAGGAAATGTACAAATGTAATGCTGTTACAATAGAAATACAGATATATTTCCGAACTGAACCTTTTCCCTTACAATCTTTTAACGTCAAGAAAGCTGAAATGATACAAATGAAAAAAAAAAAAATGCAATTTAACAAATTACATCGACCATTTGGAAAATGATTTTTCCAAAGACTAAAATTTAAGACACTAGGGGGCTCTGCCCCCTACGAGCTACGCTCGTCAACCCCCGTTCAGACACCGCAAACTCTAACAGCACGATAATTTAATCGGCTTTAAAAAGATTTCGGAAGATAGAATTATAATTTGAATCTGAGAATTATAATCTGACGTAATTTTCACCAAACTTTTCTGTTTCTTTTTAATATTCACGTAAAAATACTTTTGTTAGAAATGAAATATTATGATCATCTTAAAATATCAAATAAATGTCTCGAGCGATTTTTAAATTTAAATTGTTTTGCAATATTATTTTTTGTTCATTTTATATAATGAGTGTAATGTGACGTAAATGTGACGTAAATTCTCCTATTTAAGACTTCTAACGCATGTTTATGAATTTATTATTTTACAATATTCTGTCTCTTTTAAAATTAACGTGTAATTATAATTTTTATGACGTAATTTTCAACGAGTTCCTGCTTTTTATATTTTCTGTTTATAATAGTCATGTGTAAAATAAATTTTTAATTTGAAGTAAACATTATTGTTTGCGCCGTTTATACAACTGGCAATAGTTTAAATTAATAATATTTTCTAAAATTTGTAAAAAATATCCCTCGAAATGCTGAAAATTTGAATTTAAAATTGAAATAAAACCTCAAAAAATGAGTCAAATAAAAAAAATAAATACAATCTGCACACGGGGAACTTATAACGTATAAAATGATCTAAAAATGATTAAATTCTCATGTATAGTTTTTGCTCCAATAAAACTTTTTTAATGGAACGATTTTGTCCAAATTTAGCATTAAATATCTCTTAAAATAATTCTTCGATTTGAAAACTGTCTGAATCAGCGTGTTTATCAAACATTTCTCTATAATACCACCTATTTTCATATGTTTGTATGCAACAGTTTTTTTAATATTAACGATGAAAGGCCATGCTTATGCATTCAAATTGGATGTGGATCTACCCGGAATATCTACGCAGATTTTCATTGGTCCATTTCCAAATCAAAACTTTTTTTTATATATAGAAGGATAAAAAATCACACGGAATTGATCCTACATTACGTTCGCCATGAATTAAACAATAATAGTGTTATGACACGTAAAAATTCCAAGCGACAGAAATCGCCTGCAACTTGTACGTATTATCCACCTGAAACTTATGTATTATCCAAGCATTTCATTGGCTGTTCGGGAAAAGGCTTTTCCGTCGTCAGATTTCCAAGAAATCTGACGGCCCATTTAAATAAAATTTCATTCTTAAACTTCTAAACATCCCACACTATTACTTTTTACACCGTCGTTTAGAGAAAAAAATGTACTTCTTTTAAATGCAATTTGTTTGAAAGCTGTATCTCAATTTGTTTCTGAGTTATTAATTTTTTTGTAGTTTTTATTACTTTTTTGTTATAGTGGCAACAGAAGGTATCCATCTCTGTTGGAAAGTAAAGAGAAACACATATTACTGTATAAACCAATCACAAAACGAATAAAATGATGATTAAACCAATAAAAACCTTCAGATATGCTTTTGATTTCCTACCTTGACGAGGACAATAACCATTTTTCCAAATGATTAAAAAGAGAGAAAAAGCAATTTAACAAATTACAACGACCATTTGGAAAATGATTTTTTCAAAGACTAAAATTTAAGACATAAAAAGTCGCACGGAGTTGATCATACATTACGTACGCTATGAATTAAACATTAATAGTGTTATTACACGTAAAAATTCCAAGCGACAAAAATCGCCTGCGACCCGTCAGATTTCCTGAAACTTACGTATTATCCACCTGAAACTTACGTATTATCCAAGCATTTCATCGGCTGTTCGGGAAAAGGTTTTTCCATCGTCAGATTTCCAAGAAATCTGACGGCCACTTTTAAATGAAATTTATTTCTTAAACTTCTAAACATCCCACACTATTACTTTTTATATGGTCATATAGAGAAAAAAGGTACTTGTAAATGCAATTTGCTTGAAAGCTGTATCTCAATTTGTTTCTGAGTTATTAATTTTTTTTTTAGTTTTTATTACTTTTTTGTCATAGTGGCAACAGAAGTATCCATCTCTGTTGAAAGTAAAGGGAAAATACATATTACTGTATAGACCAATCAGAAAACGAATAAAATGCGGATTCAACCAATAAAACCCTTCAGATATGTTTTTGATTTCCTATCCTGACAGAGGACAGTAACCATTTTTCCAAATGCTTAAAAATCCTTTAAGAAATATTTTTGTTGCAACCAATACAGCTTTTGGAACAAGATAAAAGTAAAGTATCGATGACTCATTCTAAACTGTATTACTACTAATCGATGTATTAAATTACTTTTATAACAAGTTATTTTAATGGTACTTTAAAGTACTGTCTGGGCATAAAGGGTTAATGAACAATGTCCTGCAAAAACTCTTCACAGGGTTCTTCAGGTTGCTCGTGTTCTGCATCTTCTTCGAGTTCTGCTACTTTCTCTAGTACGAGACCTTACCCGGAGTCTGATTCAGATGTGTCATAATCAGAGGTGGGGAAATACCCCCCTTTTATTCGCCACTGGCGGGTGAATTTTCTGACATGGCGAGTGAATTTTTAAGGCCTTACTCAAATCCAAAAGGGAACTTTATGACACAAGTTTTAATTTATTTTCGTTCGGAAATCCCTGAAACCCAGCAGATGTTTTTGTTCATAAATTATGTAATCGAACTGTTTTTTTTCCGTTTTTTTTTCAAACGCAATAGATCTTTCAGAAAATAGAGTCAAAGATGAACCGATTCGAGAGATGACCGAATTTGAACCGAATTTCCGTGCGTTCCTAGTCAGGCCTCCCAATTTTATATCTTTCCGTTAAAAAATAAATTCCTAAATGGGTCAAAACTGTGAGATGAAATCTCACAGTGTTTAAATTATGTTACTTTTTTATTTCTTTTGCCTTATACATCGATGTTCTTTAAACTTAAATCCATATTTATTTTTGCGCGGGCGATTTCGCTTCACCGCACATCGGCAAGTTCGCTGACGTTCGGCTGCCCCTGGTATGGGATGCTTCTCCTTTGAACTTTGTACGATTGTGATGACGTCATCGGAGCAAGTCTCTCACGGCATATGCATTGAATGGATGATTGATCTTTCGGAGGTGTGTCTATTCGCCGTGCGGTGAGCAAATTAAAACAAAGCTTTTTTAAATGTTTTCTTTTGGATTTGTTTATTAAGACATTACCTAATATTTTAAATTCTCTAATAGATTTAAATCTTTTCTTTCAGTAACTTTTGAAATCCCCGTATTCTTACTATAAATTAAAAATTCCGTTAATTTTAAATCAGAATCTGTTTTGTTGGAGAGCTGTCATGACTTAGTTTTGGTTTTAAAAAGATCGTGGGCTCCGGCTCCGGTCTGCCGACGCCAATGAATGTGGAATCCGGTAAAGAGCTTTTGCGTAAACGATGTCTGCGATTTTTAACAACTCCTGTTAAATTATTTCTTAATAATTTCTTGATTCATGCTGCACTTTTAAACTAACTAAATAACTTGAATTAATTTATGAACGGTGACCAACGGGAGCCTTATCTTCTCTTCTCAAGATGAAATAAAAGATTAATTGATGCTTACAAGTCTCCTCTTCATTTATTTTACAGACTACACGATCCAAGTAAGAAGTTTCATTTATTTCTATTTTTTTACAATTGCTGACCTCAAAGAACAGAGGGTTTTATTGCAAACATTACACAACGCATGTTACTAAAAAGAACTTCAAATTTAAATTTACCTTTCAAATTAACGGCCCATATTATGGATTATAATATATTACAAAAATATTTCCATCACATTTGGTGCCGCAAAAACGGTGGTTCTGAAGAAAATTTAAATTGATGTAAAGAAAATCGTAATATTTTAGAACTTTTGTTCTCAGAATAACTTTTGAAAAATTTTTTGATGTGTTCAATAGTATTCAAGATTTGTTCTTTTAATAAATTTTTAAGAAATATGGAATATTTTATGCAAGAATTTTTACATAACTACATATGACAATTTTTTTTTAGTATCGGAAGTTTCTGTTCTCAAAAAATTTCTTGCATAGATTTTTTCTGCTTTGAAGAATTAAATTTTATGATTCTAGAATGAATTTTGTTCTGCTCCATCTTGAAGAATATAATATATTTTACTAAGTTTCCCATATTTTTTTAAACAATTATTTAAATTAAGATCAATTTCCTATTGAAGAATAGCCATATTTTTAATGATGCATAATTATTATTCCATTTAAATAGTTTTATTTGAAAGAATTTCATCTACACATTCTTTTATTTGTAATGAATTATTAGAGAACATAATTTTTTTTAAAGAATGGTTATTTGATATATATTTTTTTGAAATGAATTATATATTGTTCTTAGAAAAATTCTAATGAATTTGAAATAATAAAATTGTTCTCAAGAACATATTTCATATCTTAAGAGGCTATGACTTTGGGTTTTTAAATTAAATTTTTTTTATGGCACTATTAAATTGCAACAAATTTGCAAATTTTTTATATATTTATAAGAAGCATTATTTTTGAAATCATGATTATTGGTACTGAGAAATTTTATTCTAATGCCATACTTATTCTGAAGCTGAAATTCTTCACAGAAGTTATTAGTTGCAAATATCCTATATAACATTCTTAGAGATTTCTATGCTTCTGTTCTACAAATTTCAAATCAAGATATTTTGTTTAACAATAATTTGAATACAAGAATTTGTTCATAGATTTATTCCTATGCCATCTGGACTGTGATGTTCTATTATAATCATACAGTTTGGCTTAGTGCAAAGATAATCTGCAATTTACAAATTAAGAATGTATGCATTTAAGAATATTTTCACATTTATTATACAACTGTTCTCATGTTGTTTCTAAAAGCACTCTCAGCTGACAAAGTTTTACATTTGAAAAATTCTTGTTGTTTTTTTTTGTTTTAATATATTCTTATGGCAAGTTATAATTGAGACCTTTCCACTTCATCGTATATGCAGACTATGACAGTTTTCAACAGAAAAGATTCTCATGTTGCTCTCAGAAAAAGAATGAAAGCAGCATTATTTTTTTTACTCTTGAGAAGAAGTAGGCATGGGGCTACTTCATTCCTGTTACAGTTATATTCTTGAAATTATTTTACATCATCTACTTAAAAAGTCTTATGGTTTTATACAGCTTTAAAATAAGTTCTCATATTGTCAGTATTTCTCTGCAATACTTTTAACTGTGTGTCACTGCTGTTTTGCATATTTAAAGACTGTCTCTCTACATATGCTGCTCTAAGAGTTCTCTTCCAACCTGTTAAAAAATATACTCACCTGCAAAAAAAAACTTTGCTTCATTTTCAAGTTTCTTACCTGATGAAGTTGGCCATTCACTGATGAGTTGTATCCATTTGTGCTGACCTCTTCTCTAGTATTTTCCTTGTTTTACGGTAGAAGATAAATATATTAATACTTACCAGCTTAACTCACTATTTTATAACAATAACTTTTAAATTTATGCTTCATTTTCAACGCTGAAGTGATTATTGAAAGGGGTCATGTCATGTTTGAGTCATTTATCCTTACAATGTCTGATTCAATTCAATATCTTCGATGTTTGTCTTTAAAGCTAAAATAAGATTTACAAATAATCTCAGATGTTTTCTCAAGTAACAACTGTCACAAGACCTGATTATGGAAGTTTTGTTGGTTTGCCTTTTCTCTTGTGAGACGTAAATTATCCTTACTAAGTGGATTGGTTGACTTGTCTGCTCCTATAAGTCAGTGTTGCTATTTTTTTTTTTTTTTTGCTAAATCAAGAAGATTTATGAAATATTATAAAATTAGTTACTTTCAATATTGATTCTGTACGTGTGTTCCTACATATACCTGCAAGAGTTGTATTTTGATTCAGGAATTCTCAAGATCAATTTATTTTCTGTCTAAATTCCCCATATTTCAAAAATTTTATTGTGCCTTTGTTTTCATTTGTGAATATACCCAAAGTCTCTAAATTTTTATGTTGTCATATGCCTCATATTTTTACACAAGTAATTGATTGAATGAATTCAGAAGATTTTATTATTATTAATGAAGAAATTAAAATTTTTTAAGCATCAAATCAATTCCTATACAAGATTACATGAAAAGAAAAGCACAGTTCTTAGTAACTATTTAACAGCGCCTTTTGATATAGAAGTGTTCCTTAGTGAATCTTCAAAATTACTAAGAAATTTAAAGAAAAAGTGCTTATTGATATCACCTACCTACTTATGTCTCTTTTTTTTTCTCAAGATGTGTGTGTGAATATATCATCAATTCTCATGAAATACAACATCATTTTCTCTTCATCAGTGCTCTATAATTCGTCCTTTTAGTGTGTCCGAAAATAGTGATTACTGAAAGTTAATGATTAGCTTCAGTAAAACACTTAATTCATTTTAGACATGTCTCTTATATATATATTGTTGCAACTACCTTAACTATCTGTGTTTTACATGTGAGTGGTCATTTAGTGCACGATTTGGCTACTTGTTTATATGGAATACAGCTGGTTGTTTGAACACAGATGTTGTCGCCCAAAAAAAAAAAAAAAAGTTCTCGTCCAATGTTCCTGTAAAATGTCTATTCAACTGTTAAGTTGATGTTGCCTTTTTGTGTATGTCATCTAGAGATATGCACCTGTTTCTACATGGTAAACACTATGTTTACACCTTTGCAACAATACACATAACTGATGTCTTTTTTGTGTACCAAAACTTTCAGCGTGTTTTTTAACATTCTGATAACATTTATTTATTTTATTTTTCATGCAAACTTTAAATTGTGTTTATAACACTAAAGAATCAAGGATCTGTAAAGAAGGACATTGTTGTTTTTGCAGTTATGGGATGGTATATTGTGCTATTTAGTGTATATAGTTATTTTTCTTTTTGCACAAGGTGTCAGGAGCCTTGTTTATGGAGATCCAAGCCACCTGAAATCTTGAGTAAAACATGAGTAGTCACAGTGTATATTGTTCTATGATTGTGGATAATAGTATATTTTTTACATATTTCTCTTGATTTTTCTGCATGAAATATTTTATGTAAATGATTTATAATATTTATATTATGGTACACTTAAAAATTTAAATTTCCCATGATAGTGTCAATTTTTTTAAATCTTTCATTGTATATGAAAGGATTTATTTTTTTCTGGGGATCCCCACCCACTCAACCAAGTACCTACTTATTATTAAAACCATGGTTTATTTGTTTGTCTATAAGTTTATGAGTTTATCTTTATACATATTTAAAATTGTATTAAGTTGATGTCTCATATTTTAAAGAGTAGTATATACTTTGAAAATTTTTGATGAGTAAATAATACAAAAAGTATTGGTGTTTATTGATATATTGCTTTTATAATCTAATGAAAGTAGTAAAAGTATATGTTTCAGCAGTAAAACACTTAATTCATTTTAGACATGTCTCTTATATATATATTGTTGCAACTACCTTAACTATCTGTGTTTTACATGTGAGTGGTCATTTAGTGCACGATTTGGCTACTTGTTTATATGGAATACAGCTGGTTGTTTGAAGTCAAAATATTTAGTACTAAATTGAATAAAAAAAAGAAAATGATGGATATCGTATTATGAAAATTTTACTAAAGAAAGTGATATGCATGGCCAGTTTATATTTAGAGTAACTGCAAATAAATGCTCTATTTTATGAGTTATAAGTCCTAGGCTGTGATCAAATACTAAAGTTATTTTGATCTTTGTTGCTTGTAAAATGCAACTTCTCTTATCTTATATCAATTTAATTAAATGTTTGATAATGAGCTCATTTTATATTTTAGATATGCTAATTTTGATTTTGTTTAGCATTTTTACTTAAGATTTTACATATGCTAATTCTTATTTTCATTCATATTTTAAGCATTTGTACTTAAGTATTTGTGAAGATAAGTTTATTACATCATACTGCAATTGCCATAAATAGAAAGATTTGGCATTTTTTATGTATACTTTTTGACTATGTATACTTTTGATGTAATTTCTTTTTCTTCTCTCTTCCCTTTTGGTCACCACTAATTTTATTTGTAGCAGTTTAAACTTTTGGCTTTATTTTAATATTTTAACTTTGATTTTTTTTCTCTGTCTTTGGCATTTAAAATTTTGTCATCCCGTTTCTGTAAAAGGTTTTTATTTCATTTTACCTTTTACATCACTTGCTCTGCCAAAATTTTACTCGGTAAATGGGGGTATTGTGAGATGAAATCTCACAGTGTTTAAATTATGTTACTTTTTTATTTCTTTTGCCTTATACATCGATGTTCTTTAGACTTAAATCCATATTTATTTTTGCGCGGGCGATTTCGCTTCACCGCACATCGGCAAGTTCGCTGACGTTCGGCTGCCCCTGGTATGGGATGCTTCTCCTTTGAACTTTGTACGATTGTGATGACGTCATCGGAGCAAGTCTCTCACGGCATATGCATTGAATGGATGATTGATCTTTCGGAGGTGTGTCTATTCGCCGTGCGGTGAGCAAATTAAAACAAAGCTTTTTAAATGTTTTCTTTTGGATTTGTTTATTAAGACATTACCTAATATTTTAAATTCTCTAATAGATTTAAATCTTTTCTTTCAGTAACTTTTGAAATCCCCGTATTCTTACTATAAATTAAAAATTCCGTTAATTTTAAATCAGAATCTGTTTTGTTGGAGAGCTGTCATGACTTAGTTTTGGTTTTAAAAAGATCGTGGGCTCCGGCTCCGGTCTGCCGACGCCAATGAATGTGGAATCCGGTAAAGAGCTTTTGCGTAAACGATGTCTGCGATTTTTAACAACTCCTGTTAAATTATTTCTTAATAATTTCTTGATTCATGCTGCACTTTTAAACTAACTAAATAACTTGAATTAATTTATGAACGGTGACCAACGGGAGCCTTATCTTCTCTTCTCAAGATGAAATAAAAGATTAATTGATGCTTACAAGTCTCCTCTTCATTTATTTTACAGACTACACGATCCAAGTAAGAAGTTTCATTTATTTCTATTTTTTTACAATTGCTGACCTCAAAGAACAGAGGGTTTTATTGCAAACATTACACAACGCATGTTACTAAAAAGAACTTCAAATTTAAATTTACCTTTCAAATTAACGGCCCATATTATGGATTATAATATATTACAAAAATATTTCCATCACAAAAACATTTTGCGCTTGTTGAGCAGAGCAGTTGAGAACAGTCTTAAATAGTCTTTTCTCCCACAATCTTTTAACGTCAAGAAAGCTGAAATGATGCAAATGAAAAAAAAAATCCTTTAAGAAATATTTTTGCTGCAACCAATACTGCTTTTGGAACAAGATAAAAGTAAAGTATCGATGACTCATTCTGACAAAAATTTTGTGGGCGCTCTATCTCAAGAACTAATGCACGGAATTTCACAAAACTTTAGATTCAGTTAGACTTTTATATAAACTGGTCCTGATTAATTTCTGAAAATCACCCAACAGGTGGCACTGCTATGCGGCATTTTTCACGATTTCTGTAATAGCTATATTTGAAGAACTACTGCACGGATTTTCATCAAACTTCAAATTCAGTTGGCCCCTAATATAAATTAGTGCTGTTTAATTTTTGGTCTAAATTGCCCAACAGGTGGCGCTGCTGCGCTGTATTTTTCGCGATTTCCGCAAGAGCTGTATCTCAAGAACTAATGCATGAATTTTCATCAAGCTTCAGATTTAGTTACTTCCTCCTACAAATTGGTCCTAATTAGTTTTTGATGTAAATCGCCCAACAGGTGGCGCTGCTATGCCGAATTTTTTACAATTTCCGCAATAGCTCTGTCTAAAAAACTAATGCACGGACTTTCATCAAATTCGAGTTAAAAGTTGTCAAAGTTGTTGATAATTAGATTTTAATGTAAATCATCTAACCAGTGGTGCTTATATGCTGCATTTTTAACAGTATTAACATCTATGAGATAGAAGAAAGTTTTGAGATTGCCACATCCGACTAGTTTTTATTGGATCTGGAACTTCCAAAAGCGCCAAACAACATATTTTATAAAAAGTGGCAAAGATGTCCTGTTCCTGTATGGCAAAGTTCTCTCGATTGACGTTACTTTTCCATTTAAAATGCCAGTATTTCTATACAGCAAGTTCTGGTGTATAAAATCGCGATTGCAAAAGATAACATTTTTCAAACATTTTACAAAAAATTTCGTCCATTTCATATAAAATAGAAAAGAAAGATAGAATAAAATGTTTTGATAAAAAAAAAAACTGCTACCATAAACAAAATCCTTATTTTATTTCAACGCCAAAGCATCGCTTCTACAACACGCCTAAAAGATGAATGTATAGCAAATTAACACCTTGTAATATTGCTATAATTTCAATTGCTAAAAGGTGTAAATTAGCACTTTAAAACCTGTAAAAATCCGTTTATTTTGACTGTTTACATTTTCAACTCTCCCGAGTCATTTTCAAAACTTCAATAATTTAAGTTTCCATGGTTGGTCATAAAACAAGTTGTCCTGTGGTGCAAAGTTCTTCCGGTTGATGGTACTTTTTCTTTTAAATTACCAGCCTTTCTATATAGAAAATGTCAGTGTATAAAATCGCGATCACAAAATTACTGATACAATTACATACAGCGATGTTTTTAACATGTTAATTGCCGATGACGCGAAATCGCGGGATGCGAGTTCTCACCAAACGACCGATCCGTCGCTATCAAGTTTCTAAGCGGAATATTATAGCTACCACAGCGAAGAGGCGCTTAATATTTGTATTGCCACTAGGGATGGGATCGACTTTCTTGGAGTGGGGATGGCTAATTCCAATTTTCAGCATGGCAATGAGCGTGTTAATAGAGATACAGCTATTCAAACGGGGAAAATGAAGCAGAGATACCAAACTCTGATGAATTTAAAAAATTCATCTTTCGAAATTTCAAATATGAACTGCAATTTTTTAATATAAAGAAAAACACTGAATATTTTATACACTATAATTTTCTTTATAGAAATATAGTTATGCAAATGTTCAAAAGTACAGTAGAACCCCGCTAATCCGAACTAATTGGGACCGGTGCCTGTTTGGATTACAAGCAATTCAGATTACCCGAAATTCCGATAAAAATAGAAAAGAAAATGGTGCATGCTATATAAATGTAAGTTATAAGAAGTCAGTAGTACAGTATACATCCTCTAATCCGGTATCCTAAGGTCCGGCATACTGGAGAATCCGGCACGACTTCCCGAAAAAAGTAGTATCCTTGTTTAATCGTATAATCACTCCTGATGTTTATAATAATCCAAGGAACTTCATAATGAGGAATTACATTACAAATATTAAAAACGGTTCAAAATCACGAATCTATAAATAGCTCAATCACCACGTCGACGAGGGAGGAAGAAAAAACATTTCTGTAGACAATTTGCGAATTAAACTATTGAAAGGAAAAATAAATTTTTATCATATAAATTAAATACTTTTTGCATTTTAGAAAAGAATTTTGTAGCGACTGGCAAACAAACTTATATTCGAGATTTTTTTTAAGATGGCCTCTATGAGTAGGCCTAAAGTACACTTTTTTATTTTATGTTCGTGTACTGTATCTTATACTGTTACATTATTGAGTATTTTTTTTATTCTATTCAAGCTGTTTAAAGAATAAAAAACATACTTTACTGCCATTTTTTTTGTATAATTCTAACTTCTACGCGTTTTCCCCTACATTTATCCTATAATTCGGAAAATTTCGCAAGTTAATCTCTTCAGTTAATTAGAATTATACTGTTCATAGTACTGTTCAAGGATAATTTTCCAAAATAAAATCGGTTCGGATTAACCGGAATTTTGGATTAGCGGGGTTCTACTGTAAATGGAAAAGCAAGAACTTGCATGAACCCTAAACAATGTAAGAATTCTTCCTTCAGAGTTTCTAATATAATTTCCAAAAGGCACAGTCGGGTAAGCATTGACAACGTTCTTTTAACCTCTTCAGTTTCGAAGCTAAAATAATAATACAAATGCTTATCATTGGGTTTTTTTTTTCAAACAAAATGACATCGTAAATGACAGAAAAAAAATATCTTTTCTGAAATTGATCCTTTAGGCGCTTAGTCATTTAGGTTCGAAAATAGGGATCTAAAACTACAAACCCCCTTAAAACATCAATTTAATAACCCTTAACCTAAATTAACGCAATCATAAATTTAAGAGCTTTAAACAAGTTTTGAATCTACAAATCCTCAAAATTGAAAAAGATTTAAGTTAAATACTTATGAATATTTCTCACTTTCTTGGTCATCTTTTGGGCATTTTCAGGCATTTTTCAAACTCAGATGAAGATAATAACATTTATTTTATGTGGGAATCAGCTTAGATGCTGCCATTTATTCGTTTGCTTTGAACGCAAAAAACAGTCAGCTATTAAGAAGTGATGTGAAAATGTAAAAAAATCGGACTTTTTTGTTTTTATAAGGAAAAGAACAGAGGTTCCGTTTGGGGACCCAGGGGCCGAAGAGGTTAAGCTCTTCAAGGGCGGTGGTTCCTTTTTGACCACCTAATTTTAATCCCTAAATGAGACATTGATACCAGAATTAGATTTAAAATTTTTCGTTTTATTAAGTACGTGGAGAAGAGCGGACATGTTGGCAAAATCAGTTATTATAAGAGATCTTTATGACAAAGTTCTACGCATTCCTGCACCAACCTCTATTTTAAAACGTCATTTCAAAGCACTTCTACATGATCAATGGCAGATTTATTGGCAAAATTAGGACAAGGGAAGAAATACTTATGCGATATTAAACAAAGTTGATGATTTATTTCTGTGTGCATCCCAGGTGATATGTTATTTTCTTTCTTCAGATGGAGCATTTCCACAGTATCTGTTTAAAATAGGAAAGCGCCCAAATAACAGGTGCAACTGCGGTGATGTAGGAAGTATACAACATTATTTGTTTGGATTTTGCTCGTTAATCCTTTGTACGTTTAAATTTTACAGGAATTGTACACTGAGATGGAACATTCGAAACGTTCTTCTCACCCGTTCAAACTATAGAAAATTGTGTGCTATATACAACGCACTTAATAGGGAATACTCATTTATTGGGTATAAATTTTGACAATCTTTACTTTTGTAACTATTTGTTTCTATCATACTATAAATACTTATCAGTGCTTTGCTACCGACATTACGTGGTTTTCTGTCACTGCATCAAAATCAATCACAACATTGTGCCTTGTATAGTAACTGTGCTTTGTTTGAAATATCTTTTAACGGTGATTGTTGTGAAATGACTGTTTTCCTTAGAAATATTGCCTGAAGATGGCAGCACCAAAACTGATTTAGACTATATTTACAGTTTGCAGATCTTTCAATTTTTAGTTTATTTATTTCTTATATATTTCTTTATATCTTTTGTATATGCGTGTAAATTGTATCATTAATGTTTCTTAATTTTTGTTTTCAGTGTAGATTTAATAATTATTAATATTCTGTTAAATTATTCCTTGATATGTGATAATTGTGTATTATTTAAGATATTATTTTGATTCTTGCCGGTAGATGGCCTGGCGAGCCCAGGAATCATGTTTTAGAAATGTAGGTGTTCTTTTTTTCTGCTAGCTCGCAGAATGTAGTATAGTAAGATGGCTGTTCGGAGAAGTTTGTTTAGAGAATGTAGACAGTTAAAAAATGTGAATGTGAAAATATACATGGGGCGAAGTCATGTGTAAGTCCCCTCAGTTAAATAGTAAATACAAAATGTTTGAATATGTGATCGTTTGTGCATTTATTTGTGACTGTTCGTGTTTATTTCTTCTGAAGTACGAGGCCGGCTACCCACGTAAGACGTAAGTACTATTTTCATTGTCTGATTAATTTTCTTTATGTACAAGTGGAAGAAGTGATGGAATATTTAAAGTGATATAAAATAGAGAGTTGGCCCATTTTCCCTCAATATAAAACTGGTAGTTTTATCTAGTTTAAATAAAATGTTTAGAACAGTAGCCTTAGCATAATTTTAAGTTTCGTTTTTCGCTATTGTTCTATTATTAGTGGCGCCCGATTACAGGGACTGGGTTATTCTATTATTGTTCTTAAGTGTTCTTAGGCTCTCTGTGTATTTTTAAGGTACTTTATTTACTGAATTTATTTGTTTATTTGAGATATTTTTTATAAAAGATTTTTTGAAGAGTATTATTTTTTGTATTATTATTATGGAAGCTTTAAAACTCAAAAGAACCGGCGTTCGCTCATCTTTCACACGCACAGCAAATATTCTGAAAACAGAACTTGTAAAGGATGATTGTGACGTAAATTTAATTAAAGATAAATATGCAAAATTACAAAACATACAAGCGGAATTAAATGATTTAGATAATAGAATTTTAGATTTGATAACCGCTGATGGGACGGCCGCGGGACAAATTGTTTCCAATGAAATAGAAAACAGAGAAGTTTATTCGGATGATTTCATCACGCTGACTCGTCAGTTTAATGAAAAATTTATAATTACAGAGGCGAGGCCAGACGGTGAGTTCAGCGTTACGGGCAATAAGATGAAGTCGTATAAGCTTCCGAAAATAGAATTAAAGAAATTCGACGGAGAATTAATTAATTGGCTGCCGTTCTGGTCCCAGTTTCAAAAAATTCACGAAGACCCAGATTTGCATGACAGTGATAAATTTTCCTATTTAGTACAAAGTATGAAAATAGGGTCACGCGCTAAGGAATTTATCGATAGTTACCCGATTACTTCTGATAATTATAAAAATGCAGTTGCGGCGCTGACAGAACGTTTTGGGAAGCCCGATTTATTGATCGAAGTTTATGTAAGGGAGTTGATTAAATTAATTATTTCGAATGTAAAAGCTGACAATAGAAATAAATTACCCCTTGATAAGCTGTACGATAAAATTGAAGCCCAGTTGAGGGCTCTAGATTCATTAGGCCTAAAATCGAGTGAAAACACATCGTGGTTATATCCGATGGTTGAGTCTAGCCTAACAGAGGATGTCCTGAAAGCTTGGCAGAGAAGTCCATTTTTCATTCAACCCGAGGGAACAGATCTCTCTCGCCTCAATAATTTAATGAAATTCTTAAAAGCGGAAGTTGAGGGTGAAGAGCGATTAAAACTAGCACGCAGCGGTTTTGAAAATAACAATCGTAGGGAAATATATCATGAAAAAGTAAGAGGTGAGGTAAGGGATAAATTTAAAAAACCTAATATTCCTACGGCATCAAATTTCCTAACGATCAAAGAGCGTTCGTGCATTTTTTGTGATAAAAACCATGAGAGCAAAAATTGTTACGAAGCCCGTTTATTAACTTTAGAGGAAAAAATCGCTAAAGTTAAAGAGAAGAGGTGTTGTCTAAAATGTTTAGAACCTAATCATGTTGCCAAATTTTGTAAGCAATTTGTACGTTGCTATTTGTGTGCCAGACCTCATTTGATTTTACTTTGCCCAGAAATGCATAAAAAAGGGGAACCACCGAAGGAAAAGGCGGTAACAGAGCATGCACAAATGACCGCTGCCAGGCAAACTTGCACCGCGGAAGTAGCATTAATGACTTTGCAAGTAAAAGTCGCGGGTGCGAATAAAGTGAAAAAAGTCAGAGTACTTCTAGATTGCGGTTCGCAAAAGTCATATATTTTAGAGTCTTTGGCAGTCGAGTTGGGTTTACCAATTGTTTCTAAAGAAAGCATAGCTCATACTTTATTCGGGGGTGCTAGAACTGCTCCGAAATTGCATAACAAATATCGGGTAAAATTATGTTCAGTAAATCAAAAGAAATATCCAGATTTAGAGTTTGATTTTTTGGACCAAGACGTAATCTGTGGTGACATTCCGCGTTTACCTAGAGGACCAATTTTAAGGGAATTGAAACGTAATAAAATTTGGTTATCTGATATGGGTGCAGATCATCCTAAAATTGAGATGCTTATAGGTAGTGATATATATGGGAAAATTCTCACGGGTCTAGTTAAGCAATTAAAAGGAGGATTGACCGCAGTTTGTACAAAGTTGGGTTGGGCCGTTTGTGGTGCATTGGATGATTTTTCTCCTCCTAAAGAGCAAGGGGCTACAACTTTGTGTACGAATTTGGCTATCAGAGATTTGAAAGTTTCCGATCTTTGGGATTTAGAAACAATCGGAATATTAGATACGCCACAAAATTTGACTAAGGCTGCGGAAGAAGAAATGGCCCGGGAACAATTCTTAGATTCTCTTTCTCGAAACGAAAAGGGTCGTTACTGTGTAGGTTTACCATGGTTGGGAACCAATGTAGCGTTACCATCAAATCGTCATGTGGCCGAAAAGAGGCTTTTCAGTGTTTCCCGAAAACTTAAATCTTTGAATAAATTTGAGGAATATAATAGGGTTTTTGACGAATGGATGGAAGAGGGTGTAATTGAGGTAGTACCAGAGGCAGAACTAGATAGGAAAGGGCATTATCTTCCCCACCACCCAGTGTTTAAACCAGATAGTGCCACAACTAAGATAAGACCTGTTTTCGATGCGTCATGCAAAGTGGGTAGAGCTCCCTCTCTCAATGACTGTTTATTTAAGGGACCAAATTTAATTGAAGAAATTCCTGCGATTTTGTTGAGATTTAGGGAAAAATGCATTGGGGTAACTTCCGATGTTAGACGTGCATTTTTGCAAATAGAATTAAGAAAAGAAGATAGGGATTTTTTGAGATTTTTATGGTGGGAGAGAGAAAATGTTATAAAAGTACTCCGCCATACTAGGGTAGTTTTTGGGGTTACCTCCAGCCCATTTTTATTAGGAGCGGTTATAAGACACCATTTGTCACAGGTGCCACCCGAAAAGAGGTTTTTGGCTCAGAAACTAGATAAATCTTTATACATAGATAATTGCGTAACATCCGTTGATAATCAGCAAGAACTCGAAGGCTTTATAAAATATTCTACTCAGGTTCTCGCCGAAGCGAAGATGGAGCTACGCATGTGGACCTATAATTCAGTAGGGACAGATATCGGTGCAATGTCACATGTTTTGGGTACAGAATCCGTGTTAGAGGATCCGGTATCAGTTTTAGGAATTATGTGGGACAGGAACGAAGATAACCTGCGTATTAGTATTAAGACTTCACCGATTTCAGAGAATTTGTCAAAAAGAGAGATTTTGTCCCTAACGCAGACTATTTTTGACCCATTAGGTTTCCTGACACCTGTTTTGTTGTCTGCAAAGTTATTGCTTCAGGAAATTTGGACTATAAAAGTAGATTGGGATATCCCTTTACCTGAAGAAATTAAAGTTAAATTCTTAAAGTGGTATAATAATTTGGGTATACTCGCGGATTTGAAATTGCCGCGGCGCATAGGTTTTGGAGATAGGAGTTCCTGGTCACTCCATGTTTTTTGTGACGCAAGCCAACACGCCTATGCGACCGTTATTTTTTTGAGATGTGAACATAAAGGGGAAATAGTCGTAAGTTTAGTTACGGCTAAAGCGAGAGTCGCACCATTAAAAAAGGTTACAATCCCGAGACTCGAACTTATGGCGTGTGTTTTAGGGGTGCGTCTTTCTAAATATGCTACAGAAGCTTTTTCTCTACAGGACTGCCCAAAATATTTTTGGACCGATTCCACCACCGCGTTATCCTGGATTAAAAGAAATGATAGTTGGGGAACTTTCGTGGGCAATCGGGTGAAGGAAATTTGCGCTGTCACAGAAGTGAATCAGTGGTCTTACGTTCCGAGCCAATTTAATCCGGCAGATTTGCCTTCTCGCGGCTGCTCCCCTCGTCGGTTTAGGGAATGTAAATGGTGGTATGGGCCAAACTGGCTAAAAGAGCACAAAGACAACTGGCCAAAGCTAGAAATAGAGCCAGATGAGACTTTAGTTTTTTCTGAACGCAAGAAAGGGGTAAATGTAAATTTAAGTTTAAATATTATAAAGGATCCTAAAGAAATTAAATGGTATGAGAGATTCTCTAAATTTTCAAAGATGATAAGGGTTTTAAGTTGGGTAAAAAGGTTTATCAGTAATTCTTTAAAACGTAACATTAATAAAGAACCATTTCTATCTGCTTATGAAATTCAAGAAGCTAAAAACACACTTCTTTCACTTGTACAGACGGAGAGTTTCTCAGAGACTGGAGATTCAGTTCATGGTCTCCTGACGGAGAGAGATCAGAGGGGCCTACTTAGAGTAAAGACAAAACTTATAGAACGTGATGATCATTACGCTTTTAGATATCCTGTTTTGCTACCTTCCAAACATTATATTGTCCACTGTCTAATACGAGATTATCACTTGAAAAATTCTCATGCTGGTATTCAGACTCTTATGGTCATATTACGTGAAGAGTTTTGGATCATAGCCGCTAGACGAACTATTAGATCAGTAATAAAGAAATGCGTACCATGTCAAAGATTTACAGTAAAGCCGCCAACTACTGCACCCATCCAATTGCCATTGGACAGGGTTCGTGATGCCTTTAGTTTTGAAATAACAGGAATCGATTTATGTGGCCCCCTGATTCTCAGAAATAAAGTAAAAGCGTGGGTAGTTCTTTTTACGTGTGCTGTGTACCGATGTGTACATCTAGAACTTGTCACTTCTATAAGCACAGAGTACTTCATACAAGCTCTTCGTCGATTCATTGCCCGGAGAGGCCGTCCTTCTGTTGTGTACACGGACAACGGCACCAATTTTGTAGGAACGTCCACGGCATTGAAGAAAATTGACTGGGAGAAGGTAGTCTCTCATGAAACTTTAAATCCCATAAAATGGAAATTTATTCCGCCTACTGCCGCATGGTGGGGCGGATGGTGGGAGCGACTAATCCGCACCACCAAAAATCTACTTGTCAGAGTGCTAGGGCAAGCCTCAGTAAATTATGAGGAACTGCTTACAATTATTTGTGACGTCGAAGACGTTATCAACTGTAGACCACTCACTTACGTTTCAAACGATACGGAAGATCTTGCACCATTGACTCCGTCGATGTTTTTACGCGATCTTCGAACATCAGGTGTAGTGGATTTGGACTTGGTCGATAACAACAAACTGTTTGTTCGCCAACGTCGATGTCAAGAGCTTCGTGAACAATTTCGGATGAGGTTTCGCCAAGAATATCTTAGCCAATTGGCACAAAAACATGGTCAAAAGGACTGTGATATCCACGAAGGTGACATTGTGCTTATCGGTTCAGAAAACACCAAGCGCATCAACTGGCCAATCGCTCGAGTACAAGAACTGTGTACGGGTCGAGACGGACGGGTAAGAGTAGTTAAAGTAAAGACAAAAAATGGCACATTAGTGCGGCCTGTGCGCAAGCTTTATCCTTTAGAAGTGTGCTCCTGTACTAAAGATACAGCAATTAGTTTTTGATTTGACTCTCACCAAATCAAAAGGTGGGAGTGTTGTGAAATGACTGTTTTCCTTAGAAATATTGCCTGAAGATGGCAGCACCAAAACTGATTTAGACTATATTTACAGTTTGCAGATCTTTCAATTTTTAGTTTATTTATTTCTTATATATTTCTTTATATCTTTTGTATATGCGTGTAAATTGTATCATTAATGTTTCTTAATTTTTGTTTTCAGTGTAGATTTAATAATTATTAATATTCTGTTAAATTATTCCTTGATATGTGATAATTGTGTATTATTTAAGATATTATTTTGATTCTTGCCGGTAGATGGCCTGGCGAGCCCAGGAATCATGTTTTAGAAATGTAGGTGTTCTTTTTTTCTGCTAGCTCGCAGAATGTAGTATAGTAAGATGGCTGTTCGGAGAAGTTTGTTTAGAGAATGTAGACAGTTAAAAAATGTGAATGTGAAAATATACATGGGGCGAAGTCATGTGTAAGTCCCCTCAGTTAAATAGTAAATACAAAATGTTTGAATATGTGATCGTTTGTGCATTTATTTGTGACTGTTCGTGTTTATTTCTTCTGAAGTACGAGGCCGGCTACCCACGTAAGACGTAAGTACTATTTTCATTGTCTGATTAATTTTCTTTATGTACAAGTGGAAGAAGTGATGGAATATTTAAAGTGATATAAAATAGAGAGTTGGCCCATTTTCCCTCAATATAAAACTGGTAGTTTTATCTAGTTTAAATAAAATGTTTAGAACAGTAGCCTTAGCATAATTTTAAGTTTCGTTTTTCGCTATTGTTCTATTAGTGATTTTCTCTTGAAGATAGAACTTTATGATGTTCCTTTTCTTTTTTTTTCCAAGTCAGATTTACCTATAATAAACTTTTATGAACATTTTTCCGGACATTGAACTTACCGGGTGTCCCAAAAATGACTGATGGATTTTAAAATTCAATAACTTGCAAACGGTGACAGATATTAAACATTTTTTTGCAAGTGTTATGTAAGATGTCAGGAGTTTTTATGCTGCGATTCTCAGTTTTAGTTATAAATAGAATCCATAGATGGCACTGCAAGCAACAACCGCTCAATCCAGGCTTGATTTTTCGGCATCCCTCTTCTTCCATGCGAAAAAATGGATTAAAATGTATTGAATGGATCCCGAAGTACCAAAAAACGAGTCTGGACTGAGCACCTGTTGCACTCAGCGCCATCTATTGTTTGAAATTCGAACTAAAATCAAGAATCACAGTAAAAGAACTCCTGATATCATACATAACCCTCTTGCAAGAATTTCTTTCAATATCTGTCACCGTTTGCAAGTTACTGAATTTTAAAATCCATGAGTCATTTTTGGGACACCCGGTATATGAACATTAGTGAACAGTGAACTTTAATGAACATTAACACGCCATAATCTTGAACAAAGATCTGTAGTCTTGACTTTTGCTGTACATTCAAGTCACCACACTATCGTTATATATTTTTATTATGATGATGAAAGCAACATCATTTGTTTTGTAAAATTATGATTTAATGATGTAAGTACGTCAGAATATGTTCCATTTTCTACTTGTTATTTTGGGTGCGTTCCGATGTCTGCGGCATCGGTTATTGTTGTGGGGATTTTCTGCCGGAGCGTTACATCCTACGCCATTTTTTGGTTGGTGCTCCGGTTGCGTAATCAAGTACGTGGAGAAAAAAAAAGCTTTTACTGATTTTCAAATAAATTTGTTTGTAAATTCCGGTGTCATTCATTCATTTCAGTATTTTACGAATAGAAGTGCCTTGACCCTGAAAGGGTTAAATCCATTTTTTTTTACCTTTTCCCCAGATGTGTCTACCTATTTGACACTAAATATTTGTTATTATCATCTTAAATGTATTGATATTTTATCACATAAACATCTTTTTCTACTTAAAAAAAAAAAAAAAAAAAAAAAAAAAAAAAATCCTCGAAAACTATTGCACTGAATTTTATGTCATAAATAAAGCACTTACATATATTAATGTTAAGTAGCTTAGAATTTTGTTAATAATTTTCCGTTAATAAAAAAACTGAGTAAAATAACAAAATTTAAAAATAAAATTAAAACTATATTTTATTTACTCGAAAATTACCAATTTTTTTTCTCAAAAGTTTTTCATAAGTGCCCGTATAATATATAGAAATTCCGAAATCGCATAAAGAGTATAACATTTATTATTTACAAATATACGAACAAAAATATATATAAACCATATAAAAATGGTATTTGGGGCGGAGCTACTCAAATTCGACATTTGGAAAATTTTTCGAAGAAAGTGAATGCACAATGTATTAACTGCTATATTTTAGATTTAAATAAACATATAGGGTGCTAGTCTCAAAGCTTTCGATACTGAAAATGGGCGTTCATGTCGAATACTACAATAGATAAGAATATTTTTGTAATGGAAACGAACAATATTCTTCTATATCGAAAGTAACAGCAGTTATCATCATAAATTTTATTGAAACAGTTCTGTGACCACTTTTAATGAAGAGTAATTAAAGTAATTCAGTAGTTAAAACATTTCTAAGCGCGAGCGATGGTAATCGAATAAGGATATTATGCAACAAGTGTAACGATACGTTCCGTAACAGTTACGTTCATTTATGTCTGAGATATTGCCAATTTTTGGTAACTCTAGCCAATTATTTTAGAAAAGAGAGCTACAACTCGCAATTTTTGTTTTATTTAATCACAGATCTTCATGGTTATTTTAAGCGAATGTAACTTTAGGGTAAAATTGGTAAACATTTTGGATAACAATAATTCTCTAATTTGGCAACAGTGGATGATGTTTTGTAGTTAAAAATACATTTCCTCGATTTCTAGTTTTTAATTTTTTATATGATTTTTTTTTTTTAATAATACGATACATATATATATCAAAAGACTACTATGACAAATTCCGCAAAGTTAAAAAATGTTGTCCAGATACAGCTAATTGTTTATCAATATATTTATAAAAGCATTAATAAAAGAAAACATATTTCGCTTTATTGTTTATAGTTCCAGTTACAGTTGGGTTACAGTTTTTTACAGTTTCTGAGAGTGAAGATTTTCTATAAAGTGACTTTTAGCGGGGGGTGGGGGAGATCAGCTGACAGTGTATTACTTTATATTATGCATAAAAATCTACTGCTAAACAATATAGTTCAGTAAATACACAAAAAATAAACATAACTTAATGTCACATTCAATTGCAGTACGTCTGCATTCATTTTTAATAGTGCAGAAAGAATTTCTACGGGACTTACAATTCTATTGTATATATCTCTCCTGTAAGAAAGATATTATATTGTTGTGCCAAATGTGAGCAGCAGCCATTATTTCTTATGTCATCAGAGAACTCGCAATAATGCTTTAGAATGGCAGAAACACCATTAGTATTAAGATTATCTCCTATGAAGCAACGGTATGCTTGCTAAGAAATAGTCACGATAGAACCTACAAGAATATCTAGTATTTTACAAGATATTGGATGCATTTTAACCGTTAAATGCGCGATTTTTTATTTTGTTTCGAAAAAATTATATATGATTCTCTGAAAGGTTTATTACACAGGAAAAATAATGAAAAAAATCAGAGATACATTTTTCATATAATATGTCAATCTTTTCTTCTACTGCACATCTGCAATACAAGTAAAAACTATTGTCGCGTGGCTGTTTTAAGCAAAAATATTGCAGATTAATATATATTTTAATAAGTATGCCTCCAAATACCTTATTTTATATAATTATTTATTTTATAAAACTTAGCCTTTAACCCTTTAATTCCCACGATAGAATACGTTCTAGATATTACGTAGTTCGGAGAATCTGACTTTACACTAGAAGGTTTCAATGGTTAAGTTCTCTTTATTTAAATACGAAATGCCTGTTATTAAAAAAAAAAAAAAAAAAATCTATTAAATTCAAAACACTATTGTTTGCATAGATGCAAACTGCGCACTAAAGGGCTAAACGAAACATATATGTACAGAACCTTCCTTCTTTCATGCTTTCCGCCTAATACGATATAGCCTGATTTTTTTTTTTTTTTTCTAGAAAAAGTGATTTTTAGAAAGTACAAAAAAAAAGTCAACTGATAATATATAAGTGAATAATCTATTACTAGCTAAGTAAATACACAAAAAATAATCTATCATATCTGTTGATGAATACACAAAAAACATCAATTCTTAAAAAATAAACATAATGTAACTATTTTCAACCAGTAAAAAATGTTTCATTTCTCTTGCAGTCGTTTGAGGGAAACCTCATGGAGGAAAGAGATAGATGGAGATGCAGTATGCCGTAAAAAAGGTTTGCAATATGAAACCATTTATCGCTCAAATTTAAACGTCCACAGAAGGCCCAAACAAAACAAGCACGTGGAAGGGATTTCGTATAAATAAGACGAATTCAAAGAGCTGAATTACAGCTGAAGTATATTTTAAGAAAAAACGGTACATTTTTTAAACGGTCTTTGTTGTATTGTTATTTATTAAAATAAATGTTTGCTTTTAAAATAATTGGAATTTGAAAATTAGCAATAATAAAATGTCAAATAAAATATTGAAAACATTTGACATGAACTAAAAATTGTATTATTAAAAGTTTTCTTCTTTACAGTAATTTTTTATCACTTACCAACATAGATGAAAAATGTTTATGACTTTGGTTTGTCTGGCCTTCTGCCTGAGCTCTAACTCTTGTAAATATACTCGAATCACACTGCAGTTTTTATATGTTATTGACGTTTACCATAGCATGATCGCTATTGAAAAAAAAATGTGTAGCCCTTATAATGCATATACCCTCATTTGCATGGACGGTATTCTGTTACATTACGGTCAATGGAAAAAATCGTTTCAAGTTCATTTTAATGTTGTTAAACTATTTAAAACATGAAGGAATTGATATGCATTTATGAAGTGCAGTAAAACATGCATTCTGTAGAATATGGGGTTTGCAAAGAATTTATTATTCATTGATTACAGGACCACACAAAAGAATTCCGTTATATAATGATATATGGCGGGGTGTGGGGGCTGTTTGCAGCAAAATTATGTTACTCAAATATAATGAAATAGACATAAATTACTCAGATTTACTACAATGTACTTGCTGTGAAATATGATGTGCATAGCATGTATCGTTCATTTACAAGGGCACACAAAAGATTCGGATACAGTACCTATTTAAAGTACTCTATATTATTGATAATGGCTGGAAATGCTATATTATTTATGGTATTAACGTGTTTAAGCTTAGCTAAATTTTTACTTGCTATGTGATGCGTATAAATGCAACAGATAATATACAGGGCTACACAAAGAAATGCTAAGCATGGCGACGTATCAGCGTGAATGGCAGGGCGGTTTTTAATAGAGTTATTCACTGCCTAGTTGAACTATATTTAGTATGTCAAGGGTTATTTGCATAATATCAATAAAATCATATACACGACGACGCAAAAAATTGGATACTTAAGTTTCCAGTAACTAAGGATAATATTATCTGAAAGTCTACTTTGAGTAGTTTTAACAATGCTTTAACAATAGTCTGGATTAAATTTTAGTTTAATACGTGGCGCTTATAAAAATCTGTTGGTAATATACAGGACTGTACAAAAATTCAAGCATTTTCCGTATATTGGTAGAAATTTCTGGAAAATCTGTTGGTAATATACTGGTCTATACAAAAAATTCAAGTAGTATTTCCCACATATTGGTAGAAATTTCTGAAGGTGAATACCTATTATGGATTTTCTTACTGAATTAAGTTTTAGCATACAATGTATAGAATTCAAATCGAGATATTAACCCTCGGATTACATAAGCAGATAAGGAAACAACGTTTATAGCACCAAAACACTTTCACTCGTTGCAACTAGTTTCGATAGCCGTAGCATACCGTTATCAGTGCAAAGAATGATTCTTTGCACTGACGATAGCGCGCTATGACTACTGAAACTATTAGTTTGAAACAAGTGAAAACTTTTTGGTGCTATAAAGTTGTTTTTTTATCTGCTTATATTGTACTGCGTCAAGTAATTTCTTATTGTAATTTAACCCTCGGACAAAAAAAAAAAAAAAAAGTAAAAGAGATTACAATAATGTCTCCAACCGCAGTTAAAATTCATTAGTTTCTATTCCATATTCTTTTTAAATGTTTCTATGTTTTTACGAGTTTAGATCGAAAAATAGCAGTTTACAAACCAATTTCTTAATTTTATAACATTCAGCTGGATTCTACTGTATTTGAACTAATTCAGATTTTCCTGCACCGCCCCCTGAATACTAGGCCTGAGCGCTCACACAAAAATGACACAAAAATGGCGGCTGCCGAAGGCGGATTTTTTTTAGTGTAGATACGGTCCCTTAAATGTCGACACCAGTATTTTATAAAAGATTTCTCTACCTTGTTTATTCTCAGAAAAATGAAGCGGAAAAACTTCAAAAAATTATTGGTAGGAAGCCGTATTTAAGGGGCCGTACACACGCTGAAAAAAATCCGCCTTCGGCAGCCGCCATTTTTGGTCCAGCGCTCAGGCCTAGTATTCAGGGGGCGGTGTTTTCCTGTCAGGTCCAATGGACCCGTTTGGTAGGCCGATGTTTAAATGCACAATAGAATTGAACTACTTTTTCGGCAACGGACGGTAACTGCTGAAATTTGGTTTTCAAATGTATCATGCTTTTCTGAAATGTTTATTTAGATATTTTTTTTAGCTTATTAAACAGAGAAATTTCGTTAAGGCTGTTCTCAAATCCAAAAGGGCAACTTTCTGACATAAGTTTTAATTTATTTTTGTTCGGAAATGCCTGAAATTAGCAAGTGTTGTTTTGTTCAGAAACTATGTAATCGAGCTGTTTTTTACGTTTTTTTTTTTTTTTTTTTTTGCAAACGCGATAGATCTTTCAGAAAATAGTGTCAAAGTGGGCATTTTGAACCGAATTTTCGCGCGAAAGAAGAATAAGTACTCAAGAAAGGTTGAAAAACGTGTTTGTCACGTGATCAAAATCACTTATAACTCAATAGGTAATTTATTGATCAAAAAATTGGAAACACAGTTCGATTCTAAATCGTTTCCATGGTCAGGATTTCCAATTTTATATCATTCCGTTAAAAAATGAATTTGTAAATGTATCAAAAACTTTTGCGCTTGTTGAGCAGAGCAGTTAAGAATAGCCTTAAAGAATTCTGGAAGTGTTTCATAGTCTGTGCTTGATGCATGATTTTTCTTTCTTGTTAAATACATTATTATGCCACCTCGATCCCGAAAATATAACAAAGTCAGCTGCTAAGACATGCTGAATGAATTAACCAAATATAATCAAAAACTAAATTGGTGCTGATTAGTTTTTGGTGTATATCGCCCAACAGGTGCGCTGCTATTCTTCATTTTTTTGCGATTTCTGCAATAGTGCTCTGTCTCAAGAACTAACGCACGGATTTTCATCAAATTTCAGATTCAATTAGCACATGATATGAATTGGTGCTGATAACGTTTTGGCGTAAATCGCCCAACAGATGACGCTGCTGTGCTGCATTTTTCACGATTGCCGCAATAGCTCTATCTCCAGATTAATGCACGAATTTTCATTTAACTTCAGATTTAGTTAGACGTTGACACAAGGTGCTGCTGATTAAATTTTGGTGTTAATCTCCCAATAGGTGGCGCTACTATGCTGGAATTTTCACGATCTCAAAAACTAAGGCACGGATTTTCTGCAAACTTCAGATTCAGTCAAACGGGGGCATAAGTTGTTGCTGATTACGTTTTGGTATAAATCACACAATAGGTGGCGCTGCTAGGCTGTATTTTGCTGGATTTACACGATTTCAGCGATAGTCATATCTCAAGAACTAATGCACGGAATTTCATATCTTTAGAATCCTCATGAGTGTCATATATTGCCATTTAATTTTGACAGTGTCATAGCGAATTTTGAAGAATTAACATGTATGAAAAAGAAGAAAGTTTTGGGATTGGTACACCCGACTAGTGTTTATTATTATTATTATTACTATAGGGGATAGTTCCAAGTTTTATTTTTCTTTTGATGTCAATTTTCTGAATGGAAAAAGTTATTCTTGAGAAATGTATTATAATTTTGTGAAAAATAAAATTTTGTATCTAAAGGTAAAGTATAATTACTGAAATGCGAGCGAAGCATTTATTGATAATAATTTCATTCTTGCAGCTAAAGTTTTCCTATCAGGTGAACTGATTTGTTTCCATATAATAAAAATAATACGTTTCAAAACTCAACTAATTCATGAAGAATTTGTTTGATGGAATGAAATTTTGTGATTGAGCTTCAAATAGGCCCCCATTTTTGCCTAAATCTGTCGCTGCTAATTTAATTAAACGTCTTTATTTGTTTTTAACAACATATTAGTAATTGCATGTAAATAGATAAAACATAATGATGAAAGCATTCTTTTCAAATTATGTATGAAAACAAATTACAAATATTAATCGAAAGTATACATTTTCGAGTGCAAGCGATTTTAGCACAATAACGAAAGAATGTTACCCTTTCACGAAAAATCTTAAAAGACGCTTCTGATATTGATACTTAAAATATATATGATAAAATAATCAAATAATTCTGTGAAGTGATATATTAGTATCTTTGATACATTCTTATCTAGTACTACATCCTATGACAGCGCATATGGTCATTTTTTATCGAAATTTTAATCATATTTTGAATAACAATTTCCGACAGTAAAAAACGAAAGCAAAGAAATATAGGTTTAAACCGGATTAAACTGATAGGCGTGTCTAAGCACGTGGTTTTGTTTGGGCTTTCTGTAGCGGATTTTAGGGTTACTTTTTTGGCGTCACCCCCCCAGCCACCTTACTGCATCTCCATCTATCTCATTCCTCCATGGGGAAACCTAGTAGGTAAGTCGACTGGCTCCTATCGGCAGGATAAGCTCCCTACCGAATCTGTTATACATTGCCTAATTTGGCAGCCTATCGCTGACTTGGCGAGTTATATGTAGTAATTATAAGTAAAATACGTAAGCGTTCGCTCCGAAGTAACAAGAAGGCTTCTGATTCCAGGAGGAAGGGGAAAAGTTAGAACATCATTACTTTAATATCGTTAACTACAATAAAATAATAAACAATTAGTCATAGTAACATTTTATGTACATATTTCACGCTGATAAAATTTTTTATTGTTTTTTTAATACTAATTGTTATTGCATATAAAATATGTGTGATGATTAGCTTAGTTTTAGGGATGTTTTTCTATTCAAATTTTTGCAAAATTTCACCCTTGTAATTACGACAGAACAGCTGATTTTTATACTTTGTCTATATAATTAAATAATATAATCGTAAAGATGACAACAATTAATGACATTTTTTTTTATTTGACGTGTAGATAAAATTGTTTAATGAAATAATTCTTGTGAGTAACAATAAAATTATACCTATTGATACTTAAAGCGGAATTTCTATAAAATTATATCATTCTTTCTAGTTTTAACAGTTAATTAACATTCACTTAATGCGGATAAACCATTCCAACTCAATTATATCATGTCTCTCGTGATATAACATATTAATGAAGTGTGGCATACTTTGTATGAATATATATATATAAATTTTTATAAATAAAATACTACATTCAATCAAAAATTCAGTATACAATTAACAAGAAGTTTCTGTGTCATAGAAAATGTTTTATCTCTCGAAAATATAACTTCGAAATTAGTACCAAGATTTTACAAATAACTAAATGATTTTTAAAATGTGAAATGTTTCATTAGTTTGAAGAATTTTGAGCGTCAATTTAATACTTTAATATTGCTCAAGTGAAATAATAAATCTTTGGCCCCTAATCCAATTTTTGCCAAAGAAAAAAAACAAAAAACATGTTATAGAAATAGCATTAGGGATTTTAACTAAATGATATAAATCGCGGTTTTAAAAATTTTATATAATTTTAAGTCATTTATTAAAGTCTTAAATTATCTTAATTTCTAAAATATTGCGAAATTAATAATATTTAAAAAAAATAATTTGTAAAGATATTTTATAAACAGAATAAATAAAAGAGCCTTTGAAAAATCCATTACAAGCTCACGAGGGAGCAATTAGTTATTATTGAAGATACATCGCATATAAGAAAATTAAAAACTTGTACGATTTTTCGGCATATAGCAATGTCTGCAAACTTCATGCATTTTCGTTTTAAATCACTTCAATGATTGTCAAAATATTTGTATTGTTCAGTGGATTTTGTTTCTTTTCTTTTTCTGGAAAGAGGATGGGGGATTCTTAATATGTATTTACTTTTTAAAATATATTTTTATGTAGAAAAATTACTTGTTCAAAAAGGATTATGACACCCATAAACTCCTTTTTGGATCCGCTTTTGAGAAATAAATAAATAAAATAAATTAGTATTGATGTGTGGCAAATTGGGTCATCGGAAGCAGCTAAAATTTTACGAAAAACGAATCTGCATTACTTAGCAATGTTTTAATCCACCCGCTAATATAAAATAAACAATAAAAATATGTTTTCATGAAATTTTATAGTGTAAACTAGGGGGCTCTGCCCCCTGCAAGCTACGCTCGCCAACCCCCGTTCAGACACCGCAGAATCTAAAAATCTAAAAACATACTAATCTGATGGGTTTTAAAAATATTAGAGAAGATTAAATTATACTGAAAAAAGCTGTGCAAATCTCATTGTAAACGGGTTTCCATTCAATTCCCTTTGATAGAAAAAATTTAAGGGCGAATCAGTTGCTGTTAAGACACCCAATGGTTGTTTTCGTATTTGATTAAAGAGGATCAGTTAAATATTTGAAAAGAAGCTAAAATAAAATGAATTAAGTATTCAGAGTCTTTGTCAACCGATATTTTAAAACACTCTCTATAACAATAGCCTAAATCATGTGACTATCATCAACAGTTCCGGGCGGAACACTTTGCTTTTTATACTCTAGGTGCCATTTTGATACTTTAAGGTATCCAGGCACAGGTTATAAGTCGCCAAATATTATTGTATCCCCATCATTTCATCTATATTATAATAGTTCAAGTCATCAAATGCCATAAACAAATACGATCTGATCCCTTCGCTTTCATATGAAGGTTTGGCATTAATGTCATATACGGCCCCATATTGGCGCGATTTTTTTCCAACGCCAATTGGGGGAACGCATCAACAGCATAAACGACAACATCCGGCATACCATATCAAGCAAAATAACGATACTTTGGCGCCAGTTAAGTACCCGTTGCGTATATGACATTGGCGTCAGAAAAAAATCGCGCCAATATGGGGTCGTATATGACATCTGGGCCGAAAGAAAAAAAAGCCGGGTGCAAATCTCGCCTTTTTTTTTTTTTTTTTTTTTTTTCAACTCGCCAGTTAGCATTTTTTTTATTGTTCGAGTGGTAAATAAACACATTGATTTGAAGTTAAAATCAAATGTCATGGTTTGTTACATAATTTAATATTTCGCCAGATGTCATATACGCATCGCATGTTTCTCATGATTTTTTTTTTTTTTTTTTTTTTGGAAAATTTGGCGAAAACCTCGTTTTTGAATACCAGTTACATATGTATTTTTGGTACTGCTTAGTTATCCCGTCGACCAAAAATCTATCGCGAACTATAAGATTAAATGCCAGTAATGGTTGATCATAAATGTCACATTCACTTGACTTTTAGCAAGTTACACGTGTTTACGTCATCAAGTGATTTTTATTTTGACGTTTTATTTTTATATTTATTAATGTTATACTAATTTATTTGTTCTTTCGTTATTTAAAATAAAAATTTTGTCAATCTGTTCAATTTGGCGAGTGGTTTGGCGATTTATATAATTTGCGAAATTGGTTGACGGAATAACTACTACATTGTACCGTATTTTTAAATTATTTTCTATTATTTTCAAAAGGAAATAGCAAAAAAATAATTAATAACTATAGAACAAAATAATTTATATAAATTTAAAAAAGAAATAAAAGTAAATAGCCATTTATTATTAAATAAACAACAATAGCCGGGTTACCATGTCAATCACAATTATGCCATTTTGGCGTCAATTAGGTACCCCGGTGCGTAGATAACATCTGTGCCTAATTTTTTTTCTTTTCGTTTTGTTTTTAAAAAAAAGAAAGGAGTGAAAGCCATCAATTTTAAATGAAAGTTGTGTATTTTAAATAAAAAGAATGAAAGGATTATATTTTAAATGAAATGAATGAAATATGAAGAAATGCGACGGAAAAAATGTTTGGCGAATTATCACCTGCGTCTCGATAACATAAAAATACCGTCAGAATTGATTTCTCTATCAGAATCTTTCGATTTGGCGAAAGATTGTTCAAGTAAATTGAATTATGAATTAAAATAGCATGATACATTTCTTAGCATACACTTAAGGTAAACTTTTCTGAATTATGAAAAAAAATATCTGTTATGATTAAAATTTGAGTTGCCATCATTAGAAAAAATGTATTTAAAATTAGAAAAAAATTAATATTTCGAAAACTAATTCGAATTTAAAAATTCTAATACCAGTTTTGAGATCTGTGGATAAACACGGATTTTTGGTGTTAATTTCATCGCAAAGTATTCAATATTTTAGGAGAAATCGCCGTGAAACAAAATCAGTTGTTTAATCAGTCGATTCAAAGAATCGATACATTTCAGCCGTTTCATATATTCGTTTCATAAATTCGTTTCATTAGGATTTTATATATATAGGGAAGATAGTGAATCTAAATAATTAATGCTGTAACTATAGTAATGTAGCAACAGAACTCAAAGTAAGATTTATTTTCTGTCTTGATCATAAAATATGTATATTTAATACAGTTAAAGTCAATTAATATGAGGCGCCTGATATTGATAAAATTTCTTATATTGCATAAAATCCACGAAAAGAATAAAAATCATAAAAACGCGCACATAATTTAGCACAAAAATTATTAAAATTGTTGCTCTAATTATTCCAGAACTAAAATTCACTTTATACTATCACTTAAAAAAACAAGTATTCTGCAGCATTTGTTTTTACGATAACAGTAAATTATCAAGATGCAAATTTTTCTCAAAATTTGTATTTACCTTACTGGTAAAAATAACAGTAATTCTCCCTCAGGCCCCTTCTCCTACACTCTCTAATCTCCGGATTAAAATAATACTCCTCAAAACTTAAAAAAAAAAAAAAAAAAAAAAAAAAAGATTTATTGTCTCTTGTAACTATAAAAGATCGAGCTATAAAAGTTTTTACACTTATATGCTTATTCTGCGCGAAACTTCATTCATTTATTGAACTTAAATTTAATCATATGTGATTTCATGTGTAATCATGAGTTTAATAAACACAATCGGCAAACACGTCAATTGATAAATCTCATAAACCGTTTCCTGGAAGATACAGATGGTAAGGAAAGGCTCTCACTGTGTTATTTCACTATTTGGCGAAATCCGCTATGAAATCGCCAAGTAAAAAGGAAAAGAAGCCATCAGGTAGGGAGACTATTCTCCCGATAGCCTTTACTGGTAAGTCCAGCAACGAAAATATAATAAAAGCTAAGTTCTTTACGCAACTAGCTATTTAGTTCAATTTCAGTCACACTACAGTTCGGTAGAAAGAATGTGTTTGATTTGAATTGTATTTTAATTTTATCTAATGTGAATTTAAATAGTGAAATGCTAATTTTAAATTATATCACACACGCGTAGCGTATGTTTACTGGAATATTGCAAGACAAAATGGATAAAGTGAGTTTTAAAAGAACATTTCTCTTTGAATTGAAACTTTCTTTATTAATTTTAGGGTGTGAAACTTAAATATTTAATAATCTAATTTTTTATGTTCATTTTAAACCAGTTTCTGGGAAGCTTTTAAAATATCCTTTAAAAATAAAAAATAATTAGTTTACATAGATATATAATGATACTGTATCTACAAGATGTCCTAAATGGAAACGCTAGTGAAAGTTAAATAATTCATATGTTATTATGACAATCTCATGAGACTTTTTACAATCAACGGGGTCATCACTGAACTTTGTAATGTTAGCGGAATAGGTAAAGAATGAACAATTTAATGAATAAATGTATATGTTTAAAAAAATCATCGCTTAAACGTTTCTGAAAATCTACTTAGTGATTTTATAGATTAAAAGTTGCCGTATTTTATTTTAACAGTTATTCCCTCGATTAAATGAGACGTCAGGGGCTCTACCACAAGCGCATCGAGTTCCTTCCGAAGCGAGAAGAACCCGAGGTCGAATTTACATGTTTCCCGAAAATTTTTTCCGATACACAGATTAAGTGCTACCACGAAGAGCTCGGCAAATAGCTCACGGATTCTAGATTCCTTTTCAAGTAGGCATCGGAAAAAACTAGATTGACCACTTCAGTTACCAGGCAATTCTCACTGACCTTCCCTCTTTTTCACCCGTTTGAAAAGAAAACAAATGTTTAATTTTGCTTTCTGTGTTTATTAAAAATGCCATCTACACATACCTAATTAAGATATTTTCATAATCTTTTTTTTTAATGAATGTGAAATATACAGATTTTTAGCTGTTAAAAGCTCAAAATCATACGACCGGTAGATCTTTAGAAAATGATAAATAAAAATGAAATTAGCTTTTTTTGACTAAGCGGGAGCTTTTTAAAAAAATTAATAAAAAATTAACAAATTACTCTAGAGATATTTAATAACTATCATAAGAAAAGCCTTATTATAAACTTTAAAATGATATGAAAATTAATTTTTTGTGAGTTTTTGTTAAGTAAATATTAGCATAAATACCCAAAGATTTCAAGAAATTCTGCTTAAATACAAAATAAACGGGAAAATATTTAAGCTTTGAAACTCATTTTAAACACTAACAATAAATGTACTTTGAAAATATTGCATGCAGTTTTTAGTAGATTTAGATTGATGTAGTATGGAGTCTGTGTTTGTAATGAAAATTCAACGCAAAATTAAAAAAATAGATTCTAATATGAATTAAAAAAATAATAATTGCAGTACATATTAAAGTATAGTTTAACAAAATATCGTGTGTAAGTTTATTAATTTCCTTTAAATAAACAGTGTGTTATGCTAAGAAAACTCTAATTATACAATAGTTGTCGCATAAAAAAAATAGCAGAGAAAACATGCTGTGCTTACTAGAAAATAATTGACTAGATATTTTTGCTAAAATCTTTATAGTAAATATAACATTTCTGAAAATATCGAAGCCCATGTGTGCACTATCCTTGTTTACACAAATAAATCAAATATTCAAAATTTCCAAATATGTATTTATATAGATTATTACATGTTGTATCAGTTTTAAGATTTGTTATTTGTTGCTTAAATAACAAAATACTTTAGTAAATAGATAGAGAATTTCTTTTTAGGACAAGATAAAAATATTAAATTTAAAATTTTTGCCCCAAAAAAGAAAAAAAAAAAGAAGTAAATATCTTTGGAAAGTATTGCAGGATTTTGAATACTTTAAGATACTACATTTTTTATACTTCATATTTCATTGGATATAAATTAAATTGTAAAGTTTCTAATAACATAAAAAAGCAACTTATTTCATAGTAACTTTACAGTAAATTTAGAAAAGATAAAAAATATATTATTTGAAGATGATGTGAATCAGTCTTCTTAGATTTTTATTTTTTTGTCTCCGTCTTTAATTTCTATATAAAACTAATCTTTCAAAATATAAGTTAAATATTACTCAATCTACACACACACACAAAAAAAGAGGACTCTCTGGCGATCCTAATATTAAGCTTTATTTAATATCGAAACTTCCTTTTTTTTTTTGGTTAATTTGAGCAATAATTATTTTATATTCCGAAAAAATAGTTTTATAATCAAAGGCAGAAAAAAAATGAAAAGTGATAAAGACTGATTCACATCATCTTCAAACATTATATATATATATTTATTTATTTATTTTGTTTGAAAGTTTTCGAAATTTATTGTAAAAAAGTTACGAGGAAATACGTTCTTTTTTGATGACCTTAGAAATGCTACAATTTATTTAAATTCCATAATAAAATATGCCGTTCAAAAACATGCAAAACTTTCCTAAGACTTTTTCTTTCCGAAAACTTTTTGATTGAATATTTTGATTTTGTACTAATCGGAAATTCTCATTGGTTGTTATTAAAAGATTTTATATATTTATATATAGATATATATATTATACAACAAGTCATTAAAATTGATACAGCAAGCATTTAATAATAATTTTAAAAAAAGAAAAGGAAAATCTTTTGGAAATTTTGGATAATTATTTTGTTTGAGTAAACAATGATAGAGCGCACATGGGCTTAAATATTAGCATAAATGTTATATTTAGTATACAGAAATTTTAGTAAAAGTATATGGTCAATTATTTTTGGGGCATATGCAGCGCTTGATCCAACTGCTAATTATTTGTGCAAGAACTATGATATAATTAGCTTTCTTGGTATTACGCGTTGTTTATTTAAAACAGATTAATAAGATTGTGCGTGATGATTTGTTAGATTATGTTTTAATAAGCATTTCAATTACTTTTTTTCAAATTAGTATTAGTTTTTTTATTTTAAGTTAACATTTCATTTTAAAAAGATAGCGTATCAGAAAGAAAAATCAACCTAAATCTACAAAAAATTGTTTGCAGTATTTGCAAAAAAAAAAAAAAAAAAAAAAAAAAAAAAACGCTTATTATTAGTGCTAAAAATTAGTTTCAAAACTTATAATATTTTCCCAGTTATTTTATATTTAAGTAGAATTTCTTGAAATTTTGGCGTATTTATACCCATATTTGCTTAAGAAGAACTTATAAAACTTTTCTTTTTATACCATTTAAAAATCTAGAATAAGATCTTCCTTATGATACTAATTAAATATTTGTAGGTTAACATGTTAATTTTTTATTAATTTTCAAAGAAAAACCCTTGCTTGGTTAAAAAAACAAATTTCATTTTTATTTTCCATTTTATAAATAACTATCCGTCATATCACTTTGAGATTTTGACAACTGAAAATCTGAACATTTCACTCTCGTTTAAAAAAAAAAGATTATGAAAATATCTTAATTAGGCGTGTGTCGATGGTATTTTTACTAAACAGAGAAAACAATATCAACCGCTTTAAAATCTCTCCCCAAAGACGCACTTCCGACAATATATGCTTTTCTCACTCCCGTCAATGGGGTCGGAAGTTTTCGTGGAGATCTCGATTACAGTAATCCGATGGAAGACGTTCTCGATTGTGTCGTGGTAGCATTTATTTCAGGGTCATCGGAATGCAACGTCACATCGGGAAATGCAGAAGATTTTACGAGAAAGGGGAGAATTCGATCTGTTCGTGGTAGGCCTCCTGATTATATCGCAGTACACGTATATGATCGGGAACTGGAAAATTTAGGGTAAAGAGATTTTCACCCTTTTTAATCTCATAAAAATGTTAAAAGTTCTGCGATTAATCGCAGACCAGGATTGGTGCTCTTGAACAATATTCCACCTTGTGCTGCAGTTGCAGCCATACCAACATATTTGAGTGAGAGATGCTAAGCTGGGTATCGTCCTCGTAACTTAAATGGTAGAGCATTTGGAGCACTGTTCCAAGGGTTCCGGGTTCGATTCCCGGCTTGGACATTTTTTCACTCTGTTGGTTCTATGCTTAGTTAGGAAAGTGATAAATCACGTATTTTATATTTAATAATTTGAAGTGTAATTTCACTGCAGAAAATAAATTGAAAAATTAATTAAAATTATATATAAACTTATCTGTCAAAAAAAAATAGCTAAGCATGTATTTCAGAAATTATAGTTACTTTTGCTATTTCGTCACAAACATCAGCTATGAAACCGATTATGGGAGATGAGATGTATAACACAACTGTTGCTGATTTTTAATTAGATATCTTGCGTAAGCAATTATACCATGGAAAAGTTTGTTTTTTTTTCATAATATATATAGTTGTCATACGAAATAGAGTTTCCCTAAAAGTTATGTAATTTGGTTTATTTATTTATTTTCGTTTTCGTATTGTCCAGGGAAATCGTAGGTTTTTCTGTCTCATACGCCAAAGAAATTTCACATTTTCATTTTAAAGCTGAGACCATTTTCTATGATTGTGTCAAAAAAACTTCATGTTTTTGCTGATTGTCGTTGCACGATTTATTTTTGTTTTTTCCATTATTTATGACTGAAATTTGACAGAAATAAAGCGCTTAAATAAGGAGAAAATTTTTACTTAAATTTACTGGTGGAAGTTTGCTCCGGCGGTGATCAATTCCTGTGAAAGTGGTTGAAAGTTGAACAAACGGACACGACTTTCCAAACGACCCAATATTTTCAGGATATGTCAGTTACTCTTTATTAACACTAGATTGCCCAAGGAAGTCATTTTGACTGCTTTATAATTTCAATTAGAAAAACAATTATGTATATAATGACACAATTTCTTAGAATTTTGTGATTTTTTGTATAACATATAAATGCGTTTATTAATAACTGTAGTTACCTCCCCCCTCCCCCCGTCATTTCCGGTATATATATATGTGCTATACCTATATTGCCCAAAAGCAGTCATTTTGACTGCTTGGGAAATTTTTAATAATCAAATGACTCGTATTATTGAATTGAGTAAATTTCTTGTATGACCAGTTCGGCTCTGTATTGAAATAACAGTTTTCATATTTTTCGATTAACATCACATGATAAGTTATCGATGTGGGCGTATACTTGATAAGTTGCAGTTGCTTAATAAGGTACAAGTAGTACTTGTTATTCGGGTCTACATGCAGTAATACTTGTTCTAACAAGTTGTTTGTTTTTTCTTTTGCGCCCTAAATTCATGAAATGATTGTCAAATAGAAGTGAGTTATTAAAACAGCTAACGAACATAAGTGAAGAGTGCTCCGATATAGAATCAGATGCAACAAATTCTGAACTATCATCTGAAGATGAAGCGGATTATATTCATAGTGAAACTTCTGACGCTAAAGATAGTGATGAAGAGTCGATCACCAATGATGAAAATGAAAGGTCATCAATATGCCCAGGAAAAAGTGTAGGGTGGTTATCAGTGCATTCTCGTTGATAATAGATAACTATATTATGAAAGATATAAAAAAGTGCACAGAAGAAGAAGGCCGCCGAATTTTGAGGAAAGATTGGATAACAGCATTACCGGATATAGTGCATTTATTGGGATTTTATATGTTCGTGGAACCTACGAGGCAAAAAATTTAAAATTGAGTTATTTATGTTCAGGAAAGGGGGGTCCCGAATTTTTTAGAAAACTATGGACACAGAAAAGTTCAAGCAAATCCTACGGTTTATTCGTTTTGACAAAAGAACCGAAAGAAGTAGGCAACTACAAAGAAATTTAATTTGCCTTTGTTTCGGAAATATGGAACAAGTTCATTGAAAATAGTCAAGCTTGCTATCAACCAGGGCAAAATATAACTGTTGACGAGCAATCATTTCCGTCAAAAGCCAGATGCAGGTTTACAAAGTATATGCCTAATAAACCCAACAAATTTGACATCAAATTCTGGCTTGCATCAGATGTTAGTAGCAAATATGTTTTGAATGGTTTTCCTTATTTAAGAAAAGATGAACAACGACCTTCGTCAATGCTTCTCAGTGAACACGTTGTTCTGAAACTTGTCGAGCCATATACATTATACAAGCTGTGGAAGAAATATCACGACCGATACCTTTTTCACTAGAATGTAACTCGCGACAAAATTATTGGCCAAACAAACAACGCTAGCTTGAACTATTAGGGGAAACAAAAGAGAACTGGCCAAAGTAGACAAACAAACGAAGGATAACATGCCTCGTTTTCCCACTCTGCTATATAAATCAGAGAACTGTGTTATTACAATATATAAAAGCAAACGAAATAAAAGAGTAGCCGTTCTAAGTTTTAAGCATAAATTTGTGAAAATGGATAAAAGTAATAAAAAAAATCTTACCGGAATCTATTCAATTTTATAACGGCACGAAATTTGAAGTTGATACGGCGGATCAGATGGCCGGAAAAAATACGTTAAGAACTAGTTCTCGTAGATGGCCCTTCCAAATATTTTTCAATATTTTAGATTTGGCTGCTATAAATGCTTGGATCCTTTACACAGAAGCGACAGGAATACAAATACAACGAAAAGAGTTCTTGTGTCAATCAGCAGAAGAGTTTTCCACGAATACAGAGCTGCAAGACAGAAAATATCATCAGAACATGAAGACCCGCAAAGATCAACTGTAACATCATCAAATGCAACCCATTCTAACAAATGCAAAATTTGTCAAGTACGACTTTGCCACAACAACAAAACAAATAATATATGTGTAAAATGTCAAAAGTATGTTTGCGGAAGATGTACACATAAAAAGATTTCCACTGTCATTTACATAAAATGTACAAATAATAATGCATAGATTATTTTATTGATAATACTTACTAATAACTTGTTATATAACTGTAAATAATATAAAAAAATATTAAAAATTAATTTTAAACAAATTTATTTACACATTAGTTATTCTTTCACAATGCAGTCATTTTGACTTCTTTTGGGCTATATAGGTATATACTAAGTTTCAGTCTTTCTAGTGTTAACAGTTCCATGATGTGAACAGTTCCTACAGTTCCTACAGTCCCTGTGTGAGTGTTCCTACAGTTCATGGAAATTCTTTGACTTTAGGTCAGATAAACACCAGCATTTTCTTCGAGAAAAACTCACTTTTTGCAATCGCGCGATTATAAAAGTCGATTTTTTCTACATAAAGATATCGGTATTTAAGCAGAAAGTGTAAAAACCCTGAAAAAGTAAAAAAAAAAATTCAAATCATAATTTTTATTAATAAAAAAAATCACCTTTTTTTCTGAAAAGTTACTCATATGGGTCCATATAATATATATAAATCGTGGAATAGTGTGATGAATATAACATCTAAATATTTACAAATATATGTACAAAAATACAGGAAAATCGAAATAAGGCGGTATTTGGGGCGGAGCTACTCAAATTCGACATTCAGAGAATATTTTAATAAAGCCAACAGACAATGTGTTAACTGCTGTATTTTTGGTTTAAATAAGCATATAGTGTGCCATTCTCAACGCTTTCGATACTACGTAATTCGACACTGAATAATAAGAATATTTTTGCATTGGAAACCAACAACATTCTTCTATATCGTTACATCGAAATGTAATGACAGCTATCACAATAGATTTTATTGAAATAGTTCTGTTATCACTTACAGAAAGAGTAATTAGTACAGTAATTCTGTGGTTTCAACATCTTTAAGCGCAAATGAAAGTAATGGAATGAGTATATTATACCACTAGCGTTTGGGCCAATTACGTTCATTTGTTTCTGTGATGTTGCTAGGTTTGGATAATTCACACCATTTCCTTTATTATTATTATTATTATTATTATTATTATTATGGAACATCTACAACTCCCAAATTTTGCTTTATTTTTTTCACAGATTTTTGTGGTTGTTTAAAGCGAAGATAACTTTAGGGTAAAATTCGTGTACATTTTGAATAACAATAATTCCCTAATCTAGCAACACTGGTTGATGCTCTGTAGTTATTAATACATTTTCTCAATTTTGAGATTTTTAATTTTATAACATAAAATGTCTTTTAACCTCTTAATTCTCGCTCCCGTGAATCACGGGCTGTGTCTTTTTCTCAGATTATTTGAATCCCACCAGTTTTATAATATAATGTAACTATCTTTATTATGGTATCATTTTTCAAAAAAGTGGTGCCAAGGACCAATTTGAATTTTTAAACCGTAATTTAATGCGACCGTTAAAGGGTTAAAATTTAAAAATATATATTTATTTAAAAAAATTACAAGGACAAATTCCGCAAAATTAAAATGCATTCTCATGCAGCAAAATTTTTTGAAACAGCTATAATATGAAGGATAAACGTGTCTGTGCGTAACACTGACGTCATTTTGCGAATGGCGACAGCAGTGATCAAATTTCGCATTTAATGCGACTTTTAAAATTGTTTAATCTTCTAAGCATCACACATTTTCAATTTTTACACCGTCAAAAAAAGAAAAATATATACTTTCAAATGAAATTTGTTTGAAAACTATATCGTAATTTATTTGAAAACTGTATCGCCGTTTTCTCAATTTTTATTGTTTTAAAATTGTTTTTTTTTGTATGTTTTTTTTTTTTTTCCAAATCTATCGCTATTGTGTGCAGACGATTGTGAAATATAAATCCGCTTGCATTTAAGTTTATATAAATAGTTCATAATTTCTTTCTAGCTTCTATTATCTAACGAAATTAAAACATCCATTAATCAATAAGTAAAACAATAAAATATAAATAAATCACACATTTAATATACATAATCGAATTTCGCGCAAAAACTACCGAAATGAACCGAATCAAAAAGGCTGATTGTAAACAGCGATCTTTGGCGATTTCTTCGTTTATTAAAACCTGACGCGAGACCAATATGGAAATATCGCTTTTAATACATTTCAAAACTTACGCATTATTGCTCTTTTTTTTAAAAAAATATTATTTTTAGTATTGCTAATGGGCATTCTAAAAATATATATTTAATGTAAAAAATCTATTAGAGTTATGAATAAAAAAAAGAAGAAAAATGTAGATCTGCGCGAGGCATTCTCACCACAATCATTGAGATTGTTTGCTGATATTTACTTTCAGTAACTTCATATATATCTACAAACGACGCGTTTTGACGATATATAAATATACTATATCAAAAGCCTCTTGTAGAACCTTTTGAAAAATACCTTTTTCATCGCTGTGTTTTTCGTATGTGAAGAGTAAAGGGGTTTTGATATCAGTAACAATATATATGATGGTTTTCACCTATATTATTTTATCCGGGAAACCCGTGTTTATCCTCTAGTACGGGGATTCTCAAACTATTAGGTCGGCGTACCACTAAATAGAAGATCATACTCCCGCGTACCACCAGATGGCAAACACAAAGCTAATACAGAAAAACCTATGTAAACAGGTTACTGTTTGAAATCAGAAGAACAAAAACAAAATTAAAGATTTCCGAAAAGCATGCGAAGGAATAATTTCTCTTTACAATTTATAGTTATTTTATCAATATAAAGCGTATTTTTCGGGCGTGATAAATATGAATGCATTTAAATAGAAAACATAAATACTACATAGCTTTGTTGACCCTTAAATGCTGTGTTTTGCTTTTCGGCAACATACCCAATTTAGGCTTCTAAAATACTATTAGAATAATATTGAAGCTATAATGCCTAATGTTGGCAATAAAATACATTCTGAAAATATTATTACATCGATTTTCAACACTTAGATGGCAACACTTGTGCTGTTTAAGAATAAAGATAGATTTATTTTTTCAATTGTTGATACATGCTCTTTTTGTTTTGTTTGGAAGCTTGCGAAATATCTTATTTTGTTCTGCAGTGAGCAAGTAAAATTTATTTCTTATCATAGTTCTTAAATTTCTTGTGTGTTCAACATTATAGAATTTTATCAAGGAAAATTATTTTTTCAATTAAACACCAGTATTGCCGATTAGTAACAAACAGTTTTTTAGCCGTAAACCATACTTAAAACAAAATATGATTTTTTTAAGTATTTTTCCCATGATTTATTTAAAAAAAGAAAGCCGAAAAACATTTTAAAAATGATTTTTGAAAACTCAGGCATTTAAGGGTTAAACATGAAAAAATACACATTTTAAGTCGCCTTGTTTTAGCACCTTTAATGGTCATCTGGTCCGTCAGTCTGTCTGTCTGTCCGCATATAACAGCGCGAAAACTGCCCAACCGAATGGTTTGAAATTTAATATATAGAATAGTTGCGCAATTTTGTCGAGTCATTTCAAATTTTATGAAAATCGAATCAAAACTTAAAAAGATATTCATAAAAGTTTTCTTCATTCTATTAAATCTTATTATACGTAATTAATTCAATAATATCCCATGACAGGTAATGATTCTAGGTTGCCATGGTGATTATGTCCTATTTAAGATGGAGTCCTATTATTTCCGTATTACTAAATTTAATATATAGAATTGTAATAAACAATTAAATATAAAAAATCCAAAAACCGGACTGCGTAAAAAGCGAACTAATTAATTATTTCTCATCAATGTGAAACTATTTTTTTTTTTCAATTCCTACTATTGGCTCACACTCTCGCTATATATATCTTGTTCAAATTTTCAATCGTTAATAAAATATTTATTATTCATCCAATCAAGCTCAAATAATTTTTTTTTAACTTGTAGTGGATGACACCTGATGTTAATCCAGTTTTTTTTTTCAAATATTAATTCATTAATTAAATTAAATTAATTAATTTTCAATAATCGAGAGAGCGCTCTTCTTGATCAAGGTATTTTAAGTGCCACTCTAGAGGAAAGAAGAATGGGAGAAAAAAAAATTCTCTTATTGACCTGAGTAGGAATTGACTTAAAGTATTTTTTTTCTATTACTTGTGTAGATTACTTATCTATTTTTTTTTTATTTACTTGTATTGATGACTTTTAAGTTGTGTTTAATCCTATATATAAACACTGTTTTGATGAGATCGATAGACGTCTATGATCGTTAGAGTTGCAGTAAAGCTAGAGATCCTACATACACAACTTCCAGATTGTATAATATTTTAACGGATCTTCTGACTGTAAAATAGTCAATGAAACATCGTCTTCATTTTGAAAGACCTATCCAATGATCTGCCACTCAATAGGGTGCGTAATTTTTTTTTCGTCTCTACCGCCATTTTGTATTTAACGGCCGCCATTTTGAATTTACAAAAACAAAACCTAGCCTATAACCATCGGTCCGTTAAGACGAATTGATAGAGACCTCATTCATTAAAATCCATCCAGCCGTTGGGATGTTTCGAGGGTATAAAGAAATCCACATACACAGATACGCGTGAAACACATAACCCTTCTTTTCAGTCGGGTAATAAATTTTGTATTCGTACAGTTTTGCGTAAGAGTGCAACAGCCATTGCACCAAGATCTGAATATTTATGAAACTAGTTATAGTACGAACGCACCTCATTTGCCACGTTTGATGTACAATTTCCGATTTGTTTTGTTGTATGAATACTATGTTTATACCAATAGTAAAATACAATTATGAAAATTTAATAAGTGAATGAATAGCCTACATAAGAAATTCACATACCTTCTGAAAATAAACTACTTATTAATGAGAGATCGTAGCTCGTTAAAATAACTAATGTACAAACACACAATTGAGTAATAGGAGAAAACTTTTTCTTTTTTTTCTTTTTTTTTTCTTTTTTTTTTCATGGGGGGATGAAACGTTAACTCAGTATCTACCCAAGCATTAGTTCCATTTATCTAAAAATTCTAATCGAAATTGTATTAAAACAAGTAGGAAATTGCTCGTCAAACGTGGCAAATGAGGTGCGTTCGTACTACAACTAGTTTTATAAATATTTTTTGCACCCCATATTGTACTGAATGTATATTTTTTTCCACTTCATAAGTGCATAGTCAAGTGTATCATCATTAAAATGCACTTGCAATAATTTTTTTTCCCATTGCCCGTAATGTAACGGAAAACTTTTGACTGCCCCTGTAATTAAACTATACATCCAATTTTCATAAAATCTGAAATGGCTCGACAAAATTTTGCAACAATTATATATTTAAAATTTTAGAGCATTCGGAAGACTGTAACATCATTAAAATGCACTTGCAATAATTTTTTCCCATTGGCCGTAATGTAAAGAAAAACTTTTGAATGTCCCTGTAATTAAACTATACATCCGATTTTCATAAAATTTGAAATGGCTCGACAAAATTTTGCAACAATCATATACTTTAAATTTCAAACCATTCGGTTGGGTAGTTTTTGCTCTGTTATATGCGGACGGACGGACGGACGGACAGACGGACTGAACGACGACTATAGGTGCTCCGTATTTATATAACTAGTAAATCTGCAGATCAGGAGCCTCAACGTCAGCTCTACAATTCATTGTGTTTAGCACCCTTTGAGTAATATTAATCTTTCTACAAAAAACGAAATTTAAAGTTTTGAAATTACATAAACATTTATAAAACGAAAAAATATTTCGAAGGTTTCTGACATTAGAAACGTTAAATTAAACCCCTTGTTATGTAATGGTATTCTGAAAATCTCATGAGCTACTTATTCTGGTAATTTTTAGATAATAAAGTAGATTTCTTCAGGGGGGCTCTGCCCCACTGAACCGCTTCGTAGTGTAATTTAATTTACATTTGTAATTATCAATTAATTGTGTTAATGTCCTTTAGTAAATTCTACCAATAGACGGAAACGTACATGAATTCTTTTCTACAGCCCTGTATATTACGTGAAGATTTTTACGCATCGTCTATAACATTTAAATTTAATGCAGACAAAAAACCCTCTTAAAACTGCTCATATCACATTTCCGGGGATTAGTATGCATAGTGTGCACCATATATCCAGTTTCTGCGGAGTCCTGTATATGGTTCTATTTAAATTCTGCAAACATTTGTTAGTATACTAAATGTAATTGGGCTGGGAAATACATAAATCAAAAAAAAAAAAAATAAAAAAATCACACTGAAGCAATTTGCGCTCATTTTCATTTATACTTACGAATTCATTTGTGTATCCCTGTACATGGTTTATACAATATTTAAGCACTACTTATTAAGCACAAATTTACTTAACGTTAAAACGCACACCATAATCGAAAATGCTCTTCAGCAAACATCCCTAATAGACCAGAACTGTATCCGAAATTTTTTATGTGACCCTATAAATGAACGATAAATACGATACAAATCATATTCAAGCTTCTTGTAGTCAACCACAGTAATGTAATTTAATTTCATAATGTTTGAATTAGTGCAACACAATTAACACACTGACGACAGGCAATTTAATTAAATCTGGGTTTAATAACAGTAGAAGCTCCTCCCTCTTCTGAAAGTGTCTCGGAAATTGGTTTCTGAGATATGTTTTTCATGTTTATGCAGCAGTAAATATCTTTCAATGTACGGATGTAATATATAATGGCTTACAATCTATAAAAAATATGGACAACACAATATAAATATCTTTTCTGTAAGGTAGAAGTCACTCCCTTAGCCAATGATGTATTCTGAATAAAAACGAGAATTCTCGTTTCCCGTCGCTAATGTGTTAAAATAAGCTGTGAAGAGTTTTTTTTTTCCCCCGTAGACCACATTTTAATTGACCACTTTTGTGTGACCCTGAAAAAAACATATGCTTTGCACCCCATATACTACAAAAATGTTTCAAAAATACATATTAATTTTATTATTTTGTAACAGAGTAACATCATTAAAAAACGTCACAAAAGGATTTTCTTCAAAGATTGTAATATTATGAATACTTTTGAGTTCCCTGTACGCATGCTGTAAGTGCTACACATAACATATTTTATAGTAACCAGGTTCTCGTGCACCTTAATAAAGTATATAAATTTCATTACGTTTAAAATTGTGTAACATTATTAAAATACACCGCAGACGATTTTTCCCAAAGACTATAATGTAACGGAATAGTTTTGAGTGCCCCTGTAACTAAGCTATGAATGCTACACTCTTCATTTTTAATACCAAACATACTTTGGCAAACCTCGATAACGTATATCAATTACATGTAATCCCGACTATATTTACGCGAGTTAGAGCACGTAGTGAAACACGGCAGGAGACAGATAGAAAAACTGAAGTCATAAATACTTTTCATCCATGTTGGAAAGTGTTAAAAAGGATTTACATGCCTTTAACTGTACTTTTTTTCAGCATGGTTGAACATTAGTTTAAACATCCTAATCCATGCGATAGCAATAACATATTAAAAACCCCCTAAAATATGCATATCTGGAGATCTATAAATCTACTGGAAAATAATTCATTATCGTGTTCACTGTTAATTGCATAAATTGCATCGATTTGGCGCGATAAAATATTTTTTGTGATAGCCTTTTAATAGTACCTGCAACAAAATTAACGTAATTTACTAACTTCATTCATATTTGACGCAATGATAGGCTACGAATAACAGTCGCTAGGCAACGAAGAAAAGGAAAAAAAAAAAAAGAAATATGTATCATGTAAAACAAGAAAATTAATTTAAAAATTCTTTATATTATTGGAATACATGTATAAATGTCCTCAAAACATTATACACGTAAATAAAAAAATCTGATAGATATATTGATAAAACTTCAATATAATAGGAATAATTTAAAACCCTTATTTGGAATTTTAGTATCCATAATTTGACATTTAAATCCATTAATCAAACGTGCCATTTTCTTTCAACTAATCGAAATTTGAAAATCGTCTGACTTGCCGTAGAAAAGCATTATAAAGAAAAATAAAATCTTCCATATTTACCGAACGAATGAACCAAATTTAACCAAAAACTATACAGCTACGTCCGGGTATCTCACGAATATGCCCAATTAATTTCAAGCTGATCGGGTGCTTTTTGCGGCAGTTATCGCGGAACAGACAGACAGACAGACAGACAGACGGACAGACAGTCAAACGGAAATCAAAACTTTTCGTGTCTCCACAGTAAGCCTTCACTGACGTTTCGGCAATTACGAACGCACCTAATAAAAGGAAATAAAACGCTATCCAAGCAGTAATAACAGAGACCACGGAGCAGGAGAACTAACAAAATAAGAAAGATAAGGGGAATAGCGGATTGACCTTTTTTTTTTTTTAATTTCACATGCAGAATTTTCCACTTCATTTCTCGTAACCGTATCAGAGATTCGCGTATCAGTAAACAGAGCTTCATGTACCAGTACTGGTACGCGTACCATAGTTTGAGAACCCCTGCTCTAGTATTTATAAATGCATAAAGAATATATAAATAAAATGAAATAAAAAGTAGTCTGGTTTTGGGCGGAGCTACTAAGATTAAGAATGCGAAGGTTCTAGAAAAAGTAACTTTTAGGGGAAAAACTCCGCTGACAAACATACAAAATAGAGTTTAACTACAAATCTATTGCCACCGTATGTAGGTGTCAGTGAAGTGCAAAAGGTTAATGTGTTACTCTACAGGGTGACACATAAATACTGTGACGCAAATAAAAGACCATACCTTTCACTGAACGATCAAAACAACTAGTTTTATTTATCATTCGCGTAGCTGCCAACCTTTACGCTTTTATCATACCACTAAAATTTCATAGAAAATATTATCTCTTTCAATCATCGAAATCTCATGATTAAACAAGGCGAAAATCTCCTTAAAATTTAGTGGTAGCCAAAAAGCGTAAAAGTTGGTAGTTATGCATTCGAAAGATGAGAAAATTCTGTATAAGAAACAATCAAGAGAATTCGAAATGGTTTCCTCCAGTGATGATGCAGGCGTCTAAATGCTTCTGTAAATTCTTCAAGATGGCCGCGACTGTTTCCGGCGTGATTTTGGCCCAGACTTTTTCCAGAGCGCGTTTTAAGAAATCCAGGTACCTGTTCTTGATTGCGCAGGTTTTTTCCTTCAGGATCCTCCAAACAGCGAAGTCCATAGTGTTCCAGTCAGGGAAGTTTGAGGGCCAAACGCCCTTCGTTCAAAATCAAGAGAGATTGACTTCGCACCCCTCCAGCGTCTTCTTCGTTCCGTGGGTAGTCGACCAGCCCTGCTAAAACCTCCAGTCGATGTCCTTCGCTTTATTTTCGGCTCAGGGGATCACGGTGCCTGCCGAAGTTAGCTCCCGATACGTCTCTGCAGGGCCGAAACTTGCCTTTTTTGCAACCGGGGCAAACATGGATTTTGGCGCCCTCTCCCCACTCCTCCACAAACTAAATTTACAAATAGAATTTTACGAAGTTTATAACAGCCAATTTATTTTAAAATTTTAAATATGTAATCATAAAATACGTAATACTGAGCTGCGAATCAGCTTTCTCAAATATTGATTCATCAAAACTTTGAAACAGAATCGAAAGGAACCGAAAAAATTCATTAAAATTGAATGCATTAAACCTGTATAATGTGAGGAAAAATCTGCTTTATACAGGTTTCTGTAAATCATTTTAACTGTTTGTCAATTTTAATGCATTTGGTTCAATTTTCCTTTTGGATTTTCCGTCTGTGGGACATTTGTATCCAGATTTCATATATATGCTTATATATAAACAATAGACAAAATCTTCATTTGGCGCCCCCTTCGCCTGGGGCCCGAGGCACGTGCCCCCCCCCCCCCCCTCAGTTTCGGCCCTGCGTCTCTGTGTTGATCTTGACGCCATTTGGGACGAATACCAGTTTTGTGTTTTCCAATCAGGAAATCCTCGCCCACACCATCACAGACTTCGGGGAAAAAAGAGTTTTCCACCTTCCCGATGCGTGGAGCCCCTTTGAGTAGCAACTCGCGTTGCATCTGAGAGTTCCGGAAAGGACCATAAAACTCTTTTCATCGGTAAAGAAAACCCGATTCAGGGCATCGCCGCGGCACAGGGACATCATCTTCTTGCACTTTTCGACTCTTGACGCCTTCATTTGGTCCGTGAGATGGTGTCCTTTCGGCATTTTGTACGGGATGAATTGCAGATCTTCTTTGACATGTCTTCGCATGGATTCGCGCTCGACATCATGCTACTCCTTGGCCAATTTTCGGATGTTTCTTTGTGGATTTCGCTGGATCTTCTTCTTGGCCATGTTTCTGAGCACTGAAGTCCTTATTGTTCGTGGTCTTTCACTTCGTTGACGGTCCTTGTTCCCTCCGGTCTCTTTAAAACATTTGAATGCGCGATGGACTTCTTCCCCGTGCAATTTGGCGATCGCAGGAATTGGCATCCCCCTCTTGTGTTGGGGAATGATGGCTGGCCGGTCTTCTTTGCACAATAAATTTTCCTTCGAAACAGTGAATTAATATCAACTGAAGTAGCAATTACACAACAAAAAAAGGACACGAATAAAACAATAGTATGTCTCAAAAATCGTTAAAACATTCAAATAAATTGACATTTTCATCACGTCAGAGTATTTATATGTCACCCTGTATATTACAGGATTCTTAAGGCCAGGTAAATTCCCCGAGTTTAGGTTAGATACGCACCAGTATTTTCTTAGAGAAAAACGTAAAGAAAAACTCGAGCGACTACATAAGCCGAATTTATCTACCTGAAAATACTGGTACTTCAACCGAAAGTTTTGGAACCCTGCATTATGCATAAAATATATAGTGAAACAATAAAGTTCTATAATTACACAAAAAATAAACATAACTTAATGCTTATCACTGTGCAATAGGTATGCAATAGAGAAAAAAGGATTTGATATCAGGAATAATGTATATGTTGATGATTTTCACCTATATTGTTCTACCCGGGAATCCTGGGTTTATCCCCTAGTATTTATAAACGCATAAAAAATACATAAATAAAATAAAATAAAATAAAATAAAATAAAACGTAGTCGGCTTTTCGGCTGAGCTACTAAATTTCAGAGTGTGAAGATCTACATAAAGTGCCTTTTAGCGAAAAAACCCCAGCTTACAATGTACAGTAGAACTCCTCTGATCCGAACAACGCTAATCCGAAATTCCGGTTAATCCGATCAGATTTTATTCCCGAAAATTATACCTGTATATAGATTAAAATACTGTGCTAAAAACAAAAAAGTGCTTTTTACTATGAAATTTTCCGGATTACACGATGAATGTCTGGAAAAACGTGTAAAAGTTAGAATGAAATAAAAAATGGCCGTAAAGCTTGTTTTTTATACTTTAAACAGCTTGAATAGAATAAAAAAATATTCAATAATTTAACAGTACAACGTATGTACACGAATATAAAATGAAAACGTGCACTGTAGGCCTACTCATGGGAGTCATCTTAAAAAAATCTCGAATATCAATTTGTTTGCCAGTCACTATAAGATTCTTTTCTAAAATGCAAAAAGTATTTAATTCAGATGATAAAAATTTATTTTTCCTTTCAATAGTTTGATTTCGCAAATTATCTACAGAAATTATTTTTCTTCCTCCTCGTCGACGTAGTGATTGAGTTATTTATAGATTCGCGATTTTGAACCGTTTGTCATGGGTTGTGACGTAATTCCTCATTCTGAAGTTCCATTTTATTATTATATATATCAGCAGTGATTAAACAAGGAATACTATTTTTTTTTAAGTCTTGCCGGATTATCCAGCATGCCGGACTTTAAGATGACGAATTAGAAGACATTTACTGTGCTATTGAGTAGTTATAACTTACATTTTTTTTTAGCACGTATCTTCTTATTTTCTATTTTTATAGGAAGTTCGGGTTTTCCGAATTTTTTGTAATCCGAACAGAAACCGGTCCAATTAGTTCGGATTAGCGGGGTTCCGCTGTATTAGCATTTTGCATTCCACTGACACCTATACGGTAACATACTAAGTTCAGGTCTGCTACTGGCGACTATTTTTTTAATTCTACGTCATACCACTTTCTCAAAACAAAAATTATTGACATTCGAGAACATTTGCAAGAGAAATATGCTACAAAATCTTGTTTCTTCAGAATAGTGGTGCAAACAGAATAGAAAAATAGTCGCCAGTGGCAGTCCTGAAAGTTTAACCAGATTTCCGCTGTCAGTGTATAAGTGTCAGTGGAGCGGCCACGACAATCAGTAGATAAAGTACGCAAGCGGTTTTTTGGGGGGGCTTCGCCATTTTGCTTTTAGTTGCGGAAATTCCGTGCCCACTTTAACGATTTTTGTACTCACAGATGGTACTTAAATAGAGGAAAATTATTTAAAAAAATTATTAAATTTTTTGAATTATTTAACATATTCAGTTTTTATGTATCATTCTCTTATCAATTTTATGTAAAAATTCTATATAATTATATCTTATAAAATTTAGGCGTTGAAATTTTTTCTCAAAAACAAAACTAACAAAAAATTACTGTTTTCTAAATTATTTAAGTCTCTTTTTTTACTCACTTATCAATTGTAAATGCATATATATTATAAATCTGAGGTGCATTCAATTTAGAAAAGGGAGAAGTCCAATATTTAGTTTTCATCATGATAATCAATAAGTATTTTTACTTGTTGCATATATTTCTATATCACGCAACTCCTAGTCAGATTACCACATCTAAATAATAATATTTTTTTAACTAGAGATTACTTTAAATAAAACTTCTTTGGAACCTGTTCTTGCTGAGTAAATTTATACGTCATTAAAGATGAAATATTTATTAGGAAAGAGAAAATACAACTTTAAAAATAAACACTTATTTTCTACACTACACTCTTTTCGTGTTCAATTGGAGCACCGTGTAGAAACACGATAATTTCCATGTAAATAATAAATTCATTTAGCCAAACGAGCGATAAAATTCCTAGCACAGTAACTCACAGAGCTGTAACCCATCGGAAGGAAAATTTAGAATAGGGTCCTGTGACCCGCGCTGGATGATCTTATCTCGAAGCGTGCGCAGCATGTACACGCGCAAGAAGGGAGGGAGTGCACAAAATATCTTATCAAAGTGATATAAGTAAGCGTATAATGTCAATACTGGAATCTGGAGTATATTGACACAGCTGCGCCATCTAGTGGACGGAGTGAATAATGCAAATACGCGGGTTTTCAGTATGACGTCATATATGACAGAATATCTACTATCTGCGCATCTCTTGCGCATATTTTCTGAATCTTTACTCACTTATGGAAGATGAATCTTGTTTTCCAGTTTTATTGCAAAATATTTTTATTACAGTTTGTTTTGATAAAATTATGCACATAAAAAAAAATAATCGCAATATCATTTTAATTTCGGGAGAAAAGCATTAATGCTACGAAAGCATTACTGCCTTTAGCCCTTAAACTAAAATGCATTGCGACTGTTTTTAAAATACACATATTTTTATTAAAACAAGCTGTAACAAAAATATTTGGCAAACAAGATTCATCTTCTGTGAGTAAGTAACAATCTAAAATTCGTAATAGAATTTTTAACAGGGGTTCTCTAAATGGCTTTGTCTGCTTCAAGAAAAAAAGAAAAAAAAATCTAATCTGGCGATTTTAGGAAAATTTTTGCAGTTATTGTCTGGACTCGCAAAATATTTAAACAAATACTAAATTAACAACACTTGCTCGTTTAATAGTACAGCATTTAATGCATGCATTTTAAATTAAAGTGATTCTAAATATAAAATAAAATGAATTTTAAATTAAATAAGTGAACTATTTGTAATTTAAACAACATGATCAAAAGAATATTGTAATAAGTTTTCGATGTATCGTCTGCGCTTGATAAACGAAGAAAAAGACTTAAAATTGAATATTTTATTTATTATTAAATTCTATACATATTCTAAACCTTGATAAACATTCTATTTTCATCTGGAATAGAACCGTGCATATCATTTTTTATAATTTTAGCACATCAAGAATTGAGTAAAAAATAAGACTACAAAATTCAATCTTTACACATTAACTACTTGCTAATTTTTATGCGTCATTTTTCATTTCATTAAAAGAAAATAATTAAAATCGAGCGTATTTAAATCAACAACATTTTATAATATATATCAAATAAAATATATATTTTTTAATAAATTAAAGTTAAAATACGTAACTAATTTGTTTTTCTCTTTGGAAAAGGACATATGAATTCTATAAGAAAAAGAATTTTCTTACAATTTCGAAAACTAGAGTTATTCGATTGCCAACATTTTGCCAACATTACCAACAACAAATAATATTAGTTCTAAAAAAGAACTGTTTTTATTTAAATGATTAATTATAATAAATAAGTCAAAAAACACGAATAAAAATTAATAGAACATTCTATTAATGTCAGAATATAAATGCGCAGTTATTTCATAGATGTGCAATTAATAGATTATCCATAAAGAAGAAAACAGTTAGGCATATTTCTGTTGTTCACTCCGTCCGCTACGTGGCGTGCAACCTTGATTGATGTGACCTCGCCTTTAATCTTGGGGTTACGTCTCCCATTTAATTAAGATAAGACGCTTACCTATACCGCTTTGTATCTTATCTTTCGGTCATTTGAGCTAAAGCTAGCAAGTTAAGGGATGATAATTAAATAAAGGTAAGTTTTTTTTATGCAACCAGCCAATCTAGTTCAAGTTCAGCCACATTAATATTCGTCACCGAAAACGCTTGTTTAATTTGGAAATCTCAGGAGAATATATTAAAGTTCATCACTATCACTCTGATTTTAAAATATAGCACACACGCATCGCTTGCACGATCGCGTACGATAGATAAACATTAAAAGGTTTTCAAATTAGATACATACATATATATATGAAACCAACATTTTTATGATTTAAATATTTTTCATTCTATTTTTCTGGTGTGAAACTTATATTATTTCAATCTAATTTTTATAGGTGTCTTAAACTCGATACTAATAATGCATGAGCTTACTTGACATAGGCGTAACCAGGGAGGGTGCCCTGAGTGCCCGAGCACCCCCCCACGTGCGCAGACTCAAGCACAATTATTTTAAAAAATCGAAATCTGCAAAATAAAGAAGTGAAAGCAGAGTTAAATTAGTTTAGAGAATTAGTTTAGTTCAGAAAACTAACAGCCTAAGTTTTGAAATGTGATAAAAAAAAAGAAACCCACGTTCTTTTTTTCTTTCTTCCCTTTTTTTAAGAAAATTATGTTGTTTATCTTCTTTAAAACTAGAATATTTACAAGAATCTGTATTAGTCATAGTAAGTCAAAAAGTCGGCTTTAGAATCTCACTTTGACGTCTTTTGTTTGGGGGAGATTTTTTTTAATGCCGTTCTTTCTATTGCATGTTTCTGCAATTTCATGGGAAATTAATGCAAGTTCTTGACGAGGATAGAAACTATTTGTCTCTTTGCTTTCGTAATTTAAAATCTAGAAAGAAGCAAAAAAAAAAAAAAAAAAAAAAAAAAAAAAAAATTGAAAGGGAATGCAGATGTGAAACGATAATTCCAAAATGCGATTAGCCGGGGGGGGGGGGGGGGGGGAGAGGAGGGAGTGCACAGACCCTGCCTCCTTTGAAAATGAAAAATAATAGCACAGAAAATTCAAATTAATCTGCAGGTTGGTTGATTAGATGGTTGAATTTCGTGTTTCGCGGCCATTTTTTGACATTCGTAGAAGGAATATGGTTGCAGTCTTTTAAGTCAATGTAGTAATTTTTTTCCTCTGAAAATTTTTATACGATTTTTAAAGTTTCTTCTCGTTTCGCGGCGTTCTTTTGAAAGTAGGAAAAGGAACCCGGGTTTCAATCTTTTAGCCCCTTTTTAGTAAATTTTGGCCATATTCGCGATTTTATTCTGCGATCATTTCCTGATATTTACAATTTTCCTCCAAAATCGTTTGACGAAATTTACGTCTTTCTACGCGATTTTTTGTCGAAATCCGCACTTTTCACTACTAATCTTTGACAAAATTCGTGTTTTTTACCGCGATCCTTTGACGAAATGCTCATTTTTTACCGCGGTATTTTGACGAAACTGGCATTTCTTTAGCACGATCCTTCAATGAAATTCGCGTTTTCTTTCTATGATCTTTTGACGAAATTCGCTATTTCTTGCTCCGATTCTTTGACGAAATTCTTGTTTTTACCGCGCTCCTCTGATGAAATTTATTTTCTGTTGCGGCCTATTGACGAAACAATTATTTTCCAGGGCTCATTTGTTGAAATTCGTGATAGTTTTGTGCGACCGATCGGGAAAATTCTCGGTATCTTTCCGTACCAATTAACTAAATTCTTTACTCTTTTCCGCGACATTTTGACGAGATTTGCAAAAATGTTTCGTCAATCGTTTATCGAAATTCGTAATTTTTTGGAAAATCTTTTGACGAAATTCGCTATTATTTTCTGCAGTCTTTCATCGAAATTTCCGATATTTTTCCACGATCGTTTGAAGAAATTCTCAAATTTTTCCGGGACCGATTCAGGAATTGACTTTGAAAAATTCCATAAAAGAAATAAAAATCGCGGACTTCAAAAATTTTTTTAAATGCTCACTGAAGAATCACAGGTCTGTGAAAGAATTTGGAGGGGTAAATACTGCACAGCTTTTTTTATTATGCGGGACTTTCCTTTTCTGTGCGCAAATCTTGCGATCTCGCACGTTATTTCAAACTCTGTCTCTCAAAGAAAACTTCATTACTAGTGGAGTTTCGTTGGTTGGTTTTTTCTTTTAACGAACGTTGAAATAAACAGTTCTAGGATTGAGGTGGTGACCGCCTTCGGCAACGTACTCCCAACAAGCTACGACCTCTTCTGTCTCGAAAGAAGCGAATCTTGAATTATTGCATTTTTTATTTTGAGCCAAATTAAATTTTCAACTTCCTTATAAGAACTCATCTGACATTCTTCCAATTCGAATTTAATCACGGTAATTGCAAAAATTACAGGAGAGTTTTTTCTGTTTCAAAAAAAGTAAAAAAATCGCCTCAAAGCAGGAAAACCATCGCTAAAAATCGCATTGAAAATTCGGAAAAGATTAAAAAAACCACAAGGAACGAAATTAACTAATTGGGTAAAAGATTTTTTTAAAAAATCACCACGAAATGCGAAAAAAAAACCCCTCTAAAAATAACATTAAAAATTGTTAAAAATTGAAAAATCGCTGTAACAATCTCGAAAACACTTTATTGAAAAGTTTATACTGGATAAAATATTGAAATCGGATTCTTTTTTACTAATTCGAAAAAAAAAAAAATGCCGCAAAATGCGAAAAAATTCGCATAAAACATTAATTGAAAAATTCCAGAAATTGTCTTCGATAAGTATGACTTCAGGCATAGTGGTCCTGTCAAATCTTACGGCTGTGCGGGCTGCATTGTTTTTGTAGAGTTCAGCACTCGCGCATACACATACACAAAGACAGACAAGCACCTATCTTTATTATTACGGTCGCATCATGATAGTATAATTTTTATCATCTTGATAAAATTTAGTGTATAATATCATGACCTGCTTTACTTAATATAGACACATCCTGGGGTAAAAACATGAATTACCGTAATTTCCGGCCTATAATCCGCGGATCAAACAATTATGTTCGGACTCAGAAATCTCGTTTCATAAAACGTAAATTGTTAAATCGCGGTAAATATTTAACTTCAATAATTAAATAAAATTTCTGGATCGAAACATGATTGTTTGATCCGCGGATTATAGGCCGGAAATTACGGTATTAATGAATATTATAAATAAAATAATTATTTATATAGGCTTTCCTACAAAATTTCATGCAAAATTTCATGCGGGGGGCATGTGCCCCGTACGTCAGATCCAAATGGCGCCAAATGAAAGATTATACCTTTGGAATCGATCATTTTCTTCTGATGGACTGATGGCTTTCATTATTATGAAACAGCCATTATAAATAAAGTGTTAGGTGAAGATGAAAAAGCAGCTGTAAAAAGTTTGAACTCTGATTTTCTGGTAAGAATGGGGGGGGGGGGGGGAGCCATAATTTGTTTTTGCAAAAAAAAAAAAAAAAAGGCCAATTTTATTTTTTCATTCTGACCAGAAAATCAGAGCTCAAACTTCTTGCTTCTTACGGCGGCTTTTTCATCTTCACGTAACACTTCATTAATAATGGCTGTTTCATAATAATGAAAGCCAGCAGTCCATCAGAAGAAAATAACTCGGTTAAAGCGGAAACTCGGTTAAGCGGGACCCGGATAATCGGAACTCTACTGTATAAGCAAACACTGTAAATAGCCGATAATACATGCGAATTCTTTTATGTGAACGAACTATAATTGTAAGAAATGTCACATTCAGTTTACGTAGTTCAGTATTACATATTTTATGATTACATATTTTAAATTTTAAAATAAATCGGCCATTAGAAAATTAGTAAAGTTCTCTTTGTAAATATACTTTGAGGAAGAAAGGGGGGGGGGGGGGGAGCGACAAAATTCATGTTTGCCTCGGGCGCAAAAAAGGCTAGTTTCGGCCCTGGCTGCGTGCGTGATGTTATTCAACAGAGTGCTTGTGAGGGAAGGCAACGAGGGAGAAATGACCGGCAAGATGCACTTTTAAATTATTTAGGGTCTCATGTATATGAATCTGAACGTAGTTGCCGGTCCTCATATTTTGTGTACTCAACTACATCTAGAGTTGCAAAGGGTGGAAAAAACCGGGTTTATTCACGGGAATAAACCGGATCTTTTGGAAAGGAAATTTTAAAAAATTCCCGGAGTTTTCAGAAAGTTTTAAGCATGAAAATTTTCTAATTTATTATTTTCAATTATTTTTAATGATTTCAGATTTTGTCAATGTAAACAAAACTAATAACATTAAAATATATATATATATATATCACGGTTTATAGGAAAATTAACGAAATAATCTGCAGAAATATTATTTTAATCCTCGATAAGTAAAAAGTGAAAGAGGGAGATGAGAGATTCATCTTCCCTGGCATGAACATAAACTTCATCTCTGTTCTTCGAATCAACGAATGTAAACCAAAAAGAAAATGAACAAAATTAAAAGAAATTAATGCAAAAGTACATCTCAACTCGTTAGAAAATTAATATAAGGTATGCCTAAACACGAGATGCGCGAGCCAACAGAAACTAAAAAAAAATATTTTTTAAAGAAACATTCAAATCCTCGCCTATTCACAGCCAGCGTTGTTGTAAAGCTAATAAATTATACAGACTTAGACTGTAAAATCATAAGTTTTGTGAATTCATAATGTAAAATCTATCTTTTTGGAACATTCTTCCCTGAAATTTCTTTAAAATAAAAATTTCAAATTGGAAAATAACTGGTTTTGTTTATCTTCGAAACTCCTTCAAAATTTCCAATATTCCCCAAAATTCCGGGTTTATTCCCCAAAATTCCCTGGTTTATTCCCGTCCCTCAAAACTGTGGGTTTTTTGCAACTCTAACTACATCTCGCGCCTAATCTATAAGAAACATTTAAAATTTTCTTTCAAAATAAAATAATTAGTAGAGTCATAATGATATTGTAGTTTCAGGATGCCTCAGAAAGGAAGCGTTAGTGAGGCTTTAAATAACCCATACGTTACTAAGTCAAGCGCAAGATACTTTTCAAAAAATCACCGTGATTCATCATTGAAGTTTGTAATGTTAGCAATATATCTAAAAAACGAATAACATAAAAAACATTTTTTTCAATGCAAAATAATTAGTTTACTTAGCCATACAATAACAATGCAGATAGTTACAGGGTGTCCAGAAAGGAGGCGCTAGTGAGACTTTAAATAACACACACGTTAGTAAGACAAGTGCAAGAGACTTTTCAAAATCAAACGATTCATCATTGAAGTTTACAATGTTAGCTGTATATGAAAAAATCGAATAACATTTAAAATATTTTTTCGATATCAAATAATTAGTTTACATAGCGATATAATAACAACGTAGTTAGTTACAGTATCTCCAGAAAATAGGCGCTAGTGAGAATTTAAATGACACATACCTTAGTAAGACAAGCGCAAGAGACATTTCAAAATCACCGGATTCATCATTGGAGTTTATAATATTAGCTGTATATGTAAAAAACGAATAACATTTAAAATATTTTTTTCAATATAAAATAATTAGTTTACATAGCGAAGTAATAACAACGTAGTTAGTTACATGATCTCCAGAAAGGAGGCACTAGTGAGACTTTAAATAACACATACGTTATAGTCCAAGAGCCGACAGCACAAAACACATCAAACTATTAGTAAGGCAAGCACAAGAGACTTTTCAAATTCAAAGGATTCATCATTGGAGTTTATAATGTTAGCGGTATATATAATTAAACAATTAAATTTAAAATATAAAAAAAACCGTCTGCGTAAAAGACGAACTAATTAATTATTTCTCACAAATGTGAAACTATTTTTTATATTACTTACCCTTTTTTTTTTTTTTTTTTTTTTTTTTTTTTTACTTGTATTGGTGACTTTTAAGTTGTGTTTAATTGTTAGTTCCTATCTATAAACACTGTTTTGATGAGACCTATAGATGTCTACGAAGGTTAGAGATGCAGTAAAGCTAGAGATCCTACCTACACAACTTCCAGGTTGCGTAATATTTAAACGGAGCTTCTGATTGTAAAACAGTCAACGAAACATCGTCTTCATTTTGAAAGACCTATCCAATGATAAGCCACTGGATATGGTGCGTAATTTTTTTTTCATCTCTACCGCTATTTCGTGTTTCACGTCCGCCATTTTGAAACTATAAAAACAAAACCAAGCCTATAACAATCGGACGGTTAAGACGAATCGATAGAGACCTCATTCATTAAAATCCATTTAGCCGTTGGGATGTTTCGAGGGTATAAAGAAATCCACATACCCAGATACGCGTGAAACACATAACCCTTCTTGGCAGTCGGGTAAAAAAGGTATAATTTAATGGGTAAATGAATATGTTAAAAAAATCTCATTGCTTAAACTGTTTCTGAATTTTACCTTTCTGAATATCACATAAAGTGAATTTTCTCTTTTTTTAACAATTTATTTTCAAAATATCATTATGATCAAAATGCTAAAACTTATATTGTACAATTTACTCGATACTATAATAGACAATCCGGGAGCGGGGGGACATTTTTTTTATTTCCGGAAAATGACGAAAAAGCATTCTTCCTATTTGATTTACAGTCATTCAGAGTAACTTTGAACCATGGGGTGTAACTTTGCACCACCTCCTAATTATCAATATTTTTCACTCCAAAAGACTAAATAAGCTCCATGTGCTCTGTTGGCAAAGTTCTAAACTGGGATTTCTACTTTTTATTTTAGAAAATAAATTAGCAACATTATACGCAATTAAATGCATCATTTAACTATTTTTGTGAAGTACTTTTTTCAAGGTAACTTTGAATGCTGCTTTAAAGTTGTTGTAATCCAATTAAATTTTCATAGTAAGTAATAATATTCTCATTTATCAGACAAATTATTGTCTAAATGTTGTAAATGTGATAATATTTTGTGATTGTTTATTTATTAATAGTTAATAAAATGTAAAATAGGAAGGTACATACATTTTACCACATTTTCAGGGTAACTTTGAGCCGGCTCAAAGTTATACTGATGTTTAAAATTTACTAATTACAGGTGCTACTGTCAAAAGTTTCCCATATTTGCACGTATATTTTATATAAATGCCGAAAATGAAGATTTGATATAACATGTAAATATTTTCACAAATATGTGTAAAATACATACAATTCATTTAAAGGCGTTTTTCGGGGCGGAGCTACTCAAATTTGACATTTCATACAGTCGATATTTTTTATTCTTATTTGAATAATACTAGTACTAGTATGTATTGCTGTAACTATGGCTATATTATTGAGATAAAAAATTGAAAATTGCTTTCCATTGCATTTTAATGTTTTATATGAACAATAAACAGGTTTTTTTTTTATTTCTAAATGTTCATGGTTCTCTTCTTCCACTTTTCTTATGGCTGATATTTGTTGTAATATCATAAATTATACAAATCTTGTGATGTTGGGAAGATTAAATTCGGAGTCTTTACATATCTGAAAACATTTTCTGGGGTTCAAAGTTGTCCTAACTATAATACTTTTTTTTATAATGAATTATTTTAGATAATATTTATCAAATGGTTCAAAGTTACCCTAAATGGCTGGGTAACTTTGAATCAGGATAAAAATTCATTTTTTATAGCTTATCATTATTATTCCTAAATTTTTGATAGTCATACAATAATTTAAGATCATTTCTTCTCTTTTATGCCTCTAGTTGCAAGAATAATCTTAAAATAAGAGTGTGGCATATGAAAATAGAAAAAATGCGGATCAAAGTTACCCTGAATGACTGTACTGCATCCGTATCAGATTAAACAAAATTTTTCTTTTCTGATCTTCAAAGTACTTTTTTTTAGATTATTTATTTACTTGCCAAATACCAGTATGATCAAAATGCTAAAATTTATGTTTTACGATTGACTCGGTATTATAATGAACAATCCGAAAGGAGGGTGTGGGGCATGTTTTTATTTTCGAAAAATGACGAAAATATCAATCTTCCAATTTGATTTACTGGATTCATATGGCATTAAATGAAATTACCCTTTTATGATCTTTAAAGTATTTTTTTAGTTTATTTATTTATTTTCAAAATATCATTATGATAAAAAAACTAAAACTTGGGTTTTACAATTGACTCGATATTATAATGTGCAATCCCAGAGGGCGGGATGGTACATTATTTTATTTCCGAAACGTGACGAAAATATCAATATTCTAATTTGATTTACTGCATCTATATCAAATTAAGTGAAATTTCCCTTTTCTTATCTTTAAAGCTTTTTATCTTTAAAGCTCTTTATCTTTTTATCAATTTATTTATTTATTTGTATAAAACTATATATGAAAATCACTTGAATGTTTTGCAATTTATATTTAGCAATTGATTTGATATTATAATGGACAATCGAAAAAAAAAACAAAAACTAAGAATAGGGCACCAGTAATACAAATTGATTATTGATCATACTATTAATAAGTATTTGCATTATTTAAATATGTATATATATGAATAGAAATACTAAGCAAAATTTTTCGTAACTTTTACATATGCCATGATTTTTTTTTTTTTTTTTATAGTTAATTATTTTTATATCTGGTCCTTACGGTTATAGAGCAGATGTGGAATAAAGTTAGGGGGGAAATGATAGAAGAAATTAAAAATTGTAGGCTAAATGTGGTTTTAAAATCTTCTTAATTATTTTTTTTCAATTCTTATTATAGAAATTTAATTTCATCTTGGTTAAATAAGTTTCCTTTATAAAACCATTGAATAATGTGTAAAAAAGGTATCAGGACGTTCTTTTAAGCCAAGCATTAAAAAAAAAAAAAAAAAAAAAAAAAAAAAAAAGCCGCCAAACAAACAAACGCCAAAAACGAAACCACAGACATATTAATTGCTTATAAGATAGAAAATAACTTCTTCATGTTAAATCAATCATACATGCCAACGCGAAATTTAAAGAAAAATAAAACTAAAAATAGAAGGATCTAACGCAGAAATTCTTCAATTTGAGGCAAGACGCATCGCCATAAGTTAATTACAAATGGAGATATAGATTTTTTTTAAAGCGTCGAGATATTTAAAATGTTACTTTTTTTTTCTTCGTTAAACTTATTTTTTCAAATAGCATATGTTCCGTCTCGGAAGTATAACCAGCTCTCCCTAGCGAGCAGTCTATAAAAAAGGTATTGATTAAGCTGTTGATCGTCAAAGCATCAACACGTCTGTAAACATTCCATCCAAAACAACGCGATGGATAATAACTACAATTTATATTCATTAAGAAATTATTCAAGGTTTATGTTTTGTGAGTGTATTGTGCAGTGTTTACGTGTCAATAAAAACAATTAAAAATAAATTAAACGTCTAGAGTCCACCATACGAACAGCATATACGCTTAAATATTGGGCAGAAAACAGCAGCGAGCGAAGAGAAAACTGCGCACGGGGAAAAGTTTCAATTTGACCCCCCCCCCCCAACTTTTTCCAACTTTTCTTTGTCACAGGTGTCAAAAAATTAAAAAGTGCAGAAACAGAAAAAAAATCTACTGAATACATCTTTCGGTATTATTTTGAAACTTTATGTTTAATTTTAATTCAGAAATTTCAAAAAACTAAATAACATAAGAGAAAATTGCACTTATATTTTGGCAAACGGGATCTGGAAAATGGATGTAGAAAAAATGTATCTAACAGTACAGTATAACAGTTTGGAACCCTCTTATATTCCAAGAAAGAAACCCCATGCTACAGTAGCGCTCAAAAGTATTTTGACAACCTTATATTCTCTCTTATTTTATTTAATATAAAAATGTAAAAGAAAATATATTCCCTATAATTGAGAACACTGTGACTGCACTTATTCAAATGTATCAAGTTTCACCTTGTTTGTTTACATTCGGCGCCACCGAAGAAATATGACTCTTCCTTAGCTCAAAAGTATTTTGACAATTAGTTTGCATTTAATTGTTGAAGGTGTCAGTGGCGCTATAGCTTCGATTAGTGTTTATATTGACTTATTGTGATTAATTTTAAGGATCAGGAATGCCGAAATGTAAAAAATATTGAAGTGATTCTAGAAAAGCCGCTGTAAATGCATTTAAGAAAGGTAGACTGCAAGCAGAATTAGCTCGTTCTTTTAACGTGTCTGGGCAACTTGTTATTACATGGAATAAAGTTTCTAATAAACAGAAATACATCGAAAATAAGCCTCAAAGTAGCCATCCGAAAAACACAACTTGCAATGTTGACTGTATTATAAAAATGATATCTATATGTGATTGTCGTAAGTCCGCTGTAATAATAAAAAATGAATTGGAAGAAAATTACGGCATAGACATACACGTTTCATCTGTCAAACGACGCCTAAACCTCTATAGTTTACATGGCAGAAGACCAGCAAAAACACGTTTCTAATCTACTAAGAATAGGAAGGCTAGAGTTGCATTTGTAAAACGGCATAACCCTTTCAGGGGCAAAGCAATGCTATTGCTGAAGTGTTGAAATTAATGACTGACACCAGAATTTTGGTTAAAAAAAATTCAGTTTATGATGTGCGTGAAATATAGCTTTTTCTTATTTAAAAATAAATTTGTTTTCAAATTCCGGTATCAATCATTAATTTCAACACCTTCGCAATGGTATTGATTTCCCCCTGAAGGGGTTATACCATTTTACAAATGCAACTCTAGCCTTCCTATTCTTAGTAGATTAGAAAAGTGTTTTTGCTGGTCTTCTACCATGTAAACCATAGAGGTTTAGGCTTCGTTTGACTGATGAAACGTGTATGTCTATGCCGTAATTTTCTTTCAATTCCTTTTTTATTATTACAGCGGACTTACGACAATAACTTGTAGATATCATTTTTATAACATAGTCAATATTTCAAGTTGTTTTTTTTTCGGATGGCCACTTTGAGGCTTATTTTCGATGTATTTCTGTTTATTAAAAACTTTATTCCATGTAATAAGAAGTTGCCGAGACACGTTAAAAGACCGAGCTAGTTCTGCTTGCAGTCCACCTTTCTTAAGGGCATTTACAGCGGCTTTTCTAGAATCACTTCAATATTTTTTTACTTTTCGGCATTCCTGATCCTTAAAAATAATCACAATAAGTCAATAACACTAATCGAAGCTATAGCGCCACTGACACCTTCAACAATTAAATGCAAACTAATTGTCAAAATACTTTTGAGCTAAGTGGGAGTCATATTTCTTCGGTAGCGCCGAATGTAAACAAACAAGTTGAAACTTGATATATTTAAATAACTGCAGTCACAGTGTTCTCAATTACTGGGGAATATATTTTCTTTTACATTTTTATATGAAATAAAATAAGAGAGAATATAAGGTTGTCAAAATACTTTTGAGCGCTACTGTATTTTGAGAGTATAAGTTTTTGCCACAAGCACAGACTCAGAAAAGAGAAGGTTAACAAAAAGATTAAGACAAATACCCAAAACAAGTTTTGAAAAGAAAGAAGTCCTTATTCTTAAATTTGTATTTCGGTGTGTGTGGAGGGGAAAGGGGGAGTAAGGACAATGCAATAACTTTGAAATGGAAAATGTACGTTCTTCCATTGGGAAAAAAATTCCCAATAAGTAAATATACATTTTTTTTTTCACAAAAAGAAGAAAAAAAGAGGTTTGTAGTATAAATTTGGCGCCCCCTCAATTTCCGCGCCCGGGGCGGCTGCCCCCTTTGCCCCCACTTCGCACGGCCCTGCAGAAAAAAGTAAGGATTGCATTTCCGGACAGGTCATAACTTACACTACTTACTTTTATAAAATTCAGTTTAAAAAAATATAATTCTATCTTTAATAAGCAGAAAACTGTTAATTAGTTCTAAAATTTACAAGTACGCTAAAACAGAGATAAACCACCAACGACCGCCTACTATTTACATTATGGTAGCACAAATCAGTTACGGGAAGACCACTTAATCTGCCAGTCGGCCATTATTCCTGAAGATTATTATTTCGAATAAAACTGCATAGAAGTTACATTTTCAGAAATGTCTTTTTAAAAAAATTAAATTTTGAGAGAGTGCTTGAGAGGTTTTTTCTTATATGTATTAAATGAGTTATTGTCATTTAAAATTTAATCCCTAATGTAAACAAAACTTTAAAAAGAAATTAAGTTGAAGGTGATTTTTATATTAAAGAGAGAAATCATTGTAAACTATCGCCTCTGCTCCAATATGTCCCGTTTCTTCCGTCCTTGCAATTTTTCATAGTGAACTTCTGTAAGAAAGATACTATGTTGTTGCTGTCAAATGGTGCCTGCAGCTTATTTTTCTCATTTCATTAGAGCACTCGCGGTGTAAATAAACTTTATATTTTAGGGGGCATGTGACCTTTGAGTTTGTCGAAACGATCAAAAACATCGCCTTTTTCAAAGTACCAAAACACAAATAATATGCAATTAAGTTTTTTTTTTTTTTTTTTTTTTTTTTTTTTTTTTTTTTTTTTTTTTGCATTTCTCTCTAAAGTATATATTCTTAGCTACATTATCCAAAAAAATAAATGTTCAGGGTGGCGAGTGGTCAGGGAAAAACACAGTCAAAAAAGGTGTTAATACCAGTATTTTCTTAAAAAATAAATTCGACTTCTTTAATCCCTTTATTTTATTCCAAATATTTTCCAGAAGAAAATACTGGTAGTTTTCCTCTCTTTTTTTTTAACTGTGTTTTTCCCTGACCTCTCGCCACCCTGAGAAAACCACCCTGTTGTACGTAGAAAATTAATATTTAAATTTTAAATTTAAAAATTCATCTCACTAATACATGATGCATGAATTGAAACCATTAAATGCTGCGAGCAGGATAAAACTCTAAATTATGCATATAGAAAACAGTTTTTGAACAAAATACAATAAAAACACACCTTCTTCTAAATTAAAACCAAAATACATACAAAAAGTTTTGTTTAAAATTTAATTTTAGCACAAAATATAAAAAAATACAAAATTTTCAAAAAAAATGTTCAAGTTTTTTATATGCAAAAACATAAATAGCCAAAATATGTGAATTATTTTTTTCGTTTTAGCATGAATAAATACTATAAAGAAATGCATATTTGGCTCCTTTTTTAAAGTTGTAGTTTATATAGTTTGAAAGTAAAAGAGCGCGTAAACTCCAAATTTATTAATTTGAGAAAACGCCTTTTAGAGCTTCAATATCTACGGACCTTCAATTGTATTACACCGTCCATAAATGATTATAACTCAAGAAATAATGCAGATTTTTGAATGGGGTTTTTTGCATATTGTTGAGAATTTTTTTTTTTTTAATTCAGAATAAAACAAAATTCGAAAACTGATTTTTTTGGAAGTCTAAAGGTCCTGAACCCCCTTAACTTTAACTTTGTAAATAACTTGCAAAATCCCTATTAGTAGCAAGGTTATATCCTACGAATCACCGATATGTTTCCTTTGAAGTATGTCATGATAGAACTTTATTTTTCAAAATATTGGATGCATCTTAAACTAAATATATATTTCTTGAACCACCTTCTTCGTGATTTCAGCCATATACGATATTATCTGATTGCAACGCCTAGAAAAAGGTAATTTTAGAAAGAGAGAAAATGTCAGCTGACAATAAGTGTAAATAAGGTATTACTCTTTTCTTAGATAAAGTAAATACACAAAAAATAAACTAATTGTTACTTCTGACAAATAAACAAAAACACAAAAAGCATTATTACGCATAAAATAAACATATTGTAACTGTTATCACACTGTTAAAAGTAGTTTAGTTATCTTGTCTTTCGGTCATTTGACTTAATTTACTAGTAATTTCAGTGATGATAATTAAATAAATGTAAGTCTTTTATGCAACCGGCTTAGTTCAGTCACGTTAATATTCGACACCGAAGAACGCTGGTGTTTAAATTGCAAATCTCGCGTGAATTTCACATTCCATCATTCTAATTTTAAACTATGGTACACACCAAAGCGATATAAGTAAGCGTCCTATCTTAAATGGGACAGGTAACCGCAAGATTAAAGGCGAGGTCACGTCAATCAAGGTCATACGCCACCCAGCGGACGGAGTGAGCTACAAGAGGATTATTAACTTCTTTCCCCTTTGTGGATGATCTATAAGCTCGATATCTATGAAATAACTATGCGCACGCGCAGCCGTGATTTTATTCGTTTGTCGTCTGCAGTACTTAATTGTTGGAAGTTAGATATAATTCGATTTATTTATTCGCCATTATTTAGTTTATTAATTGAAGTTAGTTATTTAAACAAAATCAGTTCTTTTAAGAACTTATATTATTTGGGAAAATGCCACGTTCGTGTTCTAATTATTGCAGTTTTCAAAACTGCAAAAATATCTCTCTATCTGAGAGAACTTATTTTTTTCGCTTCCCAAAAGAGAAAAACAGGTTAGTTTTGTGTTTTATTACAATTTATAAAAAAGTTAAAATATTATTTAATATATATTATTAAATGTCAGTGATTTTAATACGTTCTATTTTAATTATGTTTTTGTAATGCAATGAACAAGGGTATATAAAAATTAGTTAATGTATGCTAAGATAGAATTTTACACCAGCGTTTTTAATTCAATTCCTGATAAAATAAAGTTATAAAAATTACATAAACATGTGTATTTCCAATGAGAATTAAATGTTTTATTACGCTTAGAGTTTAAGTATAAATTATATAATTAATTTTAAGGCATATTTTTTATTTACCGGGCGCAGGCGATAAATTGCCAAATATTCTCTTGATCGAATTGTATTTATAATATTTAAAATAGAAGCATTTCATTCATTCCATTTAAAACTCATTTAATTTTACATTAGGATCCACTTTAATTTAAAGTGCAAGCGGTAATTCTTGTACTATTAAACCAGCAATAATTGATTATTTATAGTTTTAAATATTTTGAGAATTTTAGACAACAGCTTTAAACAAATTCCTAAAACCGACAAATTACTTTTTTTTTTTAAATCTAGAAATATGTCGGTCATTGTGTCATATCCGGGGAAAAAAGTTTTCATAGGATACCTGCACTTCGCACAGGTGAATAACATTGCAGAAAGCATACAAAGTATAGAAGAAACTTCAAAAACTGGAATAAAATATAAAATATTTACATATAGTACGTGATATGCTCAATTAAACATTTATTATCTTACACCGGTTCGTCGCAGGTGTAAAATGGATAACTTTCCGTAATCGGGCCGATAGCCATGATTGGCGCCAAATGAGAAAACAGTATACAATTGTAACTGTATAAAAGTTAAATAATGGTTAGAAAATGAAAGTAACTTTTATCGAAATAACCCAATTGCGGAACATTCTCCAAATTTGAAAAAGGCTTATGAAACACACAACAATTGCAATAACTGAAAACTATAGACTAATAATAAGCTCGACGTAGCAGCTGTTGGTCGGTAGCCAAAAATTTCAAATTTCCCTTTTAATTTTTTCCGGTTTCAATTTTTGAATTTATTTTTTCCGCAAAAGAGTCGGAATAAGTAGTAGAAAAAAGGGCTGCGGACGGAGATGGGTCAATTGAACGTATTAAAATCACTGACATTTAATAATATATATTAAATAATATTTTAACTTTTTTATAAAAAATTATAAAGCTGAAAATCAAATTTAAGATGCTTAAAGATTTAAATATTTCTCTTTTGCAATTTCCTAACCAGCTGGTATATTTTAGAAATCGTAGTTTGTTACATAACTTACTCAATTGTTGTACTTGTATATACAGTTGTAACAACCATAAAGAATGTTTAAGGATTTATCAGCTACGTTTAGATAACGTAAAATTAATTTGCTAATTTATAATCAAGTTGTAAAAATACTAAAATGTTGTATTGTTACTAGAAACAAATCCATGTACATAATATTTATTTTTCTAGCGTATCTGGGAGGGAAAAATCGATTAAAATTTTTTATCTTTTCATATATATGAACAGGGTTAGATTAGATAAACAGTGTAAAAAAGTACTTTTATGTTAGCCGGCCGCAGTTCTTAAACCGTCAAATATTTTCCCCATCACCAGCGTTTATGTTGCATTCATTTCATTCAAAATATAAAATCATCATTTTAAAAATATACTCGTCATTTGAAAAACATAACTTTATTTAAAATACATACATACTGGTATATTACATCAATTTAAGCACATGCTTTTCGCTCATTATATTTAAAATACATTTTTTTTCTAATAAATAATAACATAAACCCAAGGTGGGCAAGTTTCTTCCAATGTGGAAAAAAACCAGGAATTAAAAATTACGCCTATAACTTTTATTAACAAAAATGTTTTTTTTTTTAACCTGAATAGCTTGCATAAAATTCAGGTCTATTTGAAGATATTTACAATTTAAGAGTTATAAGCGGAAAAGCAGACAAAGCCATTTTAGAGAATACCTGTTAAAATTTTAATCGTGAATTTCAAATATTTACTCACTCATGGAAGATGAACCTTGTTTACCAGATTTATTGCAAAATATTTTTGTTACAGCTTGTTTTGATAAAAATATATGTATTTAAAAAATAGTTGCAATGTCAGTTTAGTTTCGGGGCAAAAGGCAATACTGTTTACGTAGCATTAGTGCTTTTTCTCCCGAAATTAAAATGACATTGCGATTTTTTTTAAAATACACATATTTTCATCAAAACAAACTGTAACAAAAATATTTGCAATAAATCTGGTAAACAAGGTTTATCTTCCATGAGTGAGTAAATATTTGAAATTCATGATTAAAATTTTAACAGGTATTCTCTAAAATAGCTTTGTCTGCTTTTCAGCCTATAACTCTTAAATTGTAAATATCTTCAAATAGACCTGCGCACGAGATGCGCAGATGGTAGATATCCTGTCATATATGTCGTCATACAAAAAACCCGCGTATTTGCGTTATTCACTCCATCCACAAGATGGCGCAGCTGTGTCAATTTACGGCAGATTCCAGCATTAACTTTGTACGCTTACTTATAGCGCTTTGGTACACACACATCGCTTCACCGCCCCCTGGATAATAGGCCTGAGCGCTCACACAAAAATGGCGGCTGCCGAAGGCGGATTTTTTTTAGCATAGGTACGGTCCCTTAAATGTAGACACCAGTATTTTATAAAAGATTTCTCCACCTTGTTCATTCTCAGAAAAATGAAGCGGAAAAAACTTCAAAAAAATATTGGTAGGAATATTTAAGAGACTGTACACACTCTGAAAAAAATCCGCCTTCGGCAGCCGCCATTTTTGGTCCAGCGCTCAGGCCTAGTATTCAGGGGGCGGTGCATCGCTTGCACGATGACGTATGTTGAATTGATTTTATACATTAAACGTATTTATTATGAAAAACAACATTTTTTTTTAGTTAAACACTTTTTATACTATTTTTATGGTGTGAAACTTACATACTTTTCAGTATAATTTTTTATAGGCGTCTTAACCCTTTCCGGCGCGGAGTAAGTCTGTTTTTAAAATGATGAAATGATGGACAGACACCAGAATTTTCAAACGGACTTATTACCAAATAAAAACTTGCCTTTTTCCCCGTACTTTATAACAGTAAAATTTTAATTAAATATTCTTTCGGTCATTTGTCAGTTTTGGAATTAAAATTAGGTGTCCTTTTTTGTGGACACCGCCCACTAAAGAGTTAAACTAGATACTAATAGTGCTTGTGCTATAAGTAGTTGAGTATGCAAAATATGAGGACCGGCAACTATGTTCAGATTCGTATACCTCAGACACTAAATAGCTTAACAGTGCATTATGCCGGCAGCAGTTCTGGCCATTTCTGACCCCTTGGACCCCCCCTCAAGCGCCCTATTGTATAGCATAGCGCGCGCAGCATGTCCACGAGCGAGAAGGGAGTAAGTGCGCAAAATATGAGAACCGAATTTTTCCAATTGATATAAGCTCAGATGAGTCCAAATATTAATAATTTGGATGGTACCAGTCTATTTTATGGTCCAATTGTTTTTTATAGGCCCCGCCCTCCCCTCCTTAATCACTTAACACGTTGAGAGCCAAGGTGACTGACACTGAAGTTCTGAAAAATTTACAATGTTTCAAGTAATTTTTAAGAAAGTATAATCCTGTAATAAATAAAAAGTAGGTAAATTTTAAATAAATTTTCAGTAATTACTTCAAAACATTATATATATATATTTAGTTTCATGTCATATTTTAGACGTCAGTCATCGGTGAATGACGCGTTTTTACTCCTTCAAGGGCGGTGGATAATTTTTGGACCACCTAATTTAAATTCCTAAATGCCGCATTGACGCCAGAATTTTAGAAAGAAAATTTTCCATTTATTAACTACGCGACGAAGAGCTTTTACCTATTTTGAAACAAATTAGTTTGTAATTCTGGTGTCACACAAAAATTTTATAATTTTAAGAATAGAAGTGTTTTGCCCTGAAAGGGTTAAACCATTGCCATCGAAATACTCAAGGCCAGAGAACACGACGAGGCTAACGAAAAAGACAGGCTACCGCGGTGGGTCTGATTTTTCTTATTTTACGGACCGCTGGAGTCACGTGATGCTATTTTCGCACACCTTCATTGGTGCATTCGAGCATCACATGACTCCAGCGGTCTGTAAAAAAAGAAGAATCGGACCCACCGCGGTAGCCTGTCTTTCTCGTTAGCCTCGGGACACGAGGTGTGACGTCATCACTAATTGACCAACTTCTTGATAGTGTTGGAATTCACACCGGAAATTTTTGGATAGCAATTTTCTTTCATTTTATTTGTGGAATATTTATCATTGTATAAAACAAAACTAACTATTTAAACTTACTGGTGAGAATTCGGAAACACTAATTAAAAATTCAGCCAGATGTGGAATGCCACATCTGGCTGATTTTTTATTGGGGGTGGGGATTCCAAATTCTCACCAATAAGTTTAAATAGTTATTATTGTTTTAAAAGATAATAGGTATCCCACAAATAACATAAAAGGAAATTGCTATTCAAAATTTTCCGGTGTAAATTCCAACACTATTGAGAAGTCGATCGATTAGTGATGACGTCACAACTCGTGTCCTCAGGCCTTGAGTATTTCGATGGCAACGGTTAAACGGGAAGTTCAGTGTCAGCCACCGGTTACTGACGTGGCGATTAACGTGCTAACTGTTTTGCAAGAACTCTGCTCGGGCAAGAAATGTTAGCTTGCTTCGTTACTAAAAGCTTTTCACACCCCTTATTTTTACATGAAATATTCGGTTCATTAAATGGCACACTTTTCTCGATTATTTAATACACTGACACTGAAGCGCTGAAAATTTACAATGTTTAAAGTAATTTTTAAGAAAGTATAATCCTGTAATAAATAAAAGGTACGTAAATTTTAAATATTTGTCCAGTAATTATTTAAAACAATGTATATTTTTTCAGTTTTGTATCATATTTTAGATGTCAGCCATCGGCGAATGACGCGTTTTAAACGTAAAATTCGCTGTCAGACACCGATGGCTGACGTGGCGCTTAACGTGTTAAGGCAAATACTTGTGTGGTTAAAAAGTGGTGTTGGCTCCCTGATTTTAGTTTATGGTGTCAAAAAAAAATGTGACAGTTAAGTGGTTAAAGCATTGAGCGCATGCTGTGGGGGCTTTTAATATTTGTTTAAGACAGTTATTAGTTATTTTAATGGAAATTAGTAATTATAGATTATTATTTCAAATAACAGAAAAGGTAAAATTATTTTTTATTCTGAACAAGTAAATCTGCAGATCAGGTCTCAACGTCAGTTCTGCATGTCATTGTTTTTTAATTAGAGAGAGAGAGATAAACATATAAGATTCTTAATTAAAATAATAAAACTTTGTAAAAAATCACCATAAAATAAAACAATACACAGGACGCGTTTCGAGCTAAAAACATAACAGCTCGTCATCAGCATCATTATGTTTTTAGCTCGAAACGCGTCCTGTGTATTGTTTTATTTTATGGTGATTTTTTACAAAGTTTTATTATTTTAATTACTTCAAATCGCCAGTTTTTGGTGCTATTTCGCTAAATAAGATTCTTCTAAGTTTCCAGAAATTTCAAGAATCAGATTAAACACAGTTTTATGCAATGGTATTCAGAAAAACTGCTTATTCTTGTATTTTTTAACAAACTTATATATACTGGCGATTAACGTATATTTATAAACAAACAAACACACATACACAAAGTTTACTTCTTTATAATATTAGTATAGGTAACAAATTTAAAATGTGAATTATATAGGATAATAAATATTATATAAAGTAAGATTAAAAAACAATGTTATGCAAAACTGATGTTTAGAGCCCTAATACAGTGTCTAGAACTATACTTCTAGACTGTAGCCCTGATTAACATATTTACTTGTTCAGAATAAGAAATAATTGTAACTTTACCTTTGTTGTTATTTCATATAATAATCTATAATTACTAATTTCGATTAAAATAACTACTAATTGTCTTAAACGAATATTAAATGTCTCCACAGCATCGCTCAATACGTTAAAGGCGGGGGTGGGGGCGTCTATAAAAAACAATTGGACCATAAAATAGACTGGTACCATCCAAAATATTAATATTTGGACTCTTCTGAGCTTATATCAATTGGAAAATTGCGGTTCTCATATTTTGCACACTCGCTTTTTTCAGTCGCGTGGAATATCTGCTGCGTGCACTATGCTATTCAATAGAGTGCATGAGAGGGATGGCAACGGGGGTGAAATGACCAAAACTACTGCCGCAAGATGCACTTATAAATTACTTAGGGTTTCATGTATACGAATCTGAGCGTAGTTACCGGTCCTCATATTTTGCGTACTCAAGTACTTCTAGCGCCTCTTCTATAAGAAACATTTAAAATTTTCTTTCAAAATAAAATAATTTGTAGAGACATAATGATATTCTAGTTTCAGGATGTCCCAGAAAGGAAGCGATAATGAGAATTTAAATAACCCATCCGTTTGTATAGTAGCTTTCATTATTATGAAACAGTCATGATAAATGAAGTGTTAAAAAAAGTATGGCCATTTTTTTCCCATTCTGATTAGAAAATCAGAGTTCTAACTTTTTACGACTGCTCTTTCATCTTCACCTAACATTTCAATTATAAAGCCTTTATAAAACCATTCAATCATGTGTAAAAAAAGGTATCAGGACGTTCTTCCAAGCCAAGCTTTAAAAAAAAAAAAAAAAGCCATCAAACAAACAAACGCCAAGAACGAAACCACAGACAGCTTAACTGCTTATAAAGTAGAAAATAACTTCTTCATTTTAAATCGATTATACATGCCAGTGCAAAATTTCAAGAAAAATAAAACGAAAACTAGAAGGGTGTAATGCAGAAATTCTTCAATCTGAGACCAGACTCATCGTCATAAGTTAATTACAAATAGAGATATAGAATTTTTTTTTTAAACGTCGAGATATTTAAAATGTTTTTTTTTTTTTTTTTTTTTTTTTTTTGCTTTGCCAAACTTATTATTTCAAATAGTATATACGCTTAAATATTGGACAGAAAAAAGTAAGGATTGCATTTCCCGACAGGTCTTTACTTACACTACGTGCTTTTATAAAATTCAGTTAAAAATAAATAAAAATTCTATCTTTAATAAGCAGAAAACTGTTATTTAGTTCTAAAATATACAAGTACCCTAAAACAGAGATAAACCAACGACCGCCTACTATTTACATTATAATAACACAAATTAGATACGGGAAGACCACTTAATCTGCCAGTCGTCCATTTTTCCAGAAGAATTTTTTTTCTAATAAAGCTGCATAGAAGTTACATTTTTAGAAAGGTCTTTTTTAAAAAATTCTATTTTGAGAGAGTACTTGAGAAGTTCTTTCTAATATGCATTAAATGAGTTATTGGCATTTAAAATTTAAACCCTAATGTAAACAAAACTTTAAAAAGGATTTGAATTGAATATGATTTTTATTTTAAGGAAAAAAAAAAATGGTAAACTATAGTCACTTCGTTCGCAGCTGATAATCAATTCAGAAAATATATTTGATGACATTTTTCCGAATTAATGAAATACGATTTTAGCGTGAAATGTTTGAGGGTAATCTCCGGAATTATCGAAACAATTTGAAAAGAAAGGCGAAAAAAGTACACTGGTGGCCAAAATTAAGGAATAGTCATAAAATGCTAATTTTTAAGTAAGCGAATACTCAAAAGGAAATAATATAATTCGAATAATTACTATCCCTACAGCACAGCAAGTCCATATAGCATATCATTCATGTCACACATGGTCACAAGTGTCACAGTCACTACGGTGAAACAAAAAATAGGAAATTCTACACGTCTCATTATGAGTCTCAAATGATCACTATATGTGACTCCACTGAAACGTCAACGTGACTGCTGCTTTGTGACGAGTCACCAGGTGACTTTACAATGCAGTTACATTGTGACTCTCGTGTGACTGTCATTTTTAGACTCAATTTCAAAGTCATCATGAACGTTGCATTTAATAAGTCACCAAATAACCTCACATTATAGTCACACGATGACTTTTCACAAAAGCTCACAATGGTGACTTCACAGTAGTCTCTCTGTCACATGAAAGTCATCATGTGAATTTAATGTCACATTGTTTGGTGACTTATCATAATGCAAAGTTCACGATGACTTTGAAATTGAGTCTAAAAATGAAAGTCACACGAGAGTCACAATGTAACTGCATTGTAAAGCCACCTGGTGACTCGTCACAAAGCAGCAGTCACGTTGACGTTTCAGTGGAGTCACATATAGTGATCATTTGAGACTCATAATGAGACGTGTGGAATTTCCTATTTTTTGTTTCACCGTAGTGACTGTGACACTTGTGACCATGTGTGACATGAATGAGATGCTATATGGACTTGCTGTGCTGTAGGGATAGTAATTATTCGAATTATATTATTTCCTTTTGAGTATTCGCTTACTTAAAAATTAGCATTTTATGACTATTCCTTAATTTTGGCCACCAGTGTATTATGACCGACTATGCTCCAATATAGGCTACATTTTATGTCGGTGCCACTACCTCGGAGCATATACATGTGACATTTTGACGGTAAGTAGTTGGTATTGTCGAAAAAAAATGAGGGTTTCCATTCCTACACAACACAGGTAGCAGCCGACTGGGTTTAAAATAATAAAGAAAAATGAAGAATTAACATAAGGCAGTCGCTTGAAACATTATTCACTTTATTTCCACACTCACGATTGAATCTAGGGAAGATGCTCACTCCTGCCATGGTAAAAAAGAATAAAGTCTATTCTTCCTGTCACAATTAGTTTAAAAACACTTCATCTCTTGACTGCGTTCTAGTCCTTAATCCGTTAACATCTAACTTCTATCACCCATTACGATACCGTTGCTTCCTCATTCTACACACATAATAAACAGTATTCATCCAACATTTTACTACCTCCATCGAGCAGTCACATTGAATATCCAGTCTGTTACGACTGCAATCCCCTACGTTCACCTCTACATGCTAAAAACTGAAAAGCTTCTAAGCTCACAGCCCATCTACTATATGCTATATGCTTTATGCTTTATCTGGTTCCCGCCATCCGTATTTATACTCTGCTGAAAAGATTGTTCTAGAAAATTCTTATATCCTCGCACCAGCTATTTAAAGCATAAACAAATGTTAAAATCTGTAGTCGAGATTATGCAAAAATAACCCTTTTTTCCCTCTTCAGACGATAAAAGAAATGAATTTATGTCTGCGAAGTTTTAAGCTTTGAAATATTTTAATTACACCTCGATATTTTAAATAAAAGAATAAATTGAAATAAGTAGGTTTTTTCTTTAAGACAGAATAATATTTTAGCAGTTAAATAAAGATTTAAGGGGAATATGATATACCGGGATTTAATAGCGGAATTTAATGGGAATTTAAATAATAAAAGTTTTATTAAAGAAATATAAATGAGCCATTTTTAGATTTACGCAATTTGGAATAAATATGAAATAAGATCTTGGAGATTAATAGACTAGAGTTTTAATTTAATAAGCCGGTATAATATACGGACTATTACTGAAAAAGGAAAATTTACATAAAATACTTTAAACTTGGCGCAAAAATTTAAATTTTGTAATATTATCCCCCCTCCCCAAAGACTTTGTATGAAATTTGTGGTTAATTAACTACAATTTCAGACAACAGATTTGTAATAAATTTGGAAGTTGATTTTTGAATATTGAAAACTTTAGAGACGTCAGCGAAGAGATGGAAAAGTAAAATTTAGCAATGCAAGAGAAAGAAAAAATACTAAGAGCATTTAAATTTAGCTGAGAGCATTTCCCCTGTAAAAGAATACAAATAATGATTACAACATCACTTACCATTTGTAAGTGCATAGGAAAATATAACACAATAATAAATAAAGAATAAGTATAAATACAATAAGAAATAAATAATAAGAAATTATAAAACTATAGTAATAAATAACAACAAATTCTTTTATCTTATGGAAATTTAGCGTATTTCCATTTCTCTTATCCAAACATATTTCCAATCAAGTAATGTTTAACATTTTATTTACTTCAAGTAGAATTTTAAGTCCCATTGGCTTAATCAGTTCGTAGGTCATAAAAGTACTTTAGCAAAAATAGTGATACAGTCCTTAAGTAAAAAGTTCAGCTGCAATAAATATTTTTTACTAAATTTGTTTCGACTACTCTACCTACTAATCTCTTAACATTATGTTTAAATACTATTGGTCATCACAATAGTAGTTTTATTTTAATAAACAAATTCCTAGTAGTTATTCAACTACCTTTTAACTTTTGTTTATCAACTACTTTTTTGAACTCCTTTTCCCGTTTTAATTGGGACTCACCATCTTTTAAAACTTCTCAACTTTGTCTTAGTCAATATCATAACTTTTCACTTATAAGTTATGTTTCCTTTTTCTTTAATAAATAATGAATCTTTCAATAAATAATGTAATACTTTCAATTCACAATCATAATAATAAAATTCTCAACAGTATACTTGAATAATAGCAATAATAATACTTAATAACAATATTATATTCTAAGAAAATATCACAGATTTTTTACTTATTGACACGGAAAATAATGGTTGAGGATAAAAATAATACATAGCAATTAATAATTTTCTTATTTTTTACTTATATAAGAAAGTATTTTTGCCAGCCGAAACATTAAAAAATAATAATAATAATAATTCCAAAGTCCAAATAAATTTAACTCTAAATATTTAGAAAGTGGACTCTCAACCAGTATTTCTTTACAATAATTTATCTCTCTGATACTCTTATGAATAGACGTGCATTTGATAAACTTAAAATGGTAAAATAAAGAAAATAAATAGGAATAAAAGATAATTTGTTTATGTACTTAATTTTCTATTGCTACACAATCACTACAAAATCTCATCACAATTATCAGTTTTCTATGTTTATATTATTATAATAATATTATCAATTCTTACTATTTTTGTAAACAATTGGTAAAAAATGGAATAAAATAAATATAGTTTATTTTGATATAAACTTGATATAGAATTAAAAATATTTATTTTTATTTTTCAACATCAATCTGAAAATTCCCAAAATCAAATACACATCCTATGCCTGCATAGATTGTCTACTTAATCCCAAAAACTCCCAAAAACAAGTAATATCCTCGTGGCGCGCCAAGGTCATACCTGGTAATGTTGAAAACTATTGATGAAATAAAAATAAAAAATCTAAAGAATTAGAATTAAAAATATTGCGAAAACATTTTGGGGAATTACGAACTTTCCATAATCCGGTTGCACATTACAATCATTTCTATCATTCTCAAAAAAGTCCTGAGTAGTCATATAATTTTCACAACTAGATGGTAATTCTTTATCATTCTTACAGAAATTCAAAGTTTCACTACTCTCATTAGCGGTTATTACATTATCATCATTATATAAATTCAAATTCTCATCATAATCAACTGTTACTAAATCATTCTCTTGTTGCACTTTATTCATATCCACAGTATGAAAATGAAGAGATTTCTCATTATGTATGGATATACTCTTATTTATAATTTTTCTTCCTTGTTTTACAGTACAATTTCTACAATCTATAGTTAAATTAAATTTAGAACATTCCCTTAAACCCAAAATAGCATACTCCAAATTAGTATTACACACTAAAAAGTTAACACATTTGGTAATTTTACCCACTTTTAGAGAAATTTTACATTTTTGATTTATTTTTAACACCCCTTTTGCCTGACCAATAATAACTGTAGGTATTGTTTCAATTTTAGCATTTAGTTCTTTAACAAATCTGAGGGGTAATATTGCCGTAGTGGATCCAGTGTCCACTATACATGGTAAATTATAACTATTGGTAAATCCATACACAATTAGTTGTCAAATATTAGGAATAGTAGGTGGTGAATTACTAGGAAGAGTATCAGAGGATGTTGCATCATTTCTAAATAAACACTCTTGTTCCCAATGATATGCATTATTTACACCTTTATTTGTACATATTCTACATGGTCTAGAAGGATATGGTTTCTGAAAGTAATTATTTTGAAAATTTCTAGACCCCTGATTTTGATACTGTCTTTGTGGAATCCAATTCCTAGGTGCATTATTGGGCCTATTTGGCTGAAAATTAGGTCTACTTGGTTGAGTCCAAGGCCTAGGTGGTTGAAATTGTTGAAAATTTTGTCTAACTGGTAGTTGATTTACTGTTTGGCTTGAAATTTGAGGAGTGGAAACTTCAACAAATTGCTTAACAAGCCGGTACCATTCAGTGGTACTATTTGGAGGGTTTACGTTAATATTATTTCTATAATCTGGTTTTAATCCATCTGTCAACCCTTGTATTAGAAGAATCTCACAAAGATGGAGTTTCCTCCCAATTCCTACCTTTTTGTGAAAATAATTTTCTAAATTATCTAATTTATCTAATTTTAGAGTTGAGAAATCAGAAAAATTTGGAACATTTAGTTCAATGAATTTTTCTATCAAGATTTTTGAAATCTGTTCATAACTAGTACAATTAACACAATCATTGATATAGACTTTTAGTGCTTCACCCTTTAAATACTGTGGAATAGATTTAAATTTCCACTCTAAATCTTTATTTTCTCTAATACTCATATCATCATAATAATTTAACCAAGCCTGGATTTCCATTCCAGTACTAGGATCAAACTCAATTAATTTAGGTTCAGCCATTATATCAGTATTCATTAAAATAAAAGAAGCACTTCTATTCTCTTTAATACAACCTGACCTTAACAACATTTAAACTAATAGAGTTTTAGTTTTCATAATAGATTAAGTACTCTTTCTGACTTTAATAATAAATAAATAAATAATTCTCATGACTTCATAATAAACTTTACAATAAATAAATAAATAAATACTCTTCACGAAATAATAAATAAACCTCATAAATGAATAATAAATAAATCTCTTAAATAAAGAATTCTCATACTGAATAATAAATAAATCTCAATAAATAACAAACAATAACAAAAATAATAACTTAAGTGTAAAAAATATTTTGAAAAGAACTCACTCCAGTCATCTTGTCTCACAATCACCAGCACTATACATTGCTATTCACATTAGCCATGTAACTTTTTAACTTTCCGGCACTGATCTTTAGTAACTATCATAAGCTATCGTGTACCAGTACCACTACATTTTTGTAATTTTGGAGACACACTCGCTTTGATTGCCGTCACTTCTAAATCCTGTCGACTTTTCTTTTCTCTGTGACATTTTGACGGTAAGTAGTTGGTATTGTCGAAAAAAAATGAGGGTTTCCATTCCTACACAACACAGGTAGCAGCCGACTGGGTTTAAAATAATAAAGAAAAATGAAGAATTAACATAAGGCAGTCGCTTGAAACATTATTCACTTTATTTCCACACTAACGATTGAATCTAGGGAAGATGCTCACTCCTGCCATGGTAAAAAAGAATAAAGTCTATTCTTCCTGTTACAATTAGTTTAAAAACACTTCATCTCTTGACTGCGTTCTAGTCCTTAATCCGTTAACATCTAACTTCTATCACCCATTACGATACCGTCGCTTCCTCATTCTACACACATAATAAACAGTATTCATCCAACATTTTACTACCTCCATCGAGCAGTCACATTGAATATCCAGTCTGTTACGACTGCAATCCACTACGTTCACCTCTACATGCTAAAAACTGAAAAGCTTCTAAGCTCACAGCCCATCTACTATATGCTATATGCTTTATGCTTTATCTGGTTCCTGCCATCCGTATTTATACTCTGCTGAAAAGATTGTTCTAGAAAATTCTTATATCCTCGCACCAGCTATTTAAAGCATAAACAAATGTTAAAATCTGTAGTCGAGATTATGCAAAAATAACCCTTTTTTCCCTCTTCAGACGATAAAAGAAATGAATTTATGTCTGCGAAGTTTTAAGCTTTGAAATATTTTAATTACACCTCGATATTTTAAATAAAAGAATAAATTGAAATAAGTAGGTTTTTTCTTTAAGACAGAATAATATTTTAGCAGTTAAATAAAGATTTAAGGGGAATATGATATACCGGGATTTAATAGCGGAATTTAATGGGAATTTAAATAATAAAAGTTTTATTAAAGAAATATAAATGAGCCATTTTTAGATTTACGCAATTTGGAATAAATATGAAATAAGATTTTAGAGATTAATAGACTAGAGTTTTAATTTAATAAGCCGGTATAATATACGGACTATTACTGGAAAAGGAAAATTTACATAAAATACTTTAAACTTGGCGCAAAAATTTAAATTTTGTAATATACATGAGCAAAAAACGTTCTAAAATTGCGATTAGTCTGAAATCTTTGGGGAAAGAAACCTGAAATATAACATATTTGTTAATATAAGATGTAAATGTTCGTTAGGAACTGTTTCGTAGGAAAATCGTAATTTAAAAAGAAGAAACGATCGGAAAACAATTTCAAGCTTTTTCTAAGTTATATTTATTTGGAAGTTTTAAGGTTAGGAAATTGAAATTTGACATGACTGAGATTTTGCAGATATAAATGTCGGCGCAGAAGAGTTAAAAAAATTCTAAATTTAATAGGAAGCATCAGGATTAAAAACGTTCTACAATTGCGATTTCTATGATACAATAAGACATTAAAGATAGAAACCTGAAATTTAGTACACTGTAAAAAAAAAAAAAAAATGGTAACCTTCCATGTAAAATCCAGGAACGTTTCGCCTTTTCTCAGGTTTTCAGAATAAATTAGCTCTTTCCTGTGAAATTCTGGTTTTCTTATCTGAAACGTTCCTGAACAAAAGTTGGAAACAGCAAAACGCTGCGGACGCAATTTATTAATTTTTTGCTATAATCCGTTGCTCGCGCGCGAGTGTCGAAAACGAATTCCTTAAATGAATGTAAAAAAATCAATATGGAATGCAAATAAATCAATAGACGACATAATCCTTTACGTCTCTATTGTCAGGACAATTCAGATGAAAATACAATACCTCTGTGACATCGCTAAGAGATTATCTCTCGTACTTGTCTGTGGAATGTTTAACGAGCAGACCGTGCAAAAAAAAAATACACCTATTATTTGGATCTCCATTAACCAGGGGACCATCAAACATGATTCTCACCGATTTTGATTAATTTAAAGTATGTTTTAGAGTTCTTATCTCTAATTATTCTTGTGAAAGGATTTCTTCAAATGGGCCTTAGATTTTCAGAAATTAAATGCCGAGGTTTAGCATACGTTTCAAATACCCATTAGTTTCCAGCTATCAACGTGTCTTTCGTGGTGTGGACGCAGAAAGCTCGCACGCCACCCGTACGGCCCGAGTTCGATGCTACCTCTTGACTTTTTTTTTCTTTTTTAATTAATTTTATATTTTAACACTTTATTACAATTTGATTTAAATTTGATATATATTTGACACTTTGAATTGCTGCAAATTTGATTTTTTTTTCGGAAAAAATATACAATTACGTTTAGGTTTTTTTTTTTTCTCATGAAAATTTATATGTATTTTATCTAACTTGTAAACTAACATAATTACTGACGAAAATCCAAAATATTTTACGTCTAGATTTTTTTTCTAATTATTATTTACATTTATATATTTTTATATTCTAAGCAAAGTTCAGAAACAATATATCATATATATATTTACTTTATTAAATTTTAACTGAAAATTTATTTTTTCGTGTTAATTATAAATAATAATTTTGATGTCAATTTCAAAATATTTTTTCATTCTAACAAATAATGATAATAAAGCGAAAATTGTAAACTGGAAATGTAAAAATCGTCTGCGGATCCCGCATGCTGTGAAATGTCAGTAATGTTTTGCTGTCAACAGAAATATTCCTGGTATTTCGCAGGAAACTTACTGGCATTTCTGTAGAAAGTTTTTAACATATACAGTAAAGTTCCAGTCATTTTCAAGAAATGCTTCTTGGAAATAATGGGCAACTCAGCTGCCCATTTTTTCCCCAGGAACGTTACGGAATTTTTTTTACAGTGTATGGAGGTCACGTTTAAGATGTAAATGCATCCTAAGAAAACCATTTAGAAAAAAAAAATAAATTTAAAATGGTGAAATGAGCTGGTAACTTTTTAAAAGCATTATAAATTACTATTTGAATGAAATTGTTAGGGAACGAACTTTGAATTTGACATGATTGTTACTGTTAAGAAGTAAATGTTCGTAGGGAACATTTCCTAACAAATTCGAAATTTAAAAGAATGCAAAGTAAAACATTTTCTAAAATTCAAATATCCGTGATGCCATTCGGATAGAAACCGGAAATATAAAATATAAAAAAAGATGGTAAATATTTTCTAAAATGGGTTCATTTAATGAATCCATTTTATGTTAACTATTCCTGTAATCAGTTATGTAAATAATATTTTACTATTTATGGTTTTATATGAGGGTAAAAGGCAAAGGTACCTGAGGTATCTCTTAAGAATGAGAACCAGCTTGAAAAAAAAAATAAAAAGTCGGAAATTGAACGTCAAACATGCCAAATGAGGTACGTTCGTACTATGACTAGTTTTATAAATAATAAGATAATGGTGCAATAGCTGTTGCACTCTTATACAAAAAATGCATGAATATAAATTTTTTTACGATTATGCATATTAAGTTCAGTAATACGGAAATAATAGGACGTCATCCCCATGGCAACCTAAAATCATTAACTATCATAGGATATCATCGAATTAATTACGTATGATAGGATTTAAAAGAATGAAGAAAACTTTTATTAATATCTATTTAAGTTTTGATTCGCTTTTCATAAAATTCTACAACGATTATACATGTTAAATTTCAAACCATTCGGTCGAGTAGTTTTTCCGCTGTTATATGCGAACAGATGGATGAATCAGACGACACTGGAGCATAAGTAGAAAGAGCACACATACCGTCAAAAAGAAAAAAAATTCGCCCATTTCTTAAGCAGAAAAGAAAGATAGAAAGAAATGTTTTAATAAAAAATGCTACCATAAACAAAAACCTTTTTTATTTCAACATCAAAGCATTGCTTCTAATTCACGCCTAAAAAAAATGAATGTATAGCAAATTAACACCTTGTAATGTTCCATTAATTTCAATTGCTAAAAGTTGTAATGTAACACTTTAAAACCTGTAAAAATACGTTTATTTTGACTGTTTACATGTTTCAACTCTAGCTGAGTCATTTTCAAAACTTGAATAATTTAAGTTTTGAAAATGTTTCGGGTAGAGTTGAAACATGTAAACAGTCAAAATAAACGTATTTTTCCAGCTTTTAAAGTGCTAATTTACACCTTTTAGCAATTGAAATTAATGTAAAAAAATGGAGTTTACTGTATTTACTATTTTACACTTTTTGCTTACCTCATCCTCTGTTTGTGAAAGTACCAAATTTTCATCGTAATTGAGTGTATTGGAATCTGAGTAAAACTAGTCGGATGTGGCAATCACAAAACTTTCTTCTATCTCATACATGTTAATACTTCAAAATTTGATAGTGTCAAAATTAAACAGCAATCTATGCCCATCATGAAGATTCTAAAGATATGTATTACTACTGATCTTATTCTCTGTTTCTAATCTTCTCATTAATCTTATTATCTAATAAAAAGCTTTCAACTTATACAATCATAAAATAAAAGCTAAATGTCCTACCTGTTCTTTCCTTCGCATAAGGGGAAATAGCCGGGCATACGATGAAGTAAATGACAGAACATCAAAATAATTAATCTTGAATCTGCGAAATAAAGAAAGCTATATTACGTTAAACATTCATGAAGAGACGTACACAACATGCTTAGACACTCACAAAACAAACATTATATACAAGTTACAATTCGAGTATTAAAGTTTTCTTAAAGTTATTTTCTTTTCAATCTACGCACATATCTGGTTTCTATTCTGTTCTAAATCTCAGTCAGTTCTCGCAGAAAAAAAGGAAAAAAAGTTCTGTCTGCTCTTGCGCAGTAGGATACTTCGATCTGACGTAACACTCCGCAGCTGTGTTTTGTTTTTGTTTTTTTTTATTCAAGGAGTAAGGGGTAAGAGGAGTTACGTGATTTCGCAACATCCTCCCACCCTGAGTTGTGATCCATGGGAGGAACTCAACAATTTATAAGTCCAGATTGTAGTCTCAGAGGCGGTTTCACTAGTCGTCCACTTCTGGTAACCACAGGAGAGATATCTCTGTCACTGCGTTGGTTCTTTTCTACACTGATTCTAGTCTGATCGATTTCTGGAGTAGTCTTTCGTTGTTCATTAGGGACATTAAAGTTCACTTTCGGCTGGATTATGTTATCTGATGGGGAATCGCTAGCTGCATCAATTTCCAAAGGAAACAGGCGTTGGAAAGAGCGGGGGAAAAATCCATTTTCTGTTTGGACTTTGGCCAATCTTGCTATTTTGTCTTTTCCGGGAAATATATCTATTATTTTGGCTAAAGGCCAGTGAAGGCGTCTTTTGTTGGTATCTTCCAGAAGAACGATGTCTCCTATTTGCAAAGGCTTGGAATTCTCTTTCTTCATAGACTGTTGCCGCAGCTGTCCTAAATACTCCGTTCTAAATCGGTTTCGCAGATCATTTCTTATTCTTTGACGATATCTTGTTCGTCTGTTAAGATCTTGGGAGTCTAATGTATCTATATCCGGGACGCCGGATGTAGGCAGTTCTTGAAGGAACATCAATGAACAAATTTTAAACTAGTAATGGAATTGCCAATGTAAAATGAATCTTTCAAAATTCGTGCTGTATTTTCCCACTGTTCGGGTACTTGACTTAAAAGATGGTTTAGTGTACCCATTAATAAAAACGGGCTTGAAGTGAGTCCGAAGACTACGTGACAATGTCGATAAACTTTTAAATTATGTTTGGAGTCGAACCAGAGAAAGCGTAAAAAATTGTGATCTTTTTCCGTGATTTTTATCTGGAGAAATGCTTTTTCAATGTCTGAAGAAATACCTATTTTGTATTTACGAAAACGATTCAAAATGCTCGGAATTATTTCAATCAAATTAGGTCCCTTTGTGAGACAGTCGTTCAAAGAAGGAGAGTTTTCAGTATGTGCGGAGGCATTAAAAACTGGACGTATTTTCGTCGTTTCACCATTTTCTTTAATTGCTGGTCTGTGGGGTAAGAAATGTACTTTATTCTCCTTATCGTCTGAAATTTCTTCTATAATATTATTATCCTTCCACAAATTAAAAATTTCTTCATATTCTATTTGCTTATTTGTTTTGATAAGTTTTTGTTCTGTCTTGCGCAAATGTTTCTCTGCTAATATGCGATTGCTCGCTAAAATTGAATTATCAATAATCCAGGGTAGTGTCACTTCGTAGCGGCCACTTTCATCACGTTTGACTGTTTCAAGAAAATGGTTATAAGTTTCTCTAGATAAATCGTCTTTATTTTTGTAATCTTCATCAGTGATACCCAAGGTATCTAAGTTCCACAGTTGTGATAAACTGGCATTTGAAGTAAATAATGACAGCGATAGAATTGACAACGAACCTTCTGAATCATTTCCATTACCCCCTGTTTTCCCCATAATTGTCCAGCCTAACTTTGTTTCAAAAGCCAAATATACCCAAATCAGGAAAATATTTTATATTATCTGTGAATAATTTCGCCGCCATGTCAGCGCCAATTAAAATGTGTACTTCTTCCGAATTATTCTCATATAAACATAGTCGATTATTTTCACGAACATCGGTCAGATGAATTCCCCTTTTTTCTAAGATTTTTATCATCTCGTTATCGCGGCATAAATTTACTCCTGAACAAATTTTTTCTTCATCTAAAGCTTGTATTTTAAATCGGAAACTATGATCTAAATTACTGATAGTAAATTCATAGCGATTATGTTTACTCGTTTTTTCTACCCCTCCGAAGAGTCCGTGTCTAATTGTTTCTGATCGAATTTTCCTTAATTTCAATTTATTCGCAGCATGTCTAGTTATATAGCTATTGTGACTCCCTGTATCTAGAATGATACGAATAAATTCGGAAGATTGATTATCATTACGGATCTCCACTATCAAGGTTTGTAAATAGACATTAGAAATTATATCCTGATTTGACAGCATCGGTCTCGTAACATCGCTACTCTCTAAATTAGTAGATTTCCCTTTTGAATTTAATTCTTTATTACACATTATCTGGGCGTGTCTCGAATTGCAAATACTGCATAAATCCTTTGATACACAGTATTTTCAAATATGTCCGTGGGATAAACATATATAGCAAAGGCCTCTTTCTCAATAAATCAAGTCTTTTTTCAAACGGTAAATTACAAGTGCTAAAACATTTATTTGTCTGGTGCCTGCCAAAACAAAATCTACAAGTAGTCTTATTTTCGCTCTGAACTAATAAATCACTCGCTGCTGGTAATTTTCTACTCGGATAATCAAATTTATTACTCTGCGAATTAAATTTATTGACTCGGGAGGGGAAAGGAAGGATTTTTCTTAAATGACTGCGCACCGTAATTATTTTGTGTTGATTTTTCATTTATTTCATTCAGTAATGACGCATACATTTTCTTTCTGGATATTAATTGCTTATGTAAGAACGATATTAAGTCTTGGACATTAATTGAGTCTTCATGCGTTTTATTAAATTCCAAAACTAGGTCTCTCGGTAATAATTTAAATAAAATGGGGGATAATAAACTTCCATAAGAGTCTAATGAAATGTTAAGGGACTCTAGACTTCTAATGTTCGTTTGTATCTCATCAAAAAGTTTTCGAAATGATTTGGTGTCATTTGAGTGTCTGAGCGGAGTTAAATTAAGAAGTTTATTTGTATGTGCCGAAATTAACATAGGGTGACCGACCAGTAGTTGATCAAATAAAGTCGGTGCTACGGGGTTTTTATTATATTTCCTTCATTTTAAGTTTTAGGAGTAAACTAACATGATTTCTACAACCCTTAATGAATGTATTATAATATACAATAATTAAATTCTACTGAAATTAAATAGCAACAGAATTATACATAAATAGTTTTCTTAATTGCCATTTCCCCAGTAGTTGATCAGGCGAATCCAGTTTTTGATTGATTTCATTCCAGTAGTTGATCACTGGTCATTTTTATCTTTTTTTCAATGTAAGTAGAAAAATTTAAACAATTTGAGAATAGTAAACATTTTCATGAGACGGATAAATGTAAAAAATACAATAACTTATAAGCAATATTGAAACTCTAATTCAGGGACAGAGAAAAGATTTCTTGTTCTACTAATTTTTGTGGGTTCAATGTGGAAATAACTTGATCCAACCTATAAAAAAGGAACACTTCCGTAGGCGCCCACATGCCGCCATGGAAGCCACCGTCGCTCCTTCTTTTTCCATTTCCAATATTTTCCAAAATGACAACGTGTTCATCAATATACTTTTGCACCGTCTGCCAAGTATGGGCAGTTTTCTCATCTAAGGATTCCACTCGCACACTCTCACCGGACGAAACTTTGGCACTGGACTGAAAGCTGTGGGAGTTGCTCAGTCGTTGTTTTTTCCACCTAGTCGGAATTTTAGATAGTCCTATATTTTCTCTTTGATGTATAAGTTGTTGCTTCCTCTTTTCCCTTTTCTGAATCATTTCTTTCTTTCGGGTTTCTTTCTCTTCTTTTTCCTTTTCCCTTTCTTCGAAAGACATTATCCACTGTTTTGACGTTGTCGCATAAGGCAACCGCCTCTTTTCTGTTTTTTTCTTCTGTGGCGAGTCGTGAGGCCATAGAATGTTGTCTGCAAAAGATGGACTGACGTTTTTTACTTTAGCTACACCTAAGTTTTTTGGGCGCTGAGGAGTCGCAGAATTTGGAAGTGGGTCCGTCCGCTTTGAAGGATCTGGTGTTGCATGATCATGATCAAATATTGTTCGAGGATCATCAGATTTTAGAGTAATATAAGCAGTTGGTGTTAGGCGATCACCAACTGGCGATTCAAGTTCGCTCTCTGGTGTCGCAATGTTCGTTTGAGTTTGTTCAAGATATTTGTTCCGCATTTGCCTCCATAAATGGAACAATTCAAGAGCCGCAACACCAATCTCCCATTCGTCCCCTGCCACGCTTCTGAACTTCTGAGTTCTGCCTTTTTTGAATAGGGATTCAATGTGCAAAAGCACCATGACGCTGAAGTTTTCCGCTATTCCTACTCTAGACTAATTTTCAGGTTGGTTTGTTGGTGGACAATGTCGTTGCTTACTGCTGATGCACCTTTCGTAGTCTACAGCGTCTGCGTTAAACGGAAACAGACTGCAATTCCGGAAGCCGTTTTTAATGATTTTCGGAGTCTGCTTCTCGAAATACACTTGCAATCAAAGATCCAAATACTGCTTTTGTTACCACTTTGTTTCACATTTAGTTTTCCAATGGTAAACGGTTTCCCGCCAGCGCACTTTGAGAGGCCTGAAAATAGCAACGTCAGCTGGTTGGAGTATGTGTGTTGCATTCGGGTAAAGAGTGAAATGAAGTATTTGATTCGCTGAGCATAACTTTGCCACTTCAAGAGTTAAGTGACTCTTGTGGCCATCTACCAGAGGTAATATGCGTAGTTTGATATTTTGCTTTCTCAACAAGGCAGAAATACTTTTGCAAGATATTTAAAGTAGGTGCTCCCACACATACAACCTTTCTTTTATTTACCCATTCCCCAGTTGTCTGGCACATCTGTGCAATTTTAAGTGATATTTTCTGCAATGGGTAAAGGATCATACCAGGAATAACCTCTCCTGCTGCATTGAAATTAACCATCAGGATTATAGCTTCTTTTTCATTACCTGTTTTTAATTCATATAAAATGTTGAATGAAATGGGTCCTAAGACTTTGCCCGTTTTTGGACAAGTTTGAAAAACGCTTTTGTCAGTATTAAAAATTCTCCTGGAATCAAGAAGAATGTCAAGGCAGCCTTCAGTTTCAAGATATTTGTGAAGTTCTTGGAACCACTCGCAGATGTTCGGCTCTGACACTTTTGCTCTTGCAGTGTTGATAGCATTTGCATACATATGATCTATCGAACTGCTTCTTCGCATGAATCCTTTAACCCCTTGATAGCAACCACTTGGGGCAAGCAATTGCGTTTGTGTAATGCTGAATTCTCACCGGAAATTTAGAAAAATTTTATTTCAAAATAAGGAAAATCAATTTTACGACGTTTTTCCACCAAAGTTAGAAAAGTAAAACTTCATAAAATTTTTCTCCTGCAAATCTTCATAGGTGGGATAAAATATATCCCACCGCCCCTCAAGTGGTTAAACCATGTTTTCCCCGGAGTTCAGTTTGCAAAAGGGTTTGGCCTTTTATCGGATTCAATGTTTTTTTTACGGTTTCAAATAAAATCCTCCTCTTAATCGGGAACTCTTTTTTGGCATAAGCATTTATCCAATCAACAAGGATCTGTTCCTCTTCTTTGCTTTAAAACTGATGAATGTCCCTTCCGTCTCACCTCTGGCGTTTTCCCTTTAACCTAAAACAAAAAAAGCTTTTTAAGGAAACATAGGTGGAACATTTCGAACAGGGGCTATTGATTCGAAATTATCGAAACACCCTTTTTTCTCACCCTTTTCTTCTGAGTAGTGGAAGAATTTCTTTTTCGGCGGCATAATGAATTCAGAAAATAAGCAATAATGGCTTGGTAAGCAAAAAAATTAAAAAATGATCAATTAATGGCTACGCATGTTGTTAGCCAGTTGTTGATATACTGATCAATAACTAGAGTCCTCGAAACCAATAATTGATCACAGCTGATCAATTTCTAGAATTTGCTTATTTAATAAGACCAAAAGTTGATCAGTCAAATTTCAACCCCTAAAAAGAAGTCCATCGAAAATCTAAAAATCAATATTTAAAATATCATCCTTGGACTTTGATTAACAACAATTATTATAAAAATATTAGTTGAAATAAGCAAAATGGAAGGATTCTAACTTACCGTTATTGTCTCCAACTAATCAAAAACTAAATTTTTACACTTTCTAATAAAAAAATTTCATAATATGGCTTCTCTTACAGAGGATAGCTGAAAACTATGTGACAACAGGTGCACTAACATTCGAACAAAAATATTATGTCTAGTGCTACTTGTAAAACTCATTTCCGCCGGAAATGGAGCAATATTTAAAAAATTTGATCAACTACTGGAGGAGTATCAACTACTGGAGCAGTCGCCCTATCCTTATTTCCGTACCTTTCTTTCAAAATATCGACGGCTTTTAAATAATTCTCTGCAGTGACACAAAACCCATCGATACTTTTTAATGGAATGGGAGCTAGAAAACTTTTTAAATAGTTAAATTTATCTACTGGATCTAATGCGTCATTGTTGTGAATGGTTGTTTCAAAAGCTGACCAAAACGAAAGCCATTCAACGAAATCCCCAGAAAATTTTACGATATTTAGTTTCGGTAATTTAATGTTTACGTTTTCCTTTAAGGGATTTTCTCGTTTAGATAATGAATCATCCTGTGTTTTCTTTTTATCTAACTCTTTTATTTTTCTGTTTGCTCTAAAGCGCCAAGACGTAATTTTCTCTTTAAATTCGCGAGCGCCCAGTAATTCTGTATCTAATTGTGCTTCTTGCACCAATTTTTCAATTTCCCCGTCTGCTCGTGTCAGTTCTATTTCTGTCACACTTAACTGTTTCACTACCTCTTCTAAATCAAAAGTGTCTGGTTCTCCCTCTTTCAAAATAGCTTCTATTTTATTTATAAACTTATTTATGCTTTCACGTAGCACAGCTCTTTCTTTTTTGGCGATAACTAAACTTTCAGCCATTGCTAACTAATAACAACAACTAAATTCTATTAAAAAGTACAATTCTCTATATGTTCATCAGTTCTCAATAATTTTTCAGTTCTTCAAATAAAATAGCTTGATAAATAATTTCTAATAATTCTAATATCTTAATATCTTATTCTGTTTATCTTATAATTAGGTCATATCCACGGAAGGGATGCCGAAATGTTACTACTGATCTTATTCTCTGTTTCTAATTTTCTCATTAATCTTATTATCTAATAAAAAGCTTTCAACTTATACAATCATAAAATAAAAGCTAAATGTCCTACCCGTTCTTTACTTCGCATAAGGGGAAATAGCCGGGCATACGATGAAGTAAATGACAGAACATCAAAATAATTAATCTTGAATCTTCGAAATAAAGAAAGCTATATTACGTTAAACATTCATGAAGAGACGTACACAACATGCTTAGACACTCACAAAACAAACATGTTATACAAGTTACAATTCAAGTATTAAAGTTTTCTTAAAGTTATTTTCTTTTCAATCTACGCACATATCTGGTTTCTATTCTGTTCTAAATCTCAGTCAGTTCTCGCAGAAAAAAAGGAAAAAAAGTTCTGTCTGCTCTTGCGCAGTAGGATCGTTCGGTTTGACGTAACACTCCGCAGCTGCGTTTTGTTTTTGTTTTAGGTAGCTTTCATTACAAAAAGCTACCTATTGCAGCCGTTCGGAGGAAAGAGATTAAAAAAAATTTTGGTATATTTTCATCGATCATGACCCCCAGACCCCGAAACCATCCTCCGTTCAAAATTGATATATATATATATATATATATATATCTGACCTATGTCACACTGTAACTCTCGTAATTATGAACCGATTTCGATGTAATTCGGTGTGTACATAGTACATACAAATGTCTCAACCGAGTTCGTTGGCCAGCTTCATCCGCCGTTTTGTTTCAAAATGGCGGCCATTTAAAATTTTTTTAAAAATTTAAAATTTTAAATGTGGTACCAAAAAATTAAAGATGCAAAAATATTTTTTTCTTATGTATTTGACCTTTATACAAAGATTACGGAGCAGTTTTTGTTTCGTCTATATCTTAAAAAATGGCTGAGTTATAGCGTTTTGAATTTCTAGCGTGGCGGACATTTTGAAACGTCCTGAATTTTGTCACGCGATAAAAGGCGTATTTATGAACCGATTTCGATGTAATTCGGTGTGTACATAGTACATACCAATGTCTCGACCGAGTTCGTTGGCCAGCTTCATCCGCCATTTTGTTTCAAAATGGCGGCCATTTAAATTTTTTAAAAAAATTTAAAATTTGAAATGTGGTACCAAAAAATTGAAAATGGAAAAATATTTTTTTCTTATGTATTTGACCTTTATACAAAGATTTCGGAGCAGTTTTTGTTTCGTCTATATCTTAAAAAATGGCTGAGTTGCAGCATTTTGAATTTCTAGCGTGACTGACATTTTGAAACGTCCTGAATTTTGTCACGCGATAAAAGGCGTATTTATGAACCGATTTGGATGTAACTTAGTTTATACATAGTACATACCAATGTCTCGACCGGGTTCGTTGGCCAGCTTCATCCGCCATCTTGTTTAAAAATGGCGGCCATTTAAATTTTTAAGAAAAATTTAAGTTTGAAATGTGGTACCAAAAAATTGAAAATTGAAAAAATATTTTCTTCTTATGTGTTTGACCTTGATAAAAAGATTCGAGAGCAGTTTTTGTTTTGTCTATATCTTAAGAAATGGCTGAGTTATAGCATTTTGAATTTCCAGCGTGGCTGACATTTTGAAACGTCCTGATTTTTGTCACGTAATAACAGGCGTATTTATGAACCGATTTGGATGTACCTTGGTGTGTACATAGTACATACAAATATCTCGACCGAGTTCGTTGGCCAGCTTCATCCGCCATCTTGTTTCAAAATGGCGGCCATTTAAAAAATTTAAGAAATAAAAATATTAAAATGAGATACCAAAAAAATTGGAAAATGAAAAAGATATTTTTCGTATGTGTTTGACCTTAATACAAAGATTCCGGAACAGTTTTTGTTTCGCCTATATCTAAAAAAATGGCTGAGTAATAGCATTTTGAATTTCTATTGTGGCTGACATTTTAAAACGACCTGATTTTTGTCATGCGATAACAGGCGTATTTATGAACCGATTAGGATGTAACTTGGTCTGTACATAGTACATACTAATGTCTCGACCGTGTTCGTTGGCCAGTTTCATTCGCTATCTTGTTTCAAAAGGGTTGCCATTTAAAAAAAAATTAAATTTAAAATTTAAAACGAGGTATTAAAAAATTGGAAAATGAAAAAGATTTTTTTTATGTGTTTGACCTTGATACAAAGATTCCGGAGCAGTTTTTGCTTCTGAAAATTTGTTCTTTTGTTTATATCTTAAAAAATGATTGAATTATAGCACTTTAAATTTCTAGCATGGCTAACATTTTGAAACGATCTTGTATTTGTCACGCAATAACACACGTATTCGCCTATTTCGGTGTAAGAAGGCATGTGGATAGTATACATCAATACCTCGACCAAGTTCGCTGGCCAGATTCATCAGCCATCTTGTTTCAAAATGGCGGCCATTAAATTAAAAAATATATATATATTTAAAGTGAGGTGCAAAAAAATTAGAAATTGAAAAAGGTTTCTTTCTTAAGTCATTGACCTTGATATAAGGATTCAGAAGCATTTTTTGTTTGTCCTTACCTTAAAAAATGGCTCAGATATAGCAGTTTCAATTTCTATTGTGGGTGGCATTTTGAAAAATCTGATTTTTTGCATGCGACAGCACTCGTATATATCAACCGATTCCGATGTGAGTGAGCATGTGAACAGCAATTACTAAGGTCTCGACCAAGTTCACTGGTTAGCCTCATCCACCATGTTGTCTTAAAATGGTAGGCACTTTAAGAAATCGCCGAATTTGGCAGCCAAATATGAGTTTCTTTAAAGAAAAGCAGCTTGGATAAAGCTGACCAATTTCGCGAAATTCTCATTCATTATATTGATAAAAATTAGTATTGAATCTCCTATATTCAGTTTCCACTATATTGAACTTCGTGTGTTTGAATGATATAAGTTGGCTTTTTTAAAATAAGGAATATGAAAGCTACCTCTTCCTCCCGGCACTGGCCGGAAGGACTTTTTTTATTCAAGGGGTAAGGGGTAAGAGGAGTTACGTGATTTCGCAACAATATGAAATTTCGTGCAATAGTTCTTCAGATAGGACTATCGCTAAAATCGTGTAAATCATGCAAAATGTAGCATACAGCGTCACCTATTGAGTTATTTACACCAGCACCTAATCAGCAACAGTTTATGTCCATGTCTAACTGAATCTGAAGTTAGATGAAAATTCCTGCATAAGTTCTTGAGATAGAGTCATTGCGGAAATTGCGAAAAATGCAGCATATCAGTGCCACCTTTCGGGCGATATGCACCAAAAACTAATCAGCACCAGTTTATATCTAGGTCTAACTGAGTCTAAAGTTTTCTGAAATTCCGTGCATTAGCTCTTGAGATAGAGCGCCCAGAAAATTTTTGTCACATACAGACAGACAGGTTCATAGACAGAGATTTTTCTAAAACCATCAAATCGTGTTCAGGACCTTCTAAAACGCATAAATGCATCGAAAATCGGAAGTCGAAATGTTTCACGAATCCAATACTTTCTTCTTGTAAAGATAGAGGTAAGTAATAATTAAACTTTAGTTGCAGAGAAGGGCGGAAAATGGTGCCAATGACAATGATGGAGATTAAAGTAATATTTGGCGATTTATCAGCGACGTCCGACTTACAGAAAAGTACCTAAAATTGCTATATGTGAGTTTGTTCCGACAAGAACGTTTATTTCCTAGACGAATGAATGTCTCACCAAAGATCTACCGGATTCAGCTGTAAAAGCTATTATTACTGGATCTCATTCTTCATTCCAATGCTGCTACTTAGACATCCTTTTTAAATCTGAATACTAATGTTTTTCATTATTTTCTGACAGACATATCGTATTTATATAAACAGGACTCATATGGATGCTTACCGTAAATCGGGACAGATTTGCCATTTTTTTTTTCACCTACCCAAATTATACTTACTCATAACGCTCATTTGGCCATGCACCTATCCGCATAAAAGTTTAATTAGGGAATCCATGGAAATTGAATAGAGGAATGATGAGGTATGTAACGAAGGTGTTTCTTATGGCATTCATAACTTGTGGTTGGACTATCTGAGGCGGAATGTAATTCAAAGTTGAAGAAGTTTGACGTCATTAACGACATTTATAATCTAGTTTTTCCAAGTTTTTCTCTTCTATGGTTGGATGGTTTTTTTTTTACTTTTACGGACGTATTAGTTTCTTTTTCTCATTTACTGGAATATGACCCTGATGAAGACCACATGCTGGTCGAAACTTGTTGATTTTTAAACTTTTAAAATTTTTATTTAATGTTTTAAAAGTGTTTTGATGTAGTATACGTCTTTAAATAAAAAAAAATATATATTTATTATGTGATTTTAATCTCAAGACTTAGTCCTTCAATATATGCTCAGTAATGCTTCAAAATTATTCTAAACCATTAGTCTTTAACTCTAAATTAAGAATATGTACTAACTTGATAATCTGAAATAGCTTTTCAACCTTTTTTACTTTCTTCTATCTTTACAAGAAAAAAGTATTGGATTCATGAAAATTTTCGAATTCCGGTTTTCGACGGATTTACATGTTTTAGGGGTCAGAGATTCCAAAAAACATGCTTTTACAAAATGTCTGCCTGTGACACAAATTTTATGGGCAAGAACTAATGCACAGAATTTAATAAAAATTTATATACAGTGAGTCCCTAATAAAAATTGATGCTGATTAGTTTTTGGTGTAAATCGCCCAACAGGTGGCGCTTCTGTGCTGCCTTTTTCACGATTGCTTCTATAGCTCTATCTATAGAACTAATGGACGAATTTTCATCTAACTTCAGATTTAGTTGTATGTTGACACAAGTTGTTGTTAATTAGGTTTTGGTGTTAATCACCCAATAGGTGGCGCAGCTATGCAGGAATTTTCACGATTTTCGCTATAGTTCTATCTCAAAAACTAATGCGCGGATTTTCTCCAAACTTCAGATTCAGTCAGACGTTGACATAAATTATTGCTGATTAGGATTTGGTATAAATCACCCAATAGGTGGCGCTGCTAGGCAGCATTTTGCTGGATTTAGACGATTTCAGCGATAGTCATATCTCAAGAACTAATGCTCGGAATTTCATATCTTTAGAATCCTCATGAGATGTATAGATTGCCATTTAATTTTGGCAGTGTGATAGCGAATTTTGAAGTATTAACATGTATGAGATAGAAGAAAGCTTTGGGATTGGTACATCCGACTAGTTTTCCTTGGTCGCGTAGAACCGTTTTTGCAAAGTAAGCTTGAAAACTTTGCCAACTGTCTAAAAACCAGTCAAAAGCAACAACAAAAATCTAATCGGATATGGCAATCACTTTCTTCTGTCTCATACATGTTAATATTTCAAAATTCGTTATCACTTTGACAAAATTAAATCACAATATGTGACCATCGTGAGAATTCTGAAATTCCGTGCATTAATTCTTCAAATAGGACTATTGCAGATATCGGGAAAAATGCAGCATAAACGTGCCACCTGTTCGGCGATTTACACTAAAACATAATCAGCAATAATATTTATCAAGGTCTACCTGAATCTGAAGTTTTATGAAAATCCGTGCATTAATTCCTGAGATAGAGCTATTTCGGAAATCGTGAAAAATATAACATAGCCGCGCCACCTGTTGAGCGATTTATACCAAAATCTAAACAACATCGATTCATGTCAAAGACTAACTGAATGTGAAGTTTGGTGGAAATCCGTGCTTTAGTTTTTGAGATAGAGCTGTTGCGGAAATCGTAAAAAACATAGCATAGCAGTGCCACCTGTTAAGCGATTTACACCAAAAACTAATCAGCATCAATTTATATCAGGGAGTACCTGAATATACATTTTTATTAAATTCCGTGCATTAGTTCTTGCGATAGAGCGCCCACAAAATTCATGTCACGTACAGACAGACGGACAGAGTCACAGACAGACATTTTGTAAAAACATGATTTTTTGAAATCTCTGACTCTGAAAACGCATAAATCCGTCAAAAATCGGAATTGGGAAATTTTCACGAATCCAGTACTTTCTTCTTGTAATGGTAGAAGAAAGTAAAAAGCACATAGCCCAGTGGTTAGATTGTTGAAATCGGAATTAATTAGGGGAAACCTGGAAATTGTTTTAATCCCTTCAGTTTAGGCCCATAATGAATAAGCTATGTTTCCCCCATCTTACTAGGTGAGCGTTAGGAAATATGTATAGATTTATAGTCAAAAAACACGTCTTTTCAAATGCCACAACAATATCTCAAAACAACTAATTCTATCAAAAACATTGTCAATACAAATGTTGTAGAACTTAAAATTCTGAATAAAATGAGTACACACATTAATATTTTTGTTCAACATTAAGGTCGCAATTATATTTCAAAATTTTACCTAAATTGTTAATCAAGAGTTTGAAGTCAGGAGAGACCAAGTTACCTTAACAATATCTCAAAATAGCTAACTCTTTCAAAAACTTGTCCGTACAACTGTTGTAGAACTTAAAATTCTAAATAAAAGGGGTTCCCACATTAATATTTTAGTTCATGATTGATATCGCAATTCTATTTCAGAATTTTGACTTAATCGCTATTCAAGAGTTTGAAGCCAGGAGAGACCAAGTTAACTTAACAATATCTCAAAACAGCTAACTCTATCAAAAACCATGTCAGCACAAATGTTGTAAAGCCTAAAATTCTGAATAAAATGAGTACCCACATTATTATTTTTGTTCAATATTAAGGCCGCAATTATATTTCAAAATTTTTTCTTAATTGCTAATCAACAGCTTGAAGCTATGAGAGACCAAGTTATCAGCCCAACCTGCTTCCAATTTTTATATGCATGTATTTTTTTTTATTATTGAGGTATTTACGATGTTTTTGTAATTATTTTAAGTCATTATTTTGGATATTTCGAGAATTACGGTTTAACCTCTTGATTACGGGCCTCTTGTTCGATCCCACCCCGCTCTTCCAATCCTCGCACTTTATTTTCAACCTGCTTAATTTTAATACATACGCACTGTTATTCACTCTTTATACGTCATATTAAATACTACCCATATTTCAAATACAATATCGGAAATAATAAACAATATTTCCCATCATTTACGAATCATTTTTGAAAGATGCTAAAAATTATGAAAAAATGCACTTTTTAAGTTATTAATTTTTTCCTAGCGACAAAAGCTTACGTAGCAGGAGGGGGAAACTTAGTACGTTGATTTCTGACCTATGACGAAGGGATTAAGACAATTTCTAGCTTGCCCCAAATTAATTCCGAATTCGGCCTTTTTTACATCCCCTATCACTGGACCCGTAATCAACAGGTTAAACCGTAATTCTCAAAATATCCAAAATAATGACCTAAAATAATTACAAAAATATCGTGACTGCCTCAATAAATAAATATATATATATATATATAATACATGTATATAGAAATGAGAAGCAGGGTGGACTGATAACCGGGTCTATTCAGGTTTTAAATTCTTCATTAGCGATTTAGGCTAAACTTTGAAGTAGAATTGTGATCTTAATAGTCAAATAAAATATTAAGTGTAGGTACTCATTTTACTCAGTATTTTAAGCTCTACAACATTTACTTTGACAATGTTTCTGATACAGTTTTTTTTTTTTTTGAGATATTGTTATGGTAATTAAAAAAATTGTGTTTCGGCTATAAATCTGTATATATTTTCTAACGCTTACCTACTACGAGGGGGAGGGGGAACTTAGTATATTCATTCCAGCCCTAAACTAAATGGACTCAAACAATTTCCAGCTTTCCCATAATTAATTCCGAATTCAGCCTTTTTTTCTCCCGTACCATTGGGCTAATAGGGAAATTGAATTTTATAATTCAAATAATGTATTTAAATCATGACTTACATATTTCAATAAAAAAGAAAAGAAATAGAATAGCAGGTAGAAAAAAATATCGAACATTCTTGTCAGAAAACGAGATTCTTTCTCCATTTTTTATGTAAGGAAGTTCAACAATGTATACAACACTGGGTAAGTTGACGGACGCCTCATCCGGAACACTAGTAAAATGAAAACTTTACCCATTGTCTTTTGTTCTAAGGTATGACTACGAAACTATCAATGCAGAGGAATCTACATATCCTCAAAATGGGGAATCTTTAATTGTAACCGGTCTTGCAGTGGCTCATTACCGCCGGGGAAGATCTCCACCAGTAAATTTTGAATAGATATTTTCTCCTTATTTAAACGCCTTATTAATGCAGAATTTCAAACATAATTATGGCCAAAAACAGATATTTATTGTCACTGGTGAAAGTTTACTTTGGCGGTAGTCAGGCCTTGCGTTTCCGCCATATTCTGACAACCTAAAGAACCTCCTGTTAGAGCCAGTGAAAATGGCTATAATACCCGAGCCATCCTCCACCAGTAAAAACGAATAAAATTTTTTACCATATCTGTGAAAGAAATTTCTCATGAATAAATGGCTAAAAAAAGATGAAAGTTTCTATTCATAATTTACAGGTGGAAGTTTGCTTCGGCAGTAATAAGAAACAGTTGATGTAATGTAAAAAAACAAAACAAAAAAAAACGCCATATTGTGACAACCTCCTCAGTTACTTCAATTGCAACTGGCGGATTCTAAACTACAGGTCTCCCCTCTTTATTCATAACTCCATTGATATGACACTTCTAACTCTCCAGGTCCATAATAATGGCTGATTTTTGCAGCATAATTTTTCACACTATTTTCGCCAAGAACTTAACGATTAAAAACATCCCAACCTTCAAATGTATGAAGTTCTCACCAATACCAAATTATAAATTCATCAAAATTCCATCTTTTAAAGCATGTTTCGCGACTTGCGGAAACTCCATTAGAAGATTTACACAATCATTTAATAAATTTTAGAATGATTTTGCCAATTAAAATTAATTAATTAAATTTGAACTTATAGGGATTTTATGCAATATTTATAACCGCAGTGAAATATTTAATTTGAAATATTTTTTATTTCATTTTATAGAATTAAGAAATGTACAAATGTAATGTTGTTACGATAGAAATACAGAAATATTTCCGAACTGAAACTTATCTTCCACAATCTTTTAACGTCAAGAAAGCTGAAATGATGCAAATGAAACAGAAATCATCCTTTAAGAAATATTTTTGTTGCAACCTATAATGCTTTTGGAACAAGATAAAAGTAAAGTATCGATGACTCATTCTAAACTGTATTACTACTAATCGATGTATTAAATTATTTTTATAACAAGTTATTTTAATGGTACTTCAAAGTACTGTCGGGGCATAAAGGGTTAATGAACAATGTCCTGTAAAACTCTTCACAGGGTTCGTGAGATTGCACGTGTTCTGCTACTTTGTGTCTGATTCAGAAGTGTCATAATCAGAGGTATAGAAATACCTCATTTTATTCGCCACTGGCGAGTGAATTATTAACGCTCTTCTCAAATCCAAAAGGGCAACTTTATGACATAAGTTTTAATTTATTTTCGTTCGGAAATCCCTGAAACTTGCAGATATTTTTGTTCAGAAATTATGTAATCAAACTGTTTTTTCCGTTTTTTTTTTTTTTTTTTTTTTTTTCCAAACGCAATAGATCTTTTAGAAAATAGTGTCAAAGATGAACCGATTCGAGAGATGACAGAATTTGAACCGAATTTCCACACGAAAGAAGAATAGTCACTCAAGGAAGGGTGGAAAAGTCTTTGTCACGTGATCAAAATCGCTTATAACTCAATAGGTAACTTATTGATCCAAAAATAGAAAACACAGTTCGATTCCAAATCGCTTCCATAGTCAGGCCTTCCAATTTTATATCTTTCCGTTAAAAAATAAATTTGTAAATGTGTCAAATGTTTACGCTTGTTGAGCAGAGCAGTTGAGAACAGTTTTAAATAGTCTTTGAAAACTGCAAACTATAGAGATATGCCAAAAATTTTATTTTTTTACTAGTTAGCAATATTTTGCAACTTTACAAATTACTGCGATGTAAACATGATGCAATTTTGAATGATATATTAAAGTTTTCCTTGTTGTATATATCTTTTAATTTTATAGAGAAAAAAAATTTAAATGCATTGTAGAAATAGTAATCATCTATTTTTGGTAGTCGCGTAAATTTTGGCATAACAATTTTCAACTATACATTGCATTTTGCTGACTGGTAAAATAAATTCTTGGCTGGTACGATCTTCTGATAATACCGCACCCCTGGTCATAATAATTTAAAAACCCTCCGATTTGAAGGAAAAAAAAATGAAAGAATCTACGGAAATGACAAAATTCTAGGTTGGCATTGTTGTCTCAGTCTTCCCAAGATTTCTGTTGCAACTTTGCCAAAAGATTTGATCAATCCTAAAAATAACATTAGATGTTCCAAAAGCGATTCTAAAAGTTCATTATATACTCTATCAGACAATAAGCAGTTTTTACTTTCGTTCGGATTAAATTATTATTTAAATGGAACAATTTATATGTGTCCAAATTCGCCTGTTTTGCAGTTACAAAATATTTTCATCGACAATGGCCATAAAACAATTGATAAGACAAGAAACAAGAGGGAACAGTGACATACAATATTTTCTTTGTGAAATGAAAACATTAGCACCTATTTTTATTCGATCTGGAACTTCCCAGAGCGCCAACCAACATATTTTATAAAAAGTGGCAAAGTGTTCCTGTGCGGCAAAATTCTCCCGGTTGATGGTACTTTTCCATTTAAAATACCAGTATTTCTATATAGTAAATTTTGGTGTATAAAATCGCGATTGCAAAAGGTAACATTTTTTCCCCATAAAATTACTGGTACAATTACATCCAGCGATGTTTTTAACACATTAATTGCCAATCACGCGAAATCGCGTGATGCGAGTTCTCATCGAACGACCGATAACGCGTTATCGCGTAGACGTCGCTATCAAGTTTCTAAGCGGAATAGTATAGCTGCCACAGCGAAACGGCGCGTAATATATATATTGGCCACTAGGGAAGGGATAGACTTCCGTGTAGTGGGGATGGCCAATTCCAATTTTCAGCTTGGCAATGAACGTGAAAGTAATTGAGATTTTCACGTTCTGTACCTCATTGAGATACAGCTACTCAAACGAGGAAAATGAAGCACGCGTACGAAACCCTGATAACTTTAAAATTCATCTTTCGAAATTTCAAATACGGATTACAGTTTTTTTTAATAAAAAGAAAAACACTGAATATTTTATACATTATAATTTTTTTTATAGAAATACAGGTATGCAAATGTTCAAAAGTCCAGTAGAGCCCCGCTAATATGAAATAATTTGGACCGGTGCCTGTTCGGATTACCCGAAATTCCGATAAAAATAGAAAAGAAAATGGTGCATGCTAAAAAAATGTAAGTTATAAGAACTCAGTAGTACAGTGTACATCCTCTAATCCGGCATCTTAAGGTCCGGCATGTTGGATAATCCGGCACGAATTTCGGAAAAAATAGTATTCCTTGTTTAATCGTATAATCACTCCTGATGTTTATAAAAATCCAATGGAACTTCATAATGAGGAATTACGCAACAACCCATTACAAACGGTTCAAAATCACGAATCTATAAATAGCTCAGCCACCACGTCGACGAGGGAGGAAGAAAAAAACATTTCTGTAGAAAATTTGCGAAATGAAGCTATTGAAAGGAAAAATAAATTTTTATCATCTGAATCAAATACTTTTTACATTTTAGAAACGAATTTCATTCTGACTGGCAAACAAACTGATATTCGAGTTTTTTTTAAGATGGCTCCTACGAGTAGGCCTAGAGTACACTTTTTTTTAATGTTCGTGTACATATGTTATACTGTTACATTATTGAGATTTTTTTTTCTTTTATTCAAGCTGTTTAAAGAATAAAAAACATACTTTACTGCCATTTTTTTGTTTAATTCTAACTTCTACGCATTTTCCCCAACATTCATCCTATAATTCGGAAAATTTCGCAAGTTAATCTCTTCAGTTACAGTCAATCAGGGTAACTTTGAACCACGAGGTGTAAATTTGCACCACCTCCTATTTTCCAATATTTTTGACTCTAAAAGACTAAATAAACTCCAGAACTGTGCTCTGTTGGCAACGTTCTAAACTGGGATTTCTACTCTTTATTTTAGAAAATAAATTAGCAACATTATACACAATTAAACGCATCATCTAACTATTTTTGTGAAGTACTGTTTTCAAGGTAATTTTGAATGCTGTTTTGAAGTTGTTGTAATCCAATTAAATATTCATAGTAAGTAACAATATACTTATTTATCAGACATATTATCTAAATGTTGTAAATGTGTTAATATTTTGTGATTATTTATTTATTAATAGTTAATAAAATGTAAAATAAGAAGGCACTAGCATTTTACCGCATTTTCAGGGTCGGCTCAAAGTTACACTGGTGCTTATAATTTACTGATTATAGGTGCTACTGTCGAAAATTTCCCATATTTGCACGTATATTTTACATAAATGCCGAAAGTGTGCGTTAGATATAACATATAAATATTTTCACAAATATGTGTAAAATACATAAAATTCATTTAGAGGCGTGATTAGGGGCGGAGCTACTCAAATTTGACATTTCATACGTTCGACGTTTTTTATCCTTGTTTGAATAATACTAGTACTTGTATGTATTACTGTAACTATGGATATGTCTTCTCCAATTAGACCGGCTCTTTGCAAAGAGCCTAGGCTGTTTGCAAAGAGCCGGATTTCTCAATTAGCCTACGACAGATATATTCTTGAGTTAAAACATTGAAAATTGTTTTTCACTGCATTTTTATGTTTTATATGAACAATAAACAGGATTTTTTTATTTCTAAATGTTCATGGTTCTCTTCTTCCACTTTTCTTATGCCTGATATTTGTTGTGATATCATAAATTTTACAAATCTTGTGATGTTGGGAAATGAAAAGTCGGAGTCTTTACATATCTGAAAACATTTTTGGGGGTTTAAAGTTGTCCTGACTACAATACTTATTTCATAATGAATTATTTTATATAAAAACTTATCATATGGTGCAAAGTTACCCTAAATGGCTGAGTAACTTTGAACCAGGCTAAAAATCCATTTTTTATTGCTTTTATCCTTATTATTCCTTAATTTTTGATAATCAAACAATAATTTAGGATCATTTCTTCTCTTTTATGCCCCTAGTTGCGGCAATATTCTTCAAATAAGAGTGTGGCATATGAAAATAGAGAAAATGCGGATCAAAGTTACCCTGATTGACTGTAATTAAAATTATACTATTCAAGTATAATTTTCAAAAATAAAATCGGTTCGGATTAACTGGAATCTCGGATTAGCAGGGTTCTACTGTAAATGGAAAAGTAAGAACCTGCATGAACCCTAACCAAGTAAAAATTCTTCCTTCAGAGTTTCTAATATGATTTCCACAGGGCACAGTCGGGTAAGCATGGACAACATTCCTTTAAATCCATTTTTCTGACCCTTTCTCCAGATGTGTCTACTTATCTGACACTAAATATTGGGTTGGCAAGAAAGTAATTTCGGTTTTGTGGTATGAAAAAAATTCATTTTTTTTAAGACAAGGAATAAACTTTAATCAATTATATCTTTTCCATTTTGTTTAAGGAGCTTTTGTCACCTTCCTTCGAGCAGCATGATTCCGCACTCATAGAACTTCTGGTCGTTATCAGACAAAAACTGAACCTAGAAGGATTTAAGATCATCGTCATTTGTGAAATTTTTACCATTCAAAGAATTCTGCAAACTTCGAAATAAATGGTAATTAGGTGGTGCCAGGTCAGGGCTGTAGGAGGGATGCGGCATCACTTCCCAACCAAGCTCTAATAATTTCCCACGAGTTACCAAAGATGTGTGAGGCTGGGCATTATTGTGGTGGAAGACAATTCTTTTACGATTTGCCAATGTAGGCCGCTTTTCTTTGATTGCTTCATCCAGTTTCATTAGTTGTTGACAGTAAACATCTGAATTAATTGTCTGGTTCCTTGGAAGCAACTCAAAATACACAACACCTGGTAATCCCACCAAATTGACAGCAGGATCTTTTTTTATGCAATTCACCTTTCGATGTGGTTTATGCTGGTTCATCATGCTTGGACCATGATCGTTTTCGAATGATATTACTATAGGTGACCCATTTTACATCACCAGTGATGATTCTTTTCAAGAAAGGGTCATTGTTATTACGCTTAAGATGCGTATCGCAAACATTGATTTGTTGTGATAAGTGAATATCTGTCAAATCATGTGGAACCCAAATATCGAGCTTCTTAATGAGTCTAAGACCTTTTAAGTAACTTTTAATGGTTGTGTGCGGTATGTTTAACCTCTCTGCAGTCTCTCGAACCGTTATATGACGATCCTCTTTAATAATGACATTGATTTGGTCATCACAAACTTTAGTCGGTCGACCAGAACGTTAGTCATCTTTCAGTGAAAAATCTCCAGAACGGAATTTTTTAAACCAATTCTGACACATGCACTCTGTTAAGCAATCAACACCATAAACATCACATATCTCTTTATGAGCCTCTGGAGATTTATTTTCTTTACGTAAATAAAAAAGTAAAAGTTGCCGAAAATGTTCGTTTTTGCCCTCCGTGTCAAAATTGACCCTCAACTAACAAGTGCAAACAAAATCACACTGCAGGTGTCTAAAGCAACCTCAATGTCACTACTATCAAATGGCAAAATGCCAAGAAAATCACTGGCAGAATTCATTCAGAAAATTTACTTACGCTCTCCATGTGTGAAAACCGAAATTACTTTCTTGCCAACCCAATATTTCTTATTATCATCTTAAATGTATTGATATTTTATCACATAAACATGTTTTTCTACTTAAAAAAAAAAAAAAGAAAAGAAAAAAAAAATTCCTCAAAAACTATTGCACCGAATTTTATGCCATAAATATAGCACTTAGATATTCTAACGTTGCGTTGCTTAGAATTTTTATAATAATTTTCCGTTAATAAAAAAACAGTGTGAAATAACAAAATTAAAAAAATATATATATCTTTTATTTATTCGAAAATTAACAATTTTTTTGTCAAAAGTGCCTCATAAGTGTCCGTATAATATATAGAAATTCCGAAATCGCATAAAGAGTATAATATATCAATATTTACAAATATACGAACAACTAGTTGGATGTGCCAATCCCAAAACTTTCTTCTATCTCATGTCAATATTTCATTTTAATTTGTTTTATTAGTATTTTTATTAGAATTATGCATAACTTTATACACTTTTCGATGGTACAATATTGAAAATTGCACAAAAATCGCTATTACAGCGCCCTCTTCAGGCGGAATTTTTCCATATTCAGGGAGGACCTTCTTGCCATGGCCAAGAACATCAACAAAAAATTTGGTTCAATTCTATGCATAACTTCATACACTTTTCGGTGGTACAATTTACAAAAATTGCTATTACAGTGGCCCCTACCGGCAGATTTTTTCGAAATTCAGGGAGGACCTTCTTGCCATAGCCAAAAACATACACAAAAAATTTGGTTCAATTCAATGCATAACTTCATATACTTTTCGATGGTACAATATTAAAAATGCACAAAAATCTCTATTACAAAGCCCCCTACCGGCGGATTTTTTCCAAATTAATGGAGAACCTGCTTGCCATAGCCAAAAACTTTTTAAAAAAATTTCGTTCAATTTTATGCATAACTTCATATAGTTTTTGAAGGTACAACAGTGACACGCGGACATACGGACATACGGACACACGGACAGACAGACATTTTTTATAAACATGTTTTTTTTTAAATCTCTGACCCCTAAAACGTGTAAGTCCGTCGAAAACCGGAAGTCAAAAAAAATTTCGATTACAATACTTTCTTCTATTGAAGATAGAAGAAAGTAAAAATGTATAAAAATAGTATTTTTGGTACTATATAAAAGTACCATATAAAAAAGGTATTTGGGGCGGAGCTACTCAAATTCGACATTCGAAGAAAGTGAGTGGACAATGTATTAACTGCTATATTTTAGAATTAATATAAACATATAGGGTTCTAGTCTCAAAGCTTTCGATACTGAAAATGGGCATTCATGTTGGATACTACAACAGATAAGAATATTTTTGCAATGGAAAGGAACAATATTCTTTTATATCGAAAAGTAACAACAATTATCATATAAATTTTATTGAAACAGTTCGGTTACCAATTTTAATGAAGAGTAATTAGAGTCATTCAGTAGTTACAACATTTTTAAGCGCGCGTGATGGTAATCGAATAAGGATATTAAGCAACAAGCGTAACGATACGTTCCGTAACAGTTACGTTCATTTATTTCTGAGATATTGCCAGGTTGTGGTATTATTTTATAAAAGACTGCTAAACTCCCAATTTTTATTTTATTTAATCACAGATATTCATGGTTATTTTAAGCGAATGCAACTTTAGGATAAAATTGGCAAACATTCTGGATAACAATAATTCCCTAATCTGGTAACAGTGGATGATGTTTTGTAGTTAACAATACATTTCCTCAATTTCTAGTTTTTATTTTTCATATATAATTTTTTTTAATAATACGATCTATCTATCTATCTATCTATCTATATATATATATATATCAGAAAACTACCATGACAAATTCCGCAAAGTTAAAATGTGTTGTCCAGATACAGCTAAATTTTTATCAATATATTTATAAACGCATTAATAAAAGAAAACATATTTCGCTTTATGTTTTATAGTTTTAGTTACAGTTACAGTTGGGTTACAGTTTTTTACAGTTTCTGAGCGTGAAGATTTTCTATAAAATGACTTTTATGGGGAGGGGGGGGGGAAGATCAGCTGATAATGTATTACCGTATTTACTCGTGTATAACGCGCACTTTATTTTCAAAAATTTAGGTCAAAAACCCCGGGTGCGCGTTATACACGGAATAATTTTTTACTGCTGTATATAATTACACGATTTTCATTACAAACTGGAAAAATAATACTTAATAGAAGTATTGCTGCATCTTTATTTCACTCCTTACACTTTTTTATACTACAACGCTAGTAACATTATTTAAATGGTAGTAACATAATGGACGACAAACATTTCCGACGTCATACAACGTCACGATGGATTATAGCTAATAAGCTTCGCGATTTTTCCCACAAGTGTCCACCAAAAGCCAATCAAATACCGCAATGCTTGTGGGAAACATTGCGAACTCCGCCCTGTGCGTGTGGTCAATTAGCAATTCTCATTGTCGCTACCGCTGTTATCCTCGTCTCTACTGGCACAGTCAATATCCTCGTAAATTACAGTCTTCAGTTCCATCCATCTCAGTGGAAATTCCAGTCACTTTGAAGCCCTTTATTATCCTCTCGGCTGAGATGGATTTCCAAGCTTCACAAATCCACTCACATACAGTTGAGAAAGAGGCACACTTCATTCTTTCACTTGGAGTGAAGTTGTGATCTGTTGTTGTCATCCACCGATTGTAGACATGTTGGAATGCAACCTTAAATGTTCGGGCGATGACAACATCTAAGGACTGCAGCACTTTCGTCATCCCAGCTAGTATCACAACCAAATCACTTGAGCGACGAATTTTCGCTTTTACTTCAGGTGTCGTGTGTCCACGGAAGCTTTCCAGGACCAGCATCGATGGCGGACGTAAAGCACCTAGTCAACGTTTCCACACTACGTTAATCCAATCTTTCATGGTGCGCGTTATATATGATAAAAAAATTCTCCATTTTTTCTTGTAAAGTACGAGGTGCGCGTTATACACGCATGCGCGGTATACACGAGTAAATACGGTACTTTATATTATTCATAAAAATATACTGCGAAACGATATAGTTCAGTAAATACACAAAAAATAAACATAACTTAATGTCACATTCAATTGCATTACGTCTGAATTCATTTTTTAATAGTGTAGAAAGAATTTCTACGGGACTTACAATTTTATTGTATATATATCCTGTAAGAAAGATATTATAATGTTGTGTCATCAGAGAACTCGATATAATGCTTTAGAATTGCAGAAACACCATTAGTATTAAGGTTATCTCCTATGAAGCAACGGTATGTTTGCTATGAAATAGTCGCGATAGAATCTACAAGAATGTATAGTATTTTCAAGATATTGGATGCATCTTAAACGAAACATATATGTATAGAACCACCTTCTATCATTCTTTCCGCCAAATACTATATAGCTTGATTGATACGATATAGCCTGATTTTTTTTTTCTAGAAAAAGTGAATTTTAGAAAGAACGAAAAAAAATCAACTGATAATATATAAGCGAGTCAGTGGCATAGGAACTTTGTACAAATAGGGGGAGCCGGGGCATATTGCGGAAAGCTAGTGGCGCGGATCATTTCGTTCATTTTGGAGGGTTCCTTCATAGCGTTGCACGTTTCACAAACAGAAGTATAAAATAGAAGCATATCAAAAGATCACCAACTCTTTAATCCAGTTAAAATAATTTTTAATAGATGTACTTGATACATAGAAACTTAATTTATGTGCGATCCCGAATACAATATTCAAATTTAAGGCTTCTCCCACTTTCATTTACCAAAAATTAAAGTGCTTTCTGTTGTTGTGTTTACAAATCTCTTCCAAATCAATTTTAAAGGCCTCCCAAATATAAATATGTTATCGGTGCAGGTAATTTGTAGTATACCTACATAAGACCCCCTTTTTCTGGAAATCGGAAGGGTTATAAACAATGAGAAAAAGGGTGAAGGCACAAACAAGTATGCTCACCACCTCCTCTCTCTCTCTTCTCTTTGTTGTTTACTGTGTGAATTTCTTGGAAAAAGTATACTTTATTTTTTAATTCAGCAATGTATCGTAAACAGATGTGGCGCGAGAATTTCTCCCGGGGGAGCCGAGCCCGTCTGAAATATTCCAGGAGCAGCCACAGCTCCCCCCGTCCCTACGCCCTTGAAGCGAGTAATCTATTAATAGCTCAGAAAATACACAAAAAATAAACTACTTTTGCTGTTGATGTATATACAAATACCATTAATTCTTAAAAAATAAACATAATGTAACTGTTTTCAACCAGTAAAAAAGGTTTCATTTCTCTTTCGGTCGTTTGAGGGCAACCTAGAAAATCCAGCAACGAAAATATAATAAAGCTAAGTTCTTTACGCAACCAGCTATTTATTTCAATTTCAGTCACACTACAGTTCAGTAGAAAGAATGTGATTGATTTCCATTGTATTTTATTTTTATCTAATGTGAATTAGAATAGTAAATGAAATGCTAATTTTAAATTATATCACACACGTATGGCGTATGTTTACTGGAATATATTATGGTCAAATGTAGAGTATACATACTACTACTTCTGACGGTTTACCGAGGAGCCTGGGGCCACTGCCCCACATCCCCGACAGTAACACAATGGAAGCCTAACAGGAACTGAATCTTGGCAGTACTGGGAAAAAATGCTTAAAAATGGGGAGGGGGGGGGGGAACAAACAAGTAATTCCTGAGCTCAATATGAAAAGTAAAAAGAAATAAATTAAAAAATTACTAACAGTTAAAAATTTAAAATACTTAAGATAATTAAAAGACTCAAAGGATAGTAACTCCCGCGCCTAGCCCACGCTTCATCGCGTGTCCAGGCTACCATGGCTGCACAGATGTTCGCAGTCATCTGGCCTTGAAAAAGGCCCTTTGAGACATCGATTCACCACGGATTGGGAGCACCGTCCACAGCTGAGTCTGGGGGAATAATGGCGATCCGCTCGAAAAGCGGGTCTATTTATTGATGCAGGGGAGAAGAGGAGGAGCTTAGCTCAGAACGAAGGAATTTAACTTGCTGAGAGAAGTTGCTATTGGAATCTTTTTAGTTTGTTGAGCAGAGCATTAAGGGAAAACTTTAAAAATTTACAGAAAAACTATTAAATAAAAGAGAATTTTAAGGGTTTTAAGATTAAATTTAAAAGATATGCAGAGCATTTAAAATCATACCTAACTTAGGTCTTTTTCTGTTATGGATGTCAAAAATATCGTACACTGGGAGAGTATTTAAAGCACTATTTTCAGAGTTTTCCAAAGAAAGATGAAAGTTAATATTTAAATCTTGAATGTGGGTATTTAATCTGGGGTAGTCAATATCTTTATAAAGATGAGAATTTCGAATATAATAAGGCACATCATAAATTAGTCTGATGGTAGAATTTTGAGATTGTATAAGAAGTTTGATGTGACTATAAGCAGCATAACTCCAAATTTGGCATCCATAAGTTAAAATTGGTCTTAAAAAGGAGTTGTAAAGGAGCAATTTATTATTAATTGACAAATCATTGTTTCGAGCTAATAAGGGATAAATTAGATTTTTAGCTACTCGAAACTTGTTACGCGCGTAGTGGATGTGTTGTCTGAAAGTGAGATTTTTATCAAGAATAATACCTAAGTATTTACAAGTGTTTGACCATGGCAAAGTTAATTTTATATTTATTAAGGTTATTTTCAGTTAATTTACAAAAGAGGATGGCTTGTGTTTTGCTAACGTTAATTTTAATACGCCATTTTTAGAACCACTTTGACAGTATTTTAAGATGGCGGGAAATTGAAAGAATAGCAAATTTACGGTTTCTATGGGATGCAAACACACAAGTATCATCCGCGAATTTAGCCAAATTAGTAAAGGGGTGGTGGGGCATGTCATTAATAAAAAGGTTAAAAAGAATTCCTGAGATACGGGATCCTTGAGGGATTCCAAAAGGGGCAAAAAGGTTCCTGGAAAGTTTATCATTTACTCTTACGTTAAAGTTTCTGTCAAGCAGATAGTAATAAATAAGTTTAATTAAATAGGGAGGGAAGTTATAACTAATTAATTTGAAAATAAGGCCTAGAATCCAAACTTTGTCAAACGCTTTCTCAATATCGAGGAAGACTGCGGCTGCATAACTTTTAGAGATTTTGGCAGTTGTGGTGTGTTCCACCAGTCTATACACCTGATGAGGGGCTGAAAGCTCCTCTCTGAATCCGAACTGATCAGGTGCCATTAAATTATTATCATTGATGTGATTATTTAAATCTTTAGCGATGAAAGCTTCTGCAAGTTTACTGAGGGAATTGAGAAGGGAAATGGGGCGATAGCTGGGTGGGGGGTTTTCGGGTGGTTTTGAACTTTTAAGAATAGGGGCGATGAGTGCAGTCTTCCAATACAGTGGGAAATAAGAAAATTTGAATAGGCTGTTAATAAGCAGGGTGATTTTTGGAATATAGGAAATAGGTAGTTTCTTAAGCATTTCGTTAGTGATTTTGCTGACGCCTGGGTATTTTTTATTTTTAAGTTTACTAATTTCGTCAATGACGTCAGCATGGGTGATCAGAAAAGAGGGTGGGGGAATGGGACTGCTTAAGAAATTTCTGACGGTTTCATTTACTTCTCTCTCAGTTTCAGGATTAGTAACAGGGTTTCCCGTGAACTGCAATTCCAGGCTGCTGGCAATCGCATCTGCCTTTTCTTCATCATCGTACGCGCAGTTATTAGAATTTGGAATATTAATGGGGGGCATTTTAGTGACAGAGCTCTTAAATCTTTTGGCTGCCTTCCATATGCTGGCGTCCTCTGGTGAAAGGGATTGGGGGTACAGAGTCCAGCTGTCGTGGCGGAGCCGATGTAAAAAGTTTTTAAGTTCCTGTTGAGCTTTGTTGATTATAATTTTGTCCGAAATTCTGCGTGTACGTTGCTAAATTTTCCTAGCAGTATACATATGTAGTACTTCTGACGGTTTTACGAGGAGCCCGGGACATCAGCCCCACATCCCCGTGACATAACAATTGGAGACTACTCTGCATCAGAGCACATAAGATGATGGGAGAAGTAGAACTCGGGTGGAAGTATACATATGGTAAAACATATCTTTTTAAATAAAAACTTTCTTTATTACTTTTATGGTGTAAAACTTAAATATTTAACAATCTAATTTTTTATAGTCATTTTAAACCAGTTTCTGGGAAACTTTTAAAATCTATACTCCTATTATAAAGAGGAAAAAATTGTTTATTTGTCGGAGGTAAGCTCTGGAACTACCGAACCGATTCCAAAAGTAATGGTAGCAAAATGATGGTGTTCGCCCAACTTAGAACATAAGCTATATCTTATGTCGGTGTCACTACCCCAAAGGGGGTGTAGGAGCGAAAAACGTTCTAAAAATGCGATTTTAGCGTTACTGAAGGGCCTAAAAATATGAAATTTTGAATATTAGTTACTTATAAGACATAAATGATGTCTAAGAACAGTTGTTAAACAATTCGAAATTTAAAAGGGGTGAAAATGCACAAAAAGCGTTCTTAAAAACGTTCTAAATGGTAGTTTCTACACAATCTCAGGAAATACCAAGCCGATATAAAAAATATTGGTGTCAAAATGATGATGACAACGCTTGCTCCAAGATAGGGTATGTTTTATGTCGATGCCACTACCCCAAAGGGGGTGTAGGAGCTAAAAAGTTCTAAAAATGCGATTTTAGCGTTACTGAAGGACCCAGAAATATGAAATTTTGCATATTAGTTACTTATAAGATATAAATGATGTCTAAGAACATTTCTTAAACAATTAGAAATTTAAAAGGGGTGAAAATGCACAAAAAGCGTTCTAAAAACGTTCTAAATGGTAGTTTCTACACAATCTCAGGAAATACCAAATAGATTTAAAAAATATTGGTGTCAAAATGATGGTGACAAAGTTTGCTCAAAGATAGGCTATGTTTTATGCCGGTGTCACTACCCCAAAGGGGGTGTAGGAGCAAAGAACGTTCTAAAAATGCGATTTTAGCGTTACTGAAGGACCTAAAAATATGCAATTTTGAATATTAGTTACTTATAAGATATAAATGATGTCTAAGAACAGTTCTTAAGCAATTCGAAATTTAAAAAGGGTGAAAATGCAGAAAAAGCGTTCTAAAAACGTTCTAAATGGTATTTTCTACACAATCTCAGGAAACACCAAACCGATTTAAAAAATATTGGTGTTAAAATGATGGTGACAACGCTTGCTCCAAGACAGGGTATGTTTTATGTCGGTGCCACTACCCCAAAGGGGGTGTAGGAGCAAAAAACTTTCTAAAAATGCGATTTTAGCGTTACTGAAGGACCTAGAAATATGAAATTTTGAATATTAGTTACTTATAAGATATAAATGATGTCTAAGAGCAGTTCTTAAACAGTTCGAAATTTAAAAGGGGTGAAAATGCACAAAAGCGTTCTAAAAACGTTCTAAATGGTAGTTTCTACACAATCTCAGGAAATACCAAATCGATTTAAAAAATATTGGTGTCAAAATGATAGTGACAACGCTTGCTCAAAGATAGGCTATGTATTATGCCGGTGTCACGACCCAAAGGGGGTGCAGGAGCAAAAAACTTTCTAAAAATGCGATTTATGTGTTACTGAAGGGCCTAGAAATATGAAATTTGAAATATTAGCTATCTATTAGATATACAGGATTTCTAAGAACAGTTCTTAAAGAATTCGAAATTTGAAAGGGGTGAAAAGGCGCGAAAATCGTTCTAAAAAAACGTTCTAAATGGTGGTTTCTACACAGTCTCAGGAAATACCAAACCGATTTAAAAAATAACGGTGTCAAAATAACGGTGACAACCCTTGCTCCAACATAGGCTATGTTTTATGTCGGTGCCACTACCCGAAAGGGGGGTGCAAGAGCAAAAATCGTTCTAAAAATGCGATTTTTGCGTTACCGAAGGGCCTAGAAATATGAAATTTGAAATATTAGCTACTTATTAGATATAAAGGAGTCCTAAGAACTGTTCTTAAACAATTCGAAATTTAAAATGGGTGAAAATGCGCGAAAAGCGTTCTAAAGAACGTTCTAATGGTGGTTTCTACACAATCTCAGGAAATACCAAACTGATCTAAAAAATAATGGCGTCAAAATGATGGTGACAACCCTTGCTCCAACATAGGCGATGCTTTATGTCGGTGCTACTACCCCAAAGGGGGTGCAGGAGAAAAATGTTCTAAATTGCGGCTTTTGCGTTACGGAAGGGCCTAGAATCGTGAAATTTGGAATAGTAGTTATAAGATATCAATGATCTCTAAGGACATTTCCTAAAAAAATCGAAATTTAAAAGGGGGTCAAAATGCGCAAAAAGCATTGTAAAAATCTTTCTAAATTGCGATTTCTGTGCAATCTCAGGAAGTACTGAACCAATTTCAAATATAATGGTGTAAAAATGATGGTGACAGATTTTGTTCCAAGATAGGCTATATTTTATATCTGGTTCCACTACCCCAGAGGAGATGCAGGCGCAAAATGCGCGAAAAGCGTTCTAAAAACGTTCTAAATGTCGATTTGTCGACAATATCTCAGGAAGAATGAATCTGATTTCAAACGTAATGTTAGGAAATTGATGCTGACAGCCCCTGCTCTAACATAGACAATATTTTATGTCGGTATCACTATCACCAAGAAGTTGCAGGAGCAAAAAAGCGTTCTAAATTTCAATTTTTGTGATTGGTAGGGGCTAGCAACTTAAAATTAGGCAAGGTGCATATTTATTAGATATAAATGATCTTTAAGAACAGTTTTAAAAAAAATGGAAATTTAAAAAGGGGTGAAAATGCGCGAAAAGCGTCCTAAAAACGTTCTAAATTGCGATTTCTACTCAATCTAAGGAAATACCAAAGCTATTTCAAAAGTAATGGTTGCAAATCAATGGTGACAGTCCCTGCTATAACATAGGTTATATTTTATGTTGCTGTCACTACCATCTGAGGGTTGCAAAAGCAAAACATGGTCTAATTTGCGTTTTTTGCACAACTGAGGGGTCTAACACTTTGAAGTACGGCATGGTATTTACTTACAAGATGCAACTGCTTTCTAAGAACAGTCGAAAGAAAATTCCAAATTTAAAAAAAATGAAGTGAGTTTAAAATGTTATAAATCACAATTCTTAAGCAAACTTAAAACTTACCAAACCGATTCAAAAAATAATGATGAAAAATTTTGGTGATAGAACCTGCTCAAACATAAGCTATATTTTTTGTCTGTTCCACTACCACCAGAGGGTTGCAGGAGCTAAAAACTTTCTAAATTGCGATTTCTGTGATACTGAAAAGGCTGGAAACTTTAAATATGACATGGTAGTTACTTATAAAATATAAATGCCCTCGAAGGAATATCGAAAATAAATTCGAATTAAAAAGGGGTGAAGCGAAGAGGAGGTGCGAAAAGCATTCTAAAAAATTCTAAATTACGATTCTATGCAATTTCAGGGAATATAAACCGATTATAAAAGTAATAGTTGCGAATCAATCGTAACAGTCTCTGATCCTACACAGGCTATATTTTATGCAGGTGATTCTACCACCTGGGGTTCACAGGAACAACAAACGTTCTAAAAAAGGGCTTTAAAAGCTTTTTAAATTACGTTTCTGTGGAATATTAGAAAATAACAAACCGATTTCGAAATTAATGTTGGCAAATTAATGGTGACAGTTCCTGTTTCAACATAGCCCTTTATGTTGAGAGAGGTGGTAGGACTTGGAATTTGACATGATGTTTAATTTTAAGATGTAAGAAGATGGTTTCTAAAAAATTCAAAACTTCAAATGAATGCTGAAATGAGCGTATTAATGGAGCATAAAAGTTTCAAAATATTTTCTAAATTATCATTTATTTAGTTTTATTTCATTTTATTAATTTAAGTCTCATGTCTGCCTAATGCAGTGTAATAATGATGTTTAATCAAACTGTGTTTTAAATAATAATTTTTGAATTATTCCTAAAAGGAATAAGTACCTTTTAATAAAAAAAAACCCTTTTAATAAAATAAAATATTACCTTTTAATAAAATAAAAATTTAGTTAGTACCTTGTAATAAAAATTAGACACATAAATATCACTTGGCATATTTCAAATATTACGCGAGCAAAGCCGCGGGGTTTGCTAGTATTCTTTAAAAATAAAAAAAATTAGTTTACATAGAGATATAATGATTTTGTACCTACAGGATGTCCCAAAATGGAGACGCTAGTGAAAGTTAAATAATTCATACGTTATTAAGACAATCGCATGAGACTTTTTATAATCAACGGGTTCATCACTGAACTTTGTAATGTTAGCGGAATAGGTAAAGAATGAACAATTTAATGATTAAATGAATATGTTTTTAAAAAAATCATCGCTTAAATGTTTATGAAAATCTACTTAGTGATTTTATAGATTGAAAGTTGCCGTATTTTATTTTAACAGTGATACCCTCTATTAAATAAGACGTCAGATTATATCCCAGTATACGTATATGATCGGGAACTGGAAAATTTAGGGTAAAGAGATTTTCACCTTTTTCAATCTCATAAAAATGTTAAAAGTTCTGCGATGAATCGCAGACCAGGATTGTGTACTCATGAACACTATTCCATCTTGTGCTGCAGTTGCAGCCACACCAACATATGTGAGTGAAAGACGCTAAGCTGGGTATCGTCCTCGTAGCTTAAATGGTAGAGCACTTGGAGCACTATTCCAAGTGTTCCGGGTTCGATTCCCGATTTGGGCATTTTTCACTTTGTTTGTTCTACGCTTCGTTAGCAATGTGATAAATCGCTTACTTTATATTCAATAATTTCAAGCGTAATTTCACTGCCGAAAATTAACTGAAAAATTAATTAAATTATATATGAACTTATCTGTTAGGAAATAGCTAAACATGTATTTCAAAAATTATAGTTATTTTTGCGATTTCGTCACAAACATCGGCTATGAAACCTATTGTAGAAGATGACATGAATAAGACAACTGTTGCTGATTTTCAGTTAGATATTTTGCGTAAGCAATTCTACTAAGAGAGAGTGTTTTCATCATAATATATATAGTTGCCATACGAAATGCAGTTTCCCTAAATGTTATGTTAATTTGGTTGATTTTTTTTTTTTTTTATTGTCCAGGGAAATCGTATGTTTTTCTGTTACATGCACTAAAGAAATTTCACATTCTCATTTATAAAGCCGAGGCTTTTCTTTGATTGTTTTAAAATAACTTCATGTTTTTGCTGATTGACTTTGAACGATTTATGTGAGGGAGTCTATGGAGCTCCGTTATTGTGACTGCCATATTGTTGCGTTTTTAACTCACAGGCTATCACAGCCTGGAGAGCTAATGTGCCCGAAGGTTCTGTATGCACGTATGTATGTATATATGTACGTATGTATGTATGTACGTAACGCGATAACTCTTGATAGAAATACCAGATTTGCTTCAATTTCATTTTCAAGGATCATTCTGATAATAGTCCAAGAGCCGACAGCACAAAAACATATATTATCAAGCACAAGAAAAAAAACCTTTATTTTATGGAAGAGTAGAAGTAGGGAATCTAATGATCCATGTCTGCCGGAAATGAAGTGGTGCATAAGCCAAAAAGTTAATACTACTAGTGGTTGACTCGTAGGTTTATCATTGTGTTTGTCCTACAAACAAAGATATGAAAGCACAAAGGACTGTAAGCACGAAAACAGAATGATAAACCTATGCGTTAACCACTGGTGGTATTCATTTTTAGCTTATACACCACTTCACTGCTGACATACATGGACCATTAGATTCCCCTACTTCTACTCTCCCATAAAATAAAGGTTTCTTTCTTGTGCTTGATAACATAGGTTTTTGTGTTGTCGGCGCTTGAACTATAAGGCGCTTCCCTGATTAGTTGCCCCACCAGTGGCCGAGAGGTTCTGCTCCCGAAGCTGGTAGACGGGAGGTGCTGGGTTCGATCCCAATCGCGCCCGTCGGCCTAATCGTTCGGAGTTTTCGTGGTTTTCTTCGAGCCATGGATTTCCATGCGTAAATACGGGTTAGGTTCCCTTAGAAAGACCCCCACGGAGGGCACTCCCCACTCGGGCCTATATCCCTAGTGTAGATAATCGGCCGTCAAAAATCAACCAACCAACCCTGATTAGTTTCGGAGTTCATTGGTTAACCCGTAACTGGAGACGGGAGTCAGAATGACTCCCCGTTGATCTTTGACTCTGATTATCATGTGTTTTTTTGTCCTTGAATAAAATCATTCCTCAGTACCGACAAGTAGTTCTTTTATCATTACACGATTTCCAGAATATATTGCGCTTCTAAAAAAAGTTCAAATGCTGTTTACAAAAGCCAAAAAAGGAAAATAACATTATATCTCTGAATGTTGTAAGAAAATTCATGTCTCCAGTTACGGGTTAAGTATAAAGGTAGGGAACGGAGGGCTAAACCCTCCTTAAGTCAGATAAATGGGTTTCTCGTGCAGAATTATTCGATTTGCTTCAAATTTGATGTACCGGTTTATTCTGTTAAGAAGCTTCCTTGATTAGATTTGGAGGTTCATTGGTTGAGTATAAAGAAGGGAACGGGGGCTAGACCCCTCCCCCGTTAATTTAGATAAATGGGTTTTTCATGCTGGATTATCTGATTTGCTTCAACTTTGATATACCTGTGCATTCCGATAAGGAGTTGCCTTGATTAGATTTGAAATTTCTATGGTTAAGAATAAAAGGTGGAAAGGGGCACCCCCCCCTTAACTTCGATAAATGTGTTTTCATGCAGAATTATCCAATTTGCTTTAAAAAAAATTCTAGGTTCATTCTGATAAGGAGCTTCCCTGATTAGATTTGGAGGTTCATTGGTTAAGTATAAAGGGGGAAATGGGGGATCTAACCCCCCCCCTTAATTTAGCGAAATGGGTTTTTCATGCAGAAATATCTGATTTGCTCCACTGTTGGTATACAGGTTTATTTTGATAAGGCGCTTTCCTGATTAGGTTTGGAGATTCATTGGTTAAGTATAAAGAGAGGGTCGGAACGGGGTGTAATACTTCTTAATTAATTTTTTTGAGGGGCATTATTCTTTGAAATAAGACTATAATATACAATTAGTGTGAATAGCCTGTGAGCTCAATGCCATCAGTTTATCTGGGCACTTTTCTTTTAATTATTTTATTTTGCCTGTAATGTCACCGTGGTTAACATGGCCAAAGCTAGGTGATACTGCTAGTTTTATATAAAATAGAAAAGAAAGAAATCTTACCATATACAAAAACTTTTATTTATTTCGACATTAATCCTTTCAGGGGCAGAAAAATTAGGTTTATAAAATAATGAAATAATTTATTCGCACCAGAATTTTCATACGAATTTCATAAAAAATAAAAACATACTCTTTTGCTCTTTCGTTATAAAAGAAAAATTTTATCAAAATATTCTTGGAACCGTTTGACAGTTTTTGAATTAAAAAATTTATAAAAATACGACATACATACACTGACACCGCCTCTGAAAGGGTTAAAGGATTGCTTCTAATTCACGCATGCAAAAATTAAATGTACAGTTTCTACTATTGTTCAATTTTTACCTACTTCTGTCTCCGTGTAGGCAAGTCTCAAATTATCATCCTAATCGAGCATATTAGAATGTCAGTAAAATAATCAAGATTTGGTTGTTGAGAACGGTGCAAAATGGCTCGAATGATACTGATGGCGATTAAAATAATATTTGGCGATTTAACAGTAGTGTCCGACTAAAATAAAAGTACCGAAAATTAATCTATAAGAATTTCTTCCGACGACACACTTTATTTCATAGTCTAGTGAATATCTCAACAAATATTTTCCGCATTAAGTTGTAAAACCTATTATTACTGGATCTCATTCCTCGTGCCAGGATTGCCAGTTAGATCATTTTTTTAATTCAGAAATTCCGGATAGTAATATTTCCTTATTTAAAGGAATTCTTTGTTCTAAATTCTTCTTCTTTGTTCGAAAAAAAAAAAAAAAAAAAAAAAAAGCTTTCTCTCTCCTAGCAGTCAGTCAGTAATAGTGCAGTTACTTACTGGTACAGCGTCATACGGTTTTAGCTCGCCGCACATCCCGCGGCCCTCGTGCTCCGGATGTGCCGGTAATGTCGGAAGTAAATGCCGTGTTTCTTTTTGCTAGAGAATATTTTTATAACGAAGCTAAGTCTCCTCTCCTAGGGATCTCTTCTTAATACTTTTATTCAACTAGTTTTTTAGCGTGTATTTACATAAATTATTGAGGAGATCCTTAGTGAAAATCAAGACTGATGTCTAGTCGCACAGATACTTCATGATCATCGGATGCCGAGCCGTGGACCCCACCTTTCACCTGCATACTTTGACTGAAAGAATAAAAATCTTCTTTGTTCGAAACAAGTATTAGAGTTAGTTTATTTATTGCAAGAGTGGAGGTACTGTATCTTATTTCCTTTTTCCTTCTCAGCTTGATCACCTACTAGGATCGGGTTATTAGTGTACATTCACAGCGCATATGTAAATGATTAATCGAGGCAACTGGACGATCGCGTTTTATTCTAATGAATCCACTTCTAGTTTATGCAAAAGACAATAAGAGAATCTTTTTTATGAAATATTATAAGCACCCATTAGAACAATAATTACTTCTTAATAAATGGTTTTTGATAAGACATTTGATTTTAGACATTTGATAAGATAAACATTATTTATACCGGTTGTTACTTTTTCCTCTTGAATACTGGTATTTCTATATAGCAAATTTCGCTGTGTATAATCGCATTTACATTGACCGGAAATCAACTTAGAAAAATAATGCAGCAATTACATACAGCATTTTTTTTTTTTTTTTTTAATAAATAGAAATACAGCTATTTTAACGGGAGGGGGGGGGGGGGGGGTAATCATATTTACGAACTCTGATAAATTTAAAATTCTTCTTTCGAAATTTAGAGTATGAATTCCTAATTTCTTAATAATATAAAAAACACTGAATATGTTATATGCGGTGTTTTTCTTAATAGAAATACAGTAAACATCCTTAAATCAGGCACATTCTGGACTTGAAGCATGCCGGATTACGAAATTTTCTGGATTGCAGGATGAAATATAGATTATAGTGAATACAGGATAGCAGGATTATAGTGAAACAATGAAGTTCTAAAATTACACAAAAAATAAACATACCTTAATGTATATCACTAAGCAACAGGTATGGAACAGAGAAAAAGGGATTTGATATCAGGAATAATATATATGTTGATGGTTTTCAAATATATTGTTTTAAACGGGGATCCTGGGTTTATCCCCTAGTATTTATAAACGCATAAAAAATACATAAATAAAAAAAAAATGAAACGTAGTCGGGCTTTGGGCGGAGCTACTAAATTTCAGTGTATGAAGAGTCTACTTAAAGTACCTTTTAGCGGAAAAAACTCAGCTTACAATGTATTAACCGTTTGCATTCCACTGACACCTATACGGTGACATACTAAGACATTAAATTTCAGAGTGAGAAGATTCTACATAAAGTGCCTTTTAGCGAAAAAACTCTGCTTACAATGTATTAACCTTTTGCACTCCACTGTCACCTATACGGTGACATACTAAATTTCAGAGTATAAGATTCTATATAAAGTGCATTTTAGCGAAAAAACTCAGCTTACAATGTATTAACCTTTTGCAATCCACTGCCACCTATACGGTGACATACTAAGACATACTAAATTTCAGAGTGTGAAGACTCTGCATAAAGTGCCTTTTAGCGAAAAACTCAGCTCACAATGCATTAACCTTTTGCACCCCACTGATACCTATACAGTAGCAAACTAAGTTCAGGTCTGCCACAGGCGACTATATTTTTAATTCTACGTCACACCACTTTCAAAACAAATATTATTGACAGTGTTCGAGAACATTTGCAAGAGAAATATATTACGAAATGTGTTTGTTCAGATTAGTGGTGCAAATAAAATAGAAAAATAGTCGCCTGTGGCAGTCCTGTAAGTTTAACCATATTTCCACTGTCACTGTATAGGTGTCAGTGGAGTGCAAAAGATTATGTATTACTCTATATTACAGGATTTCTACAGGTCAGGTAAATTCCCTGAGTTTAGGTTAGATAAGCACCAGTATTTTTTTTAGAAAAAAACTCACCTTTTACAATCTCGCGATTATATAAGCCGAATTTATCTACCCAAAAATACTGGTACTTCAGCCGAAAGTGTTGGAACTCTGTATTAAGCATAAAAAATTACAGTGAAACAATAAAGTTCTTTAAATACACAAAAAATAAACGTAACTTAAGAGCACGTGGAACATCTCGACAAGTTAAATGAAGATTTTTTGTGAAATATTTAACATCGTGTATTTTACTTTAAAATAGAGATAGAAATAAAAAAAAATTACAGTAAAGATACACATTATAGCCCACATATAAATCAAAGAGAATTAATTTCATGCAAAAATTAGTTTCATAGCATAACTTTTTGCATAATTTTTGAACAATGTGCCTGTTCGGTGCACTTTTCTGAAAAACTGTTGAATATATCACCTTAAAATTTTGTGTGGTGTCAGAAAAGATGTTATTTGAGAATAATAAGAAGCAAATTTCATTTTAGCTTAACCCCTTGAAGGGCTATACTATATCCCAACTACGATTAATGAAGATTTGCACCAGAAGATTTTTATTAAATTTTACTTTTCTAGCCTTGGTGGAAAAAAGGCGTAAAATTGCTTTTTCAATTTTTGCAGTAAAATTTTTGAAAGATTCTGGTGTGAATTCGACATTACAGAAACACAACTGCTTGCCCCTGAAAGGGTTAAAAGGAATAAAATTAAAAATATTTTAGTAAAACACTTTAAAAATTCTAAAAGTTTTAAGAACATATTTTTCATTAGTTCTAAAAAATTTTTCCTCAAACATATAATGTGAGATATTTTTAAAGAAACAAGTTAGTTTCACGATTTTGGAAACTTTCAACTGTTTACCTAAATTAAAATTTTAGAAAAGGGTACCAAAGCATTAAAAAAACACTTCGAAAAAAAAGGCAAAAAAATATATACACACCCGCAGGTCTTAAAATATATTATTTTAAAACCTTCTAGCACGATAATGTTTTAGGTCCATAATCATTTAGCACCATAATCTTTTAGCTCTATTTTTAGGCCGATAAGTAAAAACTCTAAAATTTGAACCATTTTATATTCCATGTGCCCCTAATGTTTATCACTGTGCAATATGTATGCATTCATTTTTTAATAGTGTAGAAAGAGTTTCTTCTGCCCTTTCAATTTTTCATAGGGAACTTCTGTAAGAAAGATACTTTATTGTTGTTGCCAAATGGTAGCTGCAGCTTATTTTCCTCATGTTATTAGAGCACTCAGTCAGTGCTCTAATAACATGTAAGTCACTCTAGTGACATGTAAGCACTTAGTCAGTGTAACTAAACTTTATATATAAGAGGGCACATGACCTTTGAGTTTGTCGAAAAGATAAAAAAACATCGCCTTTGTCAAAGTACCAAAACACAAATAATATGCAATTAAGATTTTTCCCCCCATTTCTCCCTAAAGTATACAGTGAAACCTTAATTTTACCTCCATTCGGAGACCGTACCAGTTGAACTCCCTCCATGAGCGACCCATTTCTTTGAAGAAAATGTAACAAATTCAGTTTTTTTCTGGTCGCTTGAAGAAGGTTTTATTAGAAAAATAATTCCGGAGAGCGCATTATTCAGACTTATAAACTAAATTTAGATTTTTTTTTTTTTTTTTTATCCCGGTAACTTTTATGTGTTTAAACTCCTTTGAGCCTTTTTAGGCAATGAATTTAACTTTGGTGTCAAATTAAGAATGTCAATAAACTCCTCTGACCTATTCTGTCAGGAAACTCTCAAAGAAATAGATAAATTAATGAAATCGTCATTATTTGTTCCCGCCCTCCAAAAAACTGCATTTATTTACTGAACTTCGAAAGGACTTGGGAAGAAAAGTTATAAAAGATAAAACCGTAAAATCAAAGCAAACGTCAATGTATTCATTTTTTAATGTCCGCAGTAATTAACTTTTGTTTTAATACTTAAATTTTCATATTTTTTCCTAATGTAAAAAATAAATTTTAGTAACATTAATTTTTACCTTTTTCCAACAATTAAAATCTAAATTTAAACATGACCTCCATTAAGAGACCACCCCTCGGAGCAACCAATTTTTATTGGAACGGAACGTGGTCACTTTAGGGAAGTTTTTCTGTATATTCTTAACTATCTTATCCAGAAAAATAAATGTTGTATAAACAAAATTAATATTTAATTTTTAAATTTAAAAATTCATCTCACTAATGCATGAATTAAAATCATTAAGTGCTGCGCGTATGACAAAACTCTAAATTATGCATATAGAAAGCAATTTTTGAACAAAATAGAATTATAACACACCTACTTCTAAATTAAAACTAAAATATATACAAAAAATTTTGTTTAAAATTTAATTTTAGCGCAAAATATAAAATAATAATAAAAAAAATTCAAGTTCTTCATGTGCAAAAACATAAATAACCAAAATATGTCAATTTTTTTTGTTGTTGTTTGTTTGTTTTAGCATGAAGACCATAAAAAAATGCATATTTGACTAATTTTTTAAAGCTGTAGCTTATATAGTTTAAAAGTAATAGTGCGCGCAAGTTCCAAATTTACTAATCTGAGAAAATGCCTTTTAAAGTTTCAATATCTGCAGACCTTCAATTGTACTCACCATCTATAAATGATTATAACTCAAGAAATAATGCAGATTTTTGAATGCGTTTTTCGCATTTTGTTGAGATTTTTTTAAATTCAGAATAAAATTAAATTTGAAAACTGATTTTTTGAAAGTTTAAAAGTCCTGCACCCCCTTAACTTTAACTTTATAAATAACTTGCAAAATAACTATTAGTACTAAGGCTCTATCCTACCAATCAACGGCATGTTTCCTTTGGAATATGTCATGATAGAACTTTATTTTTCAAAATATTGGATGCATCTTAAACTAAATATTTATTTCTAGAACCATCTTCTTTGTGATTGCCGCCAAAAACGATATTACGTGATTGTAATGTCTAGGAAAAGTTAATTTTAGAAAGAAAGAAAAAGTCAGCTGACAATAAGTGTAAATAATATATTACTTTTTTTTTTCAAATAAAGCTCCGTAAATACATAAAAAATAAACTTATTGTTACTGGATATTATTGCTGATTATTGCTGCTAATAAATAAATTAAAAAAAACACAAAAAGCATCAATACGCAAAAAATAAATCCATTGTTACTTCTGATAAATAAACAGAAAACACAAAAAGCATATTAATACGCATAAAATAAGCGTATTGTAACTTTTATCAAATTGTTAAAAGTAGTTTAGTTATCTTATCTTTCGGTCATTTGAGCTAAAGCTAGTAAGTTAAGTGTTGATAATTAAATAAAGGTAAGTTTTTTATGCAACCAGCTATTTAGTTTAAGTTGTCACTATTCGACACCGAAGAACAGGCCTGGGCGCTGACACAAAAATGGCGGCTGCCGAAAGCGGATTTTTTTTAGCGTGTGTACGGTCCCTTAAATATTTGTACCAATAATTTTTTAAAGAATTTTCTGAGATTAAAAAAGTCAGAGAAATCTTTTATAAAATAATAGTGTCTACATTTAAAGGACCGTACCTACGTTAAAAAAAAATCCGCCTTCACCAGCCGCCATTTTTCTGTCAGCACTCAGGCCTAGCATTCAGGGGGCGGTGGAAGAACGCTGGTTTACATTGCAAATCACACGTGAATTTCAGATTTCATCATATTTGCAGCACATTAGTAGGGTCACTGTATTTGGCTATTTATTGCTTATTTGGCTAACTGAATTTAGTATTTGTCTACTATATAAGCATTTGGTAGAAGGGCTCCGGCTCCGAAATTAAAATTTTATTTAAGAAAATCTTTAGTTAAATATGTTAATGTTTCGACGTAAGTGATCTTAGTCCGTGTTGTATTAATGCAAAAATTAAAATACTTAATTATGACATTATTAAAAATGAATATTAGAGTTTACTGTTTTCAAAATTTAATCAAAAATTTGCAAAAGCTATATGTAGGTTGTTGTTGTTGTTGTTGTTGTTGTTTCAATTCACAAGTGAACAAAAAATATGACTTAAATAATTTAGGAAATGTAATAATTTTCAGCAATTTTGTTTTAGAAAAATAATTTAAAATCTCATTTTTTTCTCGCTTTATGTTATAAGTGATAACAGATAATTGATGTTGAGTAAAAAAACTAAGTATGTTAAATAATTTAGAAATTGTAATATTTTTTTAATTTTTTTTTAGTGTTGAATTAAGGTTATTTTTAAGCTTAGGCGGGGAGGGGGTCAATTTGAGGAGCTCAAGGGGAAATTTCCATTTTTAAATCATTAATAAGAATAAAATCCTAAATCTTCCAGGGGAGGTGTTATATTTCCCGCACCAGGGCCACATACTTAATTTACCATTGAGCATTTTTGTTTAGAAATATTTTTAAAATGTTATCGTTTAAAGTTTTTAGCCGCCAAATAAAATCTGATATGCTGTCTATGGCTTATGGCTTATATGTATCTTATAGTTTTAATGTGGTAGTGGTGGTTGTGGAGAAGACTTTTAGATTTGTAGCATGTATTTGACATTAGTGATGGTTGCTCAACAGAAATTATAATTTAAAGCCGATTTTATTATTGTTATTTTTTTTTAACCTGGCTTGTTTTATGCCACAACAAGAGCCAAGGAATTGATTAACAAGCAATAAAAAAAAAAAAAAAAAAAAAAAAAAAAAAAAGAAGAAGAAGAAGAAGAAAGAAAAAGTAGCAGTAAATTTCTCAATGCAAGACGATTACTCTATTATATGCCTGTTTAAGCTTTATTATTAAATGTATACTATTGCAGTTTATTTAATTTATTTTTAAGGATACTTTTTATAAGTGTCCTGATTTTAGATTTCAGAAACGCAGACAAAGCATATTTTTTATTTATTTTATCATCTTAAAAGTAACAATCATTCCTGAAATAAAATATTGTACAGAGACAAATTTTAAAAAATTTAAATTATTTTTTTAGATAATATTACTGAGATTGCCTGGAAGCTTCAGAAAATTCTGACAAAATTGATGTTTAAAACCAATTTTTGACACATGCTAACCATTTACTAAACTCTTACTCTCTATATATGCTCTAGTTGTTTTACTTAAGGGTGCTAGTCACTCGGCTTCCAAATTCCCCTTGGTAATGTTAAGTCTATGGGCGTTTGATGCATTTTTAAATTCAAAATATTTCCCCAGGAAATTAATATTTTTAATTTCTTTTTTCTGTGTTCTCTTCTTAAAGGATGTCTCTTTTTTTCTTAGTTTTCAAAATATTTCTAAAATCTACGCTTAATTTTATATGAAGTATTAAAATTTTACTTCCAGTTCGTCAGTTTTTAAAACATAAAATTTTAAATTCAGCATTTTTTTATAACTCAAAAAATAAAATAAACCTTATCAACACATAATATTCATACTATATTATATAAAAGGTGCTAGAAAATTTTCACTTTAAAAGAAATATCCTGTTACAAATAATTACATACTGTATTAAATAATTATTTTGCAGTCTGAATGAATGAAAACATTCTTTATAAAATTAAATCATTTATTTTTTTTTTTATGTAAACCACACTGATACAAATTGATAAAATAAAATATTATATTAAATAATATGATTAATGTTAATTAAAATGTTTGCAGGAATCAAACGACATAATAAAAATTGATTCTGATTTCCTCCCTTTTTTTTTCACGACATAATAAAAATTGATGTTGCTCCCTTTCCCTTTTCTTTCATTTAATTTACAATCTATTTTGACATTGTCGTGCTCACATCAGCACAGAGGAAAGACCGGCACATAGCTGAATTTTCCCTTTTTGGCGCGTTGGCGAAGACTTTCCGCTGAACGCACGCAAGTAATGAGACAGCCAACAACAGGCGCATGCGCCGCACAAACTCTCCTTCAGAGCTAAATTTCATCTGTCTCATAGTTTAAGGACCAAGATGGGACATTTACGGCAAAATTTGTAATGGCAACAGTACTAGCGTCACTATCGGCAAGGGGGAAGGACTAACAAACCTCCGAAATTTACCTATGTTGAAGAAATATGTTTATCCTCTATGGTTTGAATATCTATTCGTTCCTAAAAGGAAGCAGGTGTCAGACGATAATCTATTCATGCTTGCTTTATTTATTTAGCTGCTTTTTTTTTTTTTTTACTGTACTTATATTGTTCATTTTTAACTTACAAAATGATAATTAGACTAATAATATAAAAGAAAGCCGCCAGAAAATTCTGTTAAGAATGCAAATATGTAAGTTTATAAGATTAAATTGTAGAAAATCAAATTCAGGTATTGTGTCAATTTATTCATATCGAATAAAATTTTATTGAGTGTAATGTCAGTACCTCTATTTATTTTTAACTTTTAGATTTATAGAATTCTAAAAATTTGTCGAAAGGAATTTTTCCCTATCTGTAATATTATTATTTCTTATATGTTAATATTATAAACATTATTGAATTGATTGTACGTTATTTATACTAAAAACAATATTTTTATTTTATCTGTAATGTTTAATACGTTAAACTTCATAAATTTATAAAACACGGGCTATAAAAATTTTCCTGCCAACGGGGAATAATTATTAAATTTTCTGGGACTTGTAGAGTTCAACATTTCGTATATTTTTATATTACACCATTGCTTTTGATATATAGCATTCAAGACGAAATTTTTACCTAGTATTCATTGCACTTAAAACCGTTCACTAATCATGTAAAAAAAAAACGTGCATGTATATGTTGCTGCTGTATACATATGCAGCTAACATGTTCGCGATAGCATTTAAGCTGCGATCGTCTTAAGACATAATTCGGATCTATATCCGATATTGTAAATAAATAATTTAACACAATATTAAAATAATATCACCATTTGAAACACGTACTCTAGCGAGAACATCCTGAGCACGCTAGCTTTATTGAAATCAACCACGCTATATGCACTGAAGATACAGTTACAGTGAAAAATATACAATATTCATACGGTTAAATAAATGAAATGTTAAAATACAAATTAATTTACAAAAACTATTCTGAAGATTAAAAATACATTTTAAGATAGAGAAATTTATTTTAAATTATTATATTAGCAAAGAAATATTTTATTACATATTATTTCAAAATTTACTACTTGCGATGCGACATGCGTAGCTTGTTTTCATTTGTATTGAGTCGCCATCTGTCGGTGTATTATGACCTGACATTACTCCCCTACCAGTAACTAAGTTACGATACTAGAAATCATGGCAGGACATATAGAGTTAAATATTAAAATAATGCCTTAAATAAGTTGATTTAAAGTTTTACGTAGAAAATAATCATATACATGACACAATACCGACTTATCTTTTTGAAACAATAATAGTAATAATATATAAATAATAAAATTCAGCAATGAAAATTATGATTATTAATAACATTGTAATTAGAGTAATTTCTGATAGTAAATTTAAAATAATCTCATGTAAAAGAAAACTTTCTGAAATATATGAGATTATAAATATTAATGAGTTAAATGATAATATGAAGTAAATAAACTTGACAAAAATTTTACACATTACAAAGAAATCAATAAGAAAATAAAATAAACAGTAATAAAAATTGAAACTCAGTCCTTAAAGCGAACTGGCATATTAATTTTTCTACCACAACGTGTAGTTGTAGATGTTTTGTCTTCAGAGTTGACCTGTGGGGTATGAGAGTTCACACTTTGATTATTGTCATCAGAGTTGACGTGTGGGGTATGCGAGTTCACACTTTGATTATTGTCACAGGACAACATATACGCTGGTTTCAGCCGGTCAACTGAAATATTTACATTTTTATCTTTAATGGACAAAGTAAAATATTTGTCGAATCTTTTTACTACAAGGAATGGTCCTTGATAGGCTGGCTCCAGAGGTTCTTTTATTCTGTCTATTCGAAGAAACACATGTGAGCAAGAATTGAGATTTTTATGAATAAATATGGTATTTTGTGTTGCCTGTTTTGATGGCATTGGTTTTAGTTTGTTCATAAAACTTTGCAGGTTAGCTACAAAGGTGTCGGGATCTATATGAACAGTGGGTTCATCGAAAAATTCAGCTGGCAGTCTAATATTTGTTCCATAGACCATCTGGGCTACTGAATGATTTGTACCACTTTTGATCACCGATCTGAGTCCAAGAAGCACTGTTGGCAAAATCTCTGTCCATCTTGCATTATTGTGTGCTTTAATGGCTGTTTTCAGAGTTCTGTGGAACCGTTCGACTTTGCCCTGGCATTGTGGATGGTATGGTGTTGATGTTCGCAGCTTTGCACCACAAATGTTTGCCAAGTTTGTGAGCAGTTGAGACTTGAATTGTCTTCCTTGATCTGTTATTATGGTTCCTGGTGAACCAAATCTACAGATCCAGTGTTCATAGAATGCTTTGCTCACTGTTTCTGCACTGATTTCTGGCAAAGGGACAACTTCTGTCCAACAAGTAAACCTGTCAATGCATGTTAAACAGTAGATGTGTCCATTAGATGGAGGCAAAGGTCCAATTAAATCGATATGAACCACATTAAACCTTTCATCTGGTTCTTGGTAGTTAGAAAATTGTGATTTGGTATGTCTGTTTACCTTGGTCTTTTGACAATTTACACAAGTTTGAGCCCATTCTTTCACTTGCTTATTAATTCCTAGCCAAATGAACCTGGCAGCCATCTCTTTGACAGTAGATTTTATGCCTGGATGCGACAAGCCATGGACTTGATTAAAAACTTCTTTCCTGAACTTAGGAGGAATATATGGACGAATCTTGTTGTGGGATATATCACACCATAGAGTTTTTCCAGATGCAAGAGTATAAGGTTTAAAATCTAAAGATGTGTCACTGGAACATAACTTCTGGAATTCTGTATCATTACTCTGTTCATGAGCAATTTGGTCATAGTCGACAACAGAAACTGTTTCAATTCTTGACAAGGTGTCCGCAACCACATTATCTTTACCACTAAGGTATTGGATGTCAGTAGTAAACTCAGAAATGTACTGGAGCTGGCGCAACTGTCTTGGAGAAGCTTTCTCATTTTTCTGCTTGAATGCAAATATTAATGGCTTGTGGTCTGTCCAAACTGTAAATTCTCTACCCTCTAATAGATATTTGAAGTGTTTGATGGAAAGGTAGATTCCCAATAATTCACGGTCATATGTACTGTACCCTTTTTGAGTTTCATTGAGCTTTTTTGAGTAGAATGCAATTGGCTTCCACATGTCATCTTCAAACTGTTCTAATACTGAGCCTATCGCCCAATCTGAAGCATCTGTGCATAAAGATAATGGGAGTCCAGGCTTTGGAAAACATAAAAGTGCAGCATTAGCTAGGTCAGTTTTGCATTTTTCAAATTGTTGAATACTTTCATCAGTCCAAGGGACTTTTCTTCGATCCTTTTTCTTTGCACCTTTCAGCATTTCATGGAGTAGTGCTTGAGTTTTTGCAGCGTCTTTCAGATATCTACGATAAAAGTTCACCATTCCAAGGAAAGTACGTAGGTCATGAAGGGTTTCAGGCAACTTATAATCCAGAATTACTTGGACTTTGGCAGGAAGAGGTGAGGAACCTTTCGCAGTGATGAGGTATCCCAAAAATTCAACTTGGTCAACACCCATTATGGATTTAGAGACATTAATGCGAAGGCCATAGTTGTTTAATCTCTCAAGGACAATTTTTAGATGCTCCTTATGTTCAGCTTCTGAGCATGAAGCAACTAATACATCATCTAGGTATGGAAAAAGAAAATCCAAGCCATAAAAAACCTCATTAATGAACCTCTGAAATGTAGCTGGAGCATTTCGCAAACCAAAACTCATAACATTAAACTCGTACAAACCAAATGGGGTAATTATGGCAGTTTTAGGTTTGTCTTCCTCAGCAATAGGGATCTGATAGTAGGCTTTAATGAGATCAATCTTGGAAAAAATAACTTTATCTTTTAAGATGAAGTGGAAATCTTCAATTCTGGGTATGGGATATCTGTCTGGTACTGTTTGCTCATTTAGTTGTCTATAATCACCTCAAGGTCTTAAGGTACCATCCTTTTTGTTTACTAAGTGCAGAGGACTGGCCCACTGAGATTTAGAAGGTCGAATTATGTCATTAGCAAGCATAAATTGAAATTCCTGTTTGGCTAATGCAAGCTTTTCAGGATTCAATTGCCGAGCTCTAGAATGCACTGGTTGACCTTTAGTTTGGATATAATGCCTAACATCATGTTTAACTGATTTATTTAAAATATTTGGTTTTGTTATATCTGGATACAAATTTAATAAATCACTAAATTGGGATGCACGATCAAATGTGCTAATACGATATTCATCAGAAATGGTTAGGATTTCACTTTTAACGGACAACTGAGTTATACCATCAATTAATTTTTGTTTATGAATATCAATTAGTAAATTAAACTGATGTAAGAAATCAGCACCAATGATGCCTTTACTCACCTTGGCCACTATAAAAGGCCATTGAAAAGCACGCCGTAATCCCAAATCTAGTGTAAGAGTTTTAATTCCATAAGTTGGGATTTGCGTACCGTTAGCGGCGTATAACACATATGAGCATGGTTGCTCCGCTTTAATATTTGCCGGAATTAACGAGACATCAGCACCACTGTCCACTAAAAATCGAACACCAGTTTGTTTGTCTTTAACAAATAGTCTGTACTTGCGGCAATCTATTTTTGTTGCAGCAGGACTTGCCGCCGACTCTACTGCTGAGAGGAGTTTTCCGAATGTTGCCAACTACAGGGTTGTGTACACTTTTCTGGAAGACACTTCTTCCCAAACTTGAAGTGAAAATAACAAAATCTCCCATTGGGATCATACCGTTTCCTTGACCGACTTCTGTGTCTGCCAGCATGGCGATTTGGCGTACGACTCCGAGGTCGCTGTTGGACATGCAGGCTCGCTATTTGTTGTTCCAAACTGGAGATTTTATCCAAGAGAGCTGCATAGCTTGGGTCTTTGTTGATTTTGGCAAATTCCATGTGGGGATTCATCTCTACGATTTTGTCAGCCATTTGAGCTAATTTTTCGAGATTTTCATCACTAACAACAATAATGTTCTTTACAGAATCTGGCAATTTTTCCAACCAAAGAGTTCTTAACACTTTGTCTGAAATATCTTTTGTATCGCCCAATGTTTGCATTTTACGTAACAGTTGACTGGGTTTCAAGTCACCAAGTTCTAGTCCAGTTAACAGTCGTTTTATACGAAGGTTTTCACTTTCTTTGAAAGTGTTCAAAAGTCTGTCTTTTGCGGCAGCATATTTATTTGTAGAGTCATTTTTTATGATATCCCAGATATTTTCTAGGAATTTCGGATCTAATTGTGCAATGAGGTAGTTGAATTTAGTATCATCAGATGAAATTCCGGCAATCTTGAATTGCGCTTCAATCGTGACAAACCACATCTCGGGTTTTTCTGTACAGAATGGCGGAATTTTGACGCTAACTTTACTAGCTTCCGCTAATCCAGTATCTTGAGGAGAAAGAGTCATTTTTACTCAAATTATTTTAGATTGAAAGAAAATATAGTTCAAAAACGGGTCACCAATTGTTGCTGCTGTATACATATGCAGCTAACATGTTCGCGATAGCATTTAAGCTGCGATCGTCTTAAAACATAATTCGGATCTATATCCGATATTGTAAATAAATAATTTAACACAATATTAAAATAATATCACCATTTGAAACACGTACTCTAGCGAGAACATCCTGAGCACGCTAGCTTTATTGAAATCAACCACGCTATATGCACTGAAGATACAGTTGCAGTGAAAAATATACAATATTCATACGGTTAAATAAATGAAATGTTAAAATACAAATTAATTTACAAAAACTATTCAGAAGATTAAAAATACATTTTAAGATAGAGAAATTTATTTTAAATTATTATATTAGCAAAGAAATATTTTATTACATATTATTTCAAAATTTACTACTTGCGATGCGACATGCGTAGCTTGTTTTCATTTGTATTGAGTCGCCATCTGTCGGTGTATTATGACCTGACATATATATCCATGTATGAACATAGAATAGTTATTAGATATATAAAATAGAACGTCTATTCTATGTTCATGTATCGGTGTAAGATTCTATCGAAAACGTAAACATGCAACATTAAAAAAAGAAAGATCACAATAAGGTAGATACTCAATAATAAGCAAAAATATACTACAAGGAGGAGGAGTTTCTTTCCCCATTGTCACTAAGGGCGCTACGATCGCAATCGCATTACCATTACGCTCTATGGGAATGTCCGATCTTGGATGTTAATCTATGATCTGTGTTAAGTTGAGCCTATACTTTATACTTTCTAATTCTAATTTTAAAATATGGCATGCACGCATCGCTTGCAAGAGCGTGCATGCTGGATTTGATACAAGCGAGCAAGTATTACCAAGTTATATGAACCAGCATTTTTTATAATTAATCATTTTCTATACTATTTTTATGGTGTAAGACTTTAATTTTTTTCAATCTACTTTTTATACGTGTTTTAAACTAGATACTAATAGTGCATGTGCTATAAGGTAGTTGAGCATGCAAAATACTATCAGGATCGACAACTATGTTGAGATTCGTATACCTCTGACCCTAAATGGCTTAATTTTGCATCTTGCCGGCAGCAGTTGTGATCATTTCTGACCCCTTGCTGCCCCCTCAAGCGCAGAGCCGAAATCAGACTTTTTTGCACCCGGGGCAAGCATGGATTTTGCCCCCCCCCCCCCCCCCCTTCCGCAAAGTATATTTACAAAGGGAATTTTACTAATTTTTTAATAGCCAACTTATTTTAAAATTTAAAATTTAAAAAGTATAACATCTTAAAATATGTAATACTGAATTACGTAATCTACAATGGTGGATCCAAGGAGGAGGTCATAGGGGTTATGACTCCCCTCTGAACGCCAACAAAAATATTCTAAAGATCATTTTTTAAATGAAATAAACAGTAGAGTCCTGCTTAACCGAGTTTCCGCTTTAACGGAGTTATTTTCTTCTGATGGACTGATGGCTTCTATTATTCTGAAACAGCCATTATAAATGAAGTGTCAGCTGAAGTTGAAAGAGCAGTCGTAAAAAGTTAGAGCTCTGATTTTCTGGTCAGAATGGGAAGAAAAAAAAATGGCCATTTTTTTTTTTTTTTTTTTTTTTTTTTGTCAAAAAAAAAAAAAAAAAAAAAAAATTATGGCCATTTTTTCCCCCTATTATGACTAGAAAATCAGAGTTCTAACTTTTTATGGCTGCTCTTTCATCTTCACCTAACACTTCATTTATGATGGCTGTTTCATAATAATAGAAGCCATAAGTCCATCAGAAGAAAATGATCCATTCCAAAGGTATAATCCTTTATTTGGCGCCCCTTCGTTCTGGCGCCCGGGGCACATGCCCCCTCTGCCCCCCCCCTTAGTTTCGGCCCTGCTCAAGGGCCCTATTGTATAGCATAGCGTGTGCAGCATGTCCACTCGTGAGAAGGGAGTGAGTGTGCACAATATGAGAACCGCATTTTGCCAATTAATATAAGCTCAAAAGAGTCCAAATATTAATATTTTGGATGGTATCAGTCTATTTTATGGCCCAATTGTTTTTTATAGACCCCCCCCCCCCCTTTAAAGTATTGAGCTCATGCTGTGGAGACTTTTAATATGTGTTTAAGACAGTGATTAGTTATTTTAATGGAAATTAGAAATTATGGATTATTATATCAAATAAAAACAAAATTAAAATTATTTTTTATTCTGACAAGTAAATCGGCAGATCAGGGATCTTAAAGTCAGTTCTGCATGTCATTGTATTTTAATTAGAGAGAGAGAAAAACATATAAGATTCTTCGAAGTTTTCAGAAATTAGAAGCATCATATTAAACACAATTTTATTCAATGGTATTCTGATAAACTAATTATTCTTGTACTTTTTAACAAACTTATATATATTAACGTATATTTATAAACAAAAAAACACACATTCACAAACTTTACTTCTTTTTAATATTAGTATAGATAACAAATTTAAATTGCGAATTATAGGATAATAATTATTATATAAAGTAAGATTAAAAATCAATGATAAGAAAAACTGAAGTTGAGATCCCAGATACAGTGTCTAGAAGAATACTTCTAGACACTATGGCCCTGATCTGCAGATTTACTTGTTCAGAATAAAAAATAATTTTAACTTTACCTTTGTTGTTGCTTGATATAATAATCTACAATTACTAATTTCCATTAACACTAGAACGCCCGGAAATTTTACTCAAGTTTCCTAAAAACATTTCACCCCAGAATTTTTATTTAAAATTATTTAACTGATTTATTTAACTTAATTCTGCGTTGCTAAAATTTAACTTATTTTATGAAAAAAATTTTGGCTCCAATGGACATTTAATCATGTGGTCGGAGTCGATTTGACTCCTTCCGGGCGTTCTAGTGTTAAAATGACTACCAATTGTCTTAAACAAATGTTAAATGTCTCCACTGCATCGCTCAATACTTTAAAGGAGGGGGGGGGGGGTCTATAAAAAGCAATTGGACCATAAAATAGGCTGGTACCATCCAAAATATTAATATTTGGACTCTTTTGAACTTATATCAATTGGGAAAATGCGGTTCTCATATTCACTCCCTTCTCTCGCGTGGAATATATGCTGCGTGTGCCATGCTATTCAATAAAGCGCTTGAGAAGGATGGCAACGGAGGAGAAATGAACCAGTGACGTAGCTAGGATAGGTGACACACGGAGCAGATGTAAATGGTGTCACCCCCCCCCCCCCTACACACACACACACATACATACAACACCCGTCATATTTTTTCAATCACAATTCTACGTTATTATAAATAAAATGTTAACATTTTTGGAGAACTTTTATGAACTTTACATTAACAAAGTAATAATATTTAAAAAAAAAAAAAAATTATTATAATAAGTAAAGAAAAATTTTATATTATTTTTTGATGCTCTATACCAGGGACGGCGAACCCATGGCACGCGAAAGAATAATTTTGGCACGATGTTGCTTGTGGGTCTAAATAAGTATACGGTGATATTGCACAAAGAACACGAACTTATGATGAAAATATGATTACTAAAGAAGATCTGATCTTGTCTAAATTCGATTAATCGGAAATTAAAGAATTTTAATTGCGGCTTTTTAAAACACCGTAAATTACCGCATTAGTAAAAATACCGATGGTAAAATTGTAGCTACTTGGAAATTAATTTCAAAGCTATTTAAAGAAAGTGGCGTTTGTCATTATTTTCGCAAATCAATTATACGAAAAATCAAATAAAAAGCGTCTGTCAGATAAATCCAGTTCAGTTTGCATTCTGGTGAAATTAACTAAGTATAAACCTGATATTAATTATTTTTCATCCAAGATGCAATAACAAAATTAATCACATAATTTTTTAAAATAATTTCTAATATATAATTGTTTTTACGATTATACTGTAATACCTACATGTATGCTGCAAATGTTTTAAAAATCTTAATGTGTAACTTTTATTCATGATTTTTCAATCCACTAAACCTTTTCCCTAGTTGGCACGTCAAGGTCATATAAGATACTTTTGGGGGGTAAAATGGCACGCGGCTGTAAAAAGATTTGCCAACCCTGCTCTATACTTTAGTCAATCTATTTGGAAGTATCCTTCGAAAAAGCGTATAAATGAAATTAATAATTTATTTGTATCGTATAAAGCAAATATTTTAGCATTAGAATGTAATGGAATAAAATGCGATTTAAATAAAATAAACTAATCGCATGTGCCAATCGCAAAGCTTTCTTCTATCTCATACATCTTAATACTTGAAAATTGGCCATCACACTATCAAAATTAAATGACAATTTATGCCCATCATGCGGATTTAAAAGTTATGTTATAGGTTCCTTGAATTGTATGCAATTAAAACGACGATACAGTCATTCAGGGTAACTTTGAACCATGGGGTGTAACTTTGCACCACCTCCTAATTTTAAATATTTTTCACTCCAAAAGACTAAATAAGCTCCAGAACTGTGTTCTGTTGGCAAAGTTCTAAACTGGGATGTCTACTCTTTATTTTATAAAATAAATTAGCAACATTATACGCAATTAAATGCATCATCTATTTTTGTGAAGTACTGTTTTCAAGATAATTTTGAATGCTATTTTGAAGTTGTTGTAATCCAGTTAAATTTTCATAGTAAGTAACAATATACTCATTTATCAGACATATTATTGTCTAAATGTTGTAAATGTGATAATATTTTGTGATTATTTATTTATTAATAGTTAATAAAATGTAACAAAAAGAAGGCACTAACATTTTACCACATTTTCAGGGTAACTTTGAGCCGGCTCAAAGTTATACTGATGGTTATAATTTACTAATTATAGGTGCTACTGTCAAAAATTTCCCATATTTGCACATATATTTTATATAAATGCCGAAAATGAACATTAGATATAACATGTAAATATTTTCACAAATATGTGTAAAGTACATACAATTCCTTTAAAGGCGTTTTGGGGGGCGGAGCTACTCAAATTTGACATTTCATACATTCGGCATTTTTTATTCTTGTTTGAATAATACTAGTACTAGTATGTTTTACTGTAACTATGGATATATTATTGAGATAAAACATTGAAAATTGTTTTCCACTGCATTTTTATTTTTTATATGAACAATAAACAGGTTTTTTTTTTAATTTCTAAATGTTTATGGTTCTCTTCTTCCACTTTTCTTATGCCTGATATTTGTTGTAATATCATAAATTATACAAATCTTGTGATGTTGGGAAATGTAAATTCGAAGTCTTTACATATCTGAAAACATTTTTGGGGGTTCAAAATTGTCCTAACTATAATACTTTTTTTTTTTATAATGAATTATTTTAGATAATATTTATCAAATGGTGCAAAGTTACTCTAAATGGCTGGGTAACTTTGAACCAGGATAAAAATTCATTTTTTATAGCTTTTATCATTATTATTCCTTGATTTTTGATAGTCATACAATAATTTAGGATCATTTCTTCTCTTTTATGCCCCTAGTTGCAACAATATTCTTAAAATAAGAGTGCGGCATATGAAAATAGAGAAAATGCGGATCAAAGTTACACTGAATGACTGTACAAGCATCGCATCTTTCAAACAAATCGGCATCCACCCTCTTAGATGATACTTCAAAATTCGCTATCACAGTGACAAAATTTAATGACAATCTAGTCCCAAATGAGGATTCTGAAAGGTTATGTTCGTTAAATTGTGTGTATTTAAAAAGGAGATATAAACATCGAATCTTTCAAACAAGTCACTGAATTTCGGCACTCACCCTCTTAGATGACTGCGGCCAAAATTCACAACCCAAAAAGCATAAAAGCGACACCTGTTGGGTAGTATACACCCAACTATTTATGTGAAAGGATAACAGCAGAATATGAAGTTTGATTAAATTCACTTCATTAGTTTTTGAGATAGAGCTATCGCGAAAATCGTAAAAAAAAAATGCCGCATTAGCAGCGGCACCTGTTGTATGATTTACATGAAAACCTAATCAGCAACAATGTTTGTCAACGTCTAAGCCTAAGCGAATCTGAAGTTCGATAAAATTCCGTGAATTAGGTTCTGAGATAAAGATATTGAGGAAATCGTGAAAAATGCAGCATAGAAGCGCCACATTTTGTACGATTTACAGCAAAAACTAATCTTGAAAGTATGTTTTCTATTTATAATAGTCACGTGTAAATAAATTTTTAATTTGAAGCAAACATTATTGTTTGCGCTGTTTATAAAGTTGGCAACAGGTTAAATTAGTACAATTTTCTAAAATAAGTAAAAAATATCTCTCGAAATGCCGAAAATTTGAATTTAAAATAGAAATAAAAGCTCAAAAAATGAGTCAAGTTAAAAAAAAATAAATGCATTCTGCACGCCGGGAAATTATAACGTATAAAATGATGTAAAAATTATTAAATTTTGATGTATAGATTTTGCTCCTATAAAACTTTTTTAGTGGAACGATTTTGTCCAACTTTAGCATTAAATATCTCTTAAAATAATTCATCGATTTGAAAACTGTCTGCATCAGCGTGTTTATCAAACATTTCTGTATAATACTACCGATTTTCATATTTTTGTATGCATTATTTTTCTTAATATTAACGAAGAAAGACCTCCGGTCGCAAAAAATTCAAAACCGGCGGCGGCGGTGACAGCGGTAGTTACCTTTTTTTAGAATAGAGAGATCTACTAAAAACCAACTTTTCAAAAGTAAAAAAAAAAAAAAAAAAAAAAAAAAAAAAGATGAAACTTGTGGCTAAAAAATGGTGTGATATCATATTTCCAAGCTTATATTATGGTACTTTTTTAACATTTTCCACTAAAAAATTTACAATTTGTAAGTCGAGTGACTTCGTATATGTTGATAGAAATCCTTTTCTCCTGTACTAAATACATCATAACGTATTTCTGAAAATTCAAATGTTTTAAAATTATGCATCATGGGCTTGGCGGCCATCTTTCCATATTTTACACAAATTTCTAAGAACTCAAGTCTGTAAAGGGTAATAACTTTGCATTAATAACGATTTAGAACTTCTGATTTTAACTACGGAAAAATAAATTTAAAAAGACTTATTTTGAGAAAAAAAAGTTCATTGTTACTGCTTTTAAATGATTAATTACTCTAAAAAAGTAATCATAAGAGGAATAGCGAAGATATGTCACCATTACCTTAACACACAGATTTCTAAGCACACAATTCCGTGAAGGAAAAGCATAAAATGTGTGCTTTGGTAACAATGTCGAACTTTGGTTTTCAACTGCAAACAGCTGATAAATTGAAAAAGACTAATATTTTGAGAAAAGAAATATTTTTTTTATTGCCTTTAAATGATTAATTATTTTATGAAATAAATCATAAGATGAATCCTTTAGTTAGGTCACTATTATTTTAAGACTCAAAGTTCTCCGAATACAAGTCCATAACGGAAAAGCTTATAATGTCTGCTTAAGTAACAATTTTGAATTTCGGATTTTAACTACGGATTAGGGTACATAGAAATTTGTGTAAAATATGGAAAGATGGCCGTCAAGCCCATGATGCATAATTTTAAAACATTTGAATTTTCAGAAACACGTTATGATGTATTTAGTACAGGAGAAAAGGATTTCTATCAACATATACGAAGTCACTCGACTTACAAATTGTAAATTTTTTAGTGGAAAATGTTAAAAAAGTACCATAATATAAGCTTGGAAATATGATATCACACCATTTTTTAGCCACAAGTTTCATCTTTTTTTTTTTTTTTAGTTCGGCCTTTTTTTTACTTTTGAAAAGTTGGTTTTTAGTAGATATCATTTCTTTTTTTAAAAAAACAAATTATATATAATTTAAATAATCTACTCACTTAAATTAAAATGAGTTTTATTAGAACCTTTGTAAGTAGAAAGGAAACCCAATATGTGTACATTTTGTTTACATATCATTCATTTCTTAGAGTAATTAAGGATTTAAAAGCAATGAAAGCTAACTTCTATTCTCAAAGTATCAATCTTCTTCAATTTACACGGTATTTTAATTTTTATGAACAATGAAAATTTTGTAAAAAAAAAATGATAAAGTCGGAATAACATATACACATAATAGTTGGTCTTTTAGTTAGATATTTGTTTATTGTTAGATATTTAGTCAGATATCTGTTTAAAGATAACTTTTTATTTTATTTTTTGCAAAATTGTTTTACCTTTGCAAATATCTACGGCTAATCCGAGAATGAAGGACGACATGCAAACGAGTGCAGATATTTTTAGAAACGATTCTTAATGAACCTTTACATATTTTAGATGATTAGTATACCAAATTCAGGCTTCTACCCCGAACGGTATCACAAAAATTGGAATTTTAGAACTTTTTTTTTTGTTTTTGAACCCTTTTAAACTTTGAACTTATTAGGAAATTATTTCTGAGAGCATTAATGTTTCAAAAGTTACAACCATGTTAAATTTCAAGGTCGTGCTTTGACAATTCTATTTAAATCGTTATTTAGAACGTTTTCTGCTTGTTTAATCTCTTTAAAGATAGCCTTCATTTTTCGAAACAGTTCTTAACACTCTCGCTGTGTAAGTAATTCTTCGCGATGAGTGTCTTTTACAAAATTTTTAATCGTTTACCACCGGCTCTTTAAAGCAGAAATTTTTGGCTAACGCAATCGGGGAAAATGTTCTGATTAAATCAGACAAAGTTTTACTTGAAAGATAACTAGTGGGAATAACCAAATACTATTAATTTGACGGGAAAATGCATGCCCGAGCATAGCTCAGGCTGCGGATCGAGAGGATTAACGAGCGCTTAGATCTTAAAATTAACAGCTTGCCAAAATTCAGGTTTCAATCTTTAAGGATATCAAGATAAACCCAATTTTAGAACTTTTTTGCTCTTGCGTCGTTAAAAATTTCGATTTTTTTAGGAACTGTTCATGGTGAATATTTACGTCTTAAACGTTACAATTATGTCAAATTTCGATTTCCTTAAGGCTAAGAATTCCAAATAAATCATAATTTAGAACATTTTTAGAAAGCTTTTTTACTCGTTTCACCCTTTTAAATTTCGATTTTTTTAGAAATAGCATTTAGCGAGCACTTACATCTTAAAAGTAATCACCATATCAAATTTTAAGTTTCTCCCCTCAACAGTTTCATAGAAATCTTAATTTATGAATGACTTTTGCTCTTGCAACCTCTTAAATTTCGAATTTTTTAGAAATTGCTTAGGACGAGCATTTTCGTTTTAGTAGCCGTAATCATGTTAAATTTCAAGTTCACGCTCTAGCAATTCCATTGAAACCGGAATTTAGAAAGTTTTTAAAAAGCTTTCCACTCATTTCAACCTTTTAAAATTCGATTTATTTTGAAACAGTTTTTAATGAGCATTTACATCTTGTAAGTGACACCATGCCAGGTTTAAGGATTCTATCCCGAACAGTATCACAGATTCAAAAATACAAGAATTTTTTTGTTCTTGTACACTTATAAATTTCTAATGTATTGGGAAACGCAAAGCATTTACGGCTTAGAAAATGACATCTGTGGCAAATTTTATGTTCCTAGCCCAAACAATCTCATTAAAATCATAATGAAACCGTTATTAAAACTTTTTCCGCTTGGTTCACCTCTTAACATTTCGATTTTTTACTAACAGTTCTTAGCATGCATTTACACGTTTAAACAAATCGCCATGGCGAAATTCAGACCACTATCCCGAACGATATTACAGAAATCGCAATTTTAGAACTTTTTTTTTTACGCCTGCATCCATTCAAATTTCGAATATTTTAGGAACTTTTCTGTGAGATCATTTACGCCTGATAAATAAAAAGCACGTCAAATTTCATGTTTCTAACAATTTGCATATTCAGCAATTGTTGCAGACTAACAATTGCAAATAAATCATAATTTAGAACGTTCATAGAACGCTTTTATGTCGTTTCGAAGTTTTAATTTCTACCTTTTTTAGAAATTATTCTTATCGAGTATTTAAAATAACCACTATGCCAAATTGTCGGTTTCTATTCCGAACGGTATCACAGAAATTTCAATTTTAGGAATTTTTTTTCTTTTCTATTCCTTTCAATTTCGAATTTAATAGATTATTTTCGCCTCTGTCTAGCAGTTTGATCCCCGTTAAATGTATGCTAAGCATTACATCATGTTACTTTTATTCATAATTTAATTAACTATCTCAATCCTTCGCCAAGTAGGAAGATTCTGATAGAGAAATCATGAACTCGTTACTTTTATGTTAGCGGGCGCAGGTGATAAATCGCCTATTATTGTTTCCTTCTCATGCATTCGTATTGCCTTAATTTTACTTAAACTTTAATCCTTTCACTTATTTTATATAAAATGCATAACTTTAATTTAAAATACAAACGTTTAAGATACATGCCTTTCATTATTTAATTTTTAAAAAAAAGGAAAAGAAAAAAAAAACTTAAGAACAGGAATTCTGCTTTTTCAGAATTTAGTGTCGCCTCCGGCATTTCCATTACTGCATTTTCTTGTGACGGACTGATGTCTTCTATTATTATGAAAGAGCCATTATAAATGAAGTGTTAGGTGAAGATGAAAGAGCAGCCGTAAAAAGTTAGAACTCTGATTTTCTGGTCAGAATGGGGGAGGGGGATGGCCATAATTTATTTTTACGGCTGCTCTGTCATCTTCACCTAATACTTCATTTATAATGGCTGTTTCATAATAATAGAAGCCACCAGTCCATCAGAAGAAAATAACTCGGTTAAGCGGGACTCTACTGTGGTACAAAACATATTTCAATTTTAAGACTTAAAGCACACGTTTTATTTTATGTAAAATGACGTCATTCGCATCCGCTTAAGAATTCCACTTTTACGATCTACTCTTAAACATCTACAGTAAAGCATGCATAGCACATCACTATCGCGAAATAATGCACAAATGCAGCAAAAAGATTCCTTCATTCAAGAAAATCGAAAAAAAAAAAAATAACGGCTTTCTAATGATTCATAGATACTTACAATTAAATATAGTATATAATAGCTCCATTGTTTTAACAGAAATCATTCGTTTATATTTTTTTCAAAATAGCACGTATTTTAATTACATTTTCTTTTGGCTGTTACGAGAAAATGGCAACAAAAGTATATAATTACGATTTTAAAACTATTTTTCCTTTACTTTCTACAGAAATGAAGTACTTCCGTTGCCAATATTAAGCAAATGGCTCCAAAAACTACAAAAAAGTTAATATTTCAAAAATAAATGGAGATACAGTTTTCAAACAAAATGCATTTAAAAGAACTTTTTTTTTTCCCAATACGACGGTATAAAAATTGAAAATGTGCCATGCTTAGAAGTTTAAAAAATTGCTAAAGAGTATTTAATCGTAATGCTTTGTTTTACGTCTAGCTTCTGTAAGATAATGTTATTTTTTGGACACAAAATAAGCTGGGACAAAGAAATAGCATACCGTACCCGAGGCTAATTATAAAAAAATGCCAATTTCATTATCAAAGCATTATTTTTAATTTACCACGCAAAAAATAAAAACTGCTACTGGCGAGGTAAAAAATACCATTGGCGAGTTTTGAACCTGGCTAACATAAAAGTACCAAGAACTTCTTCGGATCATGTCAGCATTGTGTAGCTTTTTCGTTGTTATGTATTTCATTTTTCTTGAGAAAACCGCTTAACTCTCGTAGGCATTTATGCTTCATGTTCGTTTGAGCACAGCTATGTCAAACGCACCGTGGTTGGCGCAATACATTTTTGGGGGGTACTTACGTATTATTAACGCCAACGCAGCTTATATATACATACATATATATATATATATATATACATATATATACATACATATATATATATATATATATATATATATATATATATAGGAACAGATGTCATATTCGAAACATATTGGCGCGATTTTTTTCTGACGCCAATATCATATAGGCAACGGGTACTTAACTTGCGCCAAAGTGTCGTTATTTTGCTTGATGTGGTAACCCGGACTATGTTGTTTATGCTGTTGATGTTTTCGCCAAATTGGCAACCTAAAAAAATCGCGCCAATATGGGGCGAATATGACATCTGTGCCTATATATATATATGTGTGTGTGTGTGTGTGTGTGTATATATATATTCATATTCATTAATATTTAATAAAGTTAACGATTAAATTATATTTAATTTTTGGCCTACTCAGGACAATATCATATTAATTTCTAATAGTATACTATCTTTAATGTGAATAAAATGCATAATGAGTGTATCTGTTATACCGAATGCTATGAGAGTATGGATTTTAATTTGGTAATTTTTTTTTTCCTGTATCCTTATTAATCTTGTTTCATTTTTAACTTAATTGGTGTTCAATGGTTTATTTCCCGGTTTTCTGTGTGTAGTAGTACCAAATTCATATTCTTCAGCTTTTTTACCTGTTACCTCTTACCTGTTAGACCTAGCTGGCGAAAATAGCATGTTGGTTTTATTTATTAAGAAACAGTTTATTTGGCATAAAAGCACAATTTTATTATAAAATACACAAAACTATGGCACAGATGTCATATTGGCGCGATTGTTTTCTGACACCAATCTGGCGGAAACATCAACAGCATAAACAATAACGTCGGGTTAACATATCAAGAAAAATAACGACACTTTGGCGCCAATTGAGTTCCCGTTGCGTACATGACATTGGCGTCAGAAAAAGATCGCGCCATTATGGGGCGTATATGACATCTGTGCCAAAACTTTTATTAGAAACACACACAAATTATTTTATTATAAAATGCACAAAGTTTGATTTAATGTAAAACACACGCAATCTCTTCTATTGGATTGTCATATGAAGGATAATATCATCAAAATTTCTTGGTTGCTATGGAATAAAATTGCCATTTTGGCACTAAAAGGATACCCCAATGCGTCCGAGACATCGTCTTTGCCTCCGTTTGCTCATATGTTGAAATAAGTTCAATAATAGGGAGATTTGGCACAGATGTCATATACGCCCCATATTGTCGCGATTTTTTTCCGACGCCAATTTGGCGAAAACATCAACATAATAAACAACAACATCCGGGTTACCATATCAAGCAAAATAACGTCACTTTGGCGCCATTTAAGTACCCGTTGCGTATATGACATTGGCGTCAGAAACAAATCGCGCCAATATGCGTATATGACCTCTGGTTTTTTTTTTTTTACCTGAAAACCTTTTCATATTCAGCTCAATTCATTTTCAAAAGTTTTGCTTACATTAGGAATGAAACCTAAAATGCCGATAACTTTGAATGCATACTTCTTAAAAGGTACCATTTATCTATAAAATCATTTTTATTTTAAAAATCTTTCTAAAAATTAACTTTTATGCAGTTTTATTCAAAAAAAGAATCTTGATGGAAAATATTCATCTACCAGATTGAAGTTGAAGTGGATTTGTGCTATTATAATGTGGATAGTACGCGCTCGTTGGCGGGTTTATCACTGTTTGGCACAATTTGATAATTTTAGAATGAATTAACAGTTTTTTGCATATTAAGGATAGAAATTTTATTTTTTTAAACTAAATTTTATAAAAGCACGTAGATCGAGTAATTACCAGTCCGAAAATGCATTCCATACTTTTTTCTGTCCATTATTTAAGTCTGTAGCTTAATTGGATTAATATATGTTTGACGAAGGATTTTTTGATCATTTTCAGTATCTCGACGTTTTTTAAAAAATCCTGTACCTCTGTTTATAATTATTTTATAGAGACGAGTTTGGTCTCAAATTGAAGCTTTTCTTCAGTAGATTCTTCTAGTCTTAATTTTATTTCTCTGCGATACTTGCTTTCTTAAATATCTGAAATTTTAAAATGCCACGTTTGGCCGATTTAACATGGACAAGTTGTGTTCAGTATAATAAGCAGTTATGCTGTTCTGGCTTTTGTTTCTTGGCGTTTGTTTGTTTGGTGGGGTTAGCATTTTTTTATAGCTTGGCTAGGGGAACCAGGGATCTCCAGGTTTCAGACCAGATGCTATAATCATTTTGGTTATCTGGCTGAGAAAGTTCCACCAGATTCGTCCGGGATAGCTCAGATGGCAGAGCACTGGCGGCTTCAGCCAGGAGATCCCTGGTTCGAATCCTGGTCCGGACATTTTTCGCCCAGTTGGAAATTTACATCTAATATGATTTATTTACCAATTAGAACAATTGTGTTAAAATTAATCTAGGTAGGATTTTGCTCACAGGTGTATATCCTATTTAGGTACCCCATTCTGTGTAAAATTTCAGATTCTCTATGAAATTAAATTAAATCTGTTACTTGGTGAGCTAGATATTTCATTTTATTTCAGAATTCTTTTCCAAAATCTTATAACGTTATATATATACATATATATATATATACAGTAGTACCCTGACTTCCATCCCCTCGACTTACATCACCCCGCCTTTACATCCTTCGGCTTGAAAAAAAAATGCCCCTGTTTCTTCGCAGAGACTAAGAAAAGTTCTGAAAATTGTGATTTTGTATCTCTCTCCTAATGGGTGAAATTATTGAAAATGAAAGAGAACTCAATTTAAGAGATGAAGAGGTTGTTGAACTCATAAATTCCCCTGATCCGGAATTAACCACCGACGAACTTATTGAATTAAAGAAAGAAAGTACTGTCGAAGATGGTGAAGAATTTGAACCAACGGTAATGATTACGACAGTTGCAAAATTAACCGAAGGACTAAACTGACTAAAGCTGGAATAACGGTTATTGAAGATATTGATCGGAGGAGCAGCGATTTGAAAAAGCTTGGAAAACTTACTCTACTGCTACAAAGAGCTTCCGAGGTAAGAATAAAATAAAAAATAAATAAATAAAAAAGCAATTTAACAAATTACAACGACCATTTGGAAAATGATTTTTTCGAAGACTAAAATTTAAGACATAAAAAATCGCGCGGAGTTGATCATACATTACGTACGCCATGAATTAAACATTAATAGTGTTATTACACGTAAAAATTGCAAGCGACAAAAATCGCCCGCGAATCGTCAGATTTCCTTAAACTTACGTATTATCCACCTGGAACTTACGTATTATCCAAGCATTTCATTGGCTGTTCGGAAAAAGGCTTTTTCATCGTCAGATTTCCAAGAAATCTGACGACCCATTTCAAATGAAATTTCATTCTTAAACTTCTAAACATCCCACAATATTACTTTTTACACCGTCGTATAGAGAAAAAGAAGTACCTTTAAATGCAATTTGTTTGAAAGCTGTATCTCAATTTGTTTCTGAGGTATTAATTTTTTTTTTGTAGTTTTTTTTAACTTTTTTTTCATAGTGGCAACAGTAGCATCCATCTCTATTGAAAGTAAAAGGAAATACAGATTACTGTATAGACCAATCAGAAAACGAATAAAATGCGGATTCAACCAGTAAAATGCTTCAGATATGTTTTTGATTTTCTACTCTGACAGAGAACAATGAACATTTTTCCAAATGGTAATAAATAAAACAAAATGTCGGTTCAAACTTCATTGCAAAATTTTTTTGTCACGTGCTCAAAGCCTCCAACGGGACGGCTAGAACAAAAATTTGTAAATTAACAACATTGAGTTATCACAAATTCTGGTATTTCAAACGCATTTCTTTGCAAATGTTAAATGTATGTAACATAATCCTATGTACAACAGAATAGGTTCATTAGATTTTGGTGAATTTTTATTACTTATCCTTTTTTGCTTATCTAAATATACCTCGGCTTACGTCATTTTCGACTTACGTCGCTAGTCTTGGAACGAATTGCTGACGTAAGTCGAGGTATTACTGTATATACATTTTTTTTCTTTTTTTGCAAGTAAAGATTGAATGTCACCCCTTAGAGGGTGGCACCCGGGGCGGATCACCCCCTCCACCCTCCCCTTAGCTACGCCACTGAAATGAGCACAACCACTCCCGGCAAGATGCAGTTTTAATTATTTAGGGCAAGGACGGACAATCTATGGCAGGCGTGCCATAAGTGGCACGCTGCAGAATATTTTTCGCACTGAATAGATTCAGGTTCTACATCAAAATATAGTAGAACTTCACAAAATGCATTAAATAATCTAGATCTTGTCTCTGTTTATCTGAATTCAATTAGTTCAGTTGTCTGTCATTGTCATACAGATTGAAATATAACTTAATGTATCCTAATCTAGCTGAATATTGGCTCACAAAATTTTAAGAATAAGAGAAAATTAAGAGATTATCGCAAAAGAAAGATTAAAAGGCATTAAAAGCAAAAATGCCGATGGTAAAATTATAACAACTTGGAATTCAATTCCAGACACTAAAAGCTGTAGATTCTGACACTTGCTATTTTGGCAATTTTTACTGCGAGATATTCTTTTCTGAAATAAATAATATAAAAAATTCAGGTAAAAATATCTTGTCAAATGAGTCCAATTCAACATGCACTCACTTAAAAATAACTGAGTACGAAGCTGATATAAATTATATGGCATCTAAGATGAGACAACAAAAATAATATTTTAAAAATAAATTTCTAATGTATAAATTCAAATGTTACACATATTTTTTTAATGCTGAAAACACAATTTTAAGTAATTTTGATTCATTATTATTTGATAAATTAAAATTTGTTTATCGTTTGCACGTCATGATCACGTAAAATACATTTTTTTTTTTTAAATTTTGCACGTGGGTGTGAAACGGGTCGCCGTCCCTGATTTATGGTCTCAGATATACGAATCTGAACGTTGTTGCCTGTCCTCATATACTTCTAGCGCCTCTTCTATAAGAAACATTTAATTAGTTTACATAGCGATATAATAACAATGTAGTTAGTTACAGGGTATCCCAGAAAGAAAGCGCTAGTAAGACTTTAAATGACACATAAGACAAGCACAAGAGACTTTTCAAAACAAAGGATTCATCATTGGAGTTTATAATGTTTGCAACATATGTAAAAAACGAATAACATTTAAAGTATTTTTTCAATGTAAAATAATAGCTTACATAGCGATATAATAACAACGTAGTTCGTTACAGGATCTCCAAAAAGGAGGCGCTAGTGAGATTTTAAATAACACATACGTTAGTACGACAAGCACAAGAGACTTTTCAAAATCAAAGGATTCATCATTGGAGTTTATAATGTTAGCGGTATTGTAAAAAATGAATAACATATTGTCGGAGTTTCCTCTTAGTCCGCACAACTTTGAAGAAATTCCGTGCTATTTATATGCTGCCACCGCCGCACAGTGGAGTATTTGACCCGAAATCCCGGTCAAAAATATTTTTCGATGTAAATATAGTCCGATTGGCTTGAAATTTTTAGATGTTATTGGGTATCACTATGGAATGTTTGGCATTGTAAATGAAGTCTATAGCCTGGACGGTTTATTTACAGAGACACCCAAAAGAATTCCCTTACATTATAGTCAATGGGGAAAAATCGTTTCTTCTGTATTTTAATGATATCACACTTTTAAACGTGCTGAAATTTATATATATCACTAATGTGTACTAAGGCACTTATTGTGGAATATGGTGTGCATTTAATAGATCATTCATTTACAGGGACACACAAAAGAATATGGCGGAAGAATAAATTTAAGTATTGAAGTCTATGACCAATAATTGCTGGAAGTGCGTTTGTAGTTGTGTTGGCGTTTTAAAATGGGACAGCTTTTATTTAATATTTATTGGTGTGGATACATTCTATATATCATATACAGGGATGCACAAAAGTTCTCAAGTACATTTCCATTCACGGAATGGACATTTTTAATTGTGCTATGCGTTTCACTGAGCTAACTTTTAGCATACTATGACCTATGCATACAAATCCATAGCTTAGTTTAATATTTTATATCTTAAAAGCTGACGAAGTGTAAGTTAGATTTTAAGACTTCACATATTAATAAATATATATTTTATAAATATTTTTACAATTAAGAAAAAAAAGAGTCATCATTTAAGAAGAGCACAAAGAAAAAAGAAGCTAAAATATTAATTTACTAAGTACATATTTAAAAAATACGAATAAATCACAAGTCCATTGACTTTACTGGGAAAATAATTGTTGATAGGTTTGTCTTATTCAATATTAATGTTTAATTAAATGTATTTAATTTTACTATATATAAAACTTATTATTTACATTTACTAATGCTTATTACATTTAAATTACATATAATAATAATTCTTGCATTTAATTTATGTTTAATAGTGTTATATTTAATAGTAGGTTCAGTAAAGTGGAGTCTATATAGTACAGATTGCTAGTTTTTGAATGTATTTAATGTATTACCAGTTTCAAATGATTCCTCAGAACTCTTCTTCATCTTCTGCATCACTTTCTTCTTGGTGTTTATCGGGACTGCCATCAGACCTTGCTGGAAGAAGAAGTTGCAAGGTCTCACTACTGTATGGCTTGCTCTTTTTAGTTGATCTTTGTCTAGAGCAGCTTACAAATGGATCACTGCTTAAAAGCAGCCAATTCAGCACGTCTCTATTGCAAGCTTCTCTATTGGACTTCCTTTGAGTACTTTGCACGGTACAGTCTAAAATGTTTGTTTCTGGCCTCAGCGGCTTCTTCTGATAGCTGGCCAATGGGTACGAGTGCTTTCTTAATAATAGTGGCACCATGAACCAATACCTTGTGCACTGTTGGAGTCATGGGGTGCCAGTTGTAAAGACTGACATACAGTCTTGCTGTTTCATCAGCATATGTTTGGAATTTTTTATCGTCAATACGATGTCCACTTGTTATTACTTCTAATATTACTTTAAACCTTTTAATCAATTCTATATCTACTCCAGTGATTCTTGAGGCAGTTTCTGCATCTGAAAAGAAGCGTCTAGCTGTGTTTCCATCATTTGATGTTCCAAAACCTTGTTTCGGAACATCAACAATCAGTCCCAGTTCGTCTTTGAACTTTCTTTGTATGTTCTTCTTGGTGTCTTCTACAATTTTCTTTGCTTCTACACTTCTTGCTTGCCACTTCTGAATTGGGATTCTGTATGATAAGTGAAGTACTGACTCAAAGAACCGTATACGAGTATGCAAAGTTGACAGACCAAACTTCAAAGTATCAGGATTTTCTGGAAAACTCTTATCTAATTTATTAAAGTCTTTTGATGTTAAACCACAGATGTAGCACCTCATTGTTGATGCTGTACCAGTTGCAGCATTACACACTTTTCCATCAACCATTGTCAGTAGCATAGTGTGTTTAACCTCTAGTACATCACCATTAATTTGTACTTCTGTTTTATTCAACACGCTTATTTGGTCCTCAATATACCGAATTTCTTCGTTTGTAACATCTGATGTTTCTTGTAGAAAACGGATGCGGATTGGTCTGCAGAATCTTGTGGAGGAGGGGCTTGGGTTTTGCCATATGGTTTTCTTTTTCCCATTTACTTTAGTAATTAGTTTTATAGGTACACAGGAGCTCTGAAAGATATTGGCATCACTATCACTTAGGTTCTGAAATTTTTGCTTAAATTGTGTTTGCTGAGACCCATCGCAACCCCATTTGGATATTAATTCTAGATTTTGCTTTTCTTCGAAATCTATAACTTCCAATACCTCTTCTAAATACTTGAATAATCGTTAAGTCGTGTGATCTAATAAACTTTGTAACGTAACTTCAGGCGATGTTTCAGAGACTGTAATTGAATCTTCACTTGGATAACATTGTGTTTTCGCTTTTTTGAGCAATGAGTAGCAAGGGTACACATTTTTGTTTGCACCATGTATCACCTCATATTGCTTTCTTGTTAATTCTGCATTAATAAAAATCGTCAGTGCTTCTTCAGGGCTATGTTTTTTTATTTTGTTCTTTTCAGACATTAAAAGAGACTTTTTAAATTCCGTGGCTTTTGTTGGAGTTTCAGTGATTTCTTTTATCAGGTCAGCCGCATCAGGGTTTCCACAAGCTCTGTGACTCACAGACGCTGCAAATGCCAGCTCCTCAGAGCTTGATTGTTGTCTCAACTCTTCGGTTTTCCTACGTTTGCTCCTTTCACTTAACTCATTGAAATCTTTTTCAGGGCGGCCTGAGCTGGGTAAGGAAAAGACAGGTAACTTGATTTTATTTGCCAGCCAATCACTATATTTTTGCAGGAACCTCTCGTCTTTTCTGTTTGCTAAATACCACCTTTTCTTAAAATCAGATTTAAAATGTGAAAGTGAACGCTTAAGTGAATGTCTCTCATCTTCAGGACACTTCGTTATATCGGCGAGTCTGTTTTCTACAAACTGTAGCTTTTGATCAATTGTTTTGTCGGAAGATTCTTTAAACAATTTGTACAACGATAATCGATTAAATTCCTTTTCCATCTTCAGAAGCTAAAAAAAAAATAAATAAAGAGAAACTCAGATTTTTATTAATAAGTAATATATTAAATTTGAATTCAAACGGATAATACTACCAAAGGATAAATTTATGAAATGATGTAAGTAAATATTCTTATACCCTTTAAAAGGGTATAACATTCTTACCTACGAAATTAAATTGGGAAGCCCATTTTTTCCGTAAATAGGTATCCAATGTTAAAGCTTACGAAGATATTCTATCGAAAGACTTTCATAAGCTAAATTAGGAGACTAACTTCTATATCCTTATACTTGACATACAAAACCCCCAAAATAATCATGATACCCTATCCTTCCATAAAATAGGTATACAGAATTTGAAGCTAATCAGATTAATCTATCAAAAGAAAAACTTTTGTAAACACAATTAAGAGAATGTGTGCGAAACACAGTGTTAAGCTCGAAATTATAAAATATAACAAACTCGTTTGCTGAACAAAGAATTTATCTATATCATTTGAATTTATATAAAAATATGACAGTTGAATACACAATGACATTCTTAGTTATATTACAAAACACAGAATAATTTTACCTTATAGGGAAATCAACATTCTGTTTCAATAAGATGATTTAAACATTTTTATTTTTTTGCTGCCTTTTAATTCGTTCCGTACTATATCTGTAAAACTTATGGAATACTCTAAAAGCTTTTTCTACAGACGCAGACGATTCCAACATAAACGTTGAAAAAATTATTTTCAACAGAAAAACAAACAGATGCCAATTTTTTCCCCTAAATTTAAACCAACTCTCGTAAAATAAAAAAATGCAACAGGTAGTTTTGGTTTTTTTTTTAACATAATCTCGAGAATTTAAAAATTATATAAAAGAAATGGAAAAGAAAAAAATAGAAACAAGCCGCATTGCTATGTTTTTTCTTGTGCTTAAATACATTGTCACAGCGGCAGGAGCCAAAAGCCGCCCGTATAAAAAATATATTAATTTACCATCTCTTAACAGAGACTTTAACCCTTTCCGGCGCGGTGTAATTCTTTCTTTAAACTGATGAAATAATGGACTGATACCATAATTTATAAAAGGAGTTATTAGAAAATATGAAGTTGCTTATTTTCACGTACATTATAAAAGGAAAATTTTAATTAAATTTTCTTGCTGCCGTTTGTCAGCTTTGAAATTAAAATTAGGTGTCCCTTTTTAAGGACATCGCCCTCGGAAGGGTTAATTCCCCCCTTTCTCCTCTTATATTACACACATGAGTCCAAAGAATTAATTAGGGAACCCTTTTTCAATAAATACGTATATATAATTTGAAGGAGATCGGATATTTCTATCAAAGATGTCGAGTTGCGTGCGTATGTACGTACCTACATACGTACATATGTACGTACGTACATACATACATATGTATGTACGTACATACATACAGACATAATATGTAGGTGCAAAAGCTCTCCGGTAATAGTCTGTGAGCTATAAACCTGCAATACGACAGTAAATATATAGTTCTTATCTCTTCAATTCGGTGGCTGCAAAACGGGGCATTTAAATAGTCATCCCGAAAAAAATTTTTATAAAAAAATGGCACAAACATGCGCAAGATTTTTTTGCAGAAATTGACACTCAAGACTATAACTAATACGATTATAACTCAAACATGGCGCGGCAAAGCGCGGCACATATTTAAAAAGCTTTCGATATGTATAAATTAGAGCCAAAAACGCTTTAAAAATAACCTTTTTACACATTTAATATTTTTTTATTACATTAAAAACTAAACTATTTAAATTAACACATGGTTTAACACTAAGCTCTGACCTTTGTTAAATACGTAAGCCATGTTTTGTTTCAATTCAACAATTCATTGAGCCACAAAAAAAATATATTTAAACATAACAACAAAGCCAAAAAACAACAAAAAACCACGTCTTCTCACGAAGAAACTTCCTCTTCAGCTGAGGCCCGGAGCCACCATATATAACTCGGGTTCCTAAAATAGACATAGATCGATGCACCAATTAGTTAGCTATTAAAAAATATAATTTTTACAATTGTTGACGAAATTTTAATTTTTGCCTTTTTGACCAGGTTTTTGGGTCAAATACTCCACTGTGCGCCGATATGATTACGTGAAATCGGTCACGCACTGAGAGGATTGTTTAAATGAAAACCAACGCTTTCAGTTTATTAACAGTTAATTATTAGTTTATTTATTTATTAACAGTTTATTAACTAAATTAACAGTTTATTAACACACTATTTACACAATACAAAACACTATTTACACTTAAAACTCGGATGTAGGTGATCCGGTTCAACATTAACTTAAATACAATAAAGCTGGCTGTGTACTGTTAAAACTACTTTATATCAATCTCACTCTATACGCGTTAAATTAGCTTTTCCGGAGATCAATCTCAATCTCTCAACACATGGGCTCTAAGCCTAAGCTCTGCGAGCCTCACTCAATCCTACGCTCTATCTAAGAGCTACCCGCAGGAACTACTGTCCACTCTGCGCTCTCGGCTCCAACTGCCACGCTCGGGGTAAAAACGACTGCTTTCCGCACCCTCTGCTTTTACTCAACGTAACCCCCAGGGTTTCTACCAGGCTCGCATTCCAAGCTCTTTTCCTCGTTCGTAGAATGCCTTTGTCTCCCCATCTTCAACAGACATCTCAAAAGATCGGGCACACCCCTCTCCAACCATCTTTTTTTCCCCTTCATTCCATCTGTACATTTTCACCGGCTCAATCCAGTTTCAGATAAGGAAAGAATGTTACATTGAAATTCCAGTACACAGGCCATAAAATATATAATATATTAAGACAAAAATAATATGAATTTCAAATTTCTGAATATAACATAAAGTGAAATTTCCCTTTTCTTAACTATTCATTTTCAAAATATCATTATGATCAAAATGCTAAAACTGATGTTCACTTATGTTCTACAATTTACTCGATATTGTAATAGACAATTCGGGAGCGGGGGGGATTTTTTATTTCCGGAAAATGGCGAAAAAGCAATCTTCCAATTTGATTTACTGCATCCGTATCACATGAAATGAAATTTCCTTTTTCTGATCTTTAAAGTTCTTTTTATTATTATTATTTATTTATTTTCAAAATATCAGTATGATCAAAATGCTAAAACTTATGTTTTACGATTGACTCGGTATTATAATGGACAATCCGGTTGGGCGGAGGGGGGGAGGGGCGTGTTTTTTTTTTTCCAAAAAATGACGAAAATACCAATCTTTCAATTTGATTAATTGCATCCATATCGCATTAAATGAAATTTCCCTTTTCTGATCTTAAATTTTTTTTAGTATATTTATTTATTTTCAAAATATCAGTATGATCAAAATGCTAAAACTTATGTTTTACGATGGACTGGATATTATAATGGACAATCCGGTTGGGGGGTGGGGGGCGTGTTTTTATTTCCGAATAATTACGAAAATATGAATCTTCCAATTTGATTTACTGCATTCATATCGCATTAAATGAAATTCCTTTTTCTGATATGAAACTATTTTTTTTCAGTTTATTTGTTTATTTATTTTCAAAATATTAGTATGATCAAAATGCTAAAACTTGGGTTTTACGATTGACTCGATATTATAATGGACAAACCGATAGTGGGGGGAGGGTAAATTTTTTTATTTCTTGAAAACGACTAAAATATCAATCTTCCAATTTCATTTATTGCATCAATATCACATTAAATGAAATTTCCTTTTTCTGATTTTATAGTAATTTTTTTTTTTTTTTTTTTTTTTGTTTATTTATTTATTTTCAAAATATCAGTATGATCAAAAAACTAAAACTTATGTTTTACGATTGACTTCATGTTATAATGGACAATCCGAGAGTGAGGGGGAGGGGGGCTTGTTTTTATTTCCGAAAAATGACGAAAATATAAACCTTCCAATTTGATTTACTGCATCCATATCGCATTAAACGAAATTACCCTTTTCTGATCTTTAAAGTATTTTTTTTTTTAGTTTATTTATTTATTTTAAAAATATTAGTATGATCAAAATGCTAAAACTTATGCTTTACAATTGACTCGATATTATTATGGACAATCCGAGAGTAGGGGGAGGGTACATTTTTTTACTTCAAAAAAATGGTTAAAATATCAACATTCCAATTTGATTTATTGCATCCATATCACATTAAATGAAATTTCTTTTTTTCTGATTTTAAAGTTGTTTTTTTTTAGGTTTATTTATTTATTTTCAAAATATCAGTACATCATAAAGCTAAAACTAATGTTTTACGATTTACTCGGTATTATAATGGACAATTCGAGAGTAGGGGGAGGGGGGCGTGTTTTTATTTCCGAAAAATGACGGAAATATAAACCTTCCAATTTGATTTACTGCAACCATATCGCATTAAATGAAATTACCCTTTTCTGATCGTTAAAGATTTTTATTTATTTATTTATTTATTTATTTATTTATTTATTTATTTTCAAAATATTAGTATAATCAAAATGCTAAAATTTATGCATTATAATTGACTCGATCTTATTATGGACAATCCGAGAGTGGGTTAGGGTACATTTTTTTATTTCCAAAAAATGACTAAAATATCAATCTTCCAATTTGATTTATAGCATTCATATCACATTAAATGAAATTTACTTTTTCTGATCTTAAAGTTTTTTTTTTTTTTTTTTTTTTTTTTTCAAAATATCAGTATGATCAAAAAGCTAAAACTTATGTTTTACGATTGACTCGAAATTATAATGGACAATCCGAGAGGGCGGGAGAGTATATTCTTTTTATTTCCGAAAAAAGAAGAAAATATCAGTATTCCAATTTGATATACTGCATCCATATCACATTAAATGAAATTTCCCTTTTCTTATCTTTAAAGCATTTTTTTTAATATATAAAATTATATAGGAAAATCCCTTGAATGTTTTACAAACAATTGATTTGACTTATAATGTCAATGGCCAATCGAAATAAAACTAAGAATCGGAATTCCAGTAATTCTACGGAACACACTATTACTAATTATTTGCATTATTAAAAAAAAAAAAAAAAAAAAAAAAGAAAAGAAAGAAAGAAAGAAAGAAAAAAGAAAAACATAGAAATATTAAGCAAATAGCTATTTTTACAAAATTGTTGCATGTGTCATGATTTTTTTTACTTAATCGTTAATTATTTTCATATCTGGTCCTTTCGGTTATAGAGCAGATGTGGAGTAAAATGAGGGAAAAAATCCTTGGCGAAATTAAAAATTGTAGGCTAAGCGTGGTTTTAAAATCTTCTTAATTATTTTCTTTCAATTCTTGTTATAGAAATATAATTTCATCTTGATTAAATAAGTTTCGTTTATAAAATCATTGAATAACGTGTAAAAAAGTATCAGGTCGCTCTTCCAAGCCAAGCTTAAAGGGGGTAAAATAACCTTAAACAAACGCCAAAAACGAAACCACAGACAGCTTAACTGCTTATAAAACAGAAAATAACCCCTTCATGTTAAATCGATCATACATGCCGGCGCAAAATTTCAAGAAAAATAAAACGAAAACTAGAAGGATCTAATGCAGAAATTCTTCGATTTGAGACCAGACTCATAGTCATAAGTTAATTACAAATAGAGATATAGATTTTTTTTTTTAAACGTCGAGATATTTAAAATGTCCCCTTTTTACTTACCCATCATACATAGTATAGGGTAAGTCTTGCAATCGTTTTAAAAATCGAAAAAAAAATTTTTTGACGGATTTACACGTTTCAAACACTGGAGATTCCGAAAAACATATTTTTAGAAAAAAAAAATTGTCCGTCCGTCTGTATGTCTGTGTGTCTGCAATCGCTCTATCTCCCGAACAAATTGAGATAGAGACTTGAAATTCGGTGTGTACTTAGGGAGTAATAATGAGAAGAAGCCTATTGAATATCAGTAACCTCGATTAACTGGAACTATTTTTTTCGGACTCTTGAAATATTCGTTCTGATAAAAGGTATACAAAAATTTTCGAAATTGTTTATTTGAAGGAGTGAATATAAAAGACAATAAAAAACATAAATTTTGCATCATGAAGGAACTCGATCGGATAATTAGTTGCCGAGATATTTGTAATTCTACTTTTCACACTGTTCGATTTTCATGACCCTGTATTTCATTCAAATTTCAATTCAAAGATATATTTTAATTGGAAATGAGACGCTTAATCCGACGCAGTAAACTGTTAGTTAATAGGATTATAATTTTTCGAGTTATAAGGATGTTTCTTTTACGCAATTCGGTACTACTTGATTATCCCGTCGACAAAAAAACTATCGCCAAACTATAAGATAAAATGCCAATAATGGCTTATCGTAAGTGTCAAGCATTTAATTTCCTCTTCATACCTATAAGGGAGTTACCGTAGGGGAGGGGACACAGTTCTGCCGCCAATTACCGCCAAGTTTGTCACCAACTTGGCAGTATAGCGCCAAATTTGGCGGCCAAAATAAGTCGCCAAAAGTGACGCCAACTTGGCGATATCTCTAACATTTCGCCAAATTCCCATAGACTTCCATTTTAAACTTATCGGGATTACTTGCTTACAGAAAATCAACAAATTGAGATATTTTAATGCAACAAAAAGTAATATTAGCTTAAGGGAGTATATTAATTATATTTAAGGGAGTCCAAATACGATGGGTAAGTATTACGGTGGTCCCCAACGACTAGTTTTCCTTCGTTAAACTTATTTTTTTCAAATAGCATATACACTTAAATATTGGACAGAAAAAGTAATAATTGCATTTCCGGACAGGTAATTAATTGCACTATGTGCTTTTATAAAATTCAGTTTTAAAAAAATAAAAATTCTATTTTAATAAGCAGAACACTGTTAATTAATTCTAAAATTTAGAATTATACTAAAACAGAGATAAACCACCCACGACCTCCAACTCTTTACATTATAATGTCACAAATCAGATACGGGAAAACCACTTAATCTGCTAGTCGACCATTTTTCCTGAAGATTATTTTTTCGAATAAAACTGCATAGAAGTTACATTTTTAGAAAGGCTTGTTTTTTTAATTAATTTTTGAGAAAACACTTGAGAGGTACTTTCTAATATGTATTAAATAAAATATCGACATTTAAAATTGAATCCTTAATGTAAACAAAACTTTGATAAAGGAATTGAAATGAATGTGATTTTTATTTTAACACTAGAACCGCCGGAAATTTTACTCAAGTGTTATAAAACTATTTTACACCAGAATTTTTATTTAAAACTATTTAACTTATATATTTAACTTATCTTTCCTTGGTACATATATAACTTATTTTGAAAAAATTTCTGGTGCGAATCGAGATATTTTCATTTTTTACCGGTCAAAATGACCGCTACGGCAGTTCTAGTGTTAAGGGGAAAAAAAACAAAACATGGAAAACTATAGTCACTTCGTTCGCAGCAGATAATCCAATCAGAAAATATATTTGACGACATTTTCCGAATTAATGAAATACAGTCCTACTAGCGTGAAATGTTTAAGAGTAACCTGTAGAACTCTCAAAACAATTTGAAAAGAAAGGCGAAAAAAGTATTATGAACGACTCTGCTCCAATTTAGGCTACACTTTATGTCGGTACCACTACCCTGGAGCACGTGCATGAGCAATAAACGTTCTGAAATTGCGATTAGTGTAAAATCTTTGGGGAAAGAAACCTGGAATTTAACACATTTGTTAATAACAAAACTATGAAGAAGGAATTGAATTGAATGCGATTTTTATTTTAACACTAGAACCGCCGGAAATTTTACTCAAGTGTTATAAAACTATTTTACACCAGAATTTTTATTTAAAACTATTTAACTTATATATTTAACGTATCTTTCCTTGGTACATATATAACTTATTTTGAAAAAAAATTTCTGGTGCGAATCGAGATATTTTCATTTTTTACCGGTCAAAATGACCGCTACGGCAGTTCTAGTGTTAAGGGGGAAAAAAACAAAACATGGAAAACTATAGTCACTTCGTTCGCAGCAGATAATCTAATCAGATAATATATTTGACGACATTTTCCGAATTAATGAAATACAGTCCTACTAGCGTGAAATGTTTAAGAGTAACCTGTAGAACTCTCAAAACAATTTGAAAAGAAAGGCGAAAAAAGTATTATGAACGACTCTGCTCCAATTTAGGCTACACTTTATGTCGGTACCACTACCCTGGAGCACGTGCATGAGCAATAAACGTTCTGAAATTGCGATTAGTGTAAAATCTTTGGGGAAAGAAACCTGAAATTTAACACATCTGTTAATAACAAAACTTTGAAAAATGAATTGAATGCGATTTTTATTTTAAAGGGAGAAAAACAACATGGTAAACTATAGTTATTTCTTTCGCAGCAGATAATCCAATTAGAAAATATATTTAACGACATTTTCCGAATTAATGAAATACGGTCTTATCGTGAAATGTTTGAGGGTAATCTCCGGAACTCTGAAAACAATTTGAAAAGAGAGGCGATAAAAGTATTTTGACCGACTCTGCTCCAATTTAGCCTGCACTTTATGTCGGTACCACCACCCCGGAGAACGTACATGAGCAAAAAACGTTCTGAAATTGCGATTAGTGTGAAATCTTCGGGGAAAGAAACCTGAAATTTAACATATTTGTTAATATAAGATATAAATGTTCGCTAAGAATTGTTTCTTAAGAAAATCGTCATTTAAAAAGGTGAAACGATCCGAAAACAATTCCAAAAAATTTTCTAAGTTATATTTATTTGGACGTTTTAAGGTTAGGAAATTGAAATTTGACATGACTGGTATTTTTCAGATGTAAAAATGGCACAGAAGAGTTTAAAAAATTCTAAATTTTATAGGAAGCATCAGGATTAAAAACGTTCTGCAATTGCGATTTCTATGATACAATACATTAAAGATAAAAATCTGAAATTTAGTATGGTGATTACCTTTAACCCCTCCGGAGAGAGCGTCTTTTACAGAATTATCAATCTTTTATAACCGGTTTCTCAAAACAGAAATTTTTGCTTAATGTAATCGGGAAAATGCTCGGTTTAAATACTATAAACTTTTCAATAAAAATTTACTGGTGAGAATAATCACGGATTCTGAGCACCTTGCACGGCACGTATACCGGGTGCTCGTCCCCAAGGGTTTAAAATGTAAATGTATCCTAAAAAAACCATTTAGAAAAAAAAAATGATATTTAAAATGGTGAAACGAGCGGAGAACTTTTAAAAAACACTATTAATTACTATTTAAATGGAATTGTTAGGTCATGAACTTTGAATTTCACATGATTGTTACTGTTAAGACGTAAATGTCCGTTCGAGAACATTTTATAACAAATTCGAAATTTAAAAGAGTATAAGAGTAAAACATTTTCTAAAATTCAAATACCCGTGATACCATTCGGATAGAAACTGGAAATATAAAATATATAAAAAGATGTTAACTATTTTCTAAAATGAGTTCATTTAATGAATCCATTTATGTTAACTATGCATGTAATCAGTTATGTAAATAATATTTTACTATTTGTGGTTTTTTTGATGAGGGTAAAAGACAAAAGTGCCTGTGAGAATACATCTTTTAAGAATGTTAATCAGCTTGAAAAAAAAAAAAAAAAAAAAAAGGTCGAAAATTGAACGTCAAACATGGCAAATGAGGTGCGTTCGTACTACAACTAGTTTTATAAATATTCAGATCTTAGTGAAATAGCTATTGCACCCTTATCCAAAAATGCATGAATATAAAATTTATTACGATTATGCACATTAACCCTCTCGCTGCGTAATTGTTTTATCAAAATAGCTTCAAAAATTGCGTATTTAACCCATTCGCGACGAGCGTCTTTTAAGAATTTTTATTCTTTTCTCACCGGTTTTTCAAAACAAAAATTTTTGCTTAATTTAACCGAGAAAATGATCCGATTAAATAAGGCAAAATCTACAATATATATATATATATATATTTGTGGGTATAATCAAGGAGGGTTAATCCTACTGAAAAAATGCATCCCCGAGGAAATCTCGGGTTGCGCAAATTTTGCTACTTTTATGTTGCCCGAGAAAATCTCGGGTTGCGCAGAGAGAGGGTTAAGTTCAGTAATACGGAAATAATAGGACTCCATCTTAAATAGAACGTCATCACCATGGCAATCTAAAATCATTAACTATCATAGGATATCATTGAATTAATTACGTATGATAGGATTTAATAGAAGTAAGAAAACTTTTATTAACATCTTTTTAAGTTTTGATTTGATTTTCATAATGATTGAAATGACTTGACAAAATTTTGCAACGATTATACATGTTAAATTTCAAACCATTCGGTTGGTTAGGTTTTGCGCTATTATATACGAACAGACAGACGGATGGATCAGACGACCCTGGAACATAAGTAGGGAAAGCACACATACAGTAGAAAAGAAGAAAAAAAATTTCGTCCATTTCATATAAAATAGAAAAGAAATGTTTTGATAAAAAAAAAAAAAAAAAAAAAAAAAAAAAAAAAAAAAAAAATGCTACCATAAACAAAATCCTCTTTTTATTTTAACATCAAGGCATCTCTTCTTATTCCCGCCTTAAAAAATGAATATGTAGCAAATTAACGCCTTGTAATGTTGCATTAATTTCAATTGCTAAATGTTGTAATTTAACACATTAAAACCTGTAAAAATACGTTCATTTTGACTGTTTACATGTTTCAACTCTACCCGAGTCATTTTAAAAACTTGAATAATTTAAGTTTTCAAAATGCTTCGGGTAGAGTTGAAACATGTAAACAGTCAAAATGAACGTATTTTTACTGGTTTTAAAGTGCTAATTTACATCTTTTAGCAATTGAAATTAATGTAAAACAAGTAAGAAAAATCATGCGTTAAGCATAGATTATGAAACATTTTCCATTGAACACACTTCCTGAATGCTTTGACAAAACTTCGTTATTTAGGGAAATAAAGTATATAAGAGAACTAAGTAAACATTTTAGAAAAGCATAAAAATTTACAAAACTGATTTCAGCAGTTACTGTCCCTAGCAAATATGTATTCCAATTCTTTTGAACAGCCCTGTATTTGATCTGCAGGTTGATATATATACTATATAATGTGGAAATTTGGTTTAGCAAGAAAACACATAACAGGTTGAAATTTCTCTTTCAGCAATTTATACTAATAGATGGAAACATACTTGTATACTTTTGTACAATCCTGTAGTTAACCTAGTACCTTTATTACACGCCACTATTTAGCTAAAGTTAAATTTTAAGTAAAACACTCTTAAAACTACTGGAATCACATTTTCAGAAATTATTATTTATATACGGCCATGTATCCATTTCTTTGCGTGACCCTGTATATCTTTTTATCTATGTCATTATCTACAAATATTTCTTATTAAACTAAATGCAGTTCAGCGTAAGAATGCATAAATCATTTAAAAACCACCTTTAGGCAAATTGCAATCATGCCCAGTGACCATTACGAATTCTTTTGTGTAGCCCTGTATACGAATTACATCATTTATACACACTACATGCAATGCATAAATATATAGTGAAACATAAAAGCACATAACATAATTAAAAATGCATTTCCATCAATCATCGCTACCGTACAGTATTTCGGATACAATATAGTATCTGAAATCTTTTGTGTGTCCCTGTAAATGCTATGTACTTCGTATTATACATGAAATAACTTATAATAAACCTCAGCGACGTATATCAATTTCATTATGCATGAAATAATTTAACATGATTAAAATACGCCGGAAAAAATTCTCTCCATCCCTGTATCATTATGTAACGGAATTCTTTTATGTGGCCTGTTAATGAATAATAATTATTTTTTGCACCGCATATTCTACAGAATGCATATTTTAGTGCACTTGATAAATGCATAGCAATTTTAATATGGTTTGAAAGCATGTAACATCATTAAAAATCATTTTAAACGATTTTTTCCCATAGGCCGTAATGTAACGGAAAACTTTTCACTGTCCCTGTAAATGAACTAAACATGCTACAAACTTCATTTGCAATAGGGTTCGTGCTATGGTAGAGGTCACTAACATACAAAATTTTCAGAACGATCCGAGTATATTTACGGGAGTTAGAGCGCGGACAGACGGACAGACGGCCAGACAAACCGAAGTCATAAACACTTTTCAACTTTGTTGGAAAGTGTTAAAAAATGGAGTTTACTGTATTTACTATTTTACCCTTTTTGCTTATCTGTTCCTCTGTTTAGGAAAGTAAGAAATTTTCATCGTAATTGAGTGCATTGGAATCTGAGTAAAACTAGTCGGATGTGCCAGTCCCAAAACTTTCTTCTATCTCATACATGTTAATACTTCAAAATTTGATAGTGTCAAAATTAAATAGCAATCTATGCCCATCATGAGGATTCTAAAGATATGAAATTTCGTGTAATAGTTCTTCAGATATGACTATCGCTAAAATCGTGTAAATCATGCAAAATGTAGCATACAGCGTCACCAATTGAGTGATTTATATCAACAACAGTTTTTGTCCACGTCTAACTGAATCTGAAGTTAGATGAAAATTCGTGCATAAGTTCTTGAGATAGAGACATTGTGGAAATTGCGAAAAATGCAGCATATCAGTGCCACCTTTTGGGCGATATGCACGAAAAACTAATCAGCACCAGTTTAAATCAAGATCTTACTGAGTCTAAAGTTTTCTGAAATTCCGTGCATTAGCTCTTGAGATAGAGCGCCCAGAAAATTTTTGTCACATACAGACAGACAGGCTCATAGACAGAGATTTTTCTAAAACCATCACATCATGTTCAGGACCTTCCAAAACGCATAATTTCATCGAAAATCGAAAGTCGAAATGTTTCACGAATCCAAAATTTCTTCGTGTAAAGATAGAAGTAAGTAATAATTAAACTTTAGTCGCAGAGAATGGCGGAAAATGGTTCGAATGACAATGAGGGTGATTAAAGTAATATATGGCGATTTATCAGCGACGTCCGACTTACAGAAAAGTACCTAAAATTGCTCTATGTGAATTTGTTCCGACAAAAACTTTTATTTCCTAGACGAATGAATGTCTCACCAAAGATCTACCGTATTCAGCTGTAAAAGATATTATTACTGGATCTCATTCTTCATCCCAATGCTGCCACATAGACATCCTTTTTTAATCTGAATTTCTGAATACTAATATTTTTCATTATTTTATCACAGACATATCGAATATGTATAAACATGACTCATATGGATGCTTACCGTAAACCGGGACAGATTTTCCACTTTTTTATGAGAGACATATCGTATTTACAAACAGGACTCATATAGATTAAGGCTCCTATAACTCGGGCTGACTGACGCCGCCATTTATTTGCCGGTAGGAGAAGAACGATTGACCACGTCGCGTGGGCAACAATCGCTCATTGGTCTAAGTGGGAAACAAAATGCTTGACGATTCAGCCTGTGTTATAGGAGCTCTAATATAGATGCTTACCGTAAATCGGAACAGATTTGCCATTTTTTTTCTCCTACTCAAAGTGTGCTTACTCATAACGCTCAATATAACTTCAAAATTGTTCTAAACCATTAGTCTTTAACTCTAATTTAAGAATATGTACTAACTTGATAATTTGAAATAGCATTTCAACTTTTTTTTTTCTTGGTCACGTAAAACCGTTTTTGCAAAGTATACTAGGAAACTTTGCCAACTGCACTGAAAAAAAAAAGTAAATCGATGTACTCATATCGAATTGAGTATGTTTGGATCAAAAATGAACATATGATTTCTCAATTTTGAAACATCACATGTTATCAAACACAAACCAAACGATAATTTTGTACTCTGTAATGGTTTATTTCATTTACGGTGGCATAAATGATGTTCATGATGATTCAAATAATAATTTATGTACAGTATTTTAAAATAATTGAAAAGTGCTTACAAATAAAGCTCTTGTTATAAAAATATTCGATTTGGGTATCTTGCTAATAATTTTGCTATTTTACTTAATAAATAATCAATTAAACATTTCTTGCTAATATTTTAAAACGGAAAATAAATGTTAGTACATTTTTACTTTAATTTGTAGGTTCAGGGAGCAGTACATAACGATACACATTTGAACACAACCATGGGATCAAAAATAAGTATATGTGTTTCTCAATTTTGAGTACATTTGGATCGGAGCTATTTTGAGTATGTCTCGTATTTAAAATTCAGTACTTTTTACTCAATTTTGAGTACCCATTTTTTTCAGTGTATCTAAAAACCAGTCAAAAGCAACAACAACAAAAAACTAATCGGATATGGTAATCCCTTTCTTCCATCTCATACATCTTAATATTTCAAAATTCGCGATCACAGTGCCAAAATTAAATCACAATATATACCCATCGTGAGGATTCTGAAATTCCGTGCATTAGTTCTTCAAATAGGACTATTGAGGATATCGGGAAAAATGCAGCATAAAAGCGCCACCTGTTCGGCGATTTACACTAAAACATAATCAGCAATAACATTTATCAAGGTATACCTGAATCTAAAGTTTTATGAAAATCCGTGCATTAATTCTTGAGATAGAGCTATTGCGGAAATCGTGAAAAATGTAGCATAGCCGCGCCACCTATTGAGCGATTTATGCCAAAATATAAACAGAATCGATTCATGTCAAGGACTAACCGAATCTGAAGTTTGGTGGAAATCCGTGCATTAGTTTTTGAGTTAAAGCTGTTGCGGAAATCGTAAAAAAATGCAGCATAGCAGCGCCACTTGTTAATCGATTTACACCGAAAACTAATCAGCATCAATTTATATCAGGGAGTACCTGAATATACATTTTTATAAAAATTCCGTGCATTAGTTCTTGAGATTGAGCGCCCACAAAATTCATGTCACATACAGACAGACAGACGGAGTCACAGACTCACAGACAGACATTTTGTAAAAACATGTTTTTTGGAATATCTGACTCCTAAAACGTATAAATCCGTCAAAAACCGGAATTGGGAAATTTTCACGAATCCAATACTTTCTTCTTGTAATGGTAGAAGAAAGTAAAAAGCACATAGCCCAGTGGTTAGGGGGTTGAATTCGGAATTAATTAGGGGAAAGCTGGAAATAGTTTTTAATTCCTTCAGTTTAGGTCTACAATGAATAAGCTATGTTTTCCCCTTCTTACTAGGTGAGCGTTAGGAAGTATGTACAGATTTATAGTAAAAAAAACACGTTTTTTAAAATACGATAACAATATCTCAAAACAACTAATTCTATCAAAAACATTGTTTATACAAATGTTGTAGAGCTTAAAATTCTGAATAAAATGAGTACACACATTAATATTTTTGTTCAACATTAAGGTTGCAATTCTGCTTCAAAGTTTTAGCCCCGTGGTCAGGGGGTTGAACTCAAAATTAATTAGGGGAAACTGGAAATTGTTTTAATCCCTTCGCCTTAGGCCTAAAATGAACGTACTATGTTTTCTTCCTCGTACTTGTTGAACGTTACAAAATACGTACATATTTATTTTTGAAAAACACGTTTTTTTTAATTACCTTAAAAATATCTCAAAAACAGCCAACTCTATAAAAAACATTGTCAATACAAATGTCGTAGAGCTTAAAATTCTGAATAAAATGAGTAGCCACATTAATATTTTTGTTCAACATTAAGGTCGCAATTATATTTCAAAATTTTATCTAAATTGCTAATCAAGAGTTTGAAGCCAGGAGAGACCAAGTTACCTTAACAATATCTCAAAACAGCTAACTCTTTCAAAAACTTGTCAGTACAACTGTTGTAGAGCTTAAAATTCTAAAAAAAGGAGTACCCGCATTAATATTTTTATTCATAATTAATTTCGCAATTCTATTTCAGAATTTTGTCTTACAAGGTGAGGGCCAACCTTGTTAATCACAGATTTTGATTATTTTAATATATGTTGTAGGGTAGAGTCCCCTTAGTCTAAGGTTCAACGGATTTTATACAACGCTCGTTAGTTCTTGAGAAATCGGGCGGTCTAATATTAGTACACAACTTAAATACTTACTTTGTAACAAAAAAAGGCAGGTTGGACGTAGCTCAGTTAGTACGGCGTTTGCTGGCAGATCCGCGGGCCCGTGTTCGATACCCGAACGCGCTACTTTTTTTGTCTTTCTCATTTTTTGTTTTATAAATATAGTTGTAATTATAATTTAATAATCTCAATTAAAAATTTTAATATCGTACATTAATTATAATGTTAACAAATTTAAATTTAAATTTATCATTTTTTATTTTGAACTATTATTTCTCATCCTTTAAAGAGATTTAAAAAGAAATTGGATCTATTATTTAATAATAAAAATTCCAAAATCGTTACAAACCTGTTGGGGTGCCATCTAGTTATGATAAAATAAAACATATTCAAATAAAATAAAAGTAAAAACAGAAAGAAGATAAAGGGGAAAGCAAAATACAGTGACCTCTCACTTATACGACTTTCTAGGGACCGTAGAAAAAAGTCGTATAACTGAGAGAGTCGTATAAGTGAGAGACCGCCTTATAATACAAGTTTCAAACTTTATAGGCATTAATTATTTTACCTATACTAAAAACGATAAGTTTTGAGTACTAAGAACATATTTTAACGAAATTTGTAAAATGAGTTAAAAAATTAAACATAAAATATGTTTACAAAGTTCACAAAATTGTTCATTTACCACTATGTTTATTTTAAAAATTTACAGATCAGATTTTCTCAAAAAATGAAGTGATATTAGTTTGTTTCTGTCATAGATGGAAATAGAAAATGTCTTTCTCTAAGTCTAATAAAGCTTTTAAGCTAGTTTGGGAATAATCATTTTGATGGACATAATTCTTTAATTTATTTAAAGCGGTACTTGCTTTTGAAAAATTTACAACAGCAGGAACATTGCTCTCATCTTGGTCATCCTCCTTGCTCACGTCTTCATTATTAATATCCTCAAAGATTTCTTCAGCAGTTCTCAGTTCTGACAGAAGACGTTTATCATCACATTCTACACAATCTTTGAAATTAAGGCACAGATGTCATATTCGCCCCATATTGGCGCGAATTTTTTCTGTCGCCAATATCATATAGGCAACGGGTACTTAACTTGCGCCAAAGTGATTGATGTGGTAACCCGGATTATGTTGTTTATGCTGTTGATGTTTTCGCCAAATTGGCAACCGAAAAAAATCGCGCCAATATGGGGCGAATATGACATCTGTACCGAAATTAATACCTTCGTCCATAAACATTTTATTCGAGTCTTCGTTATTAAAGGATTCTATACGCTCTCAATATCAGATTCATCCGTTGAACTAGCAGTTTGGTCTTGTGGGAAATCTGAATTTCCTAAAACAAATTTTAAAATTTAATTTGCTGCAGAAACGGCAGATCTTTTACATCGGGATGTGATGGACATTGATCCATTAGAAGTAAAACCTTTCTTTGTTGTTTTTGAAATTTATCATGCATCTCTTTTAAAAAATCAATGGAAATCTCTGATGTCATCCATGCTTTTTTTAAATTTCTGTAGCCACATGGCAATTATTTTTTATTCTTAAAGTATCGAGATTTTCTTGATTTTCCTATTACTAAAGATTCTATTTTTTCTGAACCATCACTATTTGTGCAAAAAAGGATAGTTAATCTTTCTTTACTTTTTCTGCTCCCTTGACACGGTTCTTCTTTGTATGATAATGTCTTATCTGGCATCAGCTTGAAAAACAGTCCGATTCATCACAGTTAAAAATGTCTTTAGATCCCTTAATCCTTAATTAACATAAGTAGATTTTGCAACCATTGTCTAACATCATTTCCATTAACACATGCGCTTTCTCCTGTGATTCGGCGATGCAAAAGTCGATGTCTTTTTTTAGCTTCTCGAATCACCGCAAGACGCTGAAAAATTCTCGATTCCATTCTTCTCAGTAAGAGTGCGAGCCTTTTCTTTTAAAATCACACCATCTATCGGTAAATCTGAAGCTCGCATTTAATTAAACCACGCGATTAATGCTGATGTCAATTTTTAAAATAAAAGTTTATTTTTCTTAAAACAACCTCATTCCTAAAAGACGACGCATTCCTTAAAGCTATTAAAATTTTCCAGGAAAATGCATTTTGCAAAAACCCTGATTTCTCAACCAGTGCCATACAGAGACGTGATCTGCAGGTAGTCATTTGGCTTTTGTTAAATGGCAGACACAAGAGAATTCCATACAATCACCCTCCCGCCATAGATTTCATCGTTAATAACAAACGAAGGTAGATAAGAAATGTTATTCATTATTCATAAACACTTTAACAATAATGAAAGGATAAATGTAAGAAAACGTGAATGATTTGTACTTTAAATAAAAATTAATTCTAGAGTGAGAAATGTAAAATCGCCTGAACCGTTTAAAGCGTCGTATAAGTGAGAGAAACAGTCGTATAACTGAGAGAAGTTTAGCATTATTTCCCATAAAGCGTGGACGGGACCGAGAGAATTTGGCGTATAACTGAGAGAGTCGTATAACTGAGAGTCGTATAAGTGAGAGGTCACTGTATTTGAAAGCGCAAGCATACATATTACAAATTTTAAAATCTTTAATATGCAAAAAATGCCGTTGTAATTTAATTCCGATGCTAACTTTTAATATAATTATGCTTGTTACATTAAAAACAGAGTAATAGTATCATCGTATTGATTTCCCTTATTAAAGGAATGTATAAATGATATTTCTTTAAAATCACGAATTGTCACAATTGTTCAATATCATTGCATCGATAAAAAATATATGAAATACATTTCAAAAGTGATTTTTTAAAAATTAACAGTTTTATGATGTTTTATACAACTATTTAGTTAAAAGTAAAAAAATTAAATAGGTTAAAATTATAATTGAAATAGAATATTATAAATTTTAATTGACAATGAGATTATTAAGTTATAATTACAAATATATTTATAAAACAAAATATAAGAAAAACAAATTGTGTGGTGCTTTCGGGAATCGAATCAGAGCCCACGTACCAGCCAGGAAACGCCGTACCAACTGAGCTACGCCCAACCTAACCTTCTTGTTAGAAAGTAAGTATTTAAATCTTATACTAATATTAGAACCCCCGGTTTCTCAAGAACTAACGAGCGTTGTATAAAATCCGTTGAACCTGAGACTAAGGGGTCCCTACCCTACAACATATATTAAAATAATCAAAATCTGTGATTAACAAGGTTGGCCCTCTCCTTGTTAATCGCTAATCAAGAACTTGAAGCCAGGTGAGACCAAGTTAACTTAACAGTATCTCAAAACAGCTAACTCTATCGAAAACATTTTCAATACAAATGCTGTAAAGCCTAAAATTCTGAATATAATGAGTACCCACATTATTATTTTTGCTCAATATTAAGGTCGCAATTCTATTTCAAAAATTTTCCTTAGTCGCTAATCAACAGCTTGAAGCCAGGAGAGACCAAGTTATCAGTCCAACCTGCTTCCAATTTTTATATGCATGTATTTTTTTTTATTTATTGAGGTATTTACGATGTTTTTGTAATTATTTTAGGTCATTGTTTTGGATATTTTGCGAATTACGGTTTAACCTCTTGATTACGGGTCTCTTGTTTGCTACCACCATCCCTCCTCCAATTCTCGCACTTTATTTTCAACCTGCTTAATTTTAATACATACGCACTGTTATTCACTCTTTATACCAGAGTTCGTACGGGTACCGTTATTTTCAAGGCCAAATATCAGAATTTTCTTATAGAAAAATAAATCTAGTTTAAACGGACGAAATTTCGCATTATTTAAGAAGAGATTTTTCCATAAGAAAATACTGGTACCGAAGAATTTCTTAGTTTAGAAATTCAAGAACCCGTACGAACCCTGTATACGTCATATTAAATACTATCCATATTTCAAATGCAATATCGGAAATAATAAACAATATTTCCCATCATTTACGAATCATTTTTGAAAGATGCTAAAAATCATGAAAAAATGCACTTTTTAAGTTATTAATTTTTTCCTAGCGACAAAAGCTTACGTAGCACGAGGGGGAAACTTAGTGCGTTAATTTCTGACCTATGTCGAAGGGATTAAAACAATTTCTAGCTTGCCCAAAATTAATTCCGAATTCGGCCTTTTTTACATCCCCTATCACTGGACCCGTAATCAACAGGTTAAACCGTAATTCTCAAAATATCCAAAATAATGACCTAAAATAATAACAAAAACATCGTGACTGCCTCAATAAAAAAATAATAAATAAATATATGTATATTATTGTATATAGAAATTAGAAGCAGGGTGGACTGATAATCGGGTCTATTCAGGTGTTAAATTCTTGATTAGCGATTTAGGCTAAACTTTGAAATAGAATTGTAATCTTAATATTCAAATAAAATATTAAGTGTAGGTACTCATTTTACTCAGTATTTTAAGCTTTACAACATTTGCTTTGACAATGTTTCTGATACAGATTTTTTTTTTTTTTTTTTTTTTTTTGAGATATTGTTATGGTAATTAAAAAAATTGTGTTTCGCTTTAATCTGTATATATTTTCTAACGCTTACCTACTACGAGGGGGGAAACTTAGTATATTTTTTCTAGTCCTAAACTAAATGGATTAAAACAATTTCCAGCTTTCCCATAATTAATTCCGAATTCGGGCTTTTTTCCTTCCCTACCACCGGGCTAATAGGGAAATTGAATTTTATAATTCAAATAATGTATTTAAATCATGATTTACATATTTCAATAAAAAAGAAAAGAAATAGAATAGCAGTTAGAAAAAAAATCGAACATTCTTGTCAGAAAACGAGATTCTTTCCCTATTTTTTCAATTCCTACTATTAGTTTACACTCTCTCTATATTTATTTGTTTATTTATTTATTTATATATATATCTTGTTCAAATTTTCAATCGTTAATAAAATACTTATTATTCATCCTATCAAGTTGAAATAATTTTTTTTTAAACTTGTACTGGATGACAATGGAACGAGCCGTTAATTCCCAAATTGGCTCATCCGATCTCAGCAATCTGATCCTTTGTTAATATTAATATTTTGGATTACTTTACTGTGATTTTGATCAAATTTAACAAAATAAATCAATTTAAGTCATTATAATTTCATTCTATTTCACATTACACTACTTCATAAGAAAATAAATATTATTATCTACTATATAAATATCAGTTTTAGCCAATCAGTTTGCTGGACTCGGTTGAGCCAATTTGGGAATTAACGGCTCGTGACAATGGATGTTAATACAGTTTTTTCAAATATTAATTCATTAATTAAATTTTAATTAATTAATTTTAGTTTTACATGGGAGACAAAATGGCGGCCATTGGTTATTGAAGCATTTAATGCATCTTCATATCTATAAGGGCGTTACCATAGGGGGGGAGGGCAAGTTTGTCGCCAACTTGGCTATATATCGCCAAATTTGGTGGCCAAAATGAGTCGCCAAAAGTGACGTCAACTTGGCGATATCTCTAATATTTCGCCAAATTCCCATAGACCTCCATTGTAAACCTACTTGCTTATAGAAAATCAACAAATTGCGATATTTTAATGCAACAAAAACTAATATTAGCTTAAGGGATTATATTAAATTTTTCTTTGATGACCTAAGTAGGAATTGACTTTAAAAACAAAATTTTTATATTACTTGTTTGTATGTAAGGAAGTTCAACAATGTATACAACATGGGCTAAGTTGACGGACGCCTCATCCGGAACACTAGTAAAATGGAAACTTTACCCATTGTCTTTTGTTCTAAAGTATCACTACGAAACTATGAATACAGAGGAATCTACATATCCTCAAAATGGGGAATCTTTAACTGTGACCGGTGTCGCAGTGGCTCATTACCGCCGGGAAAGATCTCCACCAGTAAATTTTGAATAAATATTTTCTCCTTATTTAAACGCCTTATTAATGCAGAATAGAGTCCTGCGCGTGTCGGGTTCTACCGGACCCGAACCCGCAAATTCCATTTTAAGTCAAACCACAACCCCACCCGAACACGCAAAAATAATTTTCGGCAATCCGCAACCCGACCCGAACCCGCAAAAATAATTTCAGGCAACCCGCAATCCGACCCGAACCCGAGGTATATCAACCCGCACCCGACCCGAACCCGCAATGTTTCAACCGCAACCCGACCCGAAGACGCAATGTAAGGAAAGCAAATCATGTTTTAATACCATTATGAAAAATAATCTACAATTGTAATCTATAATAGAGGTCTGCACCGTTACGGCCCGCGGATCGCAGAGGGGCGGCAGAATTTCAAACTGTCCAGCCAGCTTTATTAGAGCAGTTTTTTCAACGGGCCGGGCTGATAAACAAAATAAATGGGCTGGGCTGGCAAAAAAATTGACGGCCGATAACTACAATTAAGCGGTTTTCTACGGGACCGATATAAATATTTAGATGAAACCGATAAAATTATAAACGACCGTGCCGGGCTTGGGCCGAACTTATACCATTTTTGTGTTTTACATAGAAGAATGAACAAATCTATATTCTTTAATATTCAACTATAGTAAAACATCTGACCCGACCCAATGCAGGTTTCTAAATGTTATAAAACTGAAAATCTAATCTTTTAATATGCTTTAAAATTAGTTGCGGTTTTAAAAGTTCCACTTATAACGATACACCTTGTTTTACACAAGTAGCCATCTGCCTTTAGTTTATCAGCAGTTATTATTTCGAAAATTTTCCCGTCTAACATAATGCATCGCGTATGAGACACAATTAAATTATTCACTCTATAAGTAAAACAGGAAGGACCATTTAGAGTTTTGCTGCGTATTGTATTTTTAAAATGAAGTAAAAATATAATGCAGTTTGTTATTTCGAAGACTCGTGAAAGGATGACTAAAGACAAAACCAACAGGTTCTGCTTTTGTGAAACTTTTATCTGCGGTTTATACAGGCTTTTAACAGGAAAAAATATTTTCCACATTCTTTTAAAAAAGCGGGTCAACCCGAACCCGACCCGCAAGAGTAAAAAATCCAACCCGAAACCGACCCGAACTCGACCCGCACCAAAAGAATTTAGATTCAACCCGAACCGCAACGGGAAAATATAGCGCCAACCCGACCCGACCCAAACCGCGGGTCGGGTCGGGTTCGGGTAAAACCGGGTAACCCGACCCGATGCAGGACTCTAATGCTGAATTTCAAACATAATTATGGCCAAAAACAGATATTTGTTGTCACTGGTGGAAGTTTACTTCGGCGGTAGTTACGTTACCCTGCGTTACCGCCATATTGTGACAACCTAAAGAATCTCCTGCCAGAGTCAGTGAAAATGGGTATAATACCCGAGCCATCCTCCACCAGTAAAAAAGAATAAAAATGTTTACCATATATGTGATAGAAATTTCTCATGAATAAATGGCTAAAAAAAAAGATGAAAGTTTCTATTCATAATTTACAGGTGGAAGTTTGCTTCGGCAGTAATAAGAAACAGTTGATGTAATCTCTCTATTCTAAAAAAAAGTAACTACCGCTGTCACCGCCGCCGCCGCCGCCGCCGCCGGTTTTGAATTTTTTGTGACCGGGGGTCTTTCTTCGTTAATATTAAGAAAAATAGTGCATACAAAAATATGAAAATCGGTAGTATTATACAGAAATGTCCGATAAACACGTTGATGCAGACAGTTTTCAAATCGAAGTATTATTTTAAGAGATATTTAATGCCAAAGTTGGACAAAATCGTTCCATTAAAAAAGTTTTATAGGAGCAAAAACTGTACATAGGAATTTAATCATTTTTAGATCATTTTATGCGTCAGAATTTCCCGGTGTGCAGATTGCTTTTAGTTTTTTGATTTGACACATTTTTTGAGGTTTTATTTCTATTTTAAATTCAAATTTTCAGCATTTCGAGGGATATTTTTTACATTATTTCAGAAAATGGTATTAATTTATACTGTTGCCAAAAGTATAAACAGCGTAATAATATGAATATTTAAAAGCTGCTTTAAATTGAAATTTAAAGCAATAATGTTTGCTTCAAATTAAAAATTTATTTACACGTGACTATTATGAACAGAAAAAATCATTTGGAATTAGAATTAAATAATTATGTACAAAAAGCAGGAACTTATTAAAAATTACGTCATAAAAAGTATACACGTGAACTTTAAGAGAGAAAGGAAATTGAATTAAGAAAGAATAGCTTGGTCAAAATTACGTCAGATTAAAAACGATCATTTTATGCGTCAGAATTTCCTGGTGTGCAGATTGCTTTTAGTTTTTTGATTTGACACATTTTTTGAGGTTTTATTTCTATTTTAAATTCAAATTTTCAGCATTTCGAGGGATATTTTTTACATTATTTTAGAAAATGGTATTAGTTTATACTGTTGCCAAAAGTATAAACAGCGTAATAATATGAATATTTAAAAGCTGCTTTAAATTGAAATTTAAAGCAATAATGTTTGCTTTAAATTAAAAATTTATTTACACGTGACTATTATAAACAGAAAAAATCATTTGGAATTAGAATTAAATATTTATGTACAAAAAGCAGGAACTTATTAAAAATTACGTCATAAAAAGTATACACGTGAACTTTAAGAGAGAAAGGAAATTGAATTAAGAAAGAATAGCTTGGTCAAAATTACGTCAGATTAAAAACGATTAATTTAAAATGTCTCATTTAAAAGAACTTTCTTTTCGCTTTGTTAAAAAATAGCAGGAGACAAAGACTGTTTACTTAATTCCTTTTATATTAGCTTATTTTGAAATGTTGTTACACGTGTCTGCGTCATCAAGTTATTTTTATATCGACGTTTTATTTGTATTTTTATTAATGTTGTACTAATTTATTTGTTCTTTCGGTATTTAAAATAAAAATTATGTCAATTTGTATAATTTTGCGAGTGGTTTGGCGATTTATATAATTTGGCGAAATTGGTCGACGGGATAATCAAGTAGTACCGCAGCGGATTTGGCGTTAAAATTACCCAATCAAAGAAAAATGAATAGAAATCCGTTTATACGGAGATCGACACTGTTTTTTAAATTATAATTCAATCTTTCGAAATCTTTTTAAAGCCGATCAAATTAGCGTGCATTTAGAGTCTGCGGTGTCTGGACGGGGGTTGGCGAGCGTAGCTCGTAGGGGGCCGAGCCCCCTAGTGTAAAAAAACAAAACAAAAAAAAAACCGCCATATTGTGACAACCTCCTCAGTTACTTCAATTGCAACTGACGGATTCTAAACTACAGGTCTCCCCTCTTTATTCATAACTCCATTGATATGACACTTCTAACTCTCCAGGTCCATAATAATGGCTGATTTTTGCAGCATAATTTTTCACACTATTTTCGCCAAGAACTTAACGATTACAAACATCCCAACCTTCAAATGTATGAAGTTCTCACCAATACCAAATTATAAATTCATCAAAATTTCATCTTTTAAAGCATGTTTCGCGACTTGTGGAAACTCCATTAGAAGATTTACACAATCATTTAATACATTTTAGAATGATTTTGCCAATTAAAATTAATTAATTAAATTTGAATTTATAGGGATTTTATGCAATATTTATAACCGCAGTGAAATATTTAATTTAATTTTTTTAATTTTTTTTTTTTTTTTTGTATTTTATAGAATTAAGAGATGTACAAATGAAATGCTGTTACAATAGAAATACAGAAATATTTCCGAACTGAAACTTTTCTTCCACAATCTTTTAACTTCAAGAAGCTGAAATGATGCGAATTGAAAAAAAAAATCGTTTAAGAAATATTTTTGATGCAAACAATACTGCTTTTGGAACAAGATAAAAGTGAAGTATCGATGACTCATTCTAAACTGTATTACTACTAATCGATGTATTAAATTACTTTTATAACAAGTTATTTTAATGGTACTTTAAAGTACTGTCGGGGCATAAAGGGTTAATGAACAATGTCCTGTAAAACTCTTCACAGGGTTCGTCAGAATGCACGTGTTCTGTACCTTGTTCGAGTTCTGCTACTTTCTCTAGCACGACACCTTACTCGGAATCTGATTCAGAAATGTCATAATCAGAGGTGGGAAAATACCTCATTTTACTCGACACTGGCGAGTGAATCATCTGACAGGGCGAGTGAATTTTTAAGGTTCTTCTCAAATCCCAAAGGGCAACTTTATGACATAAGTTTTAATTTGTTTTCGTTCGGTAATCCCTGAAACAAACAGATGTTTTTGTTAAGAAAGTATGTAATCGCACTGGTTTTTTTTTTCTTTTGCAAACGCAATAAGTCGTTTAGAAAATAGTGTCAAAGATGAACCGACTCGAGAGATGGCCGAATTTGAACCGAATTTCTGCGCGAAAGAAAAATAGTCACTCAAGGAAGGTTGAAAAAGTCTTTGACACGTGATCAAAGTCTCTTGTAACTCAATAGGTAATTTATTGATCCAAAAATGGAAAACACAGTTCGATTCCAAATCGCTACCATTGTCAGGCCTTCCAATTTTATATCTTTCCGTTAAAAAATAAATTTGTAAATGTGTGAAACTTTTGCGCTTGTTGAGCAGAGCAGTTGAGAACAGTTTTAAATAGTCTTTGAAAACTGCAAACTATAGGGATATGCCAAAAACTTTATTTTTTTACTAGTTAGCAAGATTTTGCAACTTTACAAATTACTGCGATGTTATTGATATATCCAAGTTTCCCCTGTTGTATATATCTTTTAATTTTATAGAAAAAAAAAACTAAAATGCATTGTAGTAATAGCAATCAAAAAATGGTAATTTTTTGTAGTCGCGTAAATTTTCGCATAACAATTTTCAACTGTACATTGCATTTTGTTGACTGGTAAAATAAATTCTTGACTGGTACGATCTTCTAAAAATACCCCACCCCTGGTCATAATGATTTAAAAACCTCCGATTTGAAGAAAAAAAAAAAAAAAAAGAAAGAATCTTGGGAAATGACAAAACTCTAGGTTGGCAATGTTGTCCCACTATTCCCAAGATTTCTGTTGCAACTTTGCCAACTTATTTTATCAACCCTAAAAGTAACATTAGATCAAGTTCCAAAAGCGATTCTAAAAGATTATTATATACTCTATCAGACAAAATAGCAGTTTTTACTTGCGTTCGGATTAAATTATTATTTAAATGGAGTACTTTATAGATGTCCAAAATCGCCTGTTTCGCAGTTACAAAATATTTTCATTGACAATGGCCATAAAACAATTGGTAAGATAAGAAACAAGTGGGAATAGTGGCATACGATATTTTCTTTGTGAAATGAAAACATTAGCACTTATTTTTATTCGATCTGGAACTTCTCTGAGCGCCAAGCAACATATTTCATAAAAAGTGGAAAAGTTGTCCTGTGCGACAAAATTCTCCCGGTTGACGACACTTTTCTATTTAAAATACCAGTATTTCTATACAGCAAATTTCGGTGTTTCAAATCGCGATTGCAAAAGATTTTTTTTTTTTTTTTTTTTTTTTTTTTTTACAAAATTATTGGTACAATTACGTCCAGCAATGTTTTTAATACGTTAATTGCCAATCACTCGAAATCGCGTGATGCGAGTTCTCATCGAACGACCGATCACGCGTTATCGCGTGGACGTCGCTATCAAGTTTCTAAGCGGAATAGTGTAGCTGCCACAGCGAAACGGCGCGTAATATATATATTGGCCACTAGGGAAGGGATCGACTTTCGTGTATTGGGGATGGCCAATTCCAATTTTCAGCATGGCAATGAACATGAAAGTTGTTGAGATTTTCACGTTCTGTACCTCGTTGAGATACAGGTACTCAAACGAGGAAAATGAAGCACGCGTACGAAACCCTGATACATTTAAAATTTATCTTTCGAAATTTCAAATATGAATTACAGTTTTTTTTTAATAAAAAGAAAAACACTGAATATTTTATACACTATAATTTTCTTTATAGAAATACAGGTATGCAAATGTTCAAAAGTACAGTAGAACCATGCTAATCCGAACTAATTGGGACCTGTGCCTGTTCGGATTACCCGAAATTCCGATAAAAATAGAAAAGAAAATAGTGCATGCTGAAAAAAATGTAAGTTATAAGAACTCAGTAGTACAGTAAACATCCTCTAATCCGGCATCCTTAGGTCCGGCATGCTGGATAATCCGGCACGAATTTCGGAAAAAATAGTATTCCTTGTTTAATCGTATAATCACTCCTGTTTATAAAACTAGGGGGCTCGGCCCCCTACGAGCTACGCTCGCCAACCCCCGTTCAGACACCGTAGACTCTAAATGCACGCTGGGCCTATATCCCTCGTGCAGATAATTGGCCGTCATAAATACAACCAACTAAATGCACGCTAATTTGATCGGCTTTAAAAAGATTTCGAAAGATTGAATTATAATTTAAAAAACAGCGGCGACATCCCTATAAACGGATTTCTATTCATTTCTCTTTGATTGGGAAATTTTAACGCCAAATCCGCTGCGGTACTACTTGATTATCCCGTCGACCAATTTCGCCAAATTATATAAATCGCCAAACCACTCGCCAAATTATACAAATTGACATAATTTTTATTTTAAATAACGAAAGAACAAATAAATTAGTACAACATTAATAAAAATACAAATAAAACGTCGAAATAAAAATAACTTCATGACGTAAACCCGTGTAACGACATTTCAAAATAAGCTAATATAAAAGGAATTAAGTAAACAGTCTGTCTCCTGGTATTTTTCATCAAAGCGAAAAGAAAGTTCTTTTAAATGAGACATTTTAAATTAATCGTTTTTAATCTGATGTAATTTTGACCAAGCTATTCTTTCTCTTTTAAATATTCACGTGAAAATACTTTTGTTAGAAATGAAATATTATTTGCATTTTCCTAGCAAAAATAGTTGAAAAGATCCTAACTGTAATAACTGTAATGTGACGTAAATATGACGTAATTTCTCCTATTTAGGGCTTCTAACGTATGTTAATGAATTTATTATTTTACAATATCCTTCCTCTTTTAAAATTCACGTGTATACTTTTTATGAAGTAATTTTTAATAAGTTCCTGCTTTTTATACGCAATTATTTAATTTTAATTTGAAAGTATCTTTTCTGTTTATAATAGTCACGTGTAAATAAATTTTTAATTTGAAGCAAACCTTATTGTTTCCGTTGTTTATACAGTTGGCAACAGGTTAAATTAGTACAATTTTCTAAAATAAGTAAAATATATCTCTCGAAATGCTGAAAATTTGAATTTAAAATAGAAATGAAACCTCGAAAAATGAGTCAAATTAAAAAAAATAATGAATTCTGCACACCGGGAAATTATAACGTATAAAATGATCTAAAAATTATTAAATTCCGATGTATAGTTTTTGCTCCTATAAAACTTTTTTAGTGGAACGATTTTGTCTAACTTTAGCATTAAATATCTCTTAAAATAATTCTTCGATTTGAAAACTGTCTGCATCAGCGTGTTTATCAAACATTTCTGTATAATACTACCGATTTTCATATTTTTGTATGCATTATTTTTCTTAATATTAACGAAGAAAGACCTCCGGTCACAAAAAAATTCAAAACCGGCGGCGGCAGTGACAGCGGTAGTTACTTTTTTTAGAATAGAGAGAAATAGAGAGAAACCAATGGAGCTTCATAATGAGGAATTACGTAACAACCATTACAAACGGTTCAAAATCGCGAATCTATAAATAGCTCAGCCACCACGTCGACGAGGGAGGAAGAAAAAAACATTTCTGTAGATAATTTGCGAAATCAAGCTATTGAAAGAAAAATTAAATTTTTATCATCTGAATTAAATACTTTTTGCATTTTAGAAAAGGATTTTATAGTGATTGGCAAACAAACTGATATTCGAGATTTTTTTTAAGATGGCTCCTACGAGTAGGCCTAGAGTACACTTTAAATGTTTAAATTGACTGTTAAAAATTTTGCAGCATTCTGGCAGGTCATTCGACCGTTTTTTGAAAAAAACGGTTTCATAACCATAATTTAACTATATTCTGACCATAAACTGGCCAATAATATGGTCAGAATAGTGTTAAAATTACGGTTGTGTAACCGTTTTCTGAAAAAACGGTCAAATAACCTGCCAGAATGCTGCAAATTTTTAATAGTGTAAGGATAAGCAAACCTTAATTCATCAATATTTCATGTAACAATTAAAAAACAAGTCATCATAAATCTGATTTATATTCTTTTAAATTTTGTTTTTGTGTTTATTTTGTCGAATAATAATGTTGTATTGCTTAAAACTGCAAGAACAGTTATGAATTTAAAATTGTCTTAAATTAATTAAAATTCAGCTTTTTATAAACTTATTTTTCTCCAACTCCGGTTACCGCGACACTCTGCTAATGGTCATTTTTACTGGTCATTACAGTACTGCAGGGCCGAAACTAAAGGGGGGGGGCAGAGGGGGCACGTGCCCCGGGCGCCGCTTTAACAGAAGTTGAAGGGGGCGCCAGAATGAAGATTTTGTTTGACGTTTGATACAAGAATGTATATATATATATATATATATATATATACGAAATTTGTACAAAAATGTCTCGCAGCCGGAAAATTTAAAGGAAAACTTAATCAAATGCATTACACTTTACAAATAGATAAAAAGATTCATCTACAATACAAAATTGCAAATGAATAAGAAAAAAGGCTTTTTTCATTCTTCCATTCCAAAAGTATCATGACTATGCCTTTCATCTTCACCTTTGCCTTCTATCTTTCACTTCCTGTGTAGGAAAATCACTACCATTTTTCAAGGTCAATCTCTATTGTCGGACACTGTCCACTACTGATAACTACCAAGTGCGAAGCGACCCCTCACAGTCTGAGTTTTCTATTAGATAAAAAAAATTCCATGAAAGCTGTTTGTTGTTTTTCCGCTAAGCAGCGTTGAGTTTCTTTTCTTTTTTTTTTTTTTTTTCGTCTTGCTATGGGCGATGGCTGCCCGGACAATAAAAACGAACAGGAGGGGAAATGCACAAAGTAAAATTCTTAGTAAAATCGTTTTTTGTTTAAGAGTACAGCATTTGTAGTGGGACGGTAAAAAATCTTGCACAGGACGTCATCACGTCATATCTAGAAAAGCAAAGCGCCCCGCCTTTATCGCCCAAAATGATTTTTTTCTCGTCTTTCTGGCATTTCTAGACGTTTTGCCACCCTGCAGTGGCGTATCTAGACTCATCATTTCTGAGGGGGGTGAGGTGTAGTAAAAGTTTCTAAGAGGGAGTCACAAGAATCGGGAAAAATTCCGCTTTAAACATTTTTTATCATAGCAGGTAACACATCTATTACACAATAAACCTACTATGATGAAAAAATACAAACGTACAGCAAGATGTTGACCTCATTTAGGCCTATACAAGAAAAAAAAAAATTCCTTTTGATTCCGTTTTCAAGGTTTTAATGAATCAATGTTTGACAAAGCTGATTACGTAGTTCAGTTTTATATATTTTAAATTTAATAATAAGTTGTCTATTAGATACTTAGTAAAATTGTTTTTGTAAATTTACTTTGTAGTCGAGGGGGGGGGGGGGCGCCAAAATCCATGCTTGCCCCGGGCGCCATAAAGGCTAGTTTCGGCCCTGCAGTACTGGGATAATGAAGTTCGACTGTATCTCTCAGCTCTTAAGAATTGAGATTTCTGCCGTGGTGGGTATAAATAACGAAACTGCTATTTTAAACAGCTTTTCAGAGTTATGAAAATCACACAACATTGCCACAAGGAAGTATTTAGGATAAGAGAAGAGATAGTTAAATGTCTCTTGATTTAAATTAATCTTGAAACAATTTTAAAATGTTATTAATATTTTTTTACTGCGCACTTCTGGTCTCACTAGGGAATATCCCCAACTGTCAGTTCTGGATTTTGGCAAGAGTGGTATCGTTCGAAAGATCTTATCACAATCAAGAAATGTATAGGAACAATACTCCCGAATTCAATAGCTTGGTACTCTTTTCTGTTTCAGCAGAAAGGAAATGAAAGGAAAACAGCGGGGGATTTCTTTAAAAGCTATAGAAGGCACACTGTTAAAACACTGTTCTTAAAAATAAGTAAATTGTACTAATTATTGAGCACTTCCCGATCTTAAAATAGCTCCGAGTACTTCACTCTTAAATTTGAAAAATGCATGTACTCATTCTTTTGAGTACATACAGGGACTCGAAAATAAGTATGTATAGAAACACACATACACTATAAGAAAAAAAAAGCGAGATTACAGAGAACCAACAAATCACCATTTTTAATTACGGTAATTTTGAACTGTGAAGAACTACAATTTTTGGAGGAACAACGAATTTACTATTTTAAATCTTGAAATTTTGTGTATGAACCGCTCCGTGATTTGAACCCTATTCCTCTAGGTGGGAGATCAGTATTGCACTGACTGTGCTATAAGAGCAGTTACCAGCTGCTTCCAAACGACACCTTTTATGAATCAGCGAAGGAAGAACGCTAACAGCATAGATGAATTTTCCCTTTCTTAAATATTCTAATTTCTAATAAAACAATTTTTAAACTAAATTTTCTTCTTTAACATTTCAACAAAGATAGGCATATCTTTAAATAAAAGCTTGGAAATTCCTACTGTCAATTCGGTATAAGAAAAGGGTTTATCAGAAAACTCATATTTTTGAGCACATATGATTTAAACATGAATATTAAGACTTTAAAATGCAAAATATATGTATCTGCATACATTTATAAATCAAGTATAAGTATACGCAACTTCAAAATATCATGTACTCGTTTCTGAATTAATTGTACTTAAAAAAATCGAGTACAAAGAAATTTTCATTTTTAAGTAGATTAATGCTCCTTTTTGAAGCAATTGTACTTAAAAAATATGAGTACATAGAAATGTTCATTTTTAAGTAGATTATTTTTAACAATGTACTTCTTTTTGAAACAATTGTACTTAAAAAAAATACGAGTACATGAAAGTTCTCATTTTTAAGTAAATTATTTTTGAGAGTGCAGGGATATTGTAATTTACCATGCCAATATTTTTCTATATAAAAGTGTTGAAAACAGAAATATTTTCAATACCAGGCATAAATGATAAATGGCATTATTGTTTGACAGTCAGTGCAGGTTGGTTTAGTAAGAGTGAAGCATACATGTTTTACTGATGGGAAGATTGGATCCATGTTCGCATTAAAGTATTGCTATCTCTGTAGATTTTCATGTCTGGAAGTGTTGGCGAAGCAGTAGTACATCTGGGAAACTCTGGGTTACGGCCTATGATCCGGCGCTACTGTGACTTTTCAGTACATCCGAAGCTCTTGAGGGACTCGGAGGTGTGATTCTCGAATCACGTGAGTTAATTCTCGAGTCTTTTGGGTTTCGCTGTGGTAGCAGTCATGTCGTCCAATGGTATATTTGAACTGCAGGGAGAGTGACGCACGATGGGTAGTACTTTTCCGTAGCCGATAGCGTAATGAATAAGGACTGGGCTCCTCCGAGCTTAGACTAGAGAAGTGACTTACCATAATAGACCAGGAGGCAGCTGCATAGACAATCACCTCATTGAGTTGATGGCTGGAACTTCAGGATTAGACAAAACTTGATTTGCACATTAAAATGCAACTGGTCTGCCAAGTCATGCCTTGGTGGAAACATCTTGCAGACCCGATTTTAGTGATTGATCGGTAAGTTTATAATTGTGCTTTTCTGAACCAAAAGGCATGAAAACATGGAGGACTGGAAGCAGGAAAGCAATGGTAAACCTACCAGTCTACTACTTAAATCGGGTTTGCAGGTGTTTTCCACCAAGATATGACTGTTGGCAAAAAAACCGCCTCTGTTTTGCGCAGTACTAAACGCGCGCTAATATTTAGATATCAAAACTGGCTTTTCTTAATAAATCAATCAAATATAATTGTATAGGTAAATTTCTTACCTTTATGTTTCTTGCACAGCAATCCCTCGCATCACAGTATGGCCGACTAAACCCATGTGGGTGTCCTACGACGAAATCCTTACTTTGCGTTTACACTATAGTGTAATAAATAAAAAAATGTGGTGTTTATTATATATTTTCTCCACAAATGAAGCAAATCCATTACTGAGACTATTTTTCTTTCTTTATGCTAATCTTATATTTAATGGTTAGCTTTACAGTATTAAATTAACTATTTTTACATCTATATTACGCTGCGTTGTACACCAGCAATTTTATATTTTACATATTACCAGGATGAAATCTAAGAGCAGAAATGAATTAATAATAAAAATGTTTATAAGTCATTTTCAGTTCTTTTTCGGCAGTGACGTCAAACTACTGCATCATGCGTGGGATGGAATAAACAGTTTTTATTTATGGTTATAACTGTTCGTTTTTGATGAACATAATTTAGGTAATTTAAAAAGTTCGATGATTGCATAATGATGGATTGCTGTCTAATTTATTTTGATAAGTATTAAAAACTTGTTGTCCTTGAAAATTATTGTTTCTATTTCCTGTAGTCGTTGTTTATTGCTTTATCTGAGTATGGTTATATTTCCATCAATGACTTGGCAGACCAGTTGCATTTTAATATGCGAATCAAGTTCTAACTAACCCTGCAATTTCAACCGTCAATTCGATGTGGTGATGGTTTGTGCAGCCTCTACCCATTTCCAATAACATGCACTATTCAGCGGTAATGAAACTCTGATCTACGAACTCTTAGAGATCCACAAAAGGTGTGGTTCAAGGTTCATTATAAATTTTTTGTACACTAGGGGGCTCGGCCCCCTACGAGCTACGCTCGCCAACCCCCGCCCAGACACCGCAGACTCTAAATGCACGCTAATTTGATCGGCTTTAAAAAGATTTTGAAAGATTGAATTATAATGTAAAAAGCAGTAGCGATCTCCCTATAAACGAATTTCTATTCATTTGTCTTTGATTGGGGAATTTTAACGCCAATTCCGCTGCGGTACTGCTTGATTATCTCGTCGACCAATTTCGCCAAATTATATAAATCGCCAAACCATTCGCCAAATTATACAAATTGACATAATTTTTTATTTTAAATAACAATAGAACAAATAAATTCGTACAACATTAATAAAAATACAAATAAAACGTCGAATAAAAATAACTTGATGACGTAGATACGTGTAACAACATTTCAAAATAAGCTAATATAAAAGGAATTAAGTAAACAGAGTCTTTGTCTCCTGGTATTTTTTAACAAAGCGAAAAGAAAGTTCTTTTAAATGAGACATTTTAAATTAATCGTTTTTAATCTAACGTAATTTTTACCAAGCTACTTTTTCTCTTTTAAATATTCTTATTTATTGCGCTTTCCTAACAAAAATAGTTGAAAAGATCCTCTCAAAATATTAAATAAATGTCTAGCGCAATTTCTAAATTTAAACTTTTCTGCAATATTATTTTGTGTTCATTTTATGTAATAACTATAATGTGACGTAAATATGACGTAATTTCTCCTACGACTTCTAACGCATGTTAATGAACTTATTATTTTACAATATCCTTTCTCTTTTAAAATTCACGTGTGTACTTTTTATGACATAATTTTTAATAAATTCATGCTTTTTATACGTAATTATTTAATTTTAATTTGAAAGTTTTTTTCCTGTTTATAATAGTCACGTGTAAATAAATTTTTAATTTGAAGCAAATATTATTGCTTGCGCTTTTTATACAGTTGGCAACAGTTTAAATTAGTACAATTTTCTGAAATCTGTAAAAAATATCTCTAGAAATGCTGAAAATTTGAATTTAAAATAGAAATAAAACCTGAAAAAATGAGTCAAAATAAAAAAATTAATGTAATCTGCACTCCGGCAAATTCTAACGCATAAAATGATCTAAAAATGATTACACTGCCATGTATAGTTTTTGCTGCTATAAAACTTTTTTAGTGGAACGATTTTGTCTAACTTTAGCATTAAATATCTCTTAAAATAATTCTTTGTTTTGAAAACTGTCTGCATCAGCATGTTTATCAAACATTTCTGTATAAAACCATCTATTTTCATATTTTTGTATGCATTATTTTTCTTAATATTAACGAAGAAAGACATCCGGTTACAAAAAATTCAAAACCGGCGGCGGCGGCGGCGGCGGTGACAGCGGTAGTTACTTTTTTTTAGAATAGAGAGAAAATGTACTAATTTGCAGGAAGAATTAGACAGATTAGATCTTTTTAACCCCAGGCATGTAAGAGTTCCTCCTAAAGGAGGAATTCCACCTTTTAAAAGCAAATTTGAACATTTTCTGAATGGATGCAAAAATGTAAAGAAAATATTGAAAGCATATAAAACAAGTAAGAAAAATCATGCGTTAAGCATAGATTATGAAACACTTTCCAACACTTCCTGAATGCTTTAACAAAACTTCGTTATTTAGGGAAATAAAGTACATAAGAGAACTAACTAAACATTTTAGAAAACGCATAAAACATTTGAAAAACTGATTTCAGCAGTTACCTTCCATTGCAAATATGTATTCCAATTTTGAACAGCCCTGTATTTGATCTGTAGGTTGATATAGATACTATATAATGGAGAAATTTAGTTTAGCAAGAAAACATAAAACAGGTTGAAATTTCTCTTTCAGCAGTTTATACTAATAGATGGAAACATACTTGTGTACTTTTGTACAACCCTGTAGTTAACCTAGTACCTTTATTACACGCCACTATTTATCTAAAGTTTAATTCAAAGTAAAACACTCTTAAAACTACTGGAATCACATTTCCAGAATTTATCATTTATAGTCGGCTATGTATCCAATTCTTTGCGTGACCCTGTATATCATTTTATGCATATTCTACAAACATTTCTTAGTAAACTAAAATAAGTTCAGCGTAAAAATGCATAACTCATTTAAAAACCACCTTTAAGCAATTTGCAATCATACCCAGTAACCATTACTAATTCTTTTGTGTAGCCCTGTATATCAATTAGAGCATTTATACACACCACATACATATAGTGAGACATAAAAGCACATACCATAATTAAAAATGCATTTCCAGCAATCATTGCTCATGTACAGTACTTCGGATACAATATAGTATCTGAAATCTTTTGTGTGTCCCTGTAAATAATGCTATGCACTTCGTATTATACATGAAATAACTTATAGTAAACCTCAGCGACGTATATCAATTTCATTATACATGAAATAATTTAACATAAATGAAATACGCCGGAAAAAATCCCTCCACCCCTATATCATTATGTAACGGAATCCTTTTGTGTGGCCCTGTAAATGAATAATAACTATTCCTTGCACCGCATATTCTGCAGAATGCATATTTTAGTGCACTTGGTAAAAGCATATCAATTTTATTATGTTTGAAAGCATGTAACATCATTAAAAATCATTTTAAACGATTTTTTCCCATAGGCCGTAATGTAATGGAAAACTTTTGACTGTCCCTGTAAATGAACTGAACGTGCTACAAACTTCATTTGAAATAGGGTTCGTGCTATGGTAGAGGTTACTAACATCCAAAAATTTCAGAACGATCCGAGTATATTTACGGGAGTTAGAGCGCGGACAGACGGACAGACGGACAGACAAACCGAAGTCATAAACACTTTTCAACTTTGTTGGAAAGTGTTAAAAAGGGGGGGGGGGCGTCAAAGTTTAATAGTCAGTCATTTTGCCTACTTAAATCCTTAGACTTTGTTTCTGAATTACTGTGCAAAAGAGCCATCAAATCAAAGGAGAACTTATATTACAGTAGAGTTTCGATTATCCGAGTTAATATGGACCAAGCTGACCTCGGATTAGCAAAAACTTGGATAAACCGAATTTACACAAATAGTCACCAACTAAGGAGATGAAATATAAATTTTTACTTAATTCATTAATTTTTTATGGTACTAGTAACATTTCTTTGATGTACATTTCCGTTACTTTAAGGCTAAATGTCAGATGAACGTCTATTCGCACGCTTTTTATTTCAACATGAAAACGATACCCCTACTAGCGAAAGTGTTTTTTTTTTTTCATGTCGAAACAAAAAGAGTGCAAATAGACGTTCGTCTGACATTAGCCTTACGAAAAACGGGAAATGCAATTGTTTATTTGAATAAGCCCTTCACAGTTTTTTGTTTGTTAAATGTCAATTTTGCTGCAGTTTTTTTTCTTCTGCAGTATTACGCTACTGCATAGCTATCAATTTCTAAGATTTTTTCTTACCACTAAAACGTACCAGTAAATTTTGCCCAATTCAATCGCCGAAATCTAACAACTGTCAACGATTAAAAATGGCAAAAATTTGTATTAAAATTTAGAGGTAACAAAACCGTACAAATTGGCAGCTATGTGATTCTATTAGTGTCATGAAAATTGAAGGTGTAACCTCTTCTTTCTGCTCAATGTATTAAGTAGTTTTTTTTTTCAATCGAACTTATACCTTTAGAATAGATCATTTTCTTCTAATGGATTGATGGATTCCATTATTATGAAACAGCCATTATAAATGAAGTGTTGGGTAAAGACGAAAGAGCTGTCGTAAAAAGTTAGAACTCTAATTTTCTGGTCAGAATGGGGTAAAAAATGGTCATTTTTTTCTCCATTCTGACCAGAAAATCAGAGTTCTAACTTTAAACGACTGCTCTTTCACCTTCACCTAACACTTCATTTATAATGGCTGTTTTATAATAATGGAATCCTTCAGTCCATTAGAAGAAAATAACTCGGTTAAAGCGGAAACTCGGTTAAGCGGGACTCGGATAATTGGGACTCTACTGTATAAGCATCTGAAAGTCATGTAAATAAAGTTGTTTAAAGTGTCTTTCCAGAGTGAATTATTTTTAGACTTTAAAACGGAAAGAAAGTTTCCGTAAGGTTCTTATTGGAATAGAATATTTTGTCCTATTTATACAATACTTTTGGGTAAAAGATCAGTTTAACGTCTAATATTTAGAATGGATATTTTTTTCTTTTGAAAAAAAGGGAAAATCTTGTACAGTCAAACCATGCAGAATAACATTTGTTTTGAAAAATTAATTACAGTACTTCACATAAATTCACCAGATATAATTGAATTTACACCTTTAGCAAACTTCTTTGATTCAATGAACCTATACGTTTACTGTTACTTTAAATTTGTCTTTAATTCTTACTAAGTTGCGAAAAGAAAATAACCATCATACGTACATTTAAGTTTCATTTTATTGTATAAATGGATCTAAATTATATAAGTTCGGTGCCATTGTATAGATGAAAAAAATATTTCCATTTTTTTTACTATTTCTAACTTTTACCCCAGATAGCATTTTTAATTTGCAGCAGTCTTGCTTTGAAAACCTGCAAAGTTGCAGCAAGCTCGGCATGACAAGACTGAAAGTTCATAACAAGACTGCAGCAAGATAGCGCAAATACCGAGGTCACCACACTTTGAACTTGCAGCTAACTTGTCGTGCAAGTTAAATTGATGCTGTATCAAATTTATTGCAAATGAGAATTTATGGCAAACAAGTAATCAAAAATATTGCAAACTTACTGCAAAGTAGTAATCTTTCTGCGCCCCACTACCGGTTTACAACTGTTATACTATAAATTTAACCCCTTTGGATGGTTCCATAGATCTGTTCAGGTCTATTCATGCGAAAACACCGTCAGAAGGTGCATGTATCGTTTTCATCACCATAAACAAGTTAAGGTAATATTTGTACTTTTCAACACCAGCCTTTTTTGGTATTTGATAAGTATAGCATTTAGATAAAGCGGTGCCAAACGAATAAAATTTCTGCAATTTCTGCGTATGTGCTGATTGTCTATTCTCTCAACAGAGGGATTTTTGTGCTTTCGTCACTTTCATGAATTAAAGACAGCCTTGCCATCAGTTTCACAACAAACTACTTATGCAAGTGGATGATGGTATGCCTTGTGGGAAATTTGTTGCGAATTTCTCAATTAATATTTGTCACGGCAAGATAATGTCAGAAAAAATCAAACTTGCTGCTAATGTTCATGCTATCTGGGGCATCTGTAACCCTTTCAGAGTCAAGGTACTTCTGTTGCTAAAATGTTGAATTGATTGAATAACACCGGAATTTACGAACATATGTATTTGGAAATAAATAAAAGTTTTTCTTCACGTTCATTATAAAAGCAAAATTTTATTAAAAAATTCTGGTGCAAATGAGGGCTTTGAGCATTAAAATTAAATGGTATGAATAATATGCCACCGCCTTTCAAAGAGTTAAGGTGTAATGCGATTCAAATTTGCCAAAAGATTAAAAGTATAAATCCTTTATGTTCGAAAGAATGACTGACGTATCTGCAATCCAACCAAACAATTTGTAGAAGCACAAAACATTGAAAGCGTCTTGGGTACAAATATCTCTTAATCAGGCCCTGGATGTTCAGAATAATGTTTTGTAAATTTAATTCAAAATGCGATTTCCGATAGCCAAAGTTATCGCTGTAGCACCCAATTTAGCAAATAAATTAATGTCAAAGGAATTAGCCAGCTCAATAGTCTTATAATTGTATTTTGGAGTGAGAAAAGATTATGTTTGTTTTAACAAACGAAACTGTCGATTTCTGAACCATAAGTAAACAGATGAGGCAATGTGCCGATGACATCTGTTCAATTAGCCGGGCTCCGATATACGTATGATTTTCTCATGGTATTCAAATTTGTCACCGTAATTGTTTTCGTATACTTACAGTGAATTAAACAAACGCTGTACTTAACTGCAAACAATCACAACCCCAAACATATACATCAACTCTAACTGCCCGAGACGAATGAATAGCTGTTGAAGTGATCTTAGAATCACCCGAATTACCGTAAGGAAGAATAATTGCTAATAGAAATGTCCCTTTTTTTGCCCTTATATAACGAAAGTGATACAATTCTATGTAATTGCAACTCTTTACATATTATTATGTAATTTCCAGATTAGTTTTTGCTACTCATCCGCTGACTATAGAATTCCATGGAGTCGAATTTCAATATTTTAGTTAATTAGAGAAAAAAATAATTCGAAAATCTATAGAATTTTGATAATAAATAGTCAAATCATATTTTGAAATTTCAATGTTTCCTTTTTAACACTTTTCCAACATAATTGAAAAGGGTTTATGACTTCGGTTTGTCTGTCCGTTTTCCAACTCTCGTAAACATGTTCGGATTGCTCTGTAATTTTAATATATTATTGATATTTACGATAGCATGATCCCTGTTGAAGATGAATATTGTAGCATTTATAGTTCATTTATAGGGACAGGCAAAAGTATTCCGTTACATTACGGTCAATGGGGAAAAAAGTTTCAAGTGTATTTTAACTATGTTGCACCATTTCAAACATAATGAAATTCATATGTATTTATGAAGTGCACTAATACATGCATTCTGTGGAATATTGCGTGCTAAACATTATTATTTATTTACAGGACCACAAAAAGAATTGCAGCGTATTTCAAAAAAAATTAATCGGGCCTATCGGCCCGATATAAGAATTCAAGCAGATAAAATACGAGCCATTTTCAATGAATATGATTTTCACGAGACGTATAAACGTGCGTCACGAGCCGATGCGAGTTTAACAACATCAATACAGAAATGTAACATGTCCGTCGAAGAGATCGGCAGCGTACAGTTACAACATGTCTGATTCCGAGTTTAATTTCTTTCAGCAGACTCGTACCGGGACGGAACTGGTCTTAATCGATCTCAGGATGTGTAGGACAGTCATTATGTTTTGTAGTATTAGTAGTGATAATGAACTTCTCTTAACAGTATCTTTGGAAATATACCTTAAGGTGGTTCTCATATTCACTGCTCAACAATGCGAAACTTTCAGACACGTTTTCTGACTCATTTTTAACTATAAAGGCATAAAATTGACAGGCCTGACTATTGAAGGCATTCGGAAACGAATAGCTTTTTCCATATTTGATAAGTTACTTACAGAGATAACAGAGATTCGTCACGTGACTGTACGTTCTTCTCCTTTCCTGTGCTATCGCTTCCGGAAATTCGATTGAAAACGCTAACTTTGGCAGTATTTTAAGAAAGATATATTGCTTTTAACTATGAAAAAAAACCAACATTTACATAGCATCTGAATAAGAATACCTGCCAATCTTACGCGTCTCCGAAAAGAAATGAATTCATAAATGTGTCGAAATGCAGCTCCTTTGAATTTGAGAAAAGTCTTAAAAATGAGGAAAATATTTTCACAAATCTACTTTTTATTATACAGCTTCAAAAGTTACCATGTTTTTAATCTTTTATTCTGAACTACATTAATCTTTTAATGAATCGTTATTTGAATTTTGAAATGTCTGTAGACACGATGATTAAAACACTGTAAGTAATCGTTAATGTTTACTATTGTGTGTTTTCTGTTTTGCGAACATCATAGTAATCTAAAATATACTGTAAAATGTTCCCATAACTATGTATGTAGTATTCATTAAAAGAATCTTAATTGTAAGTTGAGGAAAAACGGATTTTTTTTTTTTTTTTTTTGTAGAAATTTTGTCGGGCCGGGCCTGGAAATTCCAGCCCGTGCAGACCTCTACTTCTGGGTAAACCAGGCTTTCCGGCTATCATACCATAACAAAATTAAGATTTCTTAATAAAACAAAAAAATAACAAACATGCAATAAAACTGTGTAGATAAAAAAGAGTCTGCTGTGCTACAACTATTGAAATAATACTAATAATTTATAATTTTTTTTAAATAACACTTTGAAATTGTATTTTTATCGCCCTGTCCCTCAAAAACAAAATAAAATAAATAAATAATAAAAATAAAGAAAAAAATAAAGAAAAATAAAGAAATAAAAGTCTCAGTGTGTTTTAAATCTGCCAATAAAACTTGTAAGCAAAAGACGAAAGCTATTTTTATTCAAGGATAAGTTTTATAAATGCCTTTTAGTGTTTCGTAAATTTAATTGTCTGAGCGAAGCGAAGGCTAATACTCAACGCAATATCACAGCTACGATTGATATTAAGGCCATGCCCTACTAAAAAAAAAACCCCAATAAAAACTTTCGTCAAGCATAACTCATAAAATATTTGCCGGATTTCGTTTCTGATTGCATCAGAAGGTACCTATGAGGGTCGCCTACTGAATGCACCTTAGAAAGACAGTCTTGTCTATATTATAAAGGACAAACATATCTGTGCGTAACGCATACGTCATTTTGTGAATGGCAACACTTTGAAATTTGAAATGAAATTTCGGTTTTGCAATTTTCGCTACTGCAAATTTTTAAACTTCTGAACATCGCACAGTTTCACTTTTTACACCTTCGTATAGGGAAAAAAATGTGTTTTTAAATTCAGTTTGTTTGAATGCTGTATCTCAATTCATTTTTGAGATATTAATTTTTTTGTAGTTTTTAGTACAAATTTTGTAATTGTGGCAACTGAAGTACTCCATTTATATTAAAAGTAAAGGGAAAATAGTCATGGTTTATTATTTTTATTGATTATATCCTTATTGATGCCATTTTCACATTACAAATAAAAGTAACTTTTTTATATTTTTTGAACAGAAAATGACGTCAGACATTAAAAAAACACGCATTTTTCTTCATAAATCAGTTACATTTCAATATTTTTACATTACGCTGATACTGAGTTTGAGGCGCTAGGCAAAATGATTAGGTGAGTAAAAATGATGTCATATTTAAAACAAAACGATCTTTTTTTTTTTTTTTTTTTTTTTTTCTTTTTAATAAAACTAAATATTTGACCAATACTAAATGGCCAATATTATGACAACTAAAGGCGAATTTCTGAATTCTTTTTTTCGCGGTACCGAGCTTAGAACTTAAATTTTGTGCGAATGATCACATGAAAAGTTGTATCGGACAAAACGTTACTTTAAGTTTGGAAATACATTCATTAATAATCTATTGCGCATTAAAATACTTTCAGATTGTGAATTTGAGTGGTGCGATGTAAATTATGAGGATGTGAAAATAACGTACACTTTAGATTTTATGAGGGTAAATTTTATGACGTAACAAAGCGAAATCCTTTTTACTGATTTTCATCCCGTAAAAACAAACATAAGAGCCTCAATCGATAACTTCATCATAATTACTCATCTTGATTACGTATTCTAATACAGTTTAATTTTTCAATAATTTAAGCAGTTGAAATTTGTGGAAATAATATTTTGGTAATTTTAGGTTAAAAATGTTTGTTTTAAGAGTTAGACAACCAATGTAAGATGAATTTTTTATTGTAATTATTTTTGTAGGTTTATTATAAATTCGATCTGACAGTTCTTTTCTAACATTTTAGTTCGTCGAATTTCGACGGGTACCAACTCGTTTCTCTAAAGCAGATATTAATTCCCCAGTCAAATTTATGCATTTTTCTAGTTACACCTTTTTTTTTTTTTGCCTGTTATTCATCCTCATTTCTGACCTGCTACTCATTTAGCATTATCGGCATTTTTTTAGCGTAGCGTCAGCAATTTCCCTGTCCGTTAATAGGTCCGTTGTTGGTGTATTTTCATCAATGCATAGAAACATCTACCATTTTCTCCACATATTACTAATTTTCGAATGCCGTATCAAGTCGGTGCAACCACTCTTGAGAATAATCCCATGCATCAAAAATGTTTAATTCCTGGAGATACGCGATTCCTTGCGCAATGAGCATAGGACCCGATATGGGTACTTTATTTCGCCATAACTGAAACCAGTCGAATAGCACATTTTCCACCGTATCAATTTTCCCCTCATGAGTGCTTTTTCTCTTTAGCATATCCTTCGAAACGGCACTTTTTGTATAAAATTGCAAAATTTTTTGTTTCTTTCTGTTTTTTAATGTCATAAACTGTCGACAATCCAATTTGATTCCATACTCAGCACACAACGATTTCACCAGTGTCGAAATTAGCGTTTTTTGCACCCGGGGCAAACATGGATTTTGGCGCAAAGTATATTTACAGAGAGAATTTTACTAATTTTCTAATAGCTGACTTATTTTAAAATTTAAAATATGTAATCATAAAATATGTAATACGTAACTACGTAATCTACAATGGTGGATCCAAGGGAGAGGTCACGGAAGTCATGATTCTCCTCTGAACACCAACAAAAATAGTCTAAAGATCATTTTTAAAATGAAATATACATAGTAGAGTCCCGATTATCCGAGTCCCGCTTAACCGAGGTTCCGCTTTAACCGAGTTATTTTCTTCTGATGGACTGATGGCTCCCATTATTACGAAACAACCATTAACCCCTTGGGGGCGAGCGACCGGTATTCGTGCCGCGTAAGGTGCCCAGAATCGGGGATTATTCTCACCAGTAAATTTTTATTGTAAATTTTGCCTTATTTAATACGAGCATTTTCCCGATTTAATTAGGCAAAAATTTCTGTTTTAAAAAACCGGTGATTAAAGATTAAAAATTCTGTAAAAGATGTTCGTCCCGAAGGGGTTATAAATGAAGTGTTAGGTGTAGATGAAAGAGCAGTCGTAAAAAGTTAGAACTCTGATTTTCTGGTCAGAATGGGGGAAAAAATGGCCATAATTTTTTTTTTCATTTATAATGGCTGTTTCATAAAAATGGAAGCAAAAAAAAAAAAAATTATCGCCATTTTTTCCCCCATTCTGACCAGAAAATCGGAGCAACTTTTTACAACTGCTCTTTCATCTACACCTAACACTTCATTTATAATGGCTGTTTTATAATAATGGAATTCATCAGTCCATCAGAAGAAAATGATCCATTCCAAAGGTATAATCCTTCATTTGGCACCCCTTCGTTCTGGCGCCCGGGGCACATGCCCCCTCTGCCCCCCCCCCCCCCCTAGTTTCGGCCCTGGATTTCACATAGGCACTTTCTAACTTTTTTATCAAGTTTTTCTTGTCTCCTCCGATAGACAAACTTAAACGCTTTCTTTTAGAAGCAGCATTCGCTGGTTTTCAAAATGACATCGTGCTATAACAATAAATAATTATAATAATAAACTTCAAAAACACAAGTGTTCATCTGATCTTAGTTAAAAAAAAAAAAAAAAAAAAGTCGCACTGAAAGCCAAGAGAAAATTGCAAAGCAATTTTCCAGATTCGAGAAACTTTGTTCAGAAAACAATCGCCTCTGACAAATGAAAATAAGCTCAAATATTCTTTTTTTTTTTTTTTTTTTTTTTTTTTTTTTTGCATTTTTACTTTCTATCTTGAAGTTTTTAATTCATAAACAATTGTTATTTTTCTTCTCCCATAACTTGAAAGTGTAAAAGAAAAAGGAAGGGAAAAGCACATTTTTGAAGTTTTCGGATTTCTGAATGCTGGATTTTTGAAGTTACACTGTACATACACTTATTTCAAAGATTTATGAAATGAGTGGATACTTCATTGCAAAATTAAAGGAAAACTGAAAATAAATAATGTCGTTGAGCACTCATAATGAAATTAAAATAATAAAGGCTCTCTGTATTAGTTTGAAAAATAGATAAAAATGAATAAGAACTTTTATTTTAAAATTATAACTTGATATTGTGGTTGTGAGAAAAGTCAAATTTATCTCTCTATTCTAAAAAAGAGTAACTACCGCTGTCACGGCCGCCGCCGCCGCCGGTTTTGAATTTTTTGTGACCGGAGATCTTTCTTCGTTAATATTAAGAAAAATAATGCATACAAAAGTATGAAATTTAATGGTTTTATACATAGAAATGTTTGATAAACACGCTGATGCAGACAGTTTTCAAATCGAAGAATTATTTTAAGAGATATTTAATGCTAAAGTTGGGCAAAATCGTTCCACTAAAAGAGTTTTATGGGATCAAAAACTATTCATGGGAATTTAATCATTTTTAGATCATATTATACGTTTGAATTTCCCGGTGTGCAGACTGTTTTTCTTTTTTTTTTAATTTGAATCATTTTTTGAGGTTTTATTTCTATTTTAAATTCAAATTTTCAGCATTTCTAGAGATATTTTTTACATTATTTTAGAAAATGGTATTAATTTATACTGTTGCCAAATGTATAAACAGCGCAAACAATAATGTTTGCTTCAAATTAAAAATTTATTTACACGTGACTATTATAAACTGAAAAAATCATTTGGAATTAGAATTAAATAATTATGTACAAAAAGGAGGAACTTGTTAAAAATTACGTCATAAAAAGTATACACGTGAATTTTAAAAGAGAAAGGATACTGTAAAATAATAAATTCATTAACATGCGCTAGAAGTCTTAAATAGGAGAAATTACGTCATATTTACGTCACATTACAGTTATTACATAAAATGAACACAAAATATTGCAAAACAGTTTAAATTTAGAAATTGCGCTAGACATTTATTTGATATTTTGAGAGGATCTTTACAACTATTTTTGATAGGAAAGCGCAAATAATATTTCATTTCTAACAAAAGTATTTTCACGTGAATATTTGAAAGAGAAAGAATAGCTTGGTTAAAATTACGTCAGATTAAAAACAATTAATTTAAAATGTCTCATTTAAAAGAACTTTCTTTTCGCTTGGTTAAAAAATACCAGGAGACAAAGACTGTTTACTAAATTCCTTTTATGTTAGCTTATTTTGAAATGTTGTAACACGTGTCTACGTCATCAAGTTATTTTTATTTCGACGTTTTATTTGTATTTTTATTAATGTTGTACTAATTTCTTTGTTCTTTCGTTATTTAAAATAAAAATTATGTCAATTTGTATAATTTGGCGAGTGGTTTAGCGATTTATATAATTTGGCGAAATTGGTCGACGGGATAATCAAGTAGTACCGCAGCGGATTTGGCGTTAAAATTCCCCAATCAAAGAGAAATGAATAGAAATCCGTTTATAGGGAGATCGCCACTGTTTTTTAAATTATAATTCAATCTTTCGAAATCTTTTTAAAGCCGATCAAATTAGCGTGCATTTAGAGTGAGCGGTGCCTGGACGGGGGTTGGCGAGTGTAGCTCGTAGGGGGCCGAGCCCCCTAGTAAAGAAAAAAAATCGATGCAATATTTTGTATTTAATAGTTTGAAATATTTTCCTTCATTTTAAAATCTCTAAATGAACCCGAAAATGGCATCTCCCCTTTCCTGTCTATATAAACTCTGGTTTTTAATTTCACTCTTTTTCCCAAATTTTATATAACAGATTTCCTGTTAAGATTATGCTTGAATTCTGGAAACTTTTTTTTTTATCACCAAGTGAATGCACAAACTTTTTCATGAGATCAGATAAAGAAAATGGGGAAAAATCTTTAAGGACGCTGCCAATTGTGGCAACCCCCGCTCCTACCGACGACACTCCCTACCTACAAGAATTGAAACTTTCGAAACAAGCAACCTTACTCAGGGTTTTTCTTATCTGAGCCACACAGTATTTGAGATGACATAAATAAATTATATTTTTAAATGAAATAATTTAAATTTAGGTATGTTTTTCTTATACATATACAGTAAAACCTCCCTAAAGCGACCACGATCCGTTCCAATAAAAATTGGTCTCCGAGAGTTGGTCGCTTAATGGAGGTGATGTTTAAATCTAGATTTTAATTGTTGAAAAAAATTATCAATTAATGTTATTAAAATTTATTTTTCCCATTAGGAAAAAATATAAAAATTTAAGTATCAAAACGAAAGTTAATTACTGCAGAGTTTAAAAAATTAATACATTGTCGTTTGCTTTGATTTCACGGTTATCTTTTATAACTTTTATTTCCAAGTTCTTTCGATGTTCAGTAAATAAATGCATTTATTTTTATTTTTTTTTTTTTGGACGGTAATAAATAATGACGATTTCATTAATTTATTTCTCTGAGAGTTTCATGGCAGAATAGTGCAGGGGAGTTTATTGACCGTCATTCTTAATTTGTCATCAAAGTTAAATTCGTTGCCTAAAAAGGCACAAGGGGGTTTAAGCACTTAAAAGTTATCAGAATAAAATAAAAATCTAAAATTAGTTTAGAAGTTTGATGAATAATGCACCATCCGGAATTATTTTTCTAATAAAACCTTCTTCAAGCGACCAGGAAAAAGCGGAATTTGTTTCATTTCCTTCAAAGAAATGGGTCGCTCATGGAGGGAGTTCAACTGGGATGGTCTCTGAATGGAGGTAAAATTGGTATTGACCCTACGGGAATAAATTTCGTTCCATGAAAAAATGTTCGTTCAGGGAGGTGGTCGCACAGGGAGGTTTCACTGTAATATATTTGTGTGGGAACAGATATAACTCAATATCAACAATATGGAATGTAATAATCCACATATAGTGCTCTCTTTGTTTGTTGTTTATGAATAGACAAATGGTGACTATTATCATAAAACACTCATACTACAATACATATTAAAACTCACATACACACATAACGCCTGCATTCAACAGTTAAAGGTATATATAAATATTATACAGACATACATACAATAAATACAATGAACCCAACTGGAGTGAAAAATTAGCCAGAGCCAGGAATCGAAGTCGGGACCACAGTATGCAAGACTGCTGCTCTAACCACTGAGCTACTCCGGCCGATACCTGAGTCTGCAATCTCTCACTAATAAACCATGTTGAGGAAGTCACCAGCCATCTATACGACATCTAAATTGCATACAATAATAGATATATACATATATTTAAAATACATATCTAAATTGTCGTATAGATGGCTGGTGACTTCCGCAACATGGTTTATTAGTGAGAAATTGCAGACTCAGGTATCGGCCGGAGTAGCTCAGTGGTTAGAGCAGCAGTCTTGTATACTGTGGTCCCGGGTTCAATTACTGGCTCTGGCTAATTTTTCACTCCGGTTACTATTATCCTTTAGTGATCATCTGTTTACGTATTAAACTCATACATTTTATGTCATTAAATGTTTGTATACATTGTTTGTATGTCTTCATATTCTTCATCTATTGTTGTGGTAAATTATCAACCTTAATCTCACAATATATACATATTGATGATTTCCTTCTTATAAATGATATTAATGTGTATGTTTTTTTTATTCTTTTGTATGCAGAAGAAAATGTTTGATGTAAAATGTCGGCCCATAATGCATGAAATGCTGAAAGAAAAAAATTCAAATTATCCAAACAAATGTTTCAAAGATATTTTTTTCAACAATGTTTTACATGTGATTTTCAAGGAACCTAACTGATTAATCAACCAATTCGAATTATTCTTGAATTATAGTCTGTTATATAGGTCATTTTAAAGGCTTTACTACCAAAACTAAGGGCTCTGGTTGCTTCTTAAATTCTACCATATTAAAATCCGTGCGCGTGTCTACGTAACCTCAAAAACTCGGAAACCACAGGACGCAGGGCTACGAAATTTGGCACACGAATTGTTGGTAGGGGGCCCATGAACATTTGGGGCAAAAAATTCGAAATTTTTAAATAGATTTTTTTTATTTTATGTTTTTGACAAATTTTTGCCTTTTTTTATGTTCAACCCGTAATCACGCAAGTTCTAACCAGTTCTAAATGTTTACTGCAACATGAGATATGCATATTCCGTACGCCACGCTGCAATACTAAGAAGCTGTAGTGGGTATTACGATAATTCTTTTACCTCACATGCAAATATAATTATATACATATGTATATTGCGTACGCCACGCTGCAATAATAAGAGGCTGTAGCGGGTAATTACGATAATTCTTTTACCTCGCATGCAAATAATTAGAGGTTATTTAATTGCGCTTAATTGTTCCCTTTTTTAAAAAAATTAAAGAAAACATTTTATCACAAACATCAACAAAACTTTTTTTTCTATTTATTCCCTTATTCCAAAGACATCGTTTTATCATCTTCTACCATAGCAACATGATAAATAAAATTTCATTAAGAAAAATGCACAGTAGTAGAAAATATTTTTCTAAATCGAAAAGTTATTTTTAATTTTGGATTTAGAATTAAATTCATGAACTCCCGTGCGTAGAACGGGTAAAACAGCTAGTAAAAGATAATTTTTTTTAAGATCTTTCAAAGTGAACCATAAAAAGGTTTTGTAATTAAAACAAACTGTTAAAAACTTCTTGATATAGCTGCAATATCATTTTTTTAAAAACACATTTCTGTTTGTTTTCTTTCACTCTAAATCCACAAAGTCTGATGAATGATAGAAAATATTTAAAGCCAATTAATGGCAATCAATGTGTCAATAAAAAACACGTTTGTAGGTAACAAGCACAACAGCCAAATATATTTACAGCAGCAAAAGGTTTATAGGTGGGGATTTTATTTATATACAAATATATCTTCAGTTTTAAACTGGTCTTTGCTATATGAAAATTATGGGAACTGCCATCAGGTCACAATCTATTTCAAACAAAAATACAATCCATTTATAAAGAGATAAAAAATTATATTCAATTCTCAAAAATCTGCATAGAGATATATGATAAATTCTTCTATGGAGAAATAAAAATAATTTTGTAATTGAAGAGCTTAGTGGAAGAGCATGTTATGCTACATTTTCTTAAAAACTATTTTATCTTTCGGACGAAGGTATTATCAGGTATTCTATCACATGGTAAAGCTAAAATACCAAAATTCTATTTAGCCTTGAAGTTTTAAGACATTATTCATTAATATTTAATATCTTAATATTTATTAATGCAAGCAATATTAATATTTTTTAATATTTAAAAATTAGATATCAATAAGGTTTTTTGATATAGTTTAGTACCACACCTGTTAATATTTTAAACGCATGGTATCAAACAAAAAATAAATCATTAAAATTGACAACAAAAACTTTCACATCAAATTTCTTCAAATGTAATTTTTGTTACTTAACATGTTCTTCCACTTAGCTCTTCAATTGTGTGACAGTTCTGCATTCTTTTAAATATCCAGCTCATTTGGCTGTTTAAAATACAAAATAAATTTTTGAATTTAACATGTTGACTTCAGTTTCCTTAGAACTGTATCAATGCCTGTGCTAAATCATATTTTTTTTTAAATTGTGCACATAATTCATTTGTTTATATTATGATTATTTTCACAATTTGCTGTACTTGCCCTTGAGAAAATAGAGAGTGTCGACACATTGTTGACAATCGCATCAGGAAACATGGAGGAGTTGTCGACAACCGCAGTCAACATGTTAATTAGGTAGATTTCGTATGAAATACTACCTATTACATTCTCTCCTATGTTGGAATTTCTGAAAAATTTTTGCAGATCTACACCGATCATGACCACTAGAACACAACACTACCCTCAGTAAAAAATTATATATATATATATATATATATATATATATATATATATCACTTTCTTCTGGACACGATAACTTCCACAATTCTGCACCAATCTCTTCCAAACTGATACATAAAATCAAGGGCATAAAATCTCGGTCAGTTTCGTTAATGGGCAAAATCGGACCAAGGGGATGGAAATAGGGAGGGATTTTGTAAAAACCGAAAAAACCCCATAACTTCTTAGTTTTTGTACATATTAAATCAGTTTAAAGTTTTTATTACTTCTAAAAATAGGGCCAAAAATTTATGTATCACAAATTTTTGATAAAATTAAAAATGGGCGCAAGGGGCGCAAAAAATAGGGTTTTTGGAAGAAAAAAATTCATAACTTCGTCAATTTTCAAGATACCAAATCCAATTAATTTTATTATAAATCTCCTAATTATTATCTACAACGTTTATATTCACAAGTTTTTGATAGGACCAATTCGTACCGAAAAAAAATTAAAAACGAAAACAAAAGGGGGAGGGTTGAAGTAGAAAAAAATCCATAACTCCGTCAATTCACAAGATATAAAATCCCCATGAATTTATCATACATCTTCTTAATACTGTCCACAATCTTTATATAGACAAGTTTTGGATAGGACCAATTCTTACAGCAAAAACAAATTAAAAATACATAGCGGTTGAAGAAAAAAAATCATCTTATTAAGGGTGTATTCAAATTCAAATTGCTTATTTTCTTACTCATTTTTAAATTCATTTTTGCTCTCAAACGCATCCAATTGGCAGATTCTCTTATTCAGAAACTATATAATGTACCGTAATGGTCTATTTTTTTATGGAGGCAGAATATATTTTAAAAAATGATGTCAAATTGGGCATTTTGAACAGAATTTCCCGAAGCGATTGTGTTAGAAACCAAAAATATTGTCCTACTGAGAAAATAATTGTTTATAAATCAGGTTTTAATTAATTGAACGAAAAATAAAAACACAGGTCGCTTATAAATCTCTTCAAAAATCACGTCAGCAAGTTTCATATTTTTTCTATTAAAAATGAATCTGAAAATGTGCCAGAAAATTTCGAGTTGTTGAGTATGGAAAAGTATATTTTTGAATACCGACTTAACATGATTCTGATAAAACCAGCTATTATGTAAAAATGAAATAAAACTCGTCAAAAGTGGCCAGAATTGTTAAAGTGGGTTTATCTCTAATCGTGATTTAGTTTTTGTTGGTGAAATTAGTATACTTAACTTCGAAATCTACCTCCGCCTGTAGGTCGGGCCGGCAGGGATTTTTTATTACTATGTTGTTAATTAGAAAACAGATTTTTAATGTTTAAATTAAAATTTGAACTTTTCTAAAACTGCACCATATGGTATGTTTAAATAAAGCATTTTTTTTAGAAAATAATGCTGATTTAAAATGAAAGAATTTAGTAGTGAATAAATGGAAATCTTTCTGAAAAAAAAAATAATTCAATACCCCCCCCCCACACACACACACACACACACAAAAAAAAAAAGGAATAACTAGATACAGTTAATCTAGTAACTTATTGTATGTTTTTCACTTTGACCTTTTGATTTATCATGCTTGGAAGTGTTTTTTAATTTGAAACAAAGAGTTTGACTTTTTATGTTAAGAATATAAAAGTTATGTAAATTAAAATACATAAAACAATGAAATTATGGTAATTATTTTCTCTATTAATCATTCATAAAACTCGGGAAAATATTATTAAAATTAAAAATGTACATATATATATTGAAAATTAATATTAGAATTAATTTGTTACTTTTCACTTATGAATTTATTTTGTATCATTTAACCATTTTTGAACTTTACTAAAACTATACCATATGATATGTTTAAAACAAGCATTTTTTAGAAAAGAATGCTAATAAAAAAGAAAGAATTTAGAAGTGAATAAAAAGAAATTTTTCTGAAAAAATAATTCTATTTTTTTCTTGAAATATTAAAGTGTGAAATTTATAACTGAAATTAATTGTGGAAGACCCCTTATAGATATTACAATTCTTTGTCACACAGCCAATCTAAAATATTAATCTTTTTGATGGCGTAGTAAAAGATGTGAAAAGAGAAGTGTGCCAAGCTTAAAAATTATAGGTGTAGACAGAGACAAACAGATAAAGAACATCCTCTGTGGCCTTCAAGGAAAAGAGGGCTACCAAAATTTTAAAAATTTTGTAGGACCATTTTTTTGGATTTAAATCCTAATACAGGGATCTTTAAGTTTGCATACATTTCACAAATATTGCATAACTATTAATTAATTGTGCTTGATTTAAAAATGAAATTAATCAAAAATATTAGCTGAAATATAATAACTGAGAAGTTGTTACACTCGAATCACGTTAACACGAACACTCAAGGAATAACTTTTTTGTTTGTGCTAAAAGTAGTTCGTGTTATACGAACTTAAGTACATTACATACAACTGGGCGAGCAATCGGAAACTGTGCTAAAAGTAATTTGCGTTAAGTGCGTTCGTGTTAGCGAGATTTGACTGTATAAACATAAATTGTTTTTTTGTTAATTCAACATAAAATAAAAAATAAATAATATAAAGATAAATAATGAATCAATTTTTAAAATGTTGTTTTAATTGAAACTCTTTCATATATGACAATTAATAAAGTGTATCTTTATCTAGGTGCAAAACATATACAGTACCAATAGAAAAAATCTTCAACAAAAGCCAGAGAAGAAAATTCCTCTGGGCAATAGAAATGGCAAACTCAAACTTTAAATTTATACGATAGTATTTTAACCCTTTATCTACACTGTTAAAAATTTGCAGCATTCTGGCAGGTCATTTGATCGTTTTTTCCGAAAACGGTTACACAACCGTGAATTTAACACTACTCTGACCATATTATTGGCTATTTTATGGTCAGAATATAGTTAAATTATGGTTATGAAACCGTTTTTTCAAAAAACGGTCGAATGACCTGCCAGAATGCTGCAAAATTTTTAACAGTGTACTGCATTATGATCTACTGCAATTTTTTTCATATAATTTTTTTTCCACTTTCTACAATGAAAATTAAAGGATGAACATAAAAAAAAAAAACACTGACTCGTGATAAATGTGATTATTTAGACGGAATAAATTAAAGTGGTACACTGCTAAAAATTTTGCAGCATTCTGGCAGGTCATTCGACCGTTTTTTGAAAACACGGTTTCATAACCATAATTTAACTGTATTCTGACCATAAAATGGCCAATAATATGGTGAGAATAGTGTTAAATTCACGGTTGTGTAACCATTTTCGGAAAAAACGGTCAAATGATCTGCCAGAATGCTGCAAATTTTTAACAGTGTACTTTAAAGTACCGTCAGTACACTATGACAAAAATGTCGTAACAGAAAACCTACAAACTATTTCAAATGGCACCAGAAAATATTTTCGATTTAATAAGTATGTGAAATATAGGCCTTTTTCATGTTTATAAATAAATCTTTCGCGAATTCCGGTGCCAATCGTTTATTTCAACAGTTTAGAATTGAAAATGCTTTGCCCTTGAAAGGGTTAAAAATAAACTATTTTTTCTTTAGGTTTCACTCTGGTTAGCAGTCCTTTAGTTATGCGACGTCTATATTCCAGGGACAACATGTTCTCTCGCATCTCCACATATGCAATATACGAATTTACATATGCCATTTCTAGCATATCAAAAACGAGCCGGTGCCTCAACTTTTTCAATTTCCTATAAAAAAAAAATAACAATGAAACAGAAAAGAAATACCAGGGAAATCATTACTACACTACATTTTAGTAATTACATTTTAAAGCAGATGAAAACGATGGATAACTACACAGAGGGAAAGTAAACAAGAAGTTTTCTCCAACACCCAGTGTGCTGACGGTACTTATAAGTACCACCGAGTAATTCAACTGTTAAATCAAATGCATACACCATTCACCTAAAATAGCTACTCAAACTGTATTCTAAAATCATAATGAACACATAAAAAAAAAAAAAAAAATCTAACACTTATCTTATATCATTCACTGTGCTTGCAGCAATAAAAAGACGAGCGTGACAATCTGTACAAAATTTCGGCACAAAACACATCGTCTGTGTCAAAGATAGCCTCCTTCCTCGCTAAAATAACAAACCTAGAACTACTGCTGCCATGTATCCGATTAAGTGGAGTTAAAAGACTGTTTTTGCAAAGTACTATTAGAATATTAGTAATATTTACTATGGGATGGAAGTTTAAAGTTAGTGGTACTTATAAGTACCGTCAGTAGATAAAGGGTTAATATGCATCTCCTCCATTTCTGCAAGTCTCCGTCATTTCGGATATCTACTCTGAAGTTTTTACATACACTAAAACCGCCCTAAAGCGACCACGTTCCGTTCCAATAAAAAATGGTCGCTCCGAGAGGTGGTCTCTTAATGGAGGTCATGTTTAAATCCAGATTTTAATGGTTGAAAAATGTAACAAGTAACGTTACTATAATTGGAAAAAATATAAAAATTTAAGTATCAAAACAAAAATTAATTACGTAAGTTAATGACTGCAGAGTTTTAAAAATGAATACATTGTCGTTTGCTTTGATTTCACGGTTTTATCTTTTACAACTTTTATTTCAAAGTCCTTTCAAAGTTCAGTCAATAAATGCTTTTTTTTTCTGATGGAAACAAATAATGACGATTTCATTAATTTCTGTACTTCTTTGAGAGTTTCCTGACAGATTGGGGCAGGGGAGTTTATTGACTGTCATTTTTAATTTGTCATCAGAGTTAAATTCATTGCCTAAAAAGGTACAAAGGGGTTTAAACACTTAAAAGTTACAGGAATTAAAAAAAAAAAAATCTAAACTTAGTTTAGAAATTTGATGAATAATGCGCTCTCCGGTATCATTATTCTAATAAAGCTTTCTTCAAGCGACCAGGAAAAAACGGAATTTGTTCATTTTCTTCAAAGAAAAGGGTCGCTCATGGAGGGAGTTCAACTGGGATGGTTTCTGAATGGAGGTAAAATTAGTATTGAGCCTATGGGAATAAATTTCGTTCCATGAAAATCTGGTCGTTCAGGAAGGTGGTCGCACAGGGAGGTGGTCGTACAAAGAGGTTTCACTGTAGTATAGATCGGTTTTAACTTCCTTCCACTCTGCCTTCTGTGCTTCTCTAGTTTATATATTAATATCACCCACTCTGCTCATTTGCCCCTTGTCGCGAGGGAGCAGCCTGTGCTTCAGCAGGCAGAACTTGTTTTGTACATTTTATTATTAATTTTTTAATTGTCTTTTTATTTTCCTGGTTGTTAACGAATCCCTGCGTGCCAGGGAGCAGTCCGGGTGGGGTATCTTATAAAGTAAATTTAACAATGTGTAAAATAATCTTTATTACGCAAAAAATTATAATCTATACCACTCCTGGTCTTAAAGGGGTCCAGGGCACAAAAATTTTCAAATTTTCTAAAAAGAAAATTATTGAATTACTTTTCTTCTGCTTAAAATGACATTTAAATCATGTTTCTATCTTAATTGGAACAGGAAATATTAATATTTTCGTTTTAGTTTGTTTTCAAAATCTAGATTCCAAGCAATAGTTGTCAAAAAAACGACTTCTTGTGAAAATGTGTTTTTCTTCATCACTAGCTGACCCGCCCGGTGTTGCCCGGGCACGCAATAATATTCTTAAATTAATCTGAATTTTTTATCGCAGGTCCGTAGAGGGGGGGGGGGAGAGAGAGAGAGATACGGTGCAAATTACCAGGGCCCGACTCTTGTTTAGTTCCAAAGTTGTGTAAAGTCACAGGTTAAGTTTTTTAATTTGTATATGTCTCATACTTTAAACTTTTTTATTCCAAATTAATCGATGAATTCAATTAAAATTAAATTATATTTTCAATAATTCAATTTTTTATTTAAAATCTTTAGATGAAAAGCAATTACAAATACAACATAAACTGTAATACTGGAAAAGAAATAATAAAATTGTAAGCAAATATTAAGATATACGTAGATTTTTTAAAAGTACCATCGAGCAAATTCCCCCCTCCTCCCCGAAATAATATGCTTTGTTCAGTTTAAATAACCTGCATAAAACGGAATTTATCACTGGTCGTTTTCGTCTAAGCAGATTTTATTGTATCTTACTTCTGGTGGGCCCATAATAATATCTTAAATGAACTGAAATTTGTATCGCAGGTCAGTACAGAGGGGAGGTAGAGACGGTGTAAATTACCAGGGACGAATTTTGACGCAAAAAACCTTTTATCAAATCGGGAGTTTCTGATAAAGGAGGCAAAATTAATTTAACGTCATGATAACATTTTGTAAACTTCTTGCTGCTGTTTAATTCACATTTCCAATACAGTGCTTTGCAGAAATTGCACGTTTCTTTCAAAGTCCCACAGTTATACCCCGGAACTTTTAAATCAGTAACTTGGATTTCAGAAGCAACGCGTGCATGCTGCTGTTATTAAGCTTATTTTGGCGATCGCTTATGCTCAGTGTTTGACGCGTTCTCGATCCAATCTATTTCGATTTTTCTTCTTAATTCAGTTTCTTCTTCACTTTCAGGCATTCGCCGAGATCTTTTACGGGCATTTCAAATGATATTTTGAAGCTCTAATGATATTTTGGAGGATATTTTCAAATGATATTTTGAAGCAGCGGAAGAGCGAAACAAACGTAAATAAAGCCGATCGCTCGAAATGCCTAAATGCTGCCAAAGGACTTTTACACAATAACCAATGAGATGCGTTTCTCTGTAGTTGCCATTAAACAATAACAAATATTCGCGATTTCTGTGGCACTTACGTTGGCGTAATATATATATAGATGGCTTTTTTCACAATTTCTCATATTTTAAATTGTTATAAATCAAGAACCATTAAAGATAAATACTTCAAATTTGGAATATGTCTTTTTCAATTGTTTTAATTTAATTTTGATTTAGCAAATTTGAAAAAAAAAATATTTATTTTTGAAAATATAATTTTTTTTAAGTTACATCATTCTTTTAAAAATTTTTACTTTAACTATTTTTTATTTTTATTTAAATTAATATTTTTAAAAATGCTGAATCAAATTTAGAACTTGCACATTTCTGTTTATTTGAATGAAAAAATAAATGAAATTCTACAAATAATATTTCAAATTATAACATTTTAACTTACACCACATTTTTAATAAATTTTAAAATTAAATTTTTAATTATGATTAGTTTTATTATGTGATTTTGTTTACAAATGATATGGTTAACCATCACAAGAAATTTCAAAATTTTAACTCAATAAATAAAAATTATTTGAACCCTTAATTGCATGAATTATTCTTTTAGAATTGTGTTTTTTATTTTTATATTAAGGATTAGACACCAGAAATCTTAAGATAGATTTGTAACTTTATTTAGTAGCATAAATTTATAATTTTTAGAGGAGTAATATTTCTATATAAATATAGTAGTTGTAAGAATTTAATTTATGTATTAAAAATTGAATAAAAAGGTGATGGAAATTTACATTACTATGCATTTAAGGGTTAAAATGTGTCCTGTATCCCTTTAACCCCTTAACCTACAATTACGGGCATAGCCCGCGTACGATGATCGAGCCAAATGTAAATTCTTTTTACCACTAAAATTTCACAGTAAATATAGTTTAATTTAATCGTGGAAATTCCATGATTAAACAAGGCGAAAATCTATATTAAATTTTAGTGGTAGCTATGGATTTGCCAAACCGTGGAGCTGTTAAAAGTAAATCGTAGGTTAAGGGGTTAAGGGTGTTGTTCTAAAATCAAGGGCAACTTTCTGACATATGTTTTAATTTATTTTTGTTCGAAAATGCATTAAACTAGCTGGTGTTGTTGTTCAGAAACTATTTAATCAAGCTGTTTTTTCCTTTTTTTTTTTCTTTGCAAACGCAATAGATCTTTCAGAAATAGTGTCAAAGTGACGTTTTGAACCGAATTTCTGCGCGAAAGTAGAATAACCACTCGAGAGCTGGCGAAAACCGTGTTTGTCACATGATCAAAATCGCTTATAACTCAATAAGTAATTTATTGATCCAAAAATGGAAAACACAGTTCATTTCCAAATCACTTCCATGGCCGGGCTTTTCAATTTTATACCTTTCCGTTAAAAAATTAATTTTTAAATATGCCAAAATTTTTACGTTTTTGAGCAGAGTAGTTAAGAACAGCCTTAAGGAATGCATTATATATTTATTTTGTATACAATTTAAAATGTATTTTGCACATAATTTGTATTTTGTATATTTATTATGGATATAATTTTTTAATATTTATTATGTATATATTTTTTAATATTTCTTACTTGTTTTATTTCTATATTGCTTTTATGTTGATATGTATACAAATTGTCAACTTATTCTACATTTTAGGAGATTCTTTATTTTCATAATTTATTACACTTGCAAAGTCTCTTTTCTCCAATAAAGCATTTATTATATCAACTTGCATCTTTTTTTAAATGAAAAAGACACTGTCTTTCCAAGCATCTCTCATTGTTTTTAGCTGAACTTCGCCCCATGAATCCCCTATGATGGTGACTGCATCTGAGATGTTAATTTCTTCCAAAAGTCTTCAAAAAAGTTCTAAGTGCGTCTTAATCAAGGAATTTTTTTTCCAGTCTAGACGATGTAAATGCGGGGTGACGTAAGTCGGGGTATTACTGTAATTAAACATATTTTTAATTATCCTTGTACTTCACTGATTGTTATTATTATAAAAGTATTTGTCGGAAAAAGGCTTCGTGCTGGAGCAATTTGGATAACATATTTAGAATTAGAAATATTAAATCTATACACTTTACGTATTTAGTTTGCAGGGAGGAAAATTTTTAATTTTTTTGCCGAACACTGGTCGAAACACTTCTGTGGTTTCAAACTAAAAATTTTCTATTACAGTTAAGCCTGCAGATTTTAATGAGCACGTGTTTTTATCGTGTTGTTTTAATTATTATTCCTCTTACACACATTGGGATTACGAATTCTTGTTTTGGTTGATAGTATATCCTTCGTACGAAAATTTGCCTTTTTCGTGGGATAGGATAGCCTACAGAGGTCATACAACATTTTCCTTACTGATATATACGCAAGTGGGTCGCGTTAATTTTTTTTTACTTAAAGGTATCAATAAAGGTTGGGAACCGCTGTACTAGGTAATGAAACCTGAATTTCCCGAGTTACAGATCATTGGTAAAAACTACTTATTATTAATGGGTCAATCCATTTCAAGTGGTCCAGCACTGGTTGCTCGACCATTTTTAAAAAATCTGAAATTTTTTGTACAACAACCCTAACATGATAGAAGTTCAAAATGACTATTATTTTAATTTTATTAATTTTTATTTGTGCATGGCGGCCATCTTTGTTTCATCGTCTGCAGCAATTTTCTCACATGAAGGGTTTACGGAATTGTAAATAATTCATCGTTTATTTCACCAATTAAAGTGCGGATTAAAGCAATTTGTACAGAAAACATTGGGCTAAAAATTTGGTAATAGTTTCCGAAACTAACTGCTTATTGGTGAAATTTAAGCATAAATTTTCCGGGTTTTTTTCCAAAATTTGTCCGTTTACAAGAGGAAATTTTTCTAGCAAGGAAAACTGTCAACATGACATAATTTTTTTTTTTTTTTTTTTTTTTTTTTTTTTTTTTTTAACAAGTAGTCCGAAAGTACTTGTACTCACACCACAAGTTCCAGATCTGGGTCCTGCTTTCTCTTCGCTAAAAAAAATCCCAAATTTTTCAAAAATGTCAAAAATCGCACTTTTTAGGCTTTCATATCTCTGGTGGGGCCCGAGATAAAAATCTGAAGTTCTAGTTTCTGAGAGTATTGTAAGGTAGTGTTATGCACAAGAAATTTCAGGATGGAGATTTGACTACAAGCTGAGGTATGGCAAGGGCAAAATGTCAAAACAATACTGCCAAACTATTGTTTTGTTGTAGTCATAGCTATTTATCTCAGAGTGTCAGTTAAATTTATTTTTTTGATTATCTTTAAATAATAGTAACAGAAAATAAAGCCTTTTGCAAAGCTTAGCAATTAATTAAAAAATAATTATGCCTAAGGCCTACATTTTGTATGGTTTCAGTAATTTTATTTTTAAGTAATTTTAGTAACTAAAAGAAACCTCAGCACTTTTACATAGAGAAAAAAAAATTTATACAAGACCTGAGACAAAAACAAAATAGGGAAAGAGAAAAGCTGTTAATGTTGGCATACTTGCTGAGGCATAGTCAAACGTGTCAAAACACATTCCTGCTTGTTGGTTTAAAAACCGCAATTTTAATGCTGCTTGCCAGTCCCTGAAACTTGTTCCTACAATAAGTATGTTCCTGTAAATGAAACCTTATACGATGTTACCATGCATCAGCCTCAAGTAATTTTCAGAAAGTAGAGATATCCAAAGCCTTTTCAAAATGTATATTGTAGAAAAATGACATTTTTGCATAAGAAGTAAGCTAGGAATTATTAATGAAGTGAGACTTGCACATAGTAATTTCAAAGTTTATTTCTATGAGCCAGAAGGGCCAAGATCTTCAATCAAGTTATCAAGAGATGACAAGACTTGGTTCCTACAAATAAAATTTTGAGAAAGATCAAAATTGTGGTTTTTAAACGAACAAGCAAGAATGTGTTTTGACACGTTTGATCATGTCTCAACAAGTGTGATAACATTAATAGCTTTTCTCCTTCCCTATTCTGTTTTTGTCTCAGTTCTTGTATATCTTTTTTTTAACTTTGTGTAAAAGTGCTGAGGTTTCTTTTAGTTACTAAAATTACTTACAACAAAAATTACTGAAACCATACAAAATGTGTGACCTTAGGCATAATTATTTTTTTTTATTATTAATTGCTAAGCTTTGCAAAGGGCTTTATTTTCTGTTACTATTATTTAAAGATAATCAAAAAACTAAATTTAAGTGACACTCTGAGATAAATACTTAGCTGTGACTACAACAAAACAATAGTTTGGCTGTATTGTTTTGATATGTTACCCTTGCCATATCTCAGCTTGTAGTCAAATCTCCATCCTGAATTTTCTTGTGCATAACACTACCATACAATACTCTCAGAAACCAGAACTTCAGATTTTTATCTCGTGCCCCACCAGAGATATCAAAGCCTAAAAAGTGCGATTTTTGACGTTTTTGAAAAATTTGGGATTTTATTTTAGCGAAAAGAAAGCAAGTCCCAGATCTGGAACTTGGCGTGTGAGTACAAGTACTTTCGGTCTATTTGTAAAAAAATTATGTCATGTTGACAGTTTTCCTTGCTAGAAAAATTTCCTCCTGTAAACGGACAAATTTTGGAAAAAAAAACTGAAACTTTATGCTTAAATTTCACCAATAAGCAGTTTGTTTCGGAAATTACACTATTACTAAATTTTTAGCCCAATGTTTTCTGTACAAATTGCTTTAATCCGCATTTTAATTAAAGAAATAAACGATGAATTATTTACAATTCCGTAAACCCTTCTTGAGAGAAAATTGCTGCAGACAATGAAACAAAGATGGTCGCCATGCACAAATAAAAATTAATAAAATTAAAATAATAGTCATTTTGAACTCCCATCATATTAGGGTTGTTGTACAAAAAAATTCAGATTTTTAAAAAATGGTCAAGCAACGAATAAATGATTTTCTGGACCACTTGAAATGGATTGACCCTAATAATATTATAGAAAAGTCTAACAGATTTTTCTACATTTACAGGGCACTATTACAGGCGACTATGTTTATATTCTGTTCGCACCACTAGTTTTAAAAAATAAATTTTGTAGTATATTTCTCTTGCAAATGTTGTCAAAGCATATATAAAATATTTTTGTTATAAAAAAGTGGTGCGATGTAGAATTAAAAAATAGTCACTTGTGGCAGATCTGTATTTACTATATTTTATTCGATTGTTTACTAGCAACGGCAAAAAGAATTTATAAATAAGAAATATCCATATTTTATTCAATTCAAATTTTCAGTTTAATTCAAAGCGATACTGTTGTATTAGCTGCATGCCAGGAATTAATAACAGAAGAAATCGCAAAAGATCGCAACGTACAGTAGTCTTTTTGATTCTGATCATTTTTGTTAAACGCGTCATTCGATTACATATACTTTTAATTTGTGTTTTTTTTAATTTATTGATGTTTAAATTTCGTAATGGAATATTAGCCCAACAAACAAAAAACGCTGAACTTTTTATATTGTTTTAAGTGGAATCCGGTTAACCTTCCGTAATCGTGATTGCACGCAATAGTGAAAGAAAAAAAATCATGTTCGAAAATTATTTTGAACACCATAAAAAATTAGTAAATTGAAATACAGTTTTCAAACAAATTGTGTTTGGAATTAATCCCCACCTCTTATTCGGCAGTGAAAAAATTTTAATTGTACGACGTTTAAAATATTTAGTAAAATGGGAAATTTATGGGTCAAACGTTGTCATTGATAACAGAACGTGAGCATTACTCAAAGACATGCTTTTGCTTTATCATAACATGTGGTTGTGATACACACATCTCTCACACATCTCTCTATTCTAAAACAAACTAGCTAACGCTGTCACCTCCGTAAAGGAATTTTTTGTGGCCGGGGGTAATATTAAGGCTAGGCTAATATTAAGAAAGCTATTGCATATAAAAATATGAAAATTGATGTTTTTATACACAAATCGTAAATAAACACCTGAAGCAAACAGTTTTTAAATCGAAGTATTATTTTAAAAAAATATTTAACCGTTTAAGTGATATTTTTTAATACAATGAATTGAAAATATGGGATAAACACCACCTTTTTTAAACTAAAATATTCGTAATATTCAGTCTAAAATTTTCTGTCATTAAATAGTATGAAATTGTAAATAAACATTTTAGTGGTATCAAAAAGCTTGAAGTGATGGATCGAGCAAACACTTCTTGGCCGTACAGCATACTGGTAAATCAGTTAACGTTACGTTAAGGGACCAAAATGGTAGCACTTAAATGTATGCTAAGCATTATAGCATGTTACTTTTATTTATAATTAAATTTATTTGCTTAATCCTTCCCCAAATTGGAAGATTCAGACCGAGAAATCAAGAATCCTTTAACCCTTAAATGCGCGATTTTTTTATTTTGTTTCGAGAAAATTATATATGATTCTCTGGAAGGTTTATTACACAGGAAAAATAATAATGGAAAAAATCAGCGATACATTTTTCATATAATACGTCAATCTTTTCTTGTGTTGCACATCTGCAATATAAGTAAAAACTACTGTCGTTTGGCTGTTTTACGCTAAAATATTGCAAATTAGTAAATATTTTAGTAAGTATGTTTCAAATACCTTATTTTATGTAATTATTTATTTTTAAAACTTAACCTTTAACCTTTTAATTCCCATGATAGAATACGTTCTAGAAATTACGTAGTTCAACGAATCTGACTTCACACCAGAAAGTTTCAAGGGTTAATTTCGCTTTATTTAATCCCTTCGGGACGAGCGTCATTTACAGAATTTTTAATCACGGCTTTTCAAAACAGACCTTTTTGCCTAATTGAGTCGGGGAAATGTTCGGATTAAACAAGTCAAAATTTACAATAAAATTTTACTGGTGAGAATATTCACTGATTCTGAGCACCTTACGCGGCACGAATACCGGTCGTTCGTTCCCAAGGGGTTAAATACGGTATGTCGCTTATTAATTAAATCAAATATTGCTATTTTAATTTTCTTGTGCGAATTAGGTATATACGAATAAGAAAAATCTATTAAATTCAAAACACTGTTGTTTGCATATATGCAAACAGTGTTGCCAGATGGGCTACTTTTTTAAATTTCAGATTCTTGATTGGCACCACTTTTTTGAAATGGTAAAATGCACCTTATTTAATGACATGTTAATTAAGGCGAAAACAAAGGTCATTTTACCGTTTCAAAAAAGTGGTGGCAATCAAGAAATTTGAATTTTAAAAAAGTAGCCCACTAGCAACACTGTATGCAAAGCTGCGCACTAAACGTTTGTGTGATTTCGTAATTAGGTCCTCTGCGTATTGGCGCATTTTAGTTAACACAACACTTAAGAGATCCAGTGCCAGGGCCAACAAAATTTCTGTGAATTTAACATTTAAATTGATGGCAAATTATTGCTAGAATTGCAATAAAAAGGCTCATTAGAAGTGTGTTCCTGGGACATTTGGAAGATAAATTAAAAAGGAAAAAAGAAAAATGATGTTTCGTGTCACGAAACATCACACGAAGCAGTGAAAACAAAGGAAAAAAAAATCGATCAATTTGCATGTTTCGATTTCGTTGGCTTGTAGAATTATTAATAATTCCAATAAAATCGAAACATGCAAATTGTTCGATTTCTTTTTTCTTTGTTTTCACTGCTTCGTGTGTGATGTTTCATGACATCACAAAAAAGCGTGACAAGCCTTTCTACCTTATTTAGGGGTTGCTGCCTCTGCATTCAATTAATATATGATATTAAGGTGTACTATGGCATGTTCGATATTGAAAATGAAGTGTGTAGGATTTATAGTTCGTTTTACATGGCCACTGGAAAGAATTCGGTTATAATTCGAACTATGTGTAAAAATTGATTGCGGTATATTTTAATGATGTTACACTTCTTCAAATGTATTAAAATTAATACATACCACCAGGCCCTGTCTATCGCACGGGTACCCAGGGCCCGTACCCTGGGTACGAAATTTCTGAGGTGAACGAATTTTTTCATAATTTCATCTGAATTTCCATTAAAAAAAAAATCATAATTGCGCCAATGTTTTTATTTCTGAAAAATTAAACACAACAAATCTAGTAGTTGTTTTGGGAATACACTTTTCTAATTTTTTCTCATTTCAGGTTCATGTCACTTGAAATCAGAAACTGTGCAAAAAAAAAAAAAAAAAAAAATATTATTATGAACATGTAATGCAATGTGCTTGTAGGGGATTTTTCTGAGAGAGCTTTCCTTGTAGAGAGCTTACATCGTTTCCTCACCAGATGACGTATTCGAGGGCTTGAACTCCGAATATTTGAGATATTAACAGGGTGTAGTGACAAAAATATATCTCAATTTATGATTAAAAGCTTATTTCCATAAATAATAGAAAAAATATTTACGGATGCATAAACTTGGAAAACCTATCTAGAACACCGATTTCCAAAAGACTTTCAGAACAGGGAGGAGCTTCAATAAATATGAGAGGGGCGGGTCATTACATACAGTGTCTGAATAAGCGAAAGTACCGCGGCGCCGGATGAAGCGAAACATGAATTATTCGAGCACCGGCGTGAACGTGTTAAGCGATAACGTTTTGTTAACGTGTTCTGGAAATGTTGGAAAGTGTTTCACGATCAATGCTTGAATTAATTTTTTGTTCTTGTTTTTTATTTTTAATGTTGCGTAAAGTTTTACTTTTTATCAGAAAGTATCTGTTTATGTCATGTTTTTAAGCATATTTATTTGGAGTGTAAAACATTTTGTATTAAATTAAGTATGTGTAAAACAAAGTATTAATGTGTAATCATAATTGATTCTATTATTTTAACTTCAAGTAATAAAACAGACATAATAATAACACAACCCTGTATTCAAAAAGTGAAAAACAAAATATCTAAAAACACATCGAGTAACTTCATAAACTTAATTATTTTTAAGTACAAATATGTATTTTTTCAACTATCCATCCTTCGCATAAAAACAATTGTACATTCAGTATTTAACCAAAAAAAAAAAAAAAAACTTTCTTAATCGAAAGACCGTTTCTACAAATCTACAACGCCAACGTCCACATCAGAAATTTTACTTTTCCAAACAGTCGTGTAAAACACAGATTATTATCTTATTCTAGTTTAAGTTTCTAATTGTCTGTGGTGTAAAAATCCTCTGGAAACGACGTGTTTTCTGCCTTCAAAAAACACGCCGTCCCCGGCCGATGAGTAAGCTAGATTACATTTAAGCGTTAAAAACAGCCTTAACGACTGATTGACTAGAACAAAACTACGTCACTTGGAGTGTAGTGGCAATAATTCTACTTAATTATATTTATAATTTGCTCTTTAAAATATACGGTGTGAGTTTTAATTTAAACGACTGCAATTATGTTTTTAGACTGTAAAGTTAATATTTAAAAAAGAGAAGAATCTGCCTTTTGTCACAAACCGTTTATGATAAAATTACATCAAAAGTGTCATTAGACTCGGAATATTGTCTTTTTTTAGAATATGGATGCAATCTTTGAAATCGGTCGTCTACATAGTAAAAATTGTACAAACTTCGATTTTTCAAACGATAACCATACATTTGAATTCTTTGAATCATATCCGCTCTGAAAAGTATATAATTTATGTATTTTTGTCAGGGCGTAGCTACGGATAATTATTGGAGGAGGAGGGGGATTCAAAAATTTCCCAACTTGAGCCGGATAGTAAAAGAGATTACATTTAAGCGTTAAAATCAGCCTCAACGACTGATTGACTAGAACAAGGCTACTTCACTAGGACTGTAGTGGTAATAATTCTACTTATTTATATTTATAATTTGCTCTTTAAAATATACGGTGTGAGTTTTAATTTAAACGACTGCAATTATGTTTTTAGACTGTAAAGTTAATATTTAAAAAAGAGAAGAATCTGCCTTTTGTCACAGACCGTTTATGATAAAATCACATCAAAAGTGTCATTAGACTCGAAATATTGTCTTTTTTTAGAATATGGATGCAATCTTTGAAATCGGTCGTCTACATAGTAAAAATTGTACAAACTTCGATTTTTCAAACGATAACGATACATTTGAATTCTTTGAATCATATCCGCTCTGAAAAGTATATAATTTATGTATTTTTGTCAGGGGCGTAGCTACGGATATTTATTGGAGAAGGGGGGGGGGGGGATTCAAAAATTTCCCAACTTGAAACAAACTAATTTCCAACTCAAATGATATGTAATATCAATTCAAAAACAACATTAAAACCGCCAAAATGTGTCTACACATTCTGGCGATTTTAACGTTGTTTTTACATTTGTATTATACTGCGCCAAGTAGCATCATAATAATCAAATGATATGTGCAAAGTACCGGGTGTCCCAAAAAGGACTGACTGATTTTAAAATTCAATAACTTCCAAACGGTGACAGATATTAAAAAAATTCTTGCAGGAGGGTTATGCATAAAGTCAAAAGTTTTTTTTACAGTGATTTTCGATTTTAGTTCGAATTACAAACAATAGATGGCGCTGCGATCAATAGAGGCTAAATTCAGGCTCGATTTTTGGTACTTCGTGGCCCGGATAATACATTTCCATCTCCTTTTTCTGCATAGAACAACAGAAAGGACCAAAAATCGAGCCTGTATTTAGCGACTATTGCTTACAGCGCCATCTATTGTTTGTAATTCGAACTAAAATCGAAAATCACTGTAATAAAACTTTTGACTTTATGCACAACCCTCCTGCAAGAATTTTTTTAATATCTGTCACCATTTGGAAGTTATTGAATTTTAAAATCAGTCAGTCCTTTTTGGGACACCCGGTATGTATGATAAGGATAGTTATGCGTAGAAAAAAAAATCCTTTGCAAATAATAATACTGAAACTAAAAACATAAAAATTCTAATTATTGGTTCTTTTAATAAAAGTTTAAATACACCTCTATCACTTAGATAACTTAAATCAAAACTAGTTCATTTTCTATTTTTCTATCTTGAAATAATTTGGCATGAAAATAAAGATCAAAAGTTAAGAAAAACATTTGCAAAATGAATAGTTAAGGAAGCTTGGGCTCATTCTTTCAGAAACTGAAAATTTTGTTTATTAGTTATAATTTTGTTTGTATAGAAAGAAAAAAAATAAACTTTTTGTTTCTTTTTTCTTAAAAATTAGTTATTCCATTTCAACTTATTTTAATGCTATTTGAGATCAAAATAAAGGGAAAAGAGACAACGTGTTTTTCTTTTCTAGTATTGGAATACAATGCTATTTTAAAAGAAAATTTGTGATATTTACAGATTTATGTCTGACATTGATGGCAACGACTAAGGACCTGGTATAACCGCTCTGGCAACGACCTATTGATATAGCGCCAATCGGAAGACACATGAATAATTTGTTGTCCAATTTTCGTTTGTAGGACATTTTTTAATTGGAAGGTTTATTTTATTTTTAGAAATCTAACGTGAAATGACCCTTTTCTTTTTATTTTTAGTCAACTAGCATTGATTTAACCCATTTATGCTTAGCGTCCCATTTTTGGGACGCTTCGAATTTTAATAAATTTGTTTCATTTTCTTTTTCTTTACTAGGGGGGGGGCTCTGCCCCGCTGCTCGCTACGCTCTGCAGCTCCCCCCCCCCCCCCGGCGTAATCGCTTCGCGATTCCATTCGGTATCACGAAGCAATCCCTATTTTCTAGTCAACCCCAGACGTAATTGTTTTGCGTTTCCATTCTGGATCGCTTCGGGATCCCCTTTTTTCTATGCATTCAATTTTTAGATTCAACTTGGTAAAAGAGCGCTCCTCCCCAACTCCTGACAACTATATTTCCTTATCTTCAAGCATATAATCATTAGAGCTTACATAGTTTCATATTTATAAGAATTATTAAATACAAAATTATATATATAGTGTTATGTATATTGTAAAGAGCTAGTGTTTGTGCTTAAAATAATGTAAATGGCTCAATTAAGCTCTATTCATAAGCTAATATTAGTTTTTGTTGCATTGAAATATGTCAATTTGTTGATTTTCTGCAAGCAAGTAAACCCTATTGGATTTCAATAGGTGCCTATGAAAATTTGGCGAAACACTGGAAATAGCGCCAAGTTGGCTTCACTTTTGGCGAGTAATTTTGGTCGCCAAATTTGGCGACATATCGCCAAGTTGGCGACAAACTTGGCAACGAGCCCCCCTTTGGTAACCCCCCTTAAAGCATCAGAAAGCCTGACCAATCAAATGCGTTTCGCGGTATCTACGCAGATTTTCATTGATCCATTTCCAAATCATTACTTTTTTATATATATAGAAGGATAACATAAAAACTGTATGAAATAATTATCTATAAATGTCTTTATGTGTTACTGAGAAATGAGAGCATAGGATATTTATTTGCTCAAATGAAAGCTTTTTTTCGGTGTTTTCAGATTTTTCATCTTTCAGGATAACGAAATGTAAAAAATGAGTTTATTTGTATTTTTCCTATCAAAGATCCAAATAAATAAGTCATAATCTTAGCTTGTAGACTTCTTTGAAATACGTATTTTTTTAAATTTTGAAATTATATGTCAAGTCTATTTTTTATGCCTTTTTGTAACTTACAAAATATAGGGCACGAATGGGTACATATTTTTATTAGCGATTTTGGGGACCGTTATTTATAACAAGTTGGAAATCGCTCGTCAAACGTGGCAAATGAGGTGCGTTCGTACTATAACTAGTTTTTATAATTATTTTTTGCACCCCATATTGTACTGAATGTATATTTGTTTGCACTTCATAAGTACATAGTCTGTAACATGATTAAAATGCACTTGCAATAATTTTTTCGCATTCTCCTTAATGTAACGAAAATTTTTGACTGTCCCTGTAATTAAACTATACATCCGATTTTCATAAAATTTGAAATGGCTCGACAAAATTTTGCAACAATTATATATTTAAAATTTCAGACCATTCAGAAGGCTGTAACACAATTAAAATGCACTTGCAATAATTTTTTCCCATTGGCCGTAATGTAAAGAAAAACTTTTGACTGTCCCTGTAATTAAACTATACATCCGATTTTCATAAAATTTACAATGGCTCGACCAAATTTTGCAGCAATCATATATTTAAAATTTCAGACCATTCGGTTGGGTAGTTTTTGCTCTGTTACATGCGGACGGACAGACGGACTGAACGACGACTATAGGTGCTACGTATTTATATAATTACGAACGCACCTAAAAAGCCCTTTTCAAGATGATCATGAAATAAATTGTTTTTAAGACTCAAATACGATTATTCTTAATTTATTATTAATAATATTTATAATGTTATTGGTCTCTGTAAAGAAATAAATATATATTTTTAGTAGTTCATGAAAATACTAATTATAGTATATAATATACAATCTAAAAGCTTATTTTATATAAATTTAGACAAAACATATAATTATGCATATTATACTATTATAAATATTATGCATATTCTCATATTTAGTACGTTTACATTTTATCAAATAAATACAAAAAAAATTCAGCGTAATTTTTTTTAGTATTTTTTCAGTTAATTTTGCGACATTTTAAAGTGATTTTAGCAACAAATTTGAGAAAACAAAAATTCAGCACAAATGGGTTAAAGTTTGTAAATTATTTGTCTTCTATTGTGTACGAATTATAATTGCCCTTCATATGAAAATAATGTCAGTGACGGACTGACGTTATTTTAAGATTTCCTGCGTAAGGAACAATGTTTTGGTGGAAATAAACTATACGGATTAGAGTCAGCTACTGATGGACAGGGGTAGAGAAATTAAGGTCTAGTGCAGGGATGGCGAACCTATGGCACGCGTGCCGAGCTTGGCACGTAAGAAAACTTCTCTGGCACGCGTAAAAACTTATAGATTATATTGAGTTTATCGAGACCAATCCATTTTATGTTTTTTTACAAAAAGGGTGGTTTTGTGTAACAGGTATATAATTTACTTCAAAATAATCTGTTACTTTTGAATGAATTAAGATATTATAAATCTCAACGAATGCGCCCTGTTGCGTTATTTTCTCGCCAAACTATTCAACATATAGAGTTTTCCAAATAATTTTGCTTCTCTATCCAATTTCAAAGGTTTCATTTATGAAAATTGAATTTTAAGAGATAGTTTGCATAGTAATATACCTAATTGTCATTCTTCTACTTCAGATTAGATTTTATTTTACTTAGGTTTAGGGTTTAAAGTTAGGTTTTATTACATTTAGGTTTTAATTTTGAAAATTGAATTATAATTGTTAGTGTAAATAAGTATTCATTTATTAAACCTGCTTCTACCTGAAGAACTAAAATTATCTGATTGGAAGTGCACAATAAAAGAAAAACTCATTTAAAGATTACTAATACGGAATTCGATGCAACATGGCTATATTATTGAGTAAATACAGCATAATAAATAAGTTAGGAATCGAATTTAGTATAAGTGTACAAATATTTTAGTAAAAATTGTATCAATTATTGATTTTATATAAGCTAAAATGTTTCTGGCACGTTAGAATGTTGGTATATAAAAATTTTGAATTTTTTGGCGCGCATACTCAAAAAGGTTCGCCATCCCTGGTCTAGTGGATATATGATATTTTCATAGAATAGAGAAACACAATCACAGATTGAGTCTGGTTGCTTTCTTTTTGTATTTATTTTGATTATTTACTTTGTTTACAGTTACAGTTCACAGAAAAGAAGTCATCAAAACAATAAAAAAATCATATTTATTTTACTATTTTTTTTTTTTTTAAGTTAAAAGGTCTTTCAGAAATCTAGAATTTCCCAACTCTAAGCTCAAATTTCCCAAGTTCACAAATATTGGAGGGAGAGACTCCTCCCATAACCCGCAATGGCGACGCCTCTGATTTTTGTTAACTCTTTATGGAATTAGAAGAGGATTTTTTTTATATGTGATATTCATGAACGGACTCGAATATATTTTAGGACAGCGCAAGGGCGGCGCCAGAACTTGCCCGACGGGGGGGCATAGTATCCCCGACAGAGGGCCGACCCGAAAATTATATTTGAAGTCAACCTGCAACCTGATCTGAACCCGCCAAAAAAAAATTCTTCGCCCCTAACCCGACATATTTCAAGTCGCACCCGACCCAAACCCGAAATAATTTAAACCACAACCCGACCCTAGCCCGAAAAGAAAATCTACAATTGTAGCTCTAATACCAATTTTATGTTTTATATTGAAAAATGGACAAATCTATATTCTTTAATAATCGAATATAGTAAAATTTCTGAATACCAGACACTTCGTTGAATAGAGTCCTGCATCGGGTCACGTTGTCCTTAATTTTCTTTTTTCGGGTCGGAATGATTCATAAACGTCTTTAAATGGACTAACTTTCTTTCTGCTGGTCGTGTTCATAATAGAATATTTCTTGTCGGCCATATTTAAGTTTTTTGCAAATCAGGTTGCTGGGATTTTCAAAAAAAAGTTCGAGCAGAACTATGTTTCAAATGAAAATAAATATGTATTTGAATATGAATGAATATACAGGGTGACTCTCAATAGGATGCGTCGTGTTGAGGGTTTTTCCTTAGCTCGTAGGCGATCTGGTCTTTGACCATAGTTTGTAATTAAAATTTTTTTCTTAAGTCAACTTATTTTCAAACCCTCCCCTTCTCACATTTAACGGCAAGTGCAACTCCTGCTGACCATTGTAAATTTTTCACTGTAATTTTTCCCCTAAACCTTAATAAAGGTGACCGGGAGGGACGCTATGCTCTACAGACTAGGTCCTGGTCTGAGCAATCCCTCTTAGGCTATCAAATCAAATAAAATCCATAGTCATACTGGCGTCTTTATCTGGCTTCTAATTTCCTTTTTGTTATTATTTTGCTTGGAACAGAGCAAACAATCAAACTTTCGGATCGTTTCGAAAGAATTCTCAGCCTCCCTGTAGATTTTGCAGTAACATAAGTTGTTAGATCCAGTATGAAATAAAAAATGACAGTCTTTGAATATTTAATTTGATAAGAAATTCTTTGAAAAACGCACCGGTGTTGTTAAAAGCTAGAATTTGCCCCTTTTTGAAGTCAGACAGCCTTTTTCCTCACCCTATCGTCAAATATCTGGCGAACTAAACGAATGCGCTAAGAATCTGTTTCATATGCGTCGTTAAATGATATGCGAAGAGATCCACTTATCAAGAGCCGCGGTTTCGAAATATTTACTGCTTTCTTATAATTTTGCTTCAGCGTAAATTTAGCAAAACACATATTTTTAAATAAATAAAAATATACGTATACCATTTTTTTAAAAGATTAATTTAATATTAATTGGATATCATGTATTTAAGTTTAACAAAAAGATTTACGCATTTGCATAGCAAACGGTAATTGATTTTTTCTTTTTGTATCGTTCTTATCATTTTGCACGACACTGTATTTATATATATATATATATATATACAGGGTGCAATATGTTATCTATCGCCGACCTTTAATTTTTCAACCGTTGGTCGTAGACATATAGTTCCAATTACAAAAACGTTTCAAATGACATCAATATTCATTCTATGGCATTATTTAAAGTAAAAAATCAATTTTATAAAAATTACGAAATCTAACTTTTTATACGGTCCCCCAATCCGTATAGTTATATTTAGTAAAAGTTTACACATATCATAACAGATATAACACAAAAAGTTTGACATCTGTACTACAAAAATTGACATAGTTATTAAGTTTCAAAGTTTGAGATTTTTGCACATGATTTTGTCTTTCATTGAGGGATCAGTTAAAATATGAATTAAAGTAATTCGAGATCAAAGTCAGGGTGCAATGTCCTTTTTACGGCGAAGCCACTTTTAGCCGGTATCGTCGGTACTTTTAAATGTTGTTCGATCCATAAAAGTTAGCTCAAATTTTTAGATGAAATAACCCTATTTAGTGATTCCCCGATTTGGTGATACCGGCTAAAGGTGGTTTCGCCGTAAAAAGGACATTGCACTCTGATATTGATCTCAAATTATTTTAATTCATCTTTTAACTGATCCCTTAATGAAAGACAAAATCATGTGCAAAAATCTCAAACTTCGAAATTTAATAACTGGGTCAATTTTTGTAGTACAGATGTCAAACTTTTTGTGTTATAACTGTTATGATGTGAGTAAACTTTTACTAAATATAACTATAGGGACTGGGGGACCGTATAAAAAGTTAATTTTCGTATTTTTTATAAAATTGATTTTTTTACTTTAAATAATGCCACAACATGAATACTTACCTCAAAGCCCTCTACTTAAATTTTTATTTTCTGACGCTTTCCAATTTTTTGTTTTTTCTTTCTTTCTTTCAGGTAATTTCTTAATTTTTTTCTTTCCGTTTCGATATCTCCTATATGAATATATCTTAAGCAATCTAGTTTTGTATAATCTCTTCGCATATCATTGTATCAGAATGGCATATATTCTCTATATTATTCTATTAATGTTTTTCTTGATTTTTATATACTAAGATTTAATAGATATTTTTATTGAGTTTAAGTTTTCTATTTTTTGTTCATATTTCTTTCATATCTAAATTAATTATTTTATGTAAATTTGTTTCAATAATTTATTATTTTTATTAATGGAAACTATTTAGCTTTTATGAAAGAGGATTTTAAAACCAAAAAATATTAATTTGAACCGATTTTATTTTGAAAATTGTATAAATTTTGTAAAATTTCATAAATTCAAAATATACGCCCCCCCCCCACACACACACACACCTCCCCAATTTTCCTATCTTTTTCACAAAAGTCCCAATTATAAGCCCCCCTTAAAATCATTAGAATTTCCTGCCTGCTAAAGGGAGCTTACTTTTGGTACTATACGGCATATATATATATTGTGGAAGCCAAACTGGTAACCCTGGCATGAACTATATTTGATGCGTGTGCTTCTTACATTACTAGTTTGTGTAGCTGAAATTGCAAGATCTTTTTCATAAAGATTAAATCCTTATCTCAAAAACTCGCAACTAACGACTCACTGACACTTATGTGAAATCATTATCCAATGTTTATTACAGTGCAAGTTCTTAATTCAATGGCAAGTAATTAAACATGAAAATTGCTGTTTTAAACTTAACCACTTGATCCTAACTTTATTGTAAGGCAAATGTTATATATTATGAAACTGGATTTAAATAAATTACGAATAATTGCTAAATACATCAATATTCTTCATATGCGACAGTTCTTTACATCATAATGTTTGTAAAATCTTTTTCACTGGTAAGTATTAATGTAACGCCAATGTATTATTAGCTGCATTTATAGAGATTGATCTTACTTTTTTTATCCATGCTTTTTTTTTTAAATTAAGAAATTAAATAAGGATATATCTAAATTCTTAAAGTTACTCTAAATACTTCTATTATGCAAACACTGTCAATCCTGTCAAGACGTGATCGGAAGGGACTGGAAAAAAGTTCCATTTTAGACATGCTTCCGTTTAAAGAAGTGTAATTAATTATACTTCTAAGATACGCTACCGCAATAAGATCTAAACTCTTCCGTTTGAGACAGGATTCCGTTATAGGAAGATTTCGCTTTCAGAGTTTTACTGTGTTTCACTAAAGAGAGGTGAAAATCCCCTTTCAGACAGGCTTTTAGCAAATTTAATTGTATGGCAATACATATTAAGACCATGTAACGCTTCCGTTTATAGCAGGATTCTATTAGAGATAATTACTATTTTGACAGGTTTTACTATTCATATAACATAAGTAAGTATATTTATATAAATACATAAAACTTGTAAAAATGGAACCTGCCTATAACGGGATTCTGTCTTAAACGTAAATGTTCCACTGTGCTATCGAAAAGAATACTATACAATTACACGTGCAAACACAAAAACCTATGTAAAACGGAATTTTTCACCAATATTTGCAATTTCATCTTGACAAGTTTTACTATATATAACCTGAAGGAAAAATTTTGGACACCCCCTCCCCGAAACGAAATCCTGGCTACGCCACTGAAAAGAATGTCAGTAGTTTAGCAATTGTTTCCAGCTCATAATCCATAAAGAATTTGACCGCATTCTTCCTTTCGGTTCGAGGCTATAAAAATTGCCATTTTACCATTTGTGACGTCACAGGAATACTGCCAATTAGAAAAAAAGACACTAAAGAGCTAATGCGTCATAAACCAGATATTATACGGTTTTTTTTACATGCAATGCTCTTATCTGTTTTTAAACTGCTTGTAAAAAGAAAATCCCATTACTTTCATGCGTTACTAACATATGTTAATATGTTCTTAGTTGCTTAAAAAATTTAATCTTCTAGAAATTTCTAATGGAACTTTACTATTTTTAATAATTTTTACTTTAAGTAAAAATGACAATCCTAAAAAATAATATTGCTATCAGCTACGTTTAACGGCTCGAGGATGAAAGTTTTCGGAAAGGGCACGTTCCCTTTTCTGCGACGATGTCGCTGTGTCACCGCCTTTCTGCCACGGGATATATATACATATATATATACAGCGGTGTAAAAAGAACATCCGAAAAAAAATTGCTTTGAAAAATGCTTTTTTTTTTTACCTCAGACTTAACTGCCCTATTCTAAAACTGTGCTTTACATATTTTTTAGCCTAATCTTTTCATTTTATTCATTTTTTCTTCTTAACCGGCTAACCCTCGGCCCCGTTTAGGCCGGTTAAGCGGGAGGCTACTGTAATTAGCTGGGATATTAATTAAAAACTCCTCAAGCGGCCCAAAATAATATTTATTTCTTCAAAACCGCAATCAGACTAGTATATTGGACCCTGATGCGAGGGTCGAGCACGACTGTCATAGCCTCACGCTACCCTTTAAATCGCATCGACTCTAGCAGTTTGTAGAAGAATAAAGTATAGATTTTAATCAGGCCGCAAAGAACAATCTTTTTCAATTTCTTCTTTAAGAGAGTGAGGGTTTACCAGAACCAGTTTACTATATTTGTGCATTGCATATGGTGCGTATAAATGCTGTAATTCATATACTGGGCTACACAAAAGAATTCGAAATGGTTACTGGGTATGATTGCAAATTGCTTAAAGGTGGTTTTTAAATGAGTTATGCATTTTTACGCTGAACTGCATTTGCTTTACTCAGAAATGTTTGTATAACATAGATAAAATGATATACATGGTCACGCAAAGAATTGGATACATGGCCGTCTATAAATGATAATTTCTGGAAATGTGATTCCAGTAGTTTTAAGAGTGTTTTACTTTGAATTAAACTTTAGCTAAATAGTGGCGTGTAATAAAGGTACTAGGTAAACTACAGGGTTGTACAAAAGTATACTAGTATGTTTCCATCTATTAGTATAAATTGCTGAAAGAGAAATTTCAACCTGTTGTGTTTTCTTGCTAAACTAAATTTCCCTATTATATAGTATATATATCAAGCTACAGATCCAATACAGGGCTGTTCAGAAGAATTGGAATACATATTTGCTATGGACGGTAACTGCTGAAACCAGTTTTTCAAGTGTTTTATGGGTTTTCTAAAATGTTTACTTAGTTCTCTTATATACCTTATTTCCCTAAATAACGAAGTTTTGTTAAAGCATTCAGGAAGTGTTGGAAAGTGTTTCATAATCTATGCTTAGCGCATGATTTTTCTTACTTGTTTTTTTGTTTTTTTTTCGCAATGATGAATGGAAATAAGTTCATTTATAGCTGTGTTCTTTTGCGTCTGTTATATAAATTTATACATTTTTATATTGGGTTTTCATTTGATTCTTATGTACAACACTTCAACTGTTTTATTTTTGTTGTTGTTGTTGTTGTTGCTTTTTTATTATGTTGTATGTTAAATTTTGAAATTGTTTTTTAGAAACAAACATTCTTAAAATTCCACGCAACGCCGGGTACTTTAGCTAGTTTCTCTGAAACATGCACCCATCCCCTCCCCCCCCCCTCCCCCCCACTCAACTGGATAACGCAAATCACGGCCAAATTTAGCCTGGCCTTCACAAATACGGCCTTCACAATATCCCTTAGTTTCGGAATCGTTAAAGACTGCAGTCGTCGCCAGATGGCGTGAATACCTACTGCACATTGTATTTTCTCTACTGTAAATAATGCTTATTAAGTGTTATTTTCATACATAAAATACGAAAACGTCTCTGCATATGCGTTATAAAAGGTATAGATAATATACGTATATTTTGCCTCGTCGCTTTTTATACTGCAAACAGGAAAACTGAAGGATTTGGTCATAAAACAACTCTGATGTAAAATATAGGTATATAAAGTTGATTGCGGACAACTTTGGGTACTAGTAAACCTTAGAGGTACTGAAAATGAAGTGCACAGGGAAATAGAAAAATAATAACAATTATAGGTTTCTACAATTTTTAGGAAAAAATAAATAAAAAACAGGGGAAATTATAAAATCAAATGTTTGAATTTTTGGTCCGTTATAAAAACTATAATAAAAATATCTACACAATATTAAGAGAATAAGCAAGTTCGCCAGTATCCGACAACCAACTCATAACGAAATATTTTTTTCAGAACATTGATTATTTTTGCACGATTCTTAATTAATTAAAAAATATATAGATTTATGTACATTGCAAACAATTTTCAATAAATTTGGCCATTATATGTGTTGATCTGAAATATTCAAGCATGTAGAAAAATAACAAAATTACCTATAAAATTAAATATTCTATTTCTGGATACTGATGGTATAAAACTATGATACAATTAAAAGGATATTTGCATGTTTCACAATACCAACAAAATAAGCAAGTCTTTTTGCCAATAGTCGGCAATCAACTCACATAGATTTTTTTTTTTTTTTTTTCATAACATGGATATTTACATGATTCTTAATTATTAAGAAAATATCTATGTCTGTACATTGCGAACAATTTAAAAAAAAATTTGGCTATTATATGTGTTGATCTGAAATATTCAAGCATATATAAAAATTATAAAATTACATATAAAATTAAATATTCTAATTTTGGACAGTCATGGTATAAAAGTATACGATTAAAATAAAAATATGTTTCATAAAGAAAAAAAAAAAAAAGTCCTTTTGCCAATATCCGGCAATCAACTCATATCATTTTTTTTTTTTTTAAACATGGATATTTACATAATTCTTAATTATTTGGAAAATATGTATATCAGTACATTGCGAACGATTTTCCATACATTTAATATTTATATGGGCTAATCTTAACTATACAAGCATATAGAAAAATTACAAAATCACATGATAAAATTAAATATTCTAATTCTTGACAGCCCATATAATAGTGTACGATAAAATATATATAATGTTTTATAATATATGTATGTATATATATATATATATATATATACATATATATATATATATATATATATATATATATATATATATAATAAGCAGGTCTTTTCGCCAATATCCGGCAATCAAATCATATCGATTTTTTTTCTTTTCTTTAAAAAAGAAAAACATGGATATTTACACGATTCTTAATTTAGAAAAATATAGGTATGGGTACATTTTGAACAATTTTCCGTAAATTTAAATTTTCTGGAATTTCTTTAGTGAATCTTAAATGCAGTATGGAACACAGCAATGAGCCGTGTTTTGCTAAAAAAAAAAAAAAATCAAAAATCGCAATTTCAGTTAATTTATACCTAAGAAAACACAAACGTGCAAGGGAAATTCTTCATTAAACACAGTAGGTAAAAGCGCCCCCTACAATTCTCCGGGGAGAAACTCTGATCCCCCGAAAACAAAGGGATTTCGACTTTTTGTTACGGCCGAATAAGGAGGAATCGAGTTTGGCCGTGCGCAAACATACATTTTTTTTTTCATTAGTAATCTTCTTATCATAACCATATAAATAAATCGATGCAAATTACATTGCCATTTCTAACATTTCATTTTTTTAATCATGCATTTTAAAGTTAATACTTATTTCTTTTGATAATATTAGCCAAACATTAAGAAAAATCAATGCAGCATTAAAAGAAATTTAATTAAAAAGAACAAAATCACTCAAATAATAAGTAATCACTTCAAAATAAATGATCATTAAAATGAGGCAGTGGCGTAGCTACATATTCAGCGCCCTGGAGCAAGGAAAGTTAGTGCGCCCTCTTGTCACCCGAAAAAGTTCCGCGACTTTTTTTTTTTTTACTTTAAAATTTATATACCAATCTTAATTCGATTTAAAACCTTACTTTTATTTGAAAGTCAGAATATTTCAACACGTATTAAATACGAATAATTAAAAATAAATAATGAAATGAATTATAATTCTATAAGTATCGAGTGCCTACCAATATTTTCTGCGAATTGGGCGGGATTTTCGTTTTAAATCGGCCTATTAGCCAGTACAATCTGCTGCCCTTAATATCTGTTTTTCTTTTGAAAGATTTTGAAGCATTGTAGAGAACTAATAAAAAAAAAAACACTATTGTCAAGATGTTTTTTTTACTTTTTGCGTATGGATGAAACTGTTTTTAGTGTCAAAAAATACTAAAATTCCATAAAATTCAAAATATCATAACTTGTTAAGTTTTGGTCATACAAAAAAAGAAATTTTTATCATTTTACCCGTATACGGAGAAGATTTTTCTAAATATAACTCATAGGACCCAGGGACCGAATAAAAATGCAAATCTCGTAACTTTAAAAAAATAACTATTTTGACATAAATTACTTTTAAGAGGATGAAGAACAACTTTAAAACTTTATTACTATTGGAACTATATTTCCACAGCTAATGGTTTAGAAAATTAGCCTATGGACAACGACAAAAGTTAACAGCGGGTTTCTCACTGGCTTGTGCTAATTTGAGTAATTTCGCTAATCACTAAAGAAAAACTAGACAAATTCAAATAATGGTAGTAATAGATTCGCCGCTAAGAAACACTAAGAATATAAAAACAAGAATAATGAGTTACACAGTAAAGGTTTAATCGTACAATAACATGACTGAGAGTGTCTCCGAAAGAAAAAAAAACACCTCTTGGAATTTAGCGATTTCAGTCTTCCGTTTTCTTCCCAAATGAAACATTTTGGTCCCCCTGCAACGAGAACCCTAATTGACACCCTTATACACTGGTGTGCAAAAATTGAAGACTAGATGGTTTTCCGAATGAAACATCATACAGAAGTTTTCCACATCGACCGAAATATCGTACCATAAATTCTCCAAGATGTGAAAATATGGTACAAGTGATCAAAACCATCTAAACAAGAAATCTAAAGAATACAAAAACACTTTATTGAAAAGGTAACTTGGATCACAACTGCAAAGAAGACAGAAATGTCTATCTGACAGGCACCTGGAAAGAACAATTCAGCCTTTAATAGGGGATATGGTCACCGCTGACTGAGATGCAGGGTTTACAACGTCTGTCCATGCTGAAGACGTGGTTGTCAAGGAGCTGTTGAGACATAGTCCCATTCCGCTTGTAACACCAATTGAAGCTACGGAATCGTTGCTGGCGCCTGGTCACACACGCTAGCAAGCGTCTCCCGAGAAAGTTCCACGCGTGTTCTATAAGATTTAGGTCCAGGGACCTTGCAGACCAATCCACGCATTGTATATTTTCACTCTCCAGGAGCTCTGCGACAGCCACTGTACGATGAGGTGTAGCTTTGTCGTCCATGAAGAGGAAGTCTGGAACCACAGCACATCTAAAAAGACGCACGTTTGGCAAGATAATCTCAGCTCAATAGCGGGTACCAGTTACTGAATCTCCTTGGAAGACGTGGAGGTTCCAGCGGCTACCAAGCGTGATACCGCCCTAAACGTTAACTCCGGCACCTACAAAACTGTGCCTTTCGATGCTGTTGGATGGGTGATTGCGTATTCCCTGCTATCTCCAAATGCGTATATATCCAGAATTGCTCGTCAGACTAATTCGGCTCTCATTCATAAAGAGTACTCGACCCCATTCCTGTTATATCCAGTTCTTGTGTTCCTGGCGCCGCAGAAACCACCGTCTCCGATGAGCAGTCGTTAATGGTACACACCGCACTGTTCGATGTGCGTATAAACCACATTTGTACAGCCTCTTGACCACACTAAAACGTGATATCTGACGTCCAATAGCCGGTTCCATGTGCCTTTCGATTTCTCCAGCTGTCTGTTGCCTGTTTCTTTTCGCCTTACGACATATAGCGCAGCGGCCTTCATCTGTTGTTGCTGAACGTGGAGGTCCACCGCTGAACACTCGGACAGCTTGTTCTATCGTTTGAAATGCTCTACAGGCTCGTAAAACGATGCTGTGAGCGATCCTAAACTCTTCTGTCACACTTCGACCTTCTTCGAACCTCCCAATGATGCGATATATGGTAAAGTCATCAAGATGACATCTCCTGGATTGGCTGTTGGCCATATCACACAGTAGTAGCAACAAACCGTCGTTGAAATCACTGTACACCATGCAATAGATTTCACTGAATTGCTGAGTGTCCACCGCATCTGTGGTTTATACTCTTGCGACTTCCACCTCTTACGTTATATGCCATATATGCGCATGCCCAACAGCATCGGTCCAAGATGTATCTCCTGATTGGCCTTTCAGTCTGTTCTGTTGCCTTGTTGGTCTTTTATGCAAATTTATCTGCTTCGTCCTTAATTTTTGCTCAGCAATGTATATAACTCAAGATTACAGTTTTTACTTTCCATACACATATACAATGTAAGGAAGGAATTAGGAAAGCATTGAAATCACACTAAAAAATGAAAATAATGGTATATTTTTACATTTTCAAATACTCTTGAATCCATTCTCACAAGTTTTACAATGATTCAATATGTATGCGTGTATGTTAGAATTTCCTCACGTTTTCAGATTCCCAGAGCACGATTTGGTGATTTTTTGATGATGTCGGCAGGTATGTTATAAATCTGTCGCAAGAATTGTATTAATTTTCGAAAAAATTGGCCTACGGATCTGGTATCTAAACTAGTTTTCAACCATTCTGTGACGATAACTGACCAATATTTCCTCTTATATCTCAATTAACCCTAGATCTACCGGGAATTTTATTCAAGTTTTAATAAAATGTTCTACACCAGAATTTTTATTTAAAACTATTTAACTTATTTATTTACCTTATTTTTGTCTGGTTCATATACTTAGTTTACTTTAAAGAAATTTCTGGTTTGAATGAATATTTTTTATGTACCTGTCGGGTCCAATGGACCCGTCTGGTAGACGGAGGGTTAAATTATTTTTATTGCTCCCGTTCATCTTATACCACAACATTTCACTAGACAGACAGTAGCAGCTCAACAAGGGGTTCGCAATCACTTTACTATTAGTAATTTCACAAAAAAAATTCTCCTTGTTTAGTCATGGAAAATCTCACGATTAAAACAAATCAAATTTTATATACCTATATTCTGGTAGAAAAGTTATTGTGAACCCTTGCGGAGCTACTATTGCACGCAGGGTCGGACTCTGTCATTGTCAAATATGCAGACATTGGATTTTTGAAGGGCGCAACATTTTAGAAATTCATTATTATACCACCTTGCTATTAGAAACCAATAATATCCATTACTATTCGAGTTTTTTTCTGGGGATGCTTTCAATTTCGGATCCAGTTCCGAAATTGAAAGTGTTCTTAGAAAAAAAAAAATCGAAGCAGGATAAAGATAACCGTTTAGACATTGAGCTCAGATATTCAATGCAAAGAAAAAAGCATTTAAAAATGAGAAATTTGTAATGAACGTTGCCATTGGTTTAAAATTAGCTTGCGAATGACTAGTGTCGGATTCTAAGTATAGCAGAATTTTAGTACTAAATAAGAAAGATTATCTAAACCTATTTTAAACTTTTTGTGCAGCGGAAGGATAAAAAATCTTAATGCTGCTAGTAATAAAAAGAAAGTGCTAATATTTAATTTCCTTTTAAATCAAAGTATCTTTAAAATTTTATATAGATTCTTATAGAGTAAACTCTGTCTAAAACTCTATGTAAGACAAATTTCCGTCTTATGCAGAATCCGCCTTAGGCGAATATACTGTATTTAAAAAAACCTAGCAACAGGGTATAATCGAAGGGACGCAAAAAGAATCTTCAAACAGAACATGAACAGTCCAGATTTAACGTATATACAAAATAGCAGACCGCCGTTTTGATCATCACACTTATAGACGATATTGAAACAGTCCCGTTTTCATATTAAAGTGTAATTTTTGACTAAAAGAATGTTTGATTTATCTTCCTTTTTTTTTTTCTTTTGCCGAAAATATTCTTTATATATTTTTCTTTCCTGAAGCGCAAAAATCAATATAATAAACATTTATATAGGTTAGTTTACAAACACAGCATTGTACGAATACACAACACCTACACATTTTAATCAAATACATATTTAATGATTTTACAAAAAACTAAATAAAAAAATTCGTATATATATTTTGAAATAGAGAGGACGTATAGTCCTCTGAAACGAAGAAACTTCCAAAAAAAAAAATTCAATTCTGCTTTGCAAAGATAAAAAAAATCATTAATAGAAAAATGCTTCCAAAAAGTAATTTTTTTTTTTTTTTTTTTTTTTTTTTTAATTATTCAATAATTTACGACAGTTCAAATCTAATGCTTATAGAAAATTTTGTAACATTTATTATTTCAACTCGGGGGGAGCATAGCATTACATGGTTTAGGTCTCGCCAACCCGCAGGTCAGTTGCCTGCACTGTTAAAAATTTGCAGCATTCTGACAGGTCATTTGACCGTTTTTTCCGAAAACGGTTACACAACCGTGAATTTAACACTATTCTGACCATATTATTGGCCATTTTATGGTCAGAATATAGTTAAATTATGGTTATGAAACCGTTTTTTTTCAAAAAACGGTCGAATGACCTGCCAGAATGCTGCAAAATTTTTAACAGTGTGGCGGGCCAGCCTGAGTGTGCCAGAATTTCACTTAATTTGGTACAATCCTATTTTTTCTTATTTTTTAAACTTATAGACCTTGTTTCAGCATGCGCAGAATGAAAAATTGTTGAAAATTAGGCCATTTGAAAATTTTTTAAGTCTTATGAATGAAAGTGCATATTTTCTTTCAAACCGAGGTCTTTATCATTAGTGGAAATATTTCACCTTTGCATAAAATTAGGATCTAAGTTTTTATTCATTGTTATACTTTTTTGAACACACAGCTGGAGTAACTCCAGATTTTTCTTTTCATTTTATTATTCCAAAATTCATTGACTACTGCTAATTATGCGATATCGGATGGTGCTGGTGTGTGGGCAGAGTCTGATTACGGCCTCAGCAAACTCACATTACTATTTTCAAAAAATGTTTTGCCTTATTTAATTATAAAATTCTGCGATTAAATAAGGTTTAATATGGAAAAATATTTTTCGAAAAAAAAAAAAAAAAAAAAAAGAAATGATATAAATTTGCAACAGTGATAATCATGTTCTGAGGAACACTAAATTTGATAACTAATTTTTTTTCTCTTTTTTTGAAGGAAATGCTTATCAATTCTGCATTTTAGATTTACCATATTTTCAAAATCTCAAAAACAATATGCATAAAATTTAATTTGCCGTTTCCCCCTCATACCCCATCTAAAGTTTGTCGCCTTGGACTGATGTGGAATATGCCTAAATCCGGCTCTTATTGTTTTGTAATCTGCATTGATGAATGTTTAGTTTGCAAAGACACACACAAAAAAAACCCTTTAAAATTTTCATTTTTTTTTTTTTCGTTTGTAATATAGTCAATAATTTTCTTCTACTTGTCAAGCTATTTTTTTTTTTTTTTTCAAATCGTAAAATAACTAAATTGCTAAGTCTGTTACTCGTAAACATATGTTTCTCAGTGGTCACTACTTTGACTACTATTATTTCCGTACAGTAATCATCATGATAAATTTCTAAAACATTTTCAGTAGAAATGTACCAGGAAGTTCATTGTTTGGAAATAGTGGTAGCCAATAAAGTGACCAATGAGAGCCCTGTAAATAAGTTTTGATTACTTGAAGATTGGAAAATCATCAGTTGTCGTTTACGAAAGAGTCACAGGGGAAAAAATCTAGCATGCTGAAATGGTATTGGAGAAGTTACTTGAGGCTGCAATAAGTTATGAATTAAAATTAAAACTTCGCAAATAGAAGTAATTTCTGTTAACTGTGTATAAAAATATGTTTTAAATAGAAATAATTGAGGCTAAACACAAGATAAAATATCATAGAAATATGATGGTTGTAAAAATATTTATCTATAATTTCTGATTAATAATGAAAAAAATATGAAAATATTTTTACGAATGTATATTTCGCTCTTTCTAATTTTGCGCCCTTAGGATTCGTGCGCCTGGAGCAGTTTGCTCCAATTGCTCCACGGTAGCTACGCCCCTGAAATGAGGGAAGCTTTTCTATTAATATATGTTAGTGATATGACTCCGCCTATTCGCAAACGAAAATAATGGCCAGCTATTCAACACGTTTTAACAGAAAAACATTACAACCAGAACCTGTGACGTACTTTAGGCGTTCTGCAATTATTATTAAAAACGGAAGGGAAGAAAAGTGGTAGAATAAGAATATTACATAATGATTAATTGAAATTTTCGGGAAGATGGGGAAAATATAGTATAAGTACTAATGCAATATGGCAAGTAGTGGGCGGAGCTACTGAATTTCATTACAGACTTTCATTATCAATGAATTATTAGGTATAGTGGGACTTCTCCCTCATTCTGCGTGTAGCACTAACATATTGGATTTACACATGAGACTAACTTTGTAATTTAAAACTATCAATTTTCTTTATATGTGTTTTCAGTTAAATCATTTTTGCTATTTCCGCCATTAACCGTTATTATTTTCACGTACCCCAGCATGCCCGTCACGTACCAACAGGGGTACGCGTTCCCCAGGTTGAAAACCTCTGCTATAGAATATGATGTGCATAGCATTCATCGTTAATTGACAAGTATTCTAAAAAGAAAATCAGTCACAGTACCGTCTATGAACCATAATAGCCAGAAGCGCATTTTCAGTTGTGGTATGCGGTTTTAAATTTAGTCAGTTCTTCGTATATTGCTTGGTGTGTATAAATTCGATATATCATATACAGGATAGCACAAAATATGCTGAGTGCATTTTTTTTTATTGCCGAAAAATGACGTAAACTGTGCTATGTTTTTCCCAACTAAACTAAATTTTAGCATACTATGTTCTATATATACCCAGGTAGCACAGCAATATCGGCCTGATACTGCCCAATATCGGCCAATCTTGGTGTGCATCGGCAAAGATCGGTCATGTTTACCGGCATTGGCCAGTATTGATCGATGTTGTCCGATGTTGGATTTGTAACATTAAAACTTCTGGAATCATGAATATTTAAATTTTTTATTCACATATAAACATATTGTATTTTTTGTGGGAAGGTAGAAAACAGGAAACAATTATAATAACATTTTAAGTTCTGTAAATCCATGTAGAAAAACTCACATTGACCAACATTGCCCGACGTTGCCCGATATCGGGTCTCATCGGGAGCAATGATGCACAAGGATGTGCCAGCCAGCCAACCAATCAAATACAAGACAAGTACCCAACATGGCCGCCGTATTTCTCGCTTTCTCGCCGTATATCTAATCTACTCTACCTTCATGGCTGTTGCAGATTAAAAACGAGAATATTTATAGTGATGGTAGTATGGAAAAGTGAGGTGTGTCATTCGTGAAATCCGAAAGTCACATCTTTATGTGAAACGAGTAAGTGCTCTTTATATTTCATATAATGTTTGTTTATTGAATACATATAATCAGACTCATTTCATATATTCAAACTTGTTTTTTAAATATTGTTTTCTGTTCACATTGGTATTATTACTTGATTAGTTATCCATAGTCTTGTGTAGTGAGTATTTTCTGTTCATATCATATTTATACTTGTCTCGGAATGTATATTATCCTTAAAGATTTTCCTCACTAATGATAGTAAACAATGCATATGAACTTTTGGTATAGTGTTCGAGTCAGTATATTATTTAACCGTTTAAGTAACACCAAAACACTTTTTCATTGTTTATATATTAATTAAATTGTCCGTTTACTTTATTCTTGAAGTAATTATTTATATTAAAACGTGATTTTATTTTTTTATTGTACGTAACTGAAACGATTTACTTACTTAAATGGCACAAGTACAATTAAAGTTGTGAGCAATTTATATAACCTTGAGGTCCTTGGCTTAGAATTTGGAATAAATGTTTCAGATATCTTAATTCAAGTGTGAGGAATTTTTTTTCTTCTTCCCTCATAAGGGAGAGTATAGAATTTTTTGTTTTTGTTTTGTCATACTTGCTACTTTAAACATAATTTTCCAAATATAAAAATCGTTAAAAGACTCAAAATCAGTCATCAAACAATTACAATCAAAAGTTATTTATTCTTTTTATATTTACTTTATTTATTTATTTATTTATTGGTTTATTTTTTAATTTTTACTCCATCCAAAAATAAAAATTTGATACATTGTTAAAGCTGATTCCTCTTATTTAAGTTTAATCATTTGTGATTTTTTTTTAAAGATTTCTACTGATAAATTATCTAGTGTGTGTGTGTGTGGGGGGGGGGGGCTAAGATTTCAAGGTTCTGTATAATGCTTCTTCCTACCACCAATACAGTTAAAAATCTTTAAACTCCTTATTTTGTTTATGTTTAATTTGCATAATGTGTTCTTATTTAAGTCAAATACAGAAATTTAATCATTTGGGAAGAGTTCCCTATCTTGTGCCACTTGGTGCGACTGGCAAAAAAGTAAGCAATGTTGTCAAAAGTCTGTTTTAGCATCTTACCAAATTTTTATTTTAATTATATTTTATTAATATTATTTGTAATATTTTATTTTTAAATTTACCAAATCATCTTACCAAGCGCCAAAAGATTGCAACAACCACATCTTAAGCAGTTATCGCCCAAAATAACTTTCAAAGTTTTCTGGCACATTGCACATGTTATGGAACTCTTGTCATGAATTTTATAATGGCTATGTTAAAGCACTATTATTTATCTGATGTCTATTAGGAAAACATTAAAAAATGCAAATTTCCCAAAAATTTAAGATTTTTTGAATAAACTATTTCTACCTGTTAAATTCCTCTTGGGCAAACTAAATGTAATAAGTTCATCATTGAATTTGGGTTAATTTGAATTCGTCTTCTATTATGTAATGTTATTTTTCACAAAACTTTTGTTTCACATTAAACGGGCCAAAAGAAGAAAAACCTTGCATTGACCCTTGGCACGGAAATTTTTTTCTTATGCAACCTCCAATTTTAGTGATTAAGTAATAATTACAAGAAGAAAAAATTTGTCAACTGGTATTGAAGAATTAAAAGTGTATAAGATGCTTTTTGTGTATAAAATAAAGTTTGTTAATACAGTAGACTCCCTCAAGTTGAATAATTGAAGGAAAATGATCTCATTTTTTTGTGCATATTCAAATATGCATTATTAATTATTTACTTTTAATATTTTAATCAGTTTTTAAATAACCTTACTTTTTATCCTTTTAGTTTATTACTTTACTTATTTTAATATTTTACAATATCACAATCATTCATTATAATTTTGATAGCATTACTGCATTAAAATTACTGTTTAAAAAATGTAAACAAAACAATGGCCAGAAATCCGCACAACTTCTGGTCTCAAGCTGTGCGGATTTGAAGGAGTCTACTGCATTATATTGAAACATGTCAGTTTTTTAATCATTCATACATATATTTCCTGGTTTGTGTGGGCCCATAGGGACAGAGGGGCTTCTGCCTCTGTGCTGTCTGCCAGAGATGCCCTCAAAAATGTTGTAAGATTGAGTGTTAACGCACATAGCATGGGTCTCTATATTGCAGTCAATATTGTATTTTTACACTCTTTTATTTAACTTGGTTTTTATATGTAAAGAAGGAATGGGACTACTTGCGAATACGCCCGGAGTCCGCCATCTTGAATTTGGCGCCTTTTTTGGCGATTTCGTGCTGGCGATGCTTTACTCCCGATGGACATCCGACGATTGTAATGTTCTGGTAACCCTAAATTTTTACGTCACTTCCGCGATTATTCTTGAAGCGTCATTTGATTTTTGGAGGTTGTCCCATCCAGGCGTGCGTTTGTCGTTCCGAGATTCTCAGCTACATGTGGTCAAGGTTGTATCGTTTCATATTGTTTTTTTCTTTTATTTGATTAAGAAACTTATATTTAATCTAATTTTATCGCATATTTATTGAATCAAGAAAAAAATTACACTTTTATCTCATTTTATTGCATATTTATTTAATCGAGACAAGGAAAAAATTACATTTGTATCTCATTTTATCCGCTATTTAATCGAGAAAAAAAATCATTTTTTTTTGTGTATAATGTTACAATGCGGCTATTATAAATACTAGGGAATCGTACCCGGGCTTCCCGGGTTAAAGAATATAGGGGAAATAATTTTTTTAAATTGAAAACTAATATTTTTTTTATATGCAATAAATTATTTAGATTGCCCTCTTACATTAAAAAAGCCTTTTTCATATGGAAAATACGAATTGTACAATCAAGTAAATTTATCAAATTTATATTTTCTTATTAGCCGCATGCTAAGAGTTATTTGACCAAGATTTTGCTACTTATGGCATCCTTTTATATTCTGATAATTTCAGAGCTTATACATGCCTGTTAAATTTGTGTTTCATTTATATTATTTTATTTATTTATTCATAGGGAAGTTATTTTTAATGGATATTAGCCATAAGAAAATGATGAACTCTTTATTTTGTTTTAAGGGCAAACGGATTAATCTTTCGTAATCGAGCTCCGTGCGATATAGATAAATTAAAAATATTTCATGTTTTAAAATTGTTTTTAAAACCATAGACAATCAGTAAACTGAGATGAACTTTGCAAACAAATTCCATTTGAAAAGAAAAATTCTATTTGGTGATCTAAAAATCTAAATTGTACGATTACAAATATGTTAGATTTGTATTTTTACAATATTATTCTTTTATTTGTTTATAAAAGAAGTATTAATTTCGTTAATTTGCCTTTCACAAATATGTTAAATTGGCGGTTTTTTTAATATTATTCTTTTATTTGTTTATAAAGGAAGTATTAATTTCGTTATGCAAAAATAGTCAGAAACAAATGCTGAAAAATGTTTGTTGCTTTATGTGCAAAATGTTTATTATTATTATGTATTGAAACCGGCACGTGATAAGATAAACTTTAAAAAAAATCATGCTTAAAAATTATTTTAGAAAATATAATATATCAGTCAATTAAGATACAGTTTTTAAACAAATTGCATTTGAAAGTAAATTTTTTCCCTATGCCAAGAAAATTGAAAATGTACGACTGTCAGAAGATTAAAAAATTGCAGTAGCGAAAATTTCAAGACCGAAATTTAATCGTGAAGTGTTGCCATTCGCAAAATGGCGTCAGCGTTACGCACAGATACGTTTGTTCTTTATAATATAGATACTTAATCAGTAAAATATAATAAAGATCAGTTATTAGGATGTGGTTATCAATAGAGGCTCTTATGCTTGGTATTCCGGAATGAAAAACAGCAATTTTCACCTTCTCAAAATTTGCATACGCACTTCTCATATCCATATTCATCATTTTAAAAAAAATGTATTTTGTTTGATCATTTAAAGATCCTTTTAACTTGAAGTCATGATTCTCAGCAACATCTTTTATGTGAACAGACGCACTCTTTACTTGAGATTCTAATCTCAATTCCAGAGAGTAAAAATTTCCGTAATGCATGTTTTTTAGACGCATTTGTGTTAAAATGTTTAGTTTCATCTAAGAAAATTATCGTTTTCTTTTAAATATCATTTCATTTTCACTTAAATAAGCATTTCGCCTAGTGCCTGAAACTTAGTATCAGTACACATGCAGAAGAAAAAACAATATAGAAAATTTATGATGAAAAATGCGTGTTTTCAAAAGCAGTATGTCATTTTCCGTTATTATGCCCCTAATACAATATTCTGCTCCTAATGGGATTTTGCGACACTAAACCCTATACAACAATTTTTATCAACAATTTTGAATTTTTATCAGAAAATAGCATAAATAAAGATAAAAATACCTCATTATTTCTCTCTTGTCTACAATAATGAAAGCTATTTAATTTTCACCATTTTGAAGAAATTTCATAAAATGCTTTTAAAATTAAAATATAAAAGTGAGGATATTAAAAAAAAAAAAAAAAAAAAAAAAAAAAAAAAAAAAAAAAAAAAAAAAACAGATAGTGCGATCTCATCTACAAAAGAAAAGTTTTTAGTTTAAAAAATATTAGTAAAATTGGTTCAGCAGAAAGATCAGGGCGTATGACAAAAAAACACACTTGCGTTTTAAATATATAATTTATATAAAATTAGGAAAAATTTAATTAAGCAAATTATGTTAATTTGATAAAATGTCCTAAAGAAGAGCATTAAAAGCTTTTTATCCGAGAGAATTTTGGACAAAAACTTCAGTAATATGATATTATTTTAAACCACAAATTATTTGTTTGCTTGTCTAACTCGGCGAAAATTTCTGTAATATAAATCGCTATTATTTGCATGTCACCTCTCTTCTATAAAGACACTCTAAATTTTTGTAAAACATTGCGTTTTATCAGTGTGTGATTTCGATTACATTATTTTCAAAAGTGAAGCATTTTCACCTGTGAAGAATTTCAAAGCAGCTGGGCTGTGAAAATGACGCACTTCTACAAACCATAATTCAGGTTTAAGAATTAAAATACACGCTTTTTTATAAAATGACGTCATTTGCATCCGCTAAAGCAATCCTTTTTTACAATCCAATCTTAAACTTCGTCTATAGAAAAGTATGCATATGACGTCATTATCACGGAATAACAGACAATATTCTTGACATAGCCCATATTTTAATTTCAACTTCTTTTTTTCATGTTTTATGAGAAAATGGCAACAAAAAGATACAGTATCTCCTATTTTTGACTATTTTCCGTTTACTTTGAATGACTGTCAATAGAAATGGGGTACTTTTGTTGCCACAATAAGAAAAATGGTATTAAAAACTACAAAAAAATTAATATCTCAAAAATAAATTGAGATACAGCTTTCAAACAAATTGCATTTAAAAGAGCATATTTTTCCTTATACGACGGTGTAAAAATTTAAAATGTGCGATGTTTAGAAGTTTAAAAATTTGCAGTAGAGAAAATTGCAAAACCAAAATTTTATTTCAAATTTCAAAGTGTTGCCATTCGCAAAATGACGTATGCGTTACGCACAGATATGTTTGTCCTTTATAATATAGATATATTGCCTTTTTTTTTTGTATAAATGTCCGTATTTTGCATTTGGGCTAATCGCCGATTTTGAGTAATCGCCCGGAGATGGCCCCCTATTCTTATTATTAATAATAACGATTCGAGTGCTGTTTTCTGTTCAATTTGCATTGTTTTTTATTTAAAATTGATAGATTAATATGAATTCTGCAATCAAATAGGGCAATGAAAACTATTCCAAAATACTGATAATAAAATGGAATGATTTTCATTCCTTTAAAATTTTGGTGTTTATTTACACGTGAGTACATATAGTAATAAATTTATGATTATATGTTAAAAAAAATAGTTTAGAAATCCTGTATTAAATCCTGTTTAAATAATTTTTTCCCCTGTTACAATATTTTAAAAGATAAGTAGAACAAATATTATATTTTAAATAAATTCACGTATTCGTGCTATTTATCAAGAAATACATCAAAGCAGTGATTTTTCAATAGTTGGGCTCTTTGTAAAAGTAATCTATTGTAACGGATTTTTTTTTTTTTAATGACATAAATTGTAGTCATGGAATTAGGTGTGATTCTCAAGATAAACATTGAATGCTTATAAAAGTGTACTCTTTTAGAAACTATTTTTACTTTTATTATTTACGGAAAGAGTTTTAGTTTTGAAAATTCACTTTAATTCAAAAATGCATTTTTGAATATTATGTTCAAATTTTGTAAGAGGAAAAAAAACTAAAGTAAAATTTTAATATTGTAAGTTTGCAGTTTGTAAGTTAAGTAGTTGGTTTGCAATTTTGTTTTCTGATTTATAAAACCATTAAACAATAAAGTTGTGAGTACTGTGTGATTTTAGCACTAACTATTGGATACAGTAGACTTCCTCAAATCCGCACATCATATGTAAACAATAGAACTTTCAGCTCAGATGTAGGGACAAAATTACAGACTTTTTTATTTTTATACTAGTGTAAATGCCCATCCTAGGACGGTGGGTAAAAATTGTGTTTTTCACTTAAAACTTGAAAAACTGCTAAAAAAAAATAATTGACAATATGGAAGCGTTTAGATGAGCAAAGTTCGGTTAGTTTATGTTCTAATAAACACACAATTAGCATTTACAATATTTCTGTGTAAACCAGGTTTTCCGGCTAATATACTATAACAAAATTAAGATTTCTTAATAAAACAAAAATTTAATAAATATGCAATAAAAATGCGTAATTAAAACAGTCTGCTGCAACTATTGAAATAATACTATTTTTTTTAAATAACACTTTGAAATTGTAATTTATCGTTTACCCTCCCCCTCCTCCCCCCCTCCAAAAATTTTTTAATATGTATATTGATTAATAAATAAGTATCTCGGGTTGAATCCCAACCGTCTAATCCCCTAAGCTTCTGTCCTCCTGATGCAAAGCTATAAATAAAAAATTATTTTACTTTTCGTATAAATATTAATTTTTTACTTTTAAAATATTGAATTTTTTTTTTAAGTTTAAATTTACATACACCTGTTTATAGAAAAGGAGAAATATAAGTAATGTGTAATTTAAAAATAAGTTACAAAATAATAAGCCTAAAATATTTAAATTGGTTACTTTTTTAAAAGAAAGTCAGTTTTATCAATTTTTTGCAGGGAAAAAAAAGGATATTTTTAAAAATACCATATCATTGTTTTCCGTGAATCACTTTATATGAGAAATAAATTAAAATTCCTTAAATGTCGCAAAGAAAATTTAATATGATTGCAACTTAATACTTGAAATAATCTCAAGTGACACTTGGCTATTTATTTTGGTGGTGTAATGCGATGTGCCTTGCACTGATTTGTTAGGAAGAAATGTCTACTACTGCTCAATTATCAGGACTTGTAAACTTGAGAAGTAATCGCGCGATTCTTGTTTCTTGTCAACCAATGGGAGAATGGATCCTTTTCCCCTTGAGTCTCTTCCTGGGAGACTGATAAGATTGATGGATTCATCCCGCCCAGCGTTACACTGGCTTTTATTATATAGAGATAATTCCATGTGTATTTTAATATGTAATTCTTGTTAATGTGACTGAACTCTTGCTTGTTCATGAAGGAAATAGTATAAATTTATTTCTGAAAAATTCAAGATATTGCTGATATCACTGGTAATTGCAATCTTTTTACCAAGTATATTTATGTATTAATCAAGCTTTTTTGGTTAAGTCTGCCTAAACCTGAAATAAAACTTTTTTATTTTATGATTTTGATATGAATTAGTAGGGTACCTTTGTGAGGCAAGTTTGGTTGAATAATTCAAGAAAAATGTATATAATCTTTATTATTATGTATATTTAATTATGCATTATTATTTACTTTTAATAATTTAATTATTTTTTAAATTATCTTAATTTTTATTATTTCAATTTACTATTTTACTTAATTATTTTAATATTTTACTATAAGAAACCATTCATTATAATTTCGATTGCATTATTACATTCAAATTACTGTTTAAAAAATATAAACAAAGAAAGCAATGACCAAAAATCCGCACAACCTCTGGTCCCAAGCTGTGCGGATTTGAGGGTTCTACTGTATTAATATAATAAAGTAAAAATATTTCATTTTCAAGCTGAAATTTTGGTGAATAAATTCAAATCTCCCATTTAAAATTTGTTTATGAAATTAAAAAAAAAAAAAAAAAAAAAAAAAAAAAAAAAAAAAAAAAGCTATAGCAAATTATAAATTGTTATAGCAAAAATGTACTTGGTCTGATTGCGATTTTGGTTCATTGTACTTTTCTAGCTAGTGTGGAAATGAAGTTTGAAGGAACAGAAACCACTGCTATCTCTACCTGCATTGGAAAGGTGCTTGCAGAATTTGACAACAGGGATGGAAACACTTTTCAAATGAGAAGAAGATGACTAACAAGAAATAGATGATTTGTCGAAAAAATTTTTGTTAAATAATAAATATGATTAATAATAGTTTGTAAATAAAAAAAACATTTAATTCTTTT